>JAWWTY010000001.1:39758719-39883529 GCA_035222235.1 Margarornis squamiger
GCTAATAAATGGTACTGATCGGAAATTTCATTAAATTTAATTTTTTTTTCCCCCCCCCACCCCCCCCCCCCCCCGCCAAGTTAGAACTTGAAGATTTAATCCCAAAGGCAAAAAACAAATGTCTGTTATACATATTGTCATACTGTTCCAAACAATACACCCTCCAGAAGGCTGATTACACTCTGACTATAAGGATGATAACGTGGGAGACCAGCATGGCAGACTTGGTCCAACTGCAAGACAAGATGGAAATGCTTATGCTGTGGAAGCCAGGATGTATCCTGGGAAGAACACTGGGCAACTGCCTGAAAGTGTAGGAATGGAATCAGAAAAGCTATGGCACAGCTGGATATAAATTAAAGGAAGTAATGTATAGTAAAAGAATCTAAAGTAACATATTCAGAAAAGGAAGACAAAATAAATTGTACTTTCTCAATAAGTGAGACAGGGTGTCTGGTGACAACAGATATGGAGAAGGATGAGGTACTTCACTTTTGTTTTTTGCCTCAGCAATTGCTCTTCCCACCTCTCTGGAGTCCCTGAATCTCAAGGCAGAGAATGAGAGAAGTCCTACCCATCACAGGAGAAAAATCAAGTTCTAGACCATCTGGGAAGCCTGATCATACACAAGTCATTGGACCCAATCAGATGCCCCCTGGGGTCCTAAGGTGATACAAATTCCAATCTGCTCTTTGTGGTATTTGAAAAGTCCTAGCAGTCACACAAAGTCCCAGGTGACTGGAAAAAGGGAAATATCATGGACATTTGAAAAAAAAGAGTAAAAAGGAGAACCATGGGAATTACTGACCTGTCAGCCTCAGCTCTGTGCCTGGGAAGATCATGGAATAGATCCTCCTAGAAGACATGTCAGGACATATGGATGAAAGAGACGTCATTAGAGGCAACTAATAGCTTCAGAAAGGATAAACTGTGCCTGACTAATCTAGTGGCTGTGTACAATGGAGTGACGGCATCAGTGGATAAGAGAAGAGCAACTGACGCCATTTATCTCAGTTTCTGGGAGACTTTTGACATGGTCCCTCACAAAATTCTTGTAGGAAAATTGTAAGTAAATTGAGGGTTTGATGGTTGGACTATTCAATGGATAAAGAATTGTATGGATGGACACATCCAGAGTTAGTCAATGACTTACTACACAAGTGGAGATTAGTAACAAGTGATGTCCCTTAGGAATCCATATTAGGACCAATATTGTTCAATAGCTGTATTAATGACATAGACTATAGCATTAAGTGCACTCATCAAGTTTGCAAGTGGCTCAAAGCTGAGTGGTGCAGTTGATGTGCTTCAGGGGAGGGGTGACAACTACAGTGACCTCAACAGGCTTGAGAAATCAATCCATGTGAACCTCATGGAGTTCAGCAAGGCCATATTCAAGGCCTCCATCTGGATCAGGGCAATCCCCAGTATACATACAGACTGCATGGTGAATGGATTGACAGCAGGTCTCTGGAGAAGGATTTGACTATAGTGGTGGATGCAAAATTGGACATGAGCCAGCACCATGTGTGCTTGCTGCCCAGAAAGCCAAACGTGTCTTGAAAGAAGCATTACAAGCATGTCAAGGTAGGACAGTTTCCATTTCTACTGTGCCACTGTGAGGCCCCAGATCTGGTACAGCATCCTGTTTTGGGGTCCCCAGTAAAAGAAAAACATGGACGCATTAGAGCAGGTCCAGAGACAGGCCACAAACATGATCAGACGGAACGCCTCTCCTATGAAGAAAGGCTGAGAGACCTGGGCTTTTTTGGCTTGGAGAAGACTCTGGGAAAACCTTATTGTGGCCTTTCAGTACTTATAAGGCAGCATATCAGAAAGACAGAGACTTTTTATAAGAGCATGTATTAAGAGTACACGGGGTAAAGGCTTAAAACCAAAAGAGGGCAGGTTTAGATCAGACATAAGAAATTCTTTACCACAGTGGTACACTGGAACAGGTTTCCCAGAGAAGTTGTGGATGTTCCGTCATTGAAGCTGTTCAAGGCCACATCAGATGGGGCTTTGAGCAACCTATTCTAGAAGAAGGTGTCCCTGTCCATGGCAGGGGTGTTGGACTAGATAGTCTTTAAAAGTCTTTTCCAACACAAATCATTCTATGATTCTATGTTTCTATGATATTGTTCTCAGGTACCTGAAGGGTCAGTCACATATCTATGGAGAAAAATTGCTACTGTGATGGACATATGCTTAGAACTAAAAGTGTGGTGACTGTGTGTGTGTCCTAAACAGAAGGTAGCTAAGGAAATTGCTTATATCTCTACCCAGGTGGTTGACTGCAAACATTTCTACATAGTGCTGAAACAAATTAATTTACTATTTGTGGGGGGGTTTAGTGTGTTTTTCTTTCTTCTTTCTTTTTTTTTAAAAAAAAACTAATGTAATATATTTTCATTATTTGTGGAGTTTTATCCAGTTGTACTGTTCTATACCAGTCCTATCTTGTCCTGTTATATAACAAGAAAATCTTTAGCAAACAAAGAATTACTAGTTTTTATAAGAGCTTGACTCTCAGTCCCTCATTCAGAGAATTTTCACTCTTCCAGGCTATCAGCAAATTTATCCTTACAACGGTTTTCTGAGGTGGCATTATATTATCCCCACTTGACTAGGGAATTTGGTCACAAATTTTAGACAGCATGTCCCAAACTGCTAACCGGTTTACATGCCTTACTCAAGAAGATAACAAGAGGACTTTTTCCCCCCCAGTTTTCTTAGCACTTTCACAAATATTTAATTCACAGCAAAGCTTCCACTGATTTCAGTTTCGAATATCAACACTATGGAGCCCTGCAAACTGAACTTCAGCTGTCTGAAACATATAATCCTGTCTATTTCCAGTACAGAGCATCTAAATGAGGTAGGGCCTCCTTTGGGAAATACTACATGATCATGTACCTAAAAACTGTATCAGAATGGCGACATATGACAGGGTGATTTCAGGTTATATATTGTCTGGTACATTCTACCTTTTCTTTTTTCTTGTTTCCTTTAAACCCTGTCATACTTGTGATGCATTTTTGTTTGATTTGAAGTGGGCAGGGGCTGGAGTAGGCTGCAGGGTGTTGTTTTTAATTAGTTGAAGATCTTATTCGATTTTTTTTTTTTTTGACAGTAATTTTCTGTTATCTGTTAATTTCCCGTTCATCTTCTAACTGGGATTTTCAAAAGTACTTAAACCAGCCATGCATGTAAGTGATAGACACTGGAAAGCCTTCATTTGTTTGATGCTTTCTTCTAGGGAAGCTTTGTAATTCACTTTGCTCTTCAGAAGGTTTTGACAGGCTGCAAGACATAGTTTCTTTTTTCTAATTCTGCTGTTCATCTTAGCCCCCTTCCTCTCTTCTCTGGGCTGGGTTTCACCCTCTACCTCCCCTCGCCCCGCTTTTTCTTGTTCTTTCCGTATTGCAGAAAGTTTATTCTTCTTTCCCTTCTTATTGACTATAGAAAAATACAGAGGTCTTCCTTATTTGTTTAGTGCAAAGTTCCTTTATGGTCCTTAGCCCTGGAAGAAACATTTGGAGAAAAAAATCTTCCTTTCTCCACAAAGACAATATTCAATATGAATACTGAGTATAGGCTGTGTTAAGTGAAACATGCAGAGTCCTCAGAGCATTTAGCTGTTCAGGCCTAATAGATTTGACCATGTGTGGACTGAAAATGCAGAGATTTATAAAAGGTAGAGTTTATAGATATTTTCAGAAGAATGAGCAAAAAGCACTGGACAATGCATTCAGAAAAAATGAAGTCCCAGATATATAAGGCAGATATGCTAGTACTTCTGATTTTTATGATTGCAACAGCTTGGGCTTAACCACAAGCAGAACACTCTTTTCTTTTAATTTCAACAATAATGATTCATAAATTACTTAGGGTAAACTTCAGAAAGCAACAAAAAGACATAGTGACATCACAGACATGCAAAATTTTGGACTGAACGATCAAATACTGTGAGCATCTGCAACAAGGGAGCATTTATTCAAAGTAATCAACCACTTTAATAGGAAAGGGCAGAAGTTCCTATATAGTAATTCAAATTATCAGGAAAGGAAATAATTTCTTCCATATAGAATTTTTTAACTTTTTTTTTTTTTACAATAAGGGAGGATTTTCTTCCACACAAAAAGGAGGATTTTTTTTTCCATAGAAAAATTAACATTTTTGAAAACAGTGGTGTTTGTTTTTATGTCTTTCAGCTATTCAGTCAATAGAGATGTCAAATTCAATTTGCATCATCATTCATGTGCCACCTGGGGTTAGCAGAATTCAGTCAACAAAAGTGGGAGAGTTGGTGAAGGTGAAGGGTATTCAGTGATATCAAATAAACAAATAAACAGTTATACTTTAGGGACATTAAGTCAAACCATTAAATAATTCTTTTATATTTTTTTATGAAGTTGGAGAGAGAGATGGTCTGCACAGATACTTCATTAAGATTGATCTAAAATAGTTGAGAAATTGACTGTCACCTCAGTCATAAAGGATAGCTCTGGAAGAGGTATTTTATGCACTTTGCAGGACTAAATCATTGAGGTTTATTTCCTGTAGAGCCAAAGAGTCCTATATTGATTGCCTTGGACTAGTCAAATCTTTTGTATAAACTGAATTGGCATTGATATTAAACTTCGTTTAAATTGTAACGTGTTACAGAATAAGCGACATTGGTGCTAAGGTGACACTGGCTTGACCATTTTGCAATTATATAACCTGAATACATTGCCAAGGAAATATTAGTAAGAGAATTAGTGTTTTCTATATTCGCTGATCATTAATGGAGGAATAAAATATTTCAGCAACTACTGATTCACCCTTACATGTATGAATTCAAAGCCTGTTATTTTCTCAGATTTCAGAAAATACAAGGGGAACCATTTACAGAGTTTTTTGAAATTGAATGGGTAAAAAAGGGGAAAAATGACAAACAGCTCTAAGTGGTGTTTGATACTTCTTAAACTTGTACGTTCCCTGATGCCTATGGATCATCAGCTTTAATAAAACCTTAAGCTAGTCAGTTGTGGAGCTCGCTTAGTAGAATTAAGCAGAATTGGTAAGGTTTTCTTTCTCTCAGTGCAATGAATGAGGCTGTAAGAACAGATGAAACTTTGATAAGAAAGTAAACTGAAAACAGCATTAATGCTACCTGCAGATAAGTTGTTCTGTTTAGTTCTTAAAATATTTGTATTCCATGTTGTAGAATATCATCAGAGAGATTCTTGACTTTTATGTACACAATTACTCTTTCAAAGGTATGACCAGTGAGAACTACATTTAAATAATAGAGTGATCTAGTATTCTTAAGTAACACCAAAGGAACTATTTCAATTACTCAGTTTGATCTCTCTAAATTAGGCAATAGGCATTGTAAAATCTCTGTAACTATAGCAAACACTTAAGGACCAAAAAATGAAGTTTCCAAACACATTTGTTGACATAGATGCTGCAAAAGATTGTGATCCTGTGCTTAATCTCTTAGAGTATAAAATGCATATTTATTTCAGCCACCAGAATTTATTTTTTTTTTATAATTTGTGACATTGGCTTGTAGTGATTTGATTTTGAAGGTTTTCAGAGTCTTTCATCCTAGAAATATGGCCCATGGTCTTGGTACTTAGCAACGGTGTTTTGCCTTCAGTGACATTGAAAAACAAACTAAGGGGGTGGGTTATGTTGAAATTTTTTCTGACTCCTCAGGTAGTCCAGGATTAGTGGTCTGATTATTGTGTCATTTAAAAATCTTATTTGTTAGGACTAGAGGTTTTTTAAGGTCACTTTTAGATTATGTGAAATAATTAAACATAACTAGGTACCTGGACCCTGGTAGATAACTGTTATAGCAACATACAGTCCTTCTTCTTACTCACTTTATCAATTAACCACTGTTTCATTCATTTCAGTGTTCATGACACTTTACATTTTTAATAAGAAATGAAAATAATTTCATTTAAATAATGTTGCCTTTTTAAAATCTAGGCATACTGTATTGGCATTATTGTTTTTACCAACCAAATTCATAACTGCATTAAAAAAAAAAAAAAAATCCTTTCAAGATAGCTAAGATCTAAGTTAGGGAAGGAAGGTCTTAATTTCATGCTGATTTGGATTAATTCCCTTCCTTTAATTATTAAGCACACTATCAGCACTTTTGTATAATTCATGCCAGTTAGCATGGCCTTGTCTTTTTTTAGTACTTGAGTCCTACATGTTATTTTTCAACAGGTTGGCATGCGGTTGATTACTAGGTTGAATTACTAGCTTGAAACTTTTTATTGATGCAGCTTCAACTTTGTTCCCTGGCCCTTGAGTTTCTAGTATTTTAAGACTTCAAACAGAACATCAGTAGACCAGACTGCTCCATGGGGAACTCTTTAAAACTGCTGATTTAAAACTGTGCATCATGATTCCTTTTGTTTACCAGTCTCATCACTTTATAACTCCTGTGGCAAATATTTCTTCATGATCTAAGAAAGGTGAAATTTTCATTTAGCTTCTGAAAAGCAAATTCAATTAGTTTAAACCTTTCAAGTGTTTCAGATATCACAATTATTTAATGAAATTTGTATTCCTGAGAAATCTATATAGAATCTCTCCATAGAAAACTCCTACTGTCTGGAATGTCTTTCATGGCTCCCTCCTAGCATTTTGCCTTAATATTATGTCAGTTGTAACTGGAAATGTACTTCTGTGGTTTTTTTTTGTTCTAGACATTATTCTCTGATTTCTTGGTAACCAACATGATATTTAAGCTTGATCAAGATATAAATGTTGAAAAACTTACTGCAAAATGTACAGGTAAAAAGTCTCTTTTGATTAGGTAGAAAGATTTTATTTCCTGATTCCTATCAGGTTGGGTTTCTCCACATATTGCCCTTACATCTTAATGTTATTCGTACAAGTAGTACCCTCTACTCAAGGACTCAATTCAGAAATAATAATCCATTTATAAGATTATGAACAGAAAAATAGTCAACATGTCATTGTACATGACTTCATAGGTGTAGATGGCTGTGAAGAGTCACAGAAGAGTCTGCAGAAATCAAATTACTAATCTGCAAAGTAATGACAGTGTTCCTACTCTGTTCACTGCTGACTGCTGCATAAATAAGACAATAGAAAGGTTCTGTGCAAAAATTTGTAACATATTTATGTCATCCTCCTGTGAAAATATAATCTGAAAGGTAAAGATTTTACGTGAAGCTTTCTGAGTGGATATATCCTTATTCTGTCACCGCTGTTATGACATTTTATGGAATTTTTTTCACAGAAAATCTTCTCTGAAAAATGTTTCAGTCTTTGCTGCCAAAGGGGGTAAATTTTAGTTTCCAGATCTGCTCTTGAGCAAGACTGACAGGCAGTTTGGAAGGAGTTGTGAAGGAGTTGTGCCTTTCCCTCTACTTCTTCCATGAGCTCTCTCAAATGGAAACATCTGCAGTAGCATTTTTTGACAGATCATTTCCAGAGCTGTAAGAGAGCATTCAATGGGACATTTTCCAAAAGGGAAATGCTTCCTATGGACGCATACCTTAATTGCCATGCTCAAAGATTACCAGTTCAGTCCAACAAGTTTAAAATGCACTGACCATTTTTTTAATCTTTTTTCTTCAGGTGTTTATTAGGCTACAAAATCAAGAAAGAGTGTTCATTCTTGAAAGTATGATGTTTTTCAGCAGTATGAATTAATTGGAGGAATTACACAACAAAAAGTGTCACATTTCATTTGAGTTAGATAGCGCTGTGTATCACAGCTAATATGTTTAAGAAGTAGCCTTTCCATCCTGTTATTGTCATGTCAGTCTATCCAGCCTGAACTGGAATTGGTAATGGTGACCCTTTAAAAGAGCATGTAACACTGCTAATGCCAAAATGACAGTCAATGCACCAATGGCAATGAAATAATTGTAGGGAATTACAGTTGCCCCAGCTAGAAAATCAATGAATGTGCCTTTCTTAAAGGAAAAAAGACTGCTTCAAGAGTGCTGTGTTTAATGTTGTACACTTGTGAAACTATTTTCTCCAAACATTATTTTATTTCTCTTTAGTTGCTCAAATATTTAATTCAGGATGGTTTAAAACACTAATTTTACTCAGGTAATCTTTTTCAGAGATTACTGGCTTCAAGGCTGTATCTCCAGGAGTGGTAGGTATGATTCTGGAGACCCTGGAGACCTGCCTAAGTACTGCAGTTCCCAGGTGCTGGAACTGACCCTTTATCATATATGTTAATTTCTTACGTTAAACAGTGAAACACTTAAATTAATTCTACAGGGGACAATATTAAAAGAAGAAGGGAAAACTTGGCTTTATTCTACCAAGTTAATAGGATAGTGCTGGATCATAGGGTGTTTCAGTCATTCTTTCAGTTCCCATGGCTGAAAAAATCAAACTATATATAGATTAAATTGAGACAATCTGTCCTTCTTACTTGTTATTTCTTCTTGGAACATTTTGGTTGTTTCTTTTTTATTCTGACGTTGTCAGATTTGTTAAGATCTCCATATCAAGAGAAGTACTCCATCTTTGAGGTGAAAAGGTAATGATTAAATGCAAGTATCCTACTCATTTGTTGGAAAACTCCAAATGCACTCCAAATGCACTTGGACATATGCTACACTGTAAGCAATTCTCCTAAGGTAAATTTGAGATGTAAAGCTAGTAAGAAATGGTGTGTTGGTTTCTATAGCAAAATGTGTTTTGCTGAGCAGTTGTCCAGAACATCTTGGAAAGCATTGTCAAAAAACAGGCCTACACATCAAACCTTATTTTACAGTTAAGAAGAGGATTGCTTTTATAGCTTTGTATCCTTAAAGCTGACAAAATTAGAGTGGAGATAATTCATTCTGAGGTTGAAACTCTTCACAACACAGTATGCTTACATGGATTTGTTCTGGCTGAGTTCAGAGCCAGAACATAGGGAAATATGTTCTGCCTCTTGGTATCAACTTTAGTTTCCCAGCATTTTGAAAAGAGGTTAAAGGAAAGTAGGAAAGGGTTAGAGATCTGATTGTTGTGATCTGATCTCTAACAGGGAATTATTTTGTATGTGTTCAACTATTTTGGAACTGCTGAAAATGAAACAAGGAATTTTGTTGGGTGGGAGTAAGGAAGACTGCATTAGTAGAGAATACCACTTCAAATTATTCCATTGTTGATATCAACTTGCTGTAGAAATTTACAGAAATTCCTGGAAATGGAAGTTGAGTTTAGCTCCTTGAAGGTAGATGGTGCTTGAAACAAAGGATCCCAGTTAGGAGTGGGGTATTTAGAGATAGACCTGAAAAGGTATTTAAGCACTCATTTATGCAGAGATGAAAGGCTTCTGAAGAACTTTAGTCTCATAACCTTGAATTTAAGTGGAAAAAGAGAGAAGTATCCCTTAAGAGTGTGTTGTTTGGGTTTTTTTTAATTGGTATTATTATGTTTTGTTTTGATTTGGTTAGTGTTTCCTGCAGAATATTGGATTATTGTATCATTTGAACCTAAGCTGAATGACACTACTACTAGGTGAAGAGACGGTGATGATTACAAGGCATGGTGATAAGTGTTTGTGCCTGTGTTTGTAGAATGGCCAGTAAATAGGAGGAAGCTAAAGGCCATTTTGCTGATTTTTTATCTTAGAACTTGTGATGAGTTTGGTATGAACAAGACAGAAGCTGAAATACTAAGTACTATTATTGTAATATTATTTCATCATATTAACGTTCTCTTTACACTTCAGGATGATCTATCACTGTCCCTATACTTTTTCTGATGGGTTTATGCTAGCCTGTCCTATTTCACCTCTAAGTATGAGGATAGTGTTTAATTTTAAACCAGGATGACTTAAATCAAGAAGTGTAGAACTGAAAATTATAGCAGAAGACCACCACAAATTCCAGTCAACAGACTGAAAGTTTAATTCAGAAGATCTACAAAAGTATTAATGATGAGTTCATTCATAAATAACAATGGACCAAATACTTTATAAAACCGTGTAAAAATGGGGGAGATAAAGACCATCTTTTATGGGCTAGCAGAAAATTGGTTAGGTAAAGTTGCATATTGCACCTCTGCAAAAGTGATGAGGCTGGTCTCAACAAATCCAACATGTGATGCTCATTAAAATATTTCACTTCAATTTTTGAACTTGTTGCCTGAGTGGTGGAGCCAATATCAGCAGGAATTTACCAGCCATACATTGGTGACAACATGTAAGGAAGTAAGCTGAGAAAAGCAGTATTTTGAGGTCTTGCCCATCTTAAACGGAAATTATTGGGTTTTATCCTTGCTAGTTTTAATTAAATTGAATTTTATGGCTATATAATTTTCTTGCTGCCTGGTAATATTCCTCAATGAAAATGAAAAAAGATTTTGCATATCCATGACTACTTTCTTTAAATTCTAGCTTCTCCTTCCATTTGTAAGAAGCAACCTTAATTGTTTCTGTGGAACACTTGCAAATCCCTACAGAAAAAAAAAAACAAAAAAAACCCTTCTGTGTCAGTCAAACAAGAACATACTATAATCACCTGCTTGTGAAAAAAGAACAATATGTTGTCAAAACATTTGTAATTCGTTATATATTTAATGAAAAATATAATTTCAGCTAAGAGATTCTCAAAACTAAAAAGTTCTTTTGCTTAAACATTTTGCTAAATTTCTTAGCATTTTGGCTAGCTGTATTGCTGGTAAAGGTTAAATAATATTTCTAAAGACACACAGATCTTCATATAATTTTAAGTAGTCAGATACTCTGGACAGTAATCCAGTAAGAACCTAGGTAAGTTTGGCAGATCTGCTCTGGAATTTCTTTAACCCTCACTACTTATTTTCTGGCTGCAGTCATAAAAATTTATGAATTATGTATCCAATTCAATAACAACTTTGGCTAGTCCTTTTAAATAAAGCTGTAATATTTCAGAAGGATAAATTTAGTAATAATAATCATAAACATGGCTGTCCTTCATTCAGTTAAATTATTATTCTCCTGGAAAGATCTGAAAAATCAGAAATGGGACATATTTAAAAAGAAGCTTCTAGAAGTAGAATGTTCCTCAATGATGTTCAAATGCAAGAAAATATAAATCACAAGCTACTTTTTGCCCCTAGGGGTTTCAAAAGATTATGATTAGAAACTGAAATGACTTTTTTGCCACTCATAATGCAGGGTTCCATTTAGCAATTCCTTCATGATTGCCTAATTAATAAAATCACATTTATAAGAACAGTGCCATTCCTTAATCCAGCCCAAAAGTCTGATTACTTTTGAAATCAAACTACAGTTTAATTTCAGAAACAGTTGATATAATGCTGCTTAACCCCTAGTGAGTCAAGTTCAATCGATTATTTTTAATTTCGAAAGGCCTCTGAGCAAAGCTCTCAATAATTTAGCAGGTGAGGAAAAACCCACAGCCAGTAATGGCAGGGAACTATGAAAGTCATGAAAAAAATCAAGTGTCAGGTTTGACACTTTCTGACAATTATTTTTACAAAACAAAAATCTGTATAGTTATAAATTTTCATTATACTTGCAAAACCCAAAACCACACTTAAGCCTTGACCTGAGCTAACACCCATTAATAAAAATTTCAGTACAATGCTATATTTAATTTTTTCAGGATACATTTGGAACACTACAGAAATCTCAGAAAGGTGGACTTTATTTAGGCTCACAGTTGCATTTGGCTAAGCGTGGAATAGACTAGCAAACTGCTTAAAACTAGAGAGTTTCCCAGCAAATCTTATGAAACCAGTATTTTAAGAGAGTTGGTTTTTTCCAGTGTCAGACAGTTTACACGAAAAGGCAGTATTACATTGATTTTTCACAGAACCTCAAAATTCTTTGAATTTGCAAACTGTTCAGGAAGAAAATAAAATAAAATCCACAAAGTTCTCAAAAAGCTAAGCTAGTTATTTTCCTGCAGATCTTTACTTTAATTGCTTCTTTACAGCGTGTAATGAAAGACAGAATTTTGTACCTAGTAAATATGGCTGAACTTTTTCACAACCATATGCTCAACGGGTGTAAATTCTCAGTGCACTATACAATAAAGAAATGGGAAAAGAAATTATGTAACAACTGTTTCTAAGTTATGTTTACCTTGCAGTAAGGTAGCCACTCATACCTTATAGTATGTCTCTGAAATCTGTCACTGATGGGTTTGGTTTTCTGTCATTTTTTCTTGTTCTACTGCATATTCTTTTCCTAAACCTGTTTCTTAAGATGACCACGTTGTAATTCAAATTGGCAAGTAGGTCACTGAGAGATTCTTTAGATTTAACATTTGAACACAACCTGATGATAATTAGATGATGTAAATAGGTGTTTACATCTCTTCTGTCAGAGCAGATTGCTATGATGAAAGACAGGAGAACTGAGTACATTTTAGAAGAATAATTTCAATTGTGTAATTATTTCTGTAGCATGATGTCTAAATGGATCATTCAGGATTATTTTTACTTTATTAGAAAGATTGGTGCCATTATAGATCTACCAGAAAGAGATAAAAATATTTAAGAGTGTCCAAACCCTCATTTTTCAATATTTTAAGATTTTTAAAAAAATATTATTTTCCAATTTGTACCATCTCATTAATTCCTATATTATTTTATTAAATTTTAATTGCTTATTTTGCTTCTAATTTTTAGTTCTAGAGAAACTAAGGAGATAGAGAATAAATAGGTAATTTTGAGGAAACTTTGGTTTGGTTGTGAATTTGTGTTTTACTTTACTTCATTTGTATTCCTTTAGTTGGACATATCCAACTGGCCCTGGAAAGAGGGCTTTTATTTATATGGCAATTAAAAATTTAAATCTGATTGGACAGTAATTCATGATGCCTTCTGTAAACTCGTTCACTGAATTTGTAATTTAGTGCCATAGAATAAATAAAAATGCCAAAACAACTTTCAGAAGGTACACCCTGTAGATTAGAACACCTGAATAGATTTCCTTTTCAGAATTATTCCCTATAGCAACATCAGCCAGGTTTCTTTGTCTCTTATTCTTCCCATTTTTCCTCTTGATATTGATTCTTCTTTCCTTTCTTCCACCTCTACAATTGCTACAGAAACTTAGGATGTTCTCTTTATTTTTATTTATTCTATTTAAGAATACAGGCAATTTTTCCCTCATCATCCCTGATATGATTCAAAAATATAAAAGTGTAGACTGCTGATGCTTCATAGTAAAATAGTTCAGACATCATATTTATTTAGCCATTTTAATTTCTGAAATATTCAAAGAGGATAATCAGCAGAAACCTGTCCATAGCGCTCTGTCCCTTTGGGCTAGAATATTGCAACAAGCTCACTTTAGAGCTGTCCTTGAAAACCCTCAAAAAATTTGTCTGGTGAGGAGTGATGAGGCATATCTCCTTGGGGGCATATCACTAAAAGAGCTGGAGACATCCATACTCCTCAGGCTTTGTTAGTTGTTCAGAATGACTCAAATCTAATGTAAGAGAAGGAATTTGCCTGATAGAACTTGGAATCAAGTATTCTAGTTCTGGTTTGGTTTTGGGTTTTGAGGTTTTTTTTTGATTATAATGTGAAATTTTTGTAATGATGTTGTAATGTTTTATTTAGTTATTTTACATTGATATTAGAGAGAACATTTTTTACATTCTGCTAGAAAGCATTATAAAATCATTACTGTCTGAATATGTGTTTTACTGTGCAATACAAACAGTAATAGCAACTCTGGGGCCTGTGAAAACCTTGACATTTTTTTTAAGATGTAACATATAGCCCTGACAGAAAAAGGAAAGTGACATTTTTATAATTGTTCAGGTCTATTATTTGCTGTGTACTGGTGGAGATTAACTCTCCTACGTCAGAGAGAAAAAAGATAGTCTCTACCTTGAGGGGCCTTAATACAGGAAATTGAAGTGATGAAATGAAGTAGGGCAGCAGAATACTAGAGAGGTATCAGCAAGGCCAACGAATGAGGTTGCAGAGAGAAGTTCAACTATTCTCTGTAGGCCTGTTCTTTAATACTGGGTTTGTTTGGTCTTTTTATTTCTATTGGTGAGGCTGTAGCAATAGAGGTCATGGACCAGGACTCAGCTATATCAGGTACTTCACAGCTGAAGGAAATGAAGAAAATAAAATTGTTGTTCTTTACAATTAATAAACCAATATAATAATAAAGGTGTGAAAACAAGGAAAGTGTTAATATTCACTGATGTGATGAATAAAGGACTCTGTATCAGTAACAAAGCATTTTCACTGTCAAGAAGAATCCAAAACAGACTGTATTTCTCCCATATTTAAATATATATGGTGATTTTGAAAGGTAGCTCTTAGTAAATTTGAAAATAATTCAGATAGTAAGTAATCCTGCACAATCAGACTGTTGTTCTTGTTTTGAGGCTGCTAAATGGCAGTTGCCTTAATTAAGGTTTTTCTATCTTTGAAAAAATTGTATTACAAGGATTTATGGATGAACACCTGAAATATAAGTATGACTGAAGTGTGATGATGTCTGGTTAATGGTAATTCAGCTTTAAAAATAATGATAAGAATCAGGAGAAACAGAGTTAAACAAATAGGTATGGAAACTTTAGTGATTGGGAAGTAACAGAAGCACTGTCAAGGACCAAGAGCTTGCAGAACATTGAAAGCATCAATAGAGCATAGACTTGAGGAGCTTCAGCCAGAGCTCCATAAAATAGAGGAAACACAATCAGCAAGGGTCTCAAGGATAAGAACAAACTCACTATGGGATATTCGAGAGGTTTGTAGGATAAGTCTTGTTATGGGATATTTTAAGCAGAACTGTAAAGAGGGGGGATCAAAGTGGATGGGGATGAACTAAATGGGGTTTGGCAAAATAGAAAGTAGAGGGGTAAAACTGGCTGGTCCAGTGTAAGCATACTGCTGGTCCTTCCACTGGCCAAGCCAGCAGAAATCCTTTGGGTCTGGAAGTCCCCTGCATTTGGCTTCTCTGGATATATATCACTTGAATGTTTCATTTAACAATGTCCTCTTCTTTCTCTCTTATCTCTACGTATTCCTTATAATAAGCAGGCTTAGTGCAGATAGAGGGTGTTTGTTTTCTTCTCTTTGTTTTCTTTCTGATAGGAAAAAAAGTTGTCTCATGTTTCTCTTCCCAAATGTAATTGAAGGGTGGGATCCACAATGAAACTTCATTATAGCATGGAAAGGTATGCTAGTAATATAGAATACATATGACAATATGTAGAAAGACAAAATGAATGTTGAGTTTTGACAGCACTATTTGAAAAATTTCAACAAGACATAAGGTTTATGCAATTTAGTCATTTGTCTGTGAGGACATTATTTCTCTTCCACACTAGTGATAGCAGAACTCATTAGCCAACTCCAGAGAACTTTGGAAAAGTATTCAGTGTTGCTATTCATCAAAATGTAGTGAAAAATCTAAGCAGAGAAAAAAATTCTCCAACTGCCTTACTGGGATAAATGTTCTACATTCTGTTCAGTACATCTGGTGAGCAAACCACTATGTACAGTGATACACTGAGCAGAGAATATGCTTTCTCTTAACCCACAGCACGATGTTTGGGATGCTGCAAGAACTGCTCATGGTACTATATTTGTGGATACATGGTTTTGAGCACAAAGAGTTGTAGATAAGTAGGCTTTATTCAATTTTCTTGGTGTGGAACAAAATTATTTTTTAGAGATATAGTTTTCCTGGGGTTTGTGAGGGTTTTTTACAGAATATTTAGTTGTGCTGTTTATAAGTAGTCTTTTGGATAGTGCTATTTAATTATTTTTTATAATCACATTCAATCCAGAAAATATTTGTGCATTTTTTTTCTGTGTCATTATGACTACAACTGACATTCTCTAAACCATTTGTTATACAAGAAATGGGTGTGAAATAAGTATTTTTGAGTTTGCACATAATTCTACAGTTATGTCAGTCTTTTTTCAATGGTGCCTAATGGAATATTTCATGTAACCCATCAAATAAGCAGGTATTTGGAGAGAGAGGATATGGTGTTTATTCTGAATGCAGTTTTTATGTATGTGGATTCAAATATGATGTGGATTTTTTTGTCAATTTTTACAATGCTTGTCAGAAAAAAAAGGTTGTGTCATCACAGTATTTGTAGAATGTCCACTTCCCCTAAATAATAGTATCTGTCCACAGAAATCACATAATGATTTAAGGAGAAAGCTTACTTTAGGATTTTGAAGGGTACACAGTGAGGGATCAGAATTTGAGATATGGCAGTTCTATACTTATCCTTCTTTTCTACAGACTTCTCCATGAAGAAATTCAAATTAAAAGATGTGAGTAAAACCTTTGTGATAAGAGATGACATCCAGGCATCTATCTTAGAGGCATTATATATATTTTCCTTATCTTATTGTAAAATGTGAGAATTATCATGCCCTGATGCTGCATTTTCTGAGGCTGAATGTCCCTCAGTGTGGGTCAGCAGGTGCTCCAGGCGTGCTGAGTTTTCTAATATAATAACCCAGCTGTCTCTGCTGCTGACATCTAGCATACCCTACATCCATACTTTTGGTGACTGCTGTTGCTACACTAAGGTTATGTGGCAGGGAGTAGTTTTGGGATCACTGCATATTTATCACTTTTTGTTGCCAAAGACAAGATCCAACAGATGGATATTGGAAAGCACATTTGAGTGTTATAAGGGAGAGGGGAAACCCTAGATAATATTAGCAGCCAATGGAACACATCAGTTCATTAGTCATCTAAGTTTCTTTAGCCATCTCAGTCTTAAGTTAATTTTCAAGGCAGTCATAGAAAAGTAGAAAAAGCCTTGTGTCCTACCTCTGTCCTCTCCTCTGCAGAAATGTGGCACTGGAGCCTGGGGCTCCCCTGTAGCCTAAGCTCAGATTCAAGCTACCTACCATCCCTCCTCCTTTCCAGCTTCTGTGCAGTCCTCCCACTTCCCTTTCAACTCCTCAACCCTTATCCTGAGGCATTTTAGCACACTAACCTTGCAGGAAACTGCAGACTTTCAGGTGTCTTTTCTCTGAGTTTAGCACAAAGGATGAGATTGCTAAGAGTCACATCAATACCAGAATTAATGCAACTGGAGAGGGCACAAACTCCTTTAAGTCATTCTGAATACATAATTATGTGCAGGTCATAGGCTTTTTCTTTAATTACCACACAAACTGGAAGTTACATCATTTTTTAATGGTGTTTGTTAAAATAGTTGCTTGGTATAATGGATCAAAAATTAGGTGTTTGGAAACAGGCAGGGAACCATACAGATGACAAAATAGAGATGAGAGAGGAGCTTGCCAGTGAATTACATCTGGTAGTCGAACTCTGACTTTCTCCTTCCATTTAGCACTCACTGCCTGTATTAGCCTCTTCAGATTTACACTGAGAGAGACTGAATATAAAGATTGATCTCCTGCTACAGATGGTCTCCCTTGCAAGGAATTAGTGTATTTACAAGAAGTGTACGTTTTGTACTCAGCTCCTCCATGATTTCATAAACGCTATTAGTTTTTAATGCAGGAAATAAAGCTCAAAAAAATATGTTAGTTGGTCTTTTTTTTTTTTTTTTTTTTTCTTTTTTTTTTCAGAAAGGGCTGCTTGAAATCCTTTCCCTTGGTAACAATCAGCAAAATTCTTATTACTGGGAACTTTAAAATGTCTGTTGATCTGCAAAACAGAATGTGAGTGATGTGGGCATTACTTGTATAATTGGTTTTGTGCATACTACAATCACATACTGGTTTTAAAATATACCCCCTTAGTGTGCTCATTATATCTGTCTCTCATCCGCTGCTGCAATAGATATTTGCAGTCATTCATCATTGTTTATTATTAGAAAAGCAATGAATAGGGAGAAGAATCATGTCTTTTTAGACTCACATTACAGTCTCAAAAGAACCAACATGTTAATATAGAAGGTATGGTAGAGTTCACATTTGTCCTGTTAACTTCTTAACTTCTACAAATTCAATATATCTAAAATAGCATTTTTAATTTTTTTTTTAATTTTTTTAATTGTTTGTCTTCTTTCTACTTATCTTAGCTTGTAAGGATCAGAAACAAAACCAGGACTTCTAAACTGGTAATTTGGGCTTTATCTGCTGGAAGTGTGATTTATTATTAATTCCTGCCTCTTTTCATGTTAACTTGTTCTCATTTTAACCTATTTATGAACTTTTATGATTTCTAGAGATATATCTTTTAAAGTAGTCTACATTTTTTTGTAGATCTTTAAAGGAATATTTAATTGTATAAACCTTTAAAGACTCAGATAAATCTCTTGTAAAGCATATCCAATGTGAGTGGCATCTCCATAATTTAAAGCTGTATATCACAGTGTGCCATAAAATTTTCTTATCGCAGGTTCTTGGCAATATAAAACTGATGTTTGGTGCTGCCAGGTAATGCGTTCTTTCCTGGAAGTCACCTTTTTCTGAATTACTCTTAAACTAGTCTCTTCATGGAGGTTGTTGTGCTCTGGACTTATTAATAAGCTTCTTGGTGAATCAAAAGCAATTCATCCATAACCATAATTAGTAGAGAATGGCCATGACAAACTTAGTTGTTCAGATTACCCAAGACACCTTGATTACTGTTCGGCAGCAACAAACTGAATATTCGACTTTGTGAATCAATGCTGTACTGGATGCAGCAGTCCAGGGCACAATTTGTTGGCTCCAAATTGATAACCTCTTACTGCTCTATTTCTCAAAGGGGTCATTTGCTATGGCAGCTATTTCTATTACTTTTCTGATTGCAAACTACCTTGCCTCAGTGTGTAAGAGCGATAAGGAGAGAGGAGATCCTCATTGTCAAACTGCAAGAACTTAGCAGAGATTTGAATAAAAAGGCTATTTGTCATAGTATCCTCCTAGGAGGGATATTGTGGTTGGGGTTTGGTATTCCCAGTTCCACTGTCATGCCAGAAAGGCTAGTTTCACTCATGTCAATGCCTTTGTGAAGAACCAATTATGAACCATATATCCCATTTAGGTATTTGCACTATATTCATTAACATAGACTTGAAAAATTCCATGGAGAAGATACCTCACACAACAGCTGTGGGTGTAATCACTCTGCATAGTCCAACTAGTAGCAGGCTGCTGCTATGAAGAATCATTCCACCCCATTTGAACTTTCCCACAGACAGAATCTATTGTCTCCTTATTAATAATTTAGCCACAGGTAAGTTCAACGAACAGGGTTTTTTAGAAAAGGACCCCTCTAACCAACCCAAAATAAAATCTTTTTAAGCCACCTTAGGTGTCACTTAGATATGTTGTCAGGATAGCAACCAACTGTCCTGTTACCATTAGCAAAGGGCCTGAGTTTTATTACAATTTATGTAATGTAAAAAGTCACCCTGACTTGCCCAAACAGAAAAAGACAGGGAGTTTATACCTTCACTGAGTCAAAGAATGGTTAATTTGCCTGTCAGGTATAAGAACTGATCTGGGCTAAAAAGAGATGTGCATTTCTAAGGAAGTGAAAGAAAGCTTATTTTGATTCAGATGGATGGTCAGACTATTGCTAGAATGAAGGAGAGATAAAATGATTTTAGAAAAACAGATAAAATCTCTCTAGACACACTGGAGGGTTCCAAAATGGAAATTAATTCTAACCCTGTCTGTCTTTCCAAGACAAGATTTTTTTGTACAATGCAGGGGGGGAAATAAAATCTGCAGATGCCAAAGTTCACGCTTGCTATATAAAGGGATTTTTTTTTATTTAATTATAGGGCCAGTAGATTAAATACTCATTACCTCTTCTCTTTTTTTTGTAACTGTGGTAGCTATTCAGATGTTGTGAATAATGTCATTTTTTTTAATTATTATTATTATTTATATTTTTATTTATTTATTTTTCTTTAACCTAGCTTGAGATAAAAGCAATTTTAAGACAACCCACTAACAAGACGTTATTCACTGAAGACTAAGGCAAGTCTAGTCACTAAATGCACAATTCCCCCATGGTCCCTGAAATAGACAAAAGGATCTGCAGAATTTTTGTGCACAAAAACTGCATGACTCTGACAAGGAGCTTGCATTTCACTGGTCAAGACCACAGAAAAAGGCGTCCACCAAGAGACTATCTGACATCAAGTTAAGATAGAGGAAAACATGCCTCAGTTCTTAGGATCATTATATATATATAGAAAATATCTAAAAACAGTTTGTCTATAGTTAAATCAGAAACTGACAATCACTTAAAAATATATGGGCTGAAGGTTATTTAAGAACTTGAAGTCTAAGCACAGTAATTAATTTGAATAGAAGTCATACATATATCAAAAGTTCTCAAGGCAGAAAAATAGTTTTGTGTTTTATTCTACCCATCTCTGGTGCACACAAACTTTTAATAGAACACTCTGCAGTACATGTCTACTATTCTCTTCATGGAAAAGGAGAAATTATTTTATGTATGAACTGACACTGATCACTGAGAATTTCAATATAGAAATACAGAGCTCTACACAGCTCTAAGTAGTGATAAAAAAAGAAGTGAAGCCAAACCAGGACATGTATGTTTAGTCATCAGTAAAATAGGCTTAAGGAAGTGAACTTTGACTGCACTTTAAACTTTCTGTTACATATGAAGGACAAAAAAAGAAAGCAGAAAAACATGTGTTTCAATAGCAAAGCCAGTTGAACTGCACAGATATCATCTGCAGGCTGGAAACTCAGCTGTGCTTTTTACTTTGAAAAGTAAAAACAGAATTTTGCAATAGGCAGGGCAAATACTTGTCCCCTACTGTTCTTACCTTTCCTTTCCCTTCTTTTCTCATATTTCAGTGAACTACATAAAGAAGATGGAAATAATGGGGAAAAGTTGAAGACACTGAAAAAAGAATAAAAATATTTGATTCTTTTAGACTATAAGTTAAAAGAGGGATGTGTGATAAACTTATGAGATGTTAAGAATAACGCAAATGGTTTGAGAGACTTCAGTGTCCCAGAAGAAGGTTATAGAAAAATTGATAAATTTAAAACTAGTAAGTCAATGGGACTTGATACATTGCTTCCAAGAATGAAGGGATATAGGATTACAATAGAAAATTCCCGATTTTTAAACTAAATATGCCATGCACATACTTAATTAACACTATATTGTGTGAACTTACTGCTGAGATTTATGATTAACTATTAAAATAAGAATGGCAAGTTTTACATATTTTTCTTGCATCAAAATGCAGGATTTACAGATATAGCCTATGCAGAAAAATAGCCTTTAATAAAATGTAAAAACAGGGGGTTTTGCTGATTTCCTGTTAAGATTCCTTATAATTCAGTAGTGAGTAAAATGCATTCTGATCAGCCTTATGCACTTTATACCTTTTACGAGGTAAGCATTGGTAAGGGAAATGGGGTTTTTAACCCTTTTAAATCTACTGCATTTTGAATTTTTATATTAGAAATCACATTTATCAATCATCTAACTCTGCCTAAGGAAGGCAAAATTTTAGCATGTGCAGTGATTACAGTGATTAGAATTCTTATCCAAAATTTCCACACAAAGCTCAGCATTTAAAATTTACCTTATAAGTCCTCAACAGTCTTAGAGCAGATAGGTTTCAGGTCAGCCTCTTTTAAAAATGGGACATTGTTGTAAATATGGAAGCATACATCTTTCATAATAACTTACAGATTTTATATTCTGGATTTAAACATTTTCCTGTCTAGGGATGAAGATAAATAGGTTGACTAAACTTATTTTCTTGCTGAGTCTTTCTGTTTTACTAGTGTATATTTTCCCTATAGTTTTGTCCTTGCAGCAGAATTTTGTCAAGCTTGAGCTGAAGTATCCATGCTTTTTGCTCTGTCTGTGAATTATATAATGTATATCTATCTGGAACTTCAATTCCCTTTCCTGGTTTTATGTCATATTCACTTCTGAGCAGATGGTTACATGCTGACAGTTGTCACTTATATATTAAAGTACCTTACAGTTAACTGTTGCTCTTGCCTTAAAGAGAGTGTTGGATCAAATGGGAAAAGTAGTTGTCCTGCAAACAAATCAAGTTTTTATCATAAATTTGACATGCATCACAAATTAACGGAGGCAGTTTCTATAGTAATAATGTAATCCCTGGAAGAACTGCAGCTGTCTATTCAGGTGCATTCAATCTCTCCTTGATGGGAATAATTACCTTCCATCCTTGCTGGATAATTGCCTTTTGATTGAGGTCATCAGAGCAATCAAGACTGAGAGGCAAAAATCATTGCTAGGGTGAAGAAAGAAGGGGGAGGACGGTAGAGACAGAATAGATATTTTAGAAGGGAGTATTAATAAAGAGAATTTACACGTACTTTGCTGCTTTTTTGTTTGTAGTGATATTTCAAATGATGTGATTATATGAAATTAGATGGCTGTTAAATATGACAAAGCCCATGTCTACCTACTATATTTTCCTCCAAAAGAAGGTTGTTATTCTGTCTGTCCTTGAACACAGAATTTTCTAATTCCAAGCTTTGACAATAATTTCCCTTTGTGGATGTCTGCATCTGTCTATTCTTATTTAGTTATTTAATTATTTTTATTCCCCTGTGTCTGTTAATTGTTAAACCAATGAATTCAGTAGCTTTGATTTTTGCTCTTAGTCTTTAGATCCTAGTGTGGGTCAGTACTGGAAATTGCTTTCACCTGTTTAAAGATTGAACAGCAATACAGTTTAGAATGCCATTTATTATTCTAGTACACAATTTTCTAGTTGGTCTGTCAGACTTTGCAATGAAGGCAACAATTGTCTAGCCTAGTAGCTGACAGTTTTAGCATTGTATCCCTTAGATGTACTGAAAAGGGATGTTTTGCTTTGGTTTTACAAATTATGGGAAAAGATCGTAAGATACTTCTATGCAATATTTTCTTCCTTTTATAACAATATTGAAACAGACAGGGAAACGCTCTGCTGCTTGAAAATATTTTGATTTTTTTTCTCATGGGTGAAAATATCAATGACTTATGTACACTATAAAAAAAAAAAAAAAGTTATTTTGCTGTCCAGGCGTACATGAATAAATTTAAGCGATGAAGAAAGATTGGCAGAGTGACTCATGTTAATTGAGAAGAAACTGTTGCATTATATGCTATATAAAATGTATGTATTTTAAATTATAACCTTTGCATTAGATTTTTTTTTTAAGTAAATCATGAAATAAAATATAATACTGTGGCCTAAAGGGAACTTAAAAGTCATTTAGTCCAATTCCCCTGCAATCAACGAGAGTGGGTTGATAAGAGCCCAATCCAACTTGCCCTTGAAGTGTCCAGGGATGGGGCACCTGCCAGATCTCTAGACATGTTCCAGTGTCACTACCCTTATTTTTAAATATTTCTTCCTTATATTTAGTCTAAATATACCCTCTTGGTTTGAAACCATTGCCCCTTGTCCTTTCACAACAGTCTCTGCTGAAAGGCTCATCCCTGATTTTATAAGCTCCTTTTAAGTACAGAAAAGTCATAATAAGGTCTCCTCAGAGCCTCCTCTTTTCCATTTTGTACAACCCAAACTCTCTCAGCCTTGAGAGCTTTTATATAGGAAATACATAAGAATATATATATGTAGAAATATATAGGAAATTGCTTCAGCCCTCTGTTCGTTTTTATGGCTCTCCTCTGGACTTGCTCCATAGATGTATCAATCCTATGCTGAGGCCCCCAGAGCTGGATGCAGTACTCTGGCTGGGGTCTCATGAAGGGAGAGTAGAGAGACAGAATCACCTCCCTCGACTTGCTGGCCACACTGTTTTTGGTGCAACTCAGGACATGACTGACACTCTGGGCTGCAAGTGGACATCGCCAGGGCATGTGCAGCCTCTCATCCACAAGCATCCCCAAGCCCTTCTCTGCAGGGCTTCTCTGAATGCCTTCATTCCCCAGCCTGTAATGATACAGGGGGTTGCCCCAACCCAGAGCAACAGTTTGCACTTGACCTTGTTGAAATTACTGAGGTTCCCATAGGCCCATTTCTCAAGCTTGTCCTCTTCTCTCTGGTTTGCATCCCTTCCCTTGAGCATGTCAACTGCATCACTCAGCTTTGTGTCTTCAAACTTCCTGAGAGTGCATTCAATCCCACTATGTCATTGATGAAGATATAAAACAGTAATGGCCACAATATGGACCCCTGAGGAACACCTCTTTTCACCGGTATTCATCTGGACATGGAGCCATTGAGCACTACCCTCTGGATGCTACCATCCAACCAAGTTGTCATCCCTCAAACAGTCCACCTTCAAATCTGTATCTCTCCAAGTGGGAGACCATGTCAAAGACCTTACAGAAGACCAGGTAGATGATGTCCATAGGTCTTTGTCCACTGATGTAGTCATTCCAATGTAGAGTGCTACTGGGTTGGTCAGACAGTACCTGAGTTCAGTGAAGCTGTGCTGGCTGTCTCCAATCACCTCTTTGTCCTCCATGTGCCTTAGTAATGCTCCTTGGAGGATCTGTTCCGTGATCTTCTTAGGCAGAGGTGAGACTGACCACTTGATAGTTCCCAATGTCCTTTTTTTAGTAATTTTTAAAAATGGGTACAACATTTCTTTCTGTTTCTCAGGGGCTTCATTTGGCTGCCATGGCTTTTTGAATATCATGTAAAGTGGCTTGGCAACTACATCAGCCAATTCCTTCAGGACTCTGGGAGGCATCTCGTCAGGTCACACAGACTTATATATGCTCAGGTGATCATGAAGCTGATCTTCTCTTACACTGGGAGGAACTTTGCTCCCCAAGTTCCTGTCTTGCCATCCATCCACTCAAGGTGTGGGAAGATGGCTTTCCATTGAGGACTGAGGATAAAAGGTTGTTCAATACCTAAGCCTTCTCCTCATCTGTAGCTACCACTCTGCCAGCCTTGCTTATCATGGGCCGGACACTTCCTTTGGCCTTCCTTTTCTGGCTGATATACCTGAAGAAACTCTTCTTATTCTTTGCATCTTTCACCACATTCAGCTCTAGGTGTTCCATGGCTTGCCTGACCCTGGCCTTACACAGCTGGGCAACTCTTCCCAGGATATCTGTCCCTGCTTCCACAGTCTGTGCATTTCATTCTTGCCCTTTAGTTTGGTCAGCAGGTCTTGATTCATCCAGGCTGATCTCTTGCCTTCCTTGCCTGATTTTTTGTGACTGATGATTGAGAGCTCTTGCACTCTGTGGAGAGCAGCATCAAAGATCTGCCAGCTCTGTTCTGCTCTAGTGTCCCTGAGAGCACTTTCCCAGGGAGTCCTCTTGACTAACTCCTTGAAGAGCTGGAATTGTGGTTTCCTAAAATTAAGGGTCCTGACTTTACTATTCATAAATACAAATAAGAGATTTATGTTATGTGTAACCTGATGTTTTTATTTATGACTGCTGTAGAGGAAAACACAAATTCTGACTGTGCTGTTATTTCCCTCATGCATTTAACAGGAGTTTGTCCCATAGACAGTAAATGCTATTTGTTCTTTGGAAAGCAAGTCTCTGGATATTTCAACTGCCACGTAGAAATAAGTCTGATAATTCATGCTCAGGCTGGTAAACTAACTGTTCAGTGAAAGTTCAGGAGGTTAGGTGTTTTTGTGCATAAAGGTATTATATCACATTTTAAATTTAAAATAAAACTAAGCCATATGTAATGAGCTTGAATTTATAGTAAATATGGAAACAGTTCGTGGAAGTTTGGTTTTTTTTTTGTGTTGTTTCTGCATGAGACTACTTGATAAATTTTCATGAGCCTGTGTTGTGGTTTAACCCCTGTCAGAAACAAAGCCCCACTCAGCCACCCACTCAATCCCCCACCAGTAAGACTGGGGAGAAAACTGGAAGGATAAAAGATAGAAAACTCCTGGGTTGAAATAAAGACAGTTTGATAGGGAAAGCAAGAGCCACTCACACAAGCAAAACAAAACTAGGAATTAATTCACTGCTTCCCATGGGCGGGCAGGTGTTCAGCAATCTCCAGGAGAGCAGGACCCTGTCATGTGTACTGTATAATTGGGAAGGCAAACACCATTACTCCGAAAGTTCCCCCCTTCCTCCTTTTTCCTCCCACTTTATATATTGAGTATCGTATCATATGGCATGGAGTGTCCCTTTGGTCAGTTTGGGTCAGCTGTCCTGACTGTGTCTCCTCCCTGTCTCCCATGCACCCCCAACTTTCTTGCCAGCATGACAGTACGAAAAGCAGAAAAAGACTAAGCTTTGTGTAAGCCCTGTTCAGTGATAAAAAAAAAACCTGTCAACCCTGTGTTCAGCACAAATTCAAAACACAGACCCATACGAGGCCCTGTGAAGAAAATTAACTCCAGCCAAAATCAGCACAGCCTGTTTCAGAGACATACCATGAAGCTTCAGACGATACTGTTCTTGAACCATCTTGAATTAATGGGAGCAGGTGATTTACCATTTCCAGTGACTCTTTCAAATCTGCCTTTGGGAAAGTCATGAAGAAAAACTTGTGCAGCAGTATTTCCTTTTGTTTTTAAACATGTGCTTATATAAAATGGATACCTTAAGACTGAAAGGAATCAATATTTCAAATGGTGTCATTAGTGGCTACATATTTGTTGCATTAAGCTGCTCTGTTATTTGTAGTGATTCTATCAATAATTTTTCCTCTTTTAATAGGAAAATTTATGACTGAGTGATTTCTATTATTCTTACTGAAAAAATGATCTAAAATTTAGGGTCTAAATCTGCAATCTAACATGTTAAACATATTCAAATATGTGCACTTTTTCCACAGAAGAGATTAACAAAAGCTGTCTTAGTACTCATCAGAAAATAGAGTTAAAAGGAACATCACAGAAATGTATTGGTTTGCTGATAATCCTGCTGTATGAAACTAGAATACATATTTTCATTTGCTAATCCTATTTATAGGAGATAAAGTCCCATGCTTCAAAGCACTGCCAACCATGAACGGCTTGGTGTTTGGCACAATAATACTGCTGCCTGAGCAAGTGGAGCATTGTGTCTTGCTCCTTTAAGTAACCCAGTTAAATTGGCTCTGACTACCACACCTGGGATTATGGAATGCTTCATACTTTTGGGGTAAACAGAATAATGATGGTGAGAAGTTTTCAAGGTACTGCCCAAACTACTCAGAAAAACAGATGCAAATGAGAGAAAGGCTCTTTAGAAGAAGCAAGGTCTGGATTTGTTCTGATAGACAGAGCGAGACTGCTGGAGAAGATATTGGATTTGACAGAAAAACACAGAAGAGATCATGGTGAGTGACAGTAGGAAGAAAAAATGCTTGAAACTTAATGGTGTGGAAATAAGGCAGGTTCACCAAAGCTCTGCATGTAACTGAAAGGAAATAGTTGCTGGTAAACACTAAGTGTGGCTGAGTGCACAGGATGCACAGTTGGCTGTTATGAGAGGTTTCTTGCTGCTCCTTCAGTTAGTGTTAGTCCTTTTTCATTCAAGTGAATGAGCAACTATTATAAGACCATTGCAGTATGTGACATGGCTTTGTCATTTACAAGTGGAAAAAAAAAAGTTTAACAAAAAAAATAAAAGGAAAAATATGTATTAATAGCTGCTTCCATGGGATGGAAACAAATTTTCTTTACTAGCCTCCTAAGGGAGATATTACTCCATGTCTCACTCCTGTTTTTTACCTTGTCTTCAATAGCTGCTTGAGCTTAATTTATTGTTCTCCATTGGTCTGTCTTGTTTCTGTTCAATTTTATTGTCTGAAATTAAACAGCAAGTTCTTTGGAACAGAAATGTGTGTGCTTGAGCAGTGCCCAGCACAAGTTGTGTGATTTTTCTGTGGGAGTTGTGCTGGAATATTAATCAGATGCTGTACAGTTTTTGGGAAGACTTTGACTTAAGGGCCTCAGTATATTGGCAATATGACTTAAAATACTCTTTTTTTGGTTGTTTTTCTTTTGATTATTAAGGACTTGGTCATGAAAAAATGTGTGTAGAGATGCATTTTTCTTAACTTCTAGAAATGCAGCTTTGATCATGAGATGAAAACGTATGTGAAAACTGTTTTGTCAGCACTTAATCGTAGAAAGAGATTTAAAACTTAAGACATGAAACTGCCTTACCTCTTAATCCTCACCGGCTGAGGTGAATTACTTGATAGTCAGAGAGGCAGAAAATGTTGCTATCCTTTCTGTTGCTATCCTTTCTCTTGAGTGCAAATAAAAAGTAACTAGGTAAAAAGATTAACTATGGACATCTTAGATTCTGAGTTCTGAGTGCTTTCTAATACAAAATGGTTAGCCATAGTTGACAGCAATAAAATCTCAGAAATATTAAAAGAAATGTAAATGAAAGAGAATTAGTATTTTTAAAGTCTTGATCTTTATGAAATTTTAAATATTTAATAAGTCAAATACAAAATTACTGTTGTCTTTAGACTCCATGTTTTAAGGGTCAGCCACCTAAAACAAAGCATGAGAATGGAAGATGCAAATTACCATGGGTTTAGGCCTCAAAATTTTGTATCCAGGATACTGTTCAATGTACTTGTTCGTAAATCAGTGTTTCCTGGTTTTGTTAGAAATACTGCAAAATCATGACAGTTACTGTTACTCTGTAGAATCATTCAACTTTTAAAGGTTTTCCACCTTCTGTGCAAATATTTAGCTTCAATAAAAGCCTGAAATATGTTCTTTTTGTTCTTATTTGAAGTATATTGTAAAATTGGATATGAACAGCAGAGAAGACAGGCATGCTGAAAATAACTCAGTTAATGAGATATGTTATTCATTATGTATTTGCATAAAATAGGATATATACTAGAGTGCAAAACCAAAAAACTTTGGGTTTTTTGTTTGTTTTTTTTTAATTGAACACAAAAAGATTCAGGGAATTATATTTTTAAAGACCTGTCTATTTCTGTTAAGCACAATAAATTATCTCATTGGCTTTTACTGTTAAGGATTATATTAGGATATGATTTGTAAAGATTTCCTATCCATAACTTTTCTTATCTCAAGGATAAATTGCTAAAAGGAGTCCATGACTTTTGTGCTTCCTTCTGAGACTAGGAAGATGGAGGTAGGATGGGAAAAGTACTTGAAGCAAATGCTGAAAGAGGGGTTCCACTTTTACCTCAGACTCCAGAGTGTCCAGAGATAATCTTCTGTGCGCTTTGTCAGTCCTTAAACAAAGCCATGGATTAACTACTTATGTAGAGTAAAGTGCAGCTTATTAAGCTAAATTCTGCAATATAGGCCAAATTTGGAGACTCTACTCTTCATGATACATTAATGATGTTAGGAAGTATAATACATACCGGCATCAATATTTGGGAAAACACACTGGAACTAGCTCTCTTGACTCTCCAAAGAATACCTAAAACTTTGAACTTCAGAGGAGTCAATTTTTATTTCTGTACAAGATGGTATTTAATCCAGCTTGATTTGGGAGGTATTTTACAAACTGTAAGATCTTCAGGATTCTAAATCAGCTTCCCATTGAGATACAGATCTCCAAGTGGGTGAGGTCCATTAAGGTCACACATAACTGATGCAGAGCTGGCCCAGACTCTAATGGGAGCAAGTGCCATCTGAATTTGTATGAAACTAGGTATTGAGACGAAGTTCAACATCCAGATAAAGTTTTTTATGATCACAAAATGATCATGAGTCTGTTTCATTTTAATGCCTCCTGCAGTAACGTAACTGCTGAATACTCCTCACTAAATCACAGTATTGCTGTGAAGGGATTTTCTTGTAGCATGGTAGAGCATAATCCAGTGGTCCACATCATTTGAAAAGTGCTCCTTTGCAGGGTACAATCTGAAAAGCCAGTAACAGTATTTGATTTACTTAAGACCTTCAGTAGCGAACCTTTTTGCTAAGTACCTAACAAACTCACTTAATTGAGACAGCTCTTGTAGATTTATCCAAAACCTCAGACAATTCCCTCTGTCAGTCTTTATTACCTCCCACTTGTCTAGCTTGCACACATGCCAACTATCTTTCAGGCATGTCTGAAGCCTTGCTAGAGATTTAGAAACCAGGGAAACAACACTGTATAGCTGAAAAGCAGATGTACACTTAAAACATAAACTTCTTGGTTTTTTTGTTACTCCAGGAGACTCTTTCCTCCAGCAGTATTTCATGAACACAGAGTGTAGTGAAATTCAAGATCTCCATGGTGCAATAGCATCATGATTTCTTACTAATACTACTGATCTTTACTCTTGGAGAGTGTTGTGACAGTGTTTTGGCACATTGTATCATTATAAATAGTACCAAAGGCTGCTGAGGGAAAAAAGCTCATTGCTAGGACTTCAAGTTAGTTGGTTGTTTTTGTTTTCTTTTTCACAGACTTTCCTTTGCATATAATGTAAGTCTTTTTCTTCTTTGAGTCAATAATTGCAAAGAACTTTTCTTTATTAGTAAGTTTTAAAAAATTCCTAAACCCAGTATTTGGCAGACCCTAATAATCCAGTAAATGACTTTACATGTTTTCAACAGAAAACACTGTTCACTTCACTTATAACAATGGTTCAGGATGTTATTGGAGTGAGCAAAAGATTAAGCGTGCTGCGTCACAGAAAATATTCCTCTATACATTGTCCCTAACATTGACTGAAGAGCATGTCTAGAGACAGGTAGACATTTTTGTTCTAAAATCTTTTAGCCAGCAATCACTTTAGGCTGAGAAATCACATTTCTTTTATTATATTTTTTTTTATTTTATTTTTTTTTTTTTTACATCTAGCAACTCTCTGCTCTCTGCACTACTGCCCCAATAAACTTCTCAGATCTGCAACATCCTCTGGAAAACACAAGCATGGTGCCTGGATAAAACATTATCCTCTTTGACCTGGGTCCTGCTGGTTATATTTCATAACTTCTGGCTTATGTTTTGATATCCCTGTTTGTGGCCTTCATGACTTTATACAGCATATCTTCTCAAAGCCTTCTCTTTTTCAGACTGAGTAGTCCTAGCTTACTTTGTCATTGCTCACAGGGATTTTTCATACCATCCTTGATTTCCTCTGGACCATTTCAAAATATACTGTATTCTTTTTGATATAAAGAGTGAAACTTAGGTGTGAGAAAATCAGGGGTTTCTATGATAGCTTTATGATGTTCTGGGTTCTGTTTTCACACCATTTGTTTGTTTTCCCTTTAGATTTCTGAGTACAGAGCAAATATCCTCAGTGGTCTATATTGGCCCAAAGAGCTTGTTCCCAAGTGGTCATCATCTTACATAGGATTTATTTTGTTCTTGTACATCTTTTTATAATTATATATTAAACAATGTTATCCTAAAAATAAGGAAAATGTTTGCTGATTCAGATCCTGTCTCTGTTGGTGGCAAGAGCAGGTACTGTCTAGGAAAAGCACAGGAGCCTGCCCATTTTGTGGAGTACCTTTTAATGCTATGTGGTAGGTAATTTCTGTAATCTTTTTTTTTTTTTCTGCTTCATTATAATTTCTTTAGAGGTATTAAAACATAAACCTGTAAACATACATTTTAATATCTGTTGCTGGAGATGTCACCCATTATCTTATTCAAATTACTATTTGAACCTGCTGGGCATTTTCAGCTCTGAGGGATGCCACTGCTGACTTTTCCCCACTGAGAATTGAAGTTTACTTTCATACCTTCTAATGGGATTTCTGTATGAAAAAAGAACATTCTGACTAATCCTGTCACAGTTTAGGTTCTTGAATAACCTCAATTTTCACATAGCCCAGTAGACAGAAGGTGAAGTAATACTTTATTTGTCAATATATTTAAGGTAAAGAAAACTCCAGACTTATTTTACCTAGGCTGTAAAAATCTTTGTAATAAAGACAACATTGTATGAAGAATGAAATTAGAAAAAGTAAATCTTCATGGCAAGAAAATACTCTGGAATAAATACTCCCATTATTTTAAGCCCCTGACAGGTAAGAAGGGAATGACTGGCTGCCAGTGGGATCAGTAAGAATAAGTTTTGTCATACAAATGTGTAGATTTTATAATCATTTTACAGAATGGTTACATGTCCCCATGGATAAAGAGGGAATATATAGTACAGATTTTGATTTTCTGCTTCAGTCTGGACTTTCTAAAGGAATCTAAAAAAGGACCAACATAAGACGAGGTGGTGAATGCAAAAAGAGGTGGAAAACTACACACAAATATAGCTGCCAGCAATAATTAATTAGGTAGGAAGAGTGCACTGGCCCTATATGGTTGAACCCTAAAATGAACCCTAATATTATAGACCTATTTCTGGTTGTTGCTTTCATTAAGAATCTAATGATGGAACAGAGAGCTCTGTATTAAATTACAAATCACACCTACTTCATTGAGTCTGAAGGATATTGGAAAGTGCAGAGTTTGAAATTATCCTGGCAAACTGGAGCAATCAACTAGGGGAGAAAAAGATATAAATCAACATCTATAAACTCAAAATACTATTTGACATGGTAACAATTAATTCACAAGTTTGAGAGCAAGTGCTTCAGTAAGGGGTGCCTAGAAAGAGCTGAGGAGATCAAAAGATGAAAATGAAGCACAAAAGTCATGTTACTGCAATCAGGACTATCCTGAGATCTACAACCAAAAGGTTTAGGACAGGGATAGAATATAGCAAACCACTTAAAATAGCTTTTATGCAAAACTCTACTATAGCAGCTCTCTCTTTTGAAGAAGAAAAAAAAAAAAACACACAAAACCAAAAAAACCCAAAAAACTAATGCTCATGTGTGACTGATTAAGAAATATGTGCAGCTATGGTGAGTCCAGAGAAAAGTTAATGAGGACAATCAGAGGCTAGTGAATTTAACTGTGAAAACAGATTAGCCTACTTAAGGCTGTTTACCTTGAAGAAGATAGAACTCATATGGGACATAAAAACCTTCTAAAACATAAAAAGCTATAGCACAGAGAAGTAAACATCATTTGTTTTCAACATGCAAAGTGGATGAGATAAGAAGTTGCAGCTTAGGTTCCAGAGATAAAGGTGTAGATGTTCCAGTATGGGACAGTATCTAATTGTAGACTGAACAAATTGCAAAATGCAGTTACAAAGTTTCATTGGTAACAATGACAGAGATAACAACAGATAAGACAAAAGCTTTAGGGATTAACTCAGCTTTTTGATACTTTGATCAGAATCTTTAGAGCTTAACACAAGGTAAATAGATATTAATAGTGAATAGATATTAATAGACAGATGAGTGAACAGAACGAGAAATACTGAGTAGCCTTCCTGAGGATAAATGAGGGATTTAAATGTAAACTATGTGAGAAATTTTGGAATTTTCTGTCTCTTAGTCCAAGTTTAGACAACTTAAAACTATTTGTTCTCTCAGATAGAAGAGAAAAGAATATAAATGTGTAATATTCCTGATAATCTTGCTGCCGCACTGTGACAGCTACAAATCAGCTTAAATGCTGGGTAATTACTTCTTATGATTATTTATCTTATTAAACATCAATTCAGATTGAGGTTGAAAAAGTACTTAATGTACCAGGAATGAAAATGAACCTACTTAAGGATGAGAAATTATCTATGACAATTGATACAGAATGACTGCAATAGGAATAGTCTTGAAGTAGCACAAAAACAAATAAACAAAAAAAAAAAAAAAAAAACAAACAGAAAAACCCCATACCACTAAACAAACAAACAAAAGAAGAAAACCTAAAAAAACCAAAAAAAAAAAAAAAACAAAAACAAAAACCAAAACACACAACAAAAAAACCACACCAAAACCAACCAAACAAAAATACCACACCCAAAACAAAACAAACCAAAAAGACCCAACCAGACTGCCTTAGGAATCATGCCAAGTCTAAGGTGTTTGTTCCCTCCTTTCAGCCATTTTAAGTACCTTGATGATTTTCTGGTTGTAAGGAGACCTTTACCTTTCTGATACAGTCTTTTCTTTTGAATGATAGAGTTTATAGGTGTGGCAGACATAATATATGCTTTTATGAAATATGAGTATCATATGTTAATCTGCTTATCTTTGGTCATGCTTTATGTTTGTTTTTAATCATGAAACACCATAGCATTCAAGTCAGCATGCTTTCTGGAGATATAAAAGTTACTGAGGTGTTCTTTTAAATGAAAAGCATGTATTTCTGCATCTAAATAATTGAAGTTGGTTTGTTTTGCTTTTTAGGGCTTAATCCACTATTTCACTAATGTAATTCTTGCATTCAATGAATCATACACTATGACCTCTGTGGGTTTTTTCCCTGCACTTTCATAATTTTTAGTCTTAAACCTGAATTTAGGAATATCAATGTTCTTTACCTGGATTTTGACAGGTCTCCTGAAGCAATTTTATTTATATTCTTTTTGTTAAAAAAATTTTACCTCTATAGCATATAAATCTAAATCTTTGGAAAATTTTTACATTTTTGGGGACTTTTACCATTTTCAGTCTGCATTTTTTTAAAAAAATAAAAAATAGGTTGTTTGTTATGAAATTGAAAGGATCCTACAAGCATTTCTGAATGTTTAATTTTTAATGGTTTAGAATAATTTCCTTTGATTGGTATTTTTAATTTAAAGATATATAAAGTTAAAATGGGATAAAAATATTAAAAAAAATAACTATGTAATTTGGTTTTAGATATATATTGCTCAATTACCATTTGGAACTCTTATTTTCTTGGTTGCTAACTACAAACTATGTATTATCAGTGATTTGATGTTAAGCAGCTTTTTTCTCATTTTTGCTTTTATCTTCATTTTAGTCATTGCAGCATTTTGAGTGAAACAAGTAGTGCAAAATAATAAATTTATACTTAAACTGAGGAATAATTTTACAGCTTTCTAAGAAACTATATTGGTCTTGTTCTCTGCTGTCTTATATAATTTCTGGCAGTTTAACTTGCAACAGATGAGGAAGTATGTCTGTTGGCATCCATATGTCAGTCTTATTTTAAAGTCAGAAGTGAGCATTCTGTACTAATCTGTTCACTGTAAAGCAAAAAAAAAAAAAAAATAAAAAATTACTAACAGTGTTCTGAGCCAGCCAATTCCTTGAGCACAGTACATCTAAAGAGTACCCTACATAGTAAATCCATTATTTAAAGAGGACTTGCACTTGCCTTATATTTTCATAGGGCAAAGATGCCTTTGTAATAAGATTTACTTATCTAATGTCTTGCTGCTGGCATGATAATAGAATTTTTCACTGTCATCATCAGCTTGTTTAAAGTCTTTTTCATACCAATATCCTTTATTTTTACTAATATCTGTTCTGAAGCCCTAATCCTCTGAAATAAGTAGTTGGCAATTTGTTATATAAAACAAAATCTAAATATTGGATATTCATAGACTGAGCTGAGTCAGAGATGAGTCAAGGTTGTTTTTGGTGTTGTTGATGTTATTACTATTCATTCTTTATTTGTCTAAGAAGTACAAAAGTTTCACTTGTTTCAATGCTCTGATGTTTGAAACAGGATCTCTGCTGGTTTTAAACCCCCAAACTGCTGTAAATTGAACTGAAAAGCAGTTTTTGTAGTATGGGCTGGTAAATTCAGAAGAATCTGGAACACATTTTAAGGCAGTGGAAGCTCTCATGAAGTATTTATGTTCTAGATTTTGTGAATGATAGACAGAAGTCCAGTTGTGCTTTGAACAGGGACAATTTTATTTAAGTAAATCACATTGACTTGCAAGTTCCTAATATTATCTAATTTCAGGAAAGAGAGAATTCTCAAGTGAAAGGTATAGTATAAAGAAGAGGATCATAGAAAGGCTTGGGTTAGAAAGAACCTTGAAGATAATTTTGTTCTAACCCCCTACCATGGGCAGAGAACCTTCCACTAGACTGCGTTGCTCTAGCCCCATCCAATTAGGCCTTGAGCATTTCCAGGGATGGGGCGCCCGCAACAGCTCTGGCCGACCCATTCCAGTGCCTCACCACACTCACAGTAAGGAATTTCTTTCTAATATCTAATCTAAACTTTTCTTCAATTTAAAGCCATTTGCTCTTGTCCTATCATTACATGCTCTTGTAAATAGTCTCTTTCTTGTAGCCCACTTCAGGTACTGAAAGGTCACTATTACATCACCCAAAGCCTTCTTTTTTCCAGGCTGAACAAACCCAATTCTCTCAGCCTTTCATCATAGCAGAGGTGCTCAATTCCTTTAATCATCTTGGTGGCCCTTCTCTGGACTCACTCCAATAGGTTGATGTTCTTCCTTATAAGTTTGGAAGCTAAAATTTCTAAATTTTTAGCTCTTGGAAGCTAAAGGGGAAATTATCTGCATTAGTAGTACACTGACTGGCTGTGGGCTATCTGATGTGACTTGTATGATTTTATGTATTAAGTAAAATACTTTCAGCAGCAATGATAGAATGTTAATACAATATTGTCAGATACTTTTATCACACACATATACTTTTATCATACTCATACACAGTGGAATACTGTGGGTATGAGTGGGTGTTTATGTTCAGGAAAGGAAGAGGTACAAATAGCACTTACCAGAGAAAGAAATACTTAAGAGTGTCTCAAAAAAAATCCAAAAATCCAAACAAACAAACAAACAAAAAAAAAAAAAACCACCAAAAACCCACCCCAAAATCAAAAACAAACAAAACAAAAGCAAAAGGATATATGCTGTAAAACAACAAATGAACTGCAATAGTCCCTAGCCATTAATGAATGGCAAGACTTTCTAATAAGAAAAGTTTGAACAAAGCCTTGTAGTTGAGAATCAGGCCTGTAAAGTTCAGGAAAATGATACTACCATTTACTTTTCTGTAATATTGGGGAATTTAACCAGAATTCCTTTTCAGTCTCACACATCATGCTTTTTGCGCAGAAGGTATAATAAATTCAGTGAAAATGGAAATTAAATTGAAATTACTTTCTTAAGAAGTACTTAAGGAAAAGTGAGGTAATAAAGCACTTCTAAAAATAAGAAAAATCTTCTAAGAAAAGGTACTTGCTAAAGTCTTTAAATATTCTGATGCAGACAAAATCCATTCAGAAAGCATGAATACACCTATACTTATGAGTTTTGTACTATTGTATTTGATATAGCAGACATTTGTTTAAAATATAAAATGTTTGTACTTAATATTAAATGTCAGTATTAAAAAAAAAAAAAAAACCAAAACATTTTATGTATTACAGTTATCTTTGGTGGTTAAAAGAAAAAAGAATATTATATTAACAGAATTGTTGGAATTCATTCTATTTGAAACATTTTCTGTCATGATTCTAAGAATAGTTTTCAAGAGACTTAGAAGGACACATTTAATTGAACATTGTGACAGAGATCCTGCTTAAAAATACAGCCAGTTGCTATCCTTAAAACTGACCATGTTGACTCTGACCTTTTATGAATATTTGTGGAGGAATACAGAGAAAATATGAGGACCAAGAACTGTCATCTGAATATTCTGATGAAAGAGGTTGTGTGTCTTTGTTTCTTTCATAAGGTACTTATTTTCATATTAGCCTTTATCTACAGTTATAGTTTGATAAAGATGGCTGGCTTTAGTCTGAACTAAGAGACAATTGAGATTACTGCAGCAATCCCTCAGGATACCTGCATGTGGTGTTTCCTGATCTAACATGTGACAATGCAACCTCTTCAATTCCTCTCTCCTTATTCTGCTGAGTACTCTAACAGTGATATTATTTACTACTCTAGATAGTGAACTCATTATTTTCTTAAATTTTCCTAAATGTCACTTTATTGCTGAATTATTTTCCTAAAGTTTCTATATCCTGACATTAAAAAGATTTGATCTAGTTCCTCCTCGGGGGGAGGAAAAGAATCCTCACATGAGAATGCTTATGCTGACCCATGAACTATACAGACTGTGTTGATTTGGACTCTGATTCCCTGAGAGATGAGGCTTCAGGCATTATTTTGGCTCTAGTGCTAAATACAAAATTTCAAGACAAAAAGACTTTTTTTTTTTTTCCAATTTAATTGCTCCCCAGACAACATCTTCTGTGCATTTACATTTAGTCAATCTTTTCTGGTTCAATATGTTTCCAAAATTTGTTTAATTTCAGTTAATTGGTATTAACCAAGCAAATTTTTTTTTGAGATTTTTGAAATAAATGTCTTGCTTTCATGCAACTTATGAAATTAATTTAAAAATTACATTGTATTCCAAAGCTAGGGAAATAAACCATCTGTAGTAGACCAAAAGGTATGCTTATCATTAGGGCTTTTGAAGAACAACCACTATAAATGCCATTCAGTGCAAAACCAGGTTCTTTTCACTAAGTAATGAAACTGAAAAACTTCTTTTTTTTTCTTCAAGTGTTTCAATTCTGATGTCTGAAATTATACATTTATCTTGTGTACTGAATTAATGACTTCTGTTTGGAATGTCTGTTTGTTCTTCATCTCATCTCTTTGTGTTGTGTACCATGCACTTTATTCATTCTAGTGCATTTCCATAGGTTCTTTATAGCAGAAGTCTTTCACATTAATGACGATAATATCCTCTCAATCTTTTGTACAAGGGTATATTCAAGACAGTATCACAGAATTATGATATTCTAGTATTATCAATAACTATTCTTGTGGTTGCAATAATTTTGACAAAATGTGCTAGCCTTGCTTTTGTCAAAGCAGAAATATTCAGAAAGGCTTACTCTTTTGAAGAGAAAGATTTGCAAGGCATTTATCTGCTAGATTCAGATGAAACATATACATGCCAAAAGTTAAGGACCACATTTGGCTTTTGCATTTGACTTCAGTACAGCCAGGATTTCATCTGAAGCTTCTTTTCTAAGATTTCTTTGGCAAAACCGTGCAGTCTACATATTTGTCTGCAAAGATGATAAAAGAAGACATGAATTATGTTTTTTCATTTTAAGTGAAAAAGAAGTAATCTAGAAATTATAACTAACTGCAGCAGAACCAAGTTAACAGAAAAGGACCAAGTGTTTACGGAATACACTTGGTTCTGTAGCCTCAGAATTAAATAAATATTAGGGAAAATTACCTGATGAATGCCTAAATTGACAAATCATGGAATTGATTATCAATATTAAATGACTGAAATCTTAGTACATAAATACATATGCAGGATATGTTGTGCATTTCAGGAGTGGTGCCAGAATAGACACTATCTATAAGCACACAGTGTTTTCCATGGGAAATATCTTTAGGGAAAGTAAAATGTAATCATTTCTCAGACTTCAAAGAGACTTTTGTTTTAGGCTTTTATTTTCAGATGTACCAACATGTTGGTCTGTATCTTGGTCAACCAGAAAACAGTGTACATTATTTGCCATCTTTGCTAAGCAGATTAAAAAATTATTTCTATTCTTTCTCCTTATCACTGCTGGCCACCCCTAAAATACCAAATGCTTTGCATTTTGATACATGTCCTCTGGTGAATCTTGCAAGGCTGATGTGACATGTCTCTCTCTAGCTTTCCTGCCTTTTTCATAGCAAAGTTTACTGCCCCTGTGGAAGAGGTGATGAAAAGGAAACATATTCTAGAATTTTCAGTTTGCATCCTGATGCATTAAATTAAACTGGTAACAAAATTATGGGGTTTGTGTGGTTTTACTAGAACAGAATCTGCAGTTGTCCCTTAAAAGACCAAAAGCTTCTGGCATTAGGCAGGACATTCACTTTAGGCCAGTAATATGTTAAACTGCCCCTACAAGAGGACATTGGTCAAGATTCTTTGATTTTGCCCTACATCCTTTTTTCTACATTTGCACAGGTTCTGCATCTTGGCTAAGCTTGACAGGCTGTGACAGTACTTCTACCATTGAAACAGAACTTCATCGTTCAAGTAATATGTCAGGCATAAACCTCAGTCCTCCTAAGCCATGTTCCCCTCCTACCAAGCTATTTTAAGTTTTAGCCTATTTACTTATTGGATTTTCAATTTCAGAAGTGCCAAAAATGGCATCATAATGAGAAATCCGTTGCATGAAATCATGAGAAATTAAATTTTTTTGTGCCCACTTCCAAGTATGTGGAATCTGCACACTTATTTTATTGGATTCCACAGTTCATTTGAAGTGATGATGCATGTCATTGATAGACCTTTAATGTCCCACAAGCCTCGAAGAAAATGCTATCTCAGCAGCATTTTTGCTTAGAATATGCCTTTCAAATTCCAGCTGTAAGACTAAACTATTCTGAGCAGCAGATATCATTTATATTTACTTTGTGGAAATTATTTTGCTACAGTTGCTCATCATTTGCAGGTTTTTATAACACTTTGGAAGCATGGTAAGGTTATCTTCATGTTGATCAAAGTGCTAAGATTAGGATGTGCTAACATTTCTATAAAAGAAAAACTGTTGGCAGATGTAATAGCTTTTTTGCTATGTCATCAATGTGAGGATAGATCGTAATTCATTTTTTCTTCCATAGTCTGTGTTGACTTTATGTAAAATATATTCAATGCTAGGGAAAAATACTATTAGTCTAATATTTGTGAGTCAGTCTCTTTTTCAGTGAACTCTACATGTTAGAAAGGTAAAATAGGTCCTATCCAAATAAGACTTTTACTTTTTGTTGACAATACTATTAGATAAATCATTAAGTACTTGTGAAAGCACTTAACGCCCAAAATAAGAAGAAAGTTAGGACAGCTTTTAATTATCAACAATGTATTTTCAAAGTTTTAAATGAAACCATCTGTGAAATATTATGTTCACAGTGCATGGAGATCAGTTTTTTGTAAGTAGTGTAAGCTTAGAACAACTGAAGGTTGAACACTTGCCATGACTCTTAGTTAATACTTCTGCATTTCACTACCACATTCCCTCTCTCTCACTCACACCCACACACCTGCACATGTACAAACGTGCACACCTTTATAGTCTCTGGTTCATACACTGCATTTGACCCATCAGAAGGAACTGTTGTTTCTCTCCTCCACAAGTTTAGCTGTAGTATTGGCTAAAACTTATAGAATGCAAATGAAATGTAGAGAAGTAGGCTTCCAATTATAGTAAGAATATAAAGTATTCAAATCATATATCAATATCAAATATTACACATTCCAAAAGTGAAACAAAATATTTTAAGTTGTTTGAAAGAATTTAAGAACAGGTTTTATTATCACACCCTACTTTTAACCATATAGAGGCTGCTCTTGTACAGAAAAAAAAATATCAAAAAATGTCTGCTACAATATGAGATCTCAGTTGCTGTTGTTTATGACTAAAATTACTGTTCAAGAGTCAAGAGGCTTCCATTACATTCCTAGTTGCAATACACATCTGATTCCTTGATATTTACTTTCTTCTCTAAAAGTTTATGCAATATGGCTGCAGAGATTTTGTAGCAGAAAAACTCAGCCTAGAATATGCTTGTATATGGTTAAAGAAAAAGGTTGGGGTTTGGTGGGGGTTTGGGGTTTTTTTATTGAAATGCAGACTTTTTGAATGGATTAAAAAATTTATTTTTAACTATTAAAATATTTGTTGGTCCACCAATAGCATAAGAATCACACTGGTAAAATTGTTACATGGAAATGGCATCCAACTTAGACAAATTTGTGTCATAGAACATAATTATCAGTTATGGTTAGTAAATCATGACTATGGGCAGAACAGATGACTTGACAGTTCATTAAGAAAGACAGCAGTCGGAAAGTAAGATGTATTACTAACCAAAATATCTGATGTTCTAGATAAGTAGTCAATATACTAAGGAGGAGAAAGGAAAATCAGAGTTTGCTGAAATTAATTTCTATCCAACACTCTTGTAACTGTTACAACTACAAAAGATTCATTTCATACAATAGCTATTAGAAAACTTGAATTTATTGCATATATTTTTTTTTGTGGAGGGAAATAATTGTCTATATTCACATTGCTAGCAATTAGCAGTACTGAAGATAATACCTAGTGTAAGTCAGAGTAATAAGATAATTTAATTGAGGCAGAAAATTGAGAATAATACAAGTCACAGAGACTGGTGAAGGCAGACAACCATTCAGGAGCCAGACAACTTCAGCAGGAGGAATGGCTGAGTCCTTTTGGCCCCATGAAAAGCCTAACTGTTGTAATGTTTTCAGTAATGATTTTTTAAGAAGTTTGAGGAGCATTTTTTTGGGAAAAGGTACAGACTAGATGCCTATCTGTCAGGCATTTGTCCTAAGAGTAAGCAACAACACGAGATAAGGTAAAATTTCGTCCTGTACTCGGCACTGGGGAGGCCACACCTTGAATCCTGTGTTCAGTTTTGGGCCCCTGACTACAAGGACATTGAGATGCTGGAGCATTTCCAGAGAAGGGCAATGGAGCTGGGGAAGGGTCAGGATTGCAAGTGTCATGAGGAGTGGCTGAGGGAGCTGGGGGTGTTTAACCTGGAGAAAAGGAGGCTCAGGAGAGAATTTACTGCTCTCCACAACTACCTAAAAGGAGGCTGTAGTGAGGTCAGCCTCTTCTCCCAAGTAACAAGTGACAGGACAAGAGGAAACAGCTCAAGTAGTGCAAAAGGAGGTTTAGATTGCATATTAGGAAAAATTTCTTCACTTTAAGAGTGGTCCGGCATTGGAACAGGCTTCCCGGGGAGGTAATAAAGTCACCATCCCTGGAAGTGTTCAAAAAATGTGTGGATGTGGCACTTGGGGACATAGTTTAATGGTGAATACGGCAGTCCTGGATTGATGGTTGGACCTAATGATCACAGAGGTCTTTTCTAACCTAAAAATTCTGTGATTGCACCGTGAACCAGGAGTGGTTGTATTTTCAGTATTGAGACATTGATGATTCATGGAGTAACAGTCATGTGATTTCTGTAGTAAAAAAACGGAGACACAGAAAGGAATAAAAATGCAACTTCAAGCTTTGACAGGAAAATAAAATTCAATTGCAATAATATTACCTAGTCCTTAAAAAAAAAAAAAAAAATATATAGTATAGGGATAAGAATACCTAGTCATTTTCAGAAAAATAAACTTCAGGTCCTTTTTGAGACACTTGCTCTATACAGAGAAGACATTTTTCTTGATTTTGCCAAATTACATTCAGGTTGGTTTCTTTAATTGTTCATTTAGGGACTGACATTCTATATGAGTAAGTAGAGCTGTACTTTTAAAGCAGGCATTGTCTTGCAGTTTTAATCACTAAATCTCATCTGCTTTTGCCAACTCAAAATCAGATTATAATCACAGGTCTTTTCTAAAGTTTAGTTTTAAATCAATACACAAACAGTAGCTGACATGTATAAACATTCAATAAAAAATATATGAATAGATATTCTGCTTATCTTTAAACTTCCTAGTCTATTGGTAATGCTGAATACAGAAAACCAAATGAAGAACTTGTAATCTGTCTTTCTCGTTTTTTAACGGAGACTCTAAAGCTGTAACCTAGTCTGAATCTGTCTATAAATCTATCCATAAATCTGAATCAGGTTTGAAAGGTGATCTTAAATGAAATCATAAGATTAAGGGCATTTTCTGATTAATTTATTTTTTTTTTTATTAATAATTCATTCCAGTTTGCATATATATTCTCTTCTTGACAACTTGGATTTAACTGAAAATAGGTAGCCCTGTATTCAGTGCATATTGCAAGCTTTATGTTAGTTAACAGATTCATAAAAATTGAAGGATTAGAACAATAATATCACTGGATACTGCAGTTATGCTATTTTAATAGCAAGACTCTTCCTTTCGTATCAGCTGAAGCCTCCGTCATCCTTTGAAAGGGAAAGACTAGCCCCTGCTGTGTGCTGTCTTTAGACTGACCACAGGGTACGTCTTCACTTTAGTGAAAAATTTCCCTTTTTATTAATACTTCTAGTCATTTTATAATTGCACCAAGGACAAGATGTCTGATTTTTAAATAAGGTTAATGAGATATTTTCTTACAAGGATATATGTGGATGACATATTAATGTCTATTACTAGCCTTCACATCTTTAAGCAAGAACTGTTTTCATCAAAGCTTGGTAGGTGTCTATCTTAGTAATATTTCCCAAAGCAGAAGAAATTCTCTGAAGCTTTCTGGCTTCACTCTGATGGAGGGTTGCTATTTTTATCTGTCCTGACAGCCTGGGTCAAGCACATGAAACTCCAAGAGTGACCTAGCAGTCGTTTTCTTCAGTCTTTCAGGACCAGCACTCCTGGTGCTTGTCAGACTAGCCTGAATGAAATTGAATGGGAAAGTAATGCCCTCTTTATCCTAACAAGATATGAACTAGGAAACTCATTACTAATACTGAGAGGAGATGCAAGGAATTGAAATTTTTCAGGAAGTATTTGTTTTAGAATTATTAGCCGTGTTTATTACCAACAGACTTGATAACAAGCATTGTCTCCTGGGCAGTCTCCTCACCTCATTGCAAGTCACTGTTATTCCCACTGAGTGCTACTGCTCACCAGGGGGTTCCTAAAATTCTCAGCCTTCATAATTAATCAAATCAAATTATTGTCTTGGAAGAACTTGCTAATGAAATACTGTCAGTGACAATATTGACTTTGGATATGCAAAAGTACATTATGAACCTTCTCTCAAAGCATCCACAAACAGTTTTGGCAACTTGCTGATGAGTAAACAAATACCAATGAGTGCCTGTGAAGTGGAAGTGGGTATATTTTCCATGAAGCACAACTCCAACATATCTAAGAAACCAAACATTTTTGTTGTAGTAAGGAGCATGGTATATTAATTACTGCCATTTGGAGACTGAACTTGAAAAATAGTAAGGAAAATATTTATAGCCTTGATGTGTCTGGATATCAGCTGACAATAAATACAATACAGCAAAGCTGAAGAAACCTCTTTAGGTAATAGGGTGATAGATGGTATTTTAGGATAATAGAAGGTACCCTGAGACAGCAATTAGAGGAAAAGATGTGGAGAAAGACTAGAGGAAAAGCTGTAGAGATAAAAGGGAGCTCAAAGTTACATAGACAGTTGAAAGAAAATTAGGTAGAGACTAGGAAAAGCAAAATATTGGTGCCTGGGAGAGACTGCTCTGACCTGTAGTGATAAATTTTCTTATCTCACTGGGTTATGGTACCACATAGGTGTCCAGTACCTGCTCTCCTATGACCAAATTGAGTCTTTATTCCTTCACCAGGACTTTTCACACACTTGCAGGTGGAGATAGTGTTATGAGGCTCTTGGCTGAATTTGGCCTCCATACCAAGAGAACTCCCTGGCTGTTTCTATATGATCCAGTGTACAAATTTATTGTCTACAGGGATTAAATTTATCATGAAAAAGTATGCCTTGTAAAGTAGCATTCCAGAATGGTGGACAAGGAAGAGCCATAGTTTTTGAGCAATGATGGTTGAGGGACAGATTTTCGGAGAAAAGAGGTTTATCACCTTGTGAGCTGGCAAAAGTGCAGTAAAGCTCTGAGGACAGGAAGAAGTATTTTACCAACTACAAAATTCCACAGCAGGAGTAAGAATCCTTTTTATACACTAGGCTCTCCTTCTCTGCTGCTGATTTCTAAGTTTGGGTCACACAACCTTCTGTCTCTACAGAGGGACAACATAGTGATCCAATGCATGGAAGTCAGGGCAAAAGGGAAAAATAAGATCAATGGGTCACAGGACAGACCCTTTGAGAATGACTGAGCCTTGCATGAGTCTGAAACAGATAGCAAAAACAAGACTTGAAGTCAGAAATAAAACCAGTAAATGAGACTGTGTAGGAAGCCAATGCCATTCCTGTTAAAATAAAAATATTTCTATTTTGATAAGAAAAAAAATGAGCTAAAAATGTTATCGCATCTAAAAGAGGGTGTATAAGGACAATGTGAAAACTTTTCTACCTCCAATCCATTTACTGTTGTTTATAGTATAGAGTAAAAAGTAATTGCATTTCTTCACAAAAACAAAAAACACAGGGGGAAAAATCCAGCACAAAACCAACAAACAAACAACCCCAATTCTCTCTATCCAAAGATATTCCAATATCCAATTATTCATGGCACAAAAAATTTGTCAGTTGGACTAAATCTGAATACAAATTGACATAGTTTAGTTTTTACAAAAGGTAATAGAACAAAACTGACTGAATTTTCACAAAGAGTACTTACATATAATTTTGCAAAAGAAACGTGCTAAAAAGTGCAGCACGGATAGTTTTCATTTTTGCAGTAGTACAATGTGCAATTAATGTTCTACCATATCAAATGTTAGAATGCATATAACATAACTGATTTTTTTAAGGAATGTTAGAAGAAAAGAGCTCAATTCAGACCATTGCTTTTGTGAAAAGGTGTAAAAATATAAAAAAAAAAGGAATTATAGAAATATTTAGATTGGTATTGGAAATTCATAAAAGCAAATTTATCCTTAGAAAAGTCTATTTTAGCTATATAATCTGAGAGAGGAGAGAAAAAGCAAAATGATCTGTAGTGGAAGAACAGACTGCCTGCTGTAATGTGGGCTTACAGGATTTAAACAACAATTTAGTTGCTTATATTAAAGAGCAGGTCAGAAAGCCTATTTGAAATGAAAAGGCATCACATGCTGAACCTTTATGTTCCTTTAGCATTTACTTTTCAGTTTCTGTGGAAAATTCTGTTGTAATAGAAAATAAGAAATTACTGTTGTGACCTAAAAAATTGTCAAAGACCTGTGCTATGTATGCATCAAACATTCCAAAGCTCGTGGCTGCAATCCTTTTTAAAACAGCCTTCAAGACTGTAGTGACATCTGTTAAATACGTGGACCTTTTTAGTTTGTTTTTAAGCTGCAATTTTCATTCTTTCTCTTCAGACAACTGTCTTTCAATGCAACTCAGGATTGATCATTACTCTATTAGCATCTTGGTATGCTCCCCTTCTGAAATTAAGCACAGAGCTGAACAGGATCTCTTTTGCTATATCTTTTGCCAGTGAGAAAACTTAATTCCCCATTGCAGCACTGCAGAATACTGCAACATTTTTGTATCAAACATGCAGTGACTTCAACCCTGAAACAGTTAATAGACAAGGAATTAGAATGCAGGTGTGCCAATGGTGGAAGAGAGAAATTCTTCCCATTTTCTTTCTGTCCAGTGTGATAATTTTGTGTTTCAAAACTGGCTTCAGTGTGAGGAATAAGAATCATGTGTGTTATTTTGTGTTTTGGCATTTTAGGAACTGTAGACTGGGAAACATGAATTTGACACTTTCACACCTAGATGCTTCTAAGCAGAGTGAGATTTGGAGAGTTTCTCCTTAGAATTCTTTCACTGGGAAAGTATTCAGTATCCTCAATGTGCTTGGACAGAGACATAACCTTGAGTGTCAGGAATGAATATACAACAAAATGAGAATTCAAAGATATGTCTCTGCTCAGGATTTCCTTTTGGTTAGCACTGGGTGACTGTGCTTTGAACAGTCCTGGCACTGTTCCTCCTTGCAAGACTCTGACTTTCTATGAAACCCTGATATGCAGGAGTGCCCTATCTCAACAGGATGTCTGAAGACATCATTTTAAATAGCAGTTTGGGCTCTTTGCTGAAATATAGCTAATATAGAGAGTCAACAGAAGAGTTCTATCCCTTAAATATAAATTTATATATTGATAGTAATGGAAAAATTGCATACCTTCTTCAAATTGGACTGAAATAGTTCCTTGCTGCTTGATTGCTCTTTAAATGTTTGAGAGCAACCCATCAGGTTTCCTAAGTACCTTCCTAAAAGAATGACTTGATTCAGAACTCCTTAAGATTATGATGAAATCCATTTTACTCACATCTTTCCTAAATTGGTTTGCCTCATAGTCATGAATATAAACATAAGAAGGTAAATGGAGTGAGTGTCTTATACCTAGTTGCAGAAACTTGTAATTTCCAAATATCTTTTAAAAAACAATGGAGTCAGATGACATTCTGAAATCTTATTTTCATGATATTTAGCTTGCATATTATACTCAGTCAATAATAATAATAAACAGTTCCTTACCTCAAGGCTTTTATTTAGAAGTTTTAAATTATTTTTTAGTTAATATATTCTTCTTTAGTTATCATTTAACGATTCCTTAAGTATCTATTTCCTTTCCTTTTGCCTCATTTCTTTCAAGAGGTTGATACTGCCTTGGAGTAGAATGATAATCAGGCTGTATCATTTTGTTGTTCCCTGAAGTAGGGCTATACAGAAATCATAAATGATGCAAGGACTGCAGCACAACAGTAGGAAACAATAAGAAAACCAACAAAGTCGTGGTGAAAGTAGAGACTGAGTTTGGCAATGTTATGAAGCTGACAGTAGGCATACTGTCCAAAAACACTAGAGATAGAAGGAAAAAATGGACTGTGTTCAGCACTCTTGCTTTGGAAGAAAGTAAATGTGGGTGTGGAAGCCTAGTGGTAAGAGGAGAAAGAATATGCAATTTATTACTTTTTTTTTTGGTTGGTTTTCGGTTGGTTGGTTTTGTTTTTGTTTTTTTTCTGAAGGAAGATACTTTATCATTTCTCAGTTAAAAGAACTTCTTTTTCCCAGGGAAACTGAGCAACACTTTCTGAAGAAAAAAAAAAAAAAAGGCAATATTTAGTGGTATAGTTAGGTATTGATACAGGCACTATCAGAGAGAGAACAATTTATTGTCAAACCTAGTGTAAATTAATTGGAAGAGAACTTCAAAGGGTGAGATATATAAAGCTTGCAATAGGTTCATGTCAAGAACAGTTTTCCTTCTGTTTAAGGGCAGATGGAGAGGTGTCATTACTCTGCTGATAGTTATGAGGTTCCAGTGCCTTCATTTGGGAAATTAAGATTGCAGATGGATGTGGGACTGAAGCTGACTATATAGTTAAGCCTGGAGAAGACTTCTGTAACTTTTGATATAGCAGTATAGATTTTGAGCCTCTGAGATGTGAATGAGATAACTCTGAAGAAAGATTCACAAAGATGGTAAAATAAACTGCTGAATGAGAATGCATCTTGAAATTTTTTTATACCCAGTCAGGATAGAAATTATTAAAAAATTTGGAAAAGGCACACAATTTTGAGGTGCACGTGCATGTGAAAAAGATATTAACTCTTAAGGGAGGGTTCTGAGAGAAGATGACAGCTTTCTAGAGGTGTTGATGAAATAGCTACACTTCAAGTAAATGTAAAAACACTCAAGAGAAGTCAGTTCTTACTTCTGTCAGATCTTAATTCTGTCTGAAAATCAGGTCCTGGTAAAATAATACTAGAGGTGATAAAAATTTTGAAGTTACTGAGCAGACCAAGCAGATAGTAAGAGAAATTCATACCTGTTTATTTTGTTGGCTTTTGGGATTGATTTATTTTAGTGAATAATCATCATTCTCACGAGGGAAAATTTGGCACTTTGTGGCCTCAAAGCACATCACTGGAAGTGGGGAAAGGGTCACTTCAGAGTAAGATCTAACAAGTTTATTTTGTCCTCCATGTAGCCAGTACACAGTAACAATTTTCAAGCTTTCAAGCTTCACATGCAGATTGCTACTTCAAAGTACATGCCTCCTACATGTAAAGGCTATTTCAGCTACATTAACAAAATGTGTTTGCAAGTTAAATCTGACTGTGAAAAGTAAGCTAAAACTATGTATGATTTTTGGAAGGGATTAGACTGAAAACATGAGCTGAGCTATCTCTAGAAACTCTCTATCTCTATTTTTAACATAGACCCTAGATGTGGGGAATTTTGGTTTGGGTTTTGTGTTTGTTGGGTTTGTTTTTGTTTGTTTTTGTTTGGTTGGTTTTTAATAGAATTAATTTTAGCCTGAAAAGTCATGCCAGAAATTCTGATGATTCATGTTTGCGAACTTCTTTTTTTTTTCTTTTTTATTTTGTTACATCAGGAGAAAAGCAAAAATTTCTCTTTTTTTTTCACTAGGCATTTATGCTTCCCACACATTAAAACAAGTGCATTTTGTAGTAGTGAAATCTTATATGTATTTTGAAATCAAAATATGGGAACTGCCATTGATACTAGGGATGTCCACAATGTAGAATAAGTACCCAGAAAGTTACATCTAGAAAGGATCAATTACTGCTACAGGAACAAGCTCATAAAGAGCACTTACTCCAGAGATCAGTAGAGATTAATTTTCTTTACATTTGAATAGTCATTTACTTGTGATATATTCTGTCATCAATTCTGGTTTTCACCTGTGCCATGTTCAAGTGAAATGTTTTATAGATCCTCTTTAGTCATCTAGTGTGTTGCTTAGAAACATTAGTACTATTTGTTGCTTGCAGAAGACCAGCATTACCTTAGTGGTTCACAATGGGTTACAGACCACTCTTTCCATGCCTTGGTCTTATGGCCTCCTTAAGCTCCCACTGGTGATTATCATTGAGAAAAACAGGAAGACTTTTGGATGATACAAAAATACATAATTTTTAGTTTTTCTAGTCCATGAATTTCTGCCTTAGTTTTGTCTTCATTCTTCAGCTGTGCTTGGATCTTTTTTTTTCCTATTTATTTTTCATTTAAAGCAAATATCTTTCATAGGAAAAATGGTGTTGTAATCTTACTGGAGGAGCAATTTTATATTTTTTTCCCCTAGGATTCATATTTATTTTCATATACATTTAATTTGCTAGTGTGGTAGATTACCTTGGCTGGCCACCAGTTGTCTGTTAAAGCCACACTATCATTTCTTGTTCTCAACAAGGTGTGTGTGGGAAAATAAAATTAAAATCAAAATCTTGAGATAAGGAGAAGGCGATCACTTACCAATTACTGTCATGGGCAAGAGAAACTCAACTTGGAGAAAGTTAATTTATTGTTAATTAATAAGAAAGAAGGATAATAAGAAAGAAGAACAAATCTAAAACTACTTTCACTCTGTGACTTCCATCTTCCCAGACTTAACTTTGCTCCTTCTTCTTCTATCTCCGCCCTCCCAAGTGACACAAGGAGACAGGGAATGGCTGTTGTGGTCAGTATGGTCAATCACATGCTGTCTCCACCACTCCCTCCACCTCACACCTTCCCTCTGCTCCAGGGGAGACAGTCTTCCATGAACTTCTCCAATGTGTGCCCTTCCCATGGACTGCAGTTCTTCATGAAATGCTCCACTGTGGGTCCCTTCCACAGGATGCAATCTTTCAGAAGAGGCTGCTCCAATGTAGGTCCCCCGCGGGTTCACAAGTCCTGCCAACAAACCTGCTCCTCTCTCCACCAGCCAAAGGTCCTGCCAGAAGCCTGTTCCAGTGCAAGCTTCCCATGGGCTCACAGCCTCTTGTGGGCATCCACCTGCTCCAGTGTGGGGTACTCCAGGGGCTGCAGGTGGACCTCTGCTCCCCACTGACCTGCATGGGCTGCAGGGGCACAGCTGCCTCACCATGGGCTGCACCACGAGCTGCAGGGGAATCTCTGTTCCTGCACCTGGAGCACCTCCTTCTGCACTGACCTTGGGATCTGCAGGGCTGTTTCTCTCACATATTCTCACTTCTCTCTCAGATGCTGTTGCATAGCTTTTTTTACACTTTTTCAAATATGTTATCATGGGGTGCCAACCGTGTCACTGATGGACTCAGCTTTGGGCAGCTGTGTGTCTGTCTTGGAGTTCTCTCAACATGCTCTTTTAAATGTGCAGACAGCATCTGCCATCTTCTCACAGAAGCCACCCCTACAGGTCCTCTCCCCCTCAAATCCCTTGCCATGTAAACTTAATATGGGAAGCATTCTGAAATGTGGGTACCCATCACTGTATATTGCTGCCCAGCCCATGAGGATACCATTTCAAGAACTGCAGTGCATTGCTTGAGCAGCAATGCACCAAGTTCATATGAGCTAAATTCAAAGGCATTTAGTCCCAATCCATAGCACAAGACTTTCTCTAGTCTCACCAATACAAAATCACCAGGTGCATGGAAGCATATATGCTGCAGTGATTCATGTCAGCAAGAGACCCCTTTTGACACACCCTTTGGTAAATCCTTGCTAGGAGAACCACAGGCCCACAAGTTATAGACGACTAATTAATTTCAGATTATGTGCTGTAAGTATGTAATATTTATTTACTTTTACTTATTTACTTTTTTCCATAAGTGAAGAAGCAAGACTTGTGTACTCATGTACAGTTACATCTGGTTTCTGGAACACTTCATGTAGGACACTGGAGGAACTGCAAAAACCTAATTTACAGTAAAAAAAATGTTGAGGCCTTGGTAAATAAAATATAAACAAGAATAGGAAGAACAATATTGCAGATTTAATTTGTTTTATTGATTTTGATTTGGTATAGATTCTATCTTGATATTGATCTTGTCTTATGTTTCTTTCTTTTCCAAGGCTCTGCATCTGCACATAAACTTCTTCGTGACACATGTTTATATTGATAGCATAATATGGTGTGCAATATAAAAAATTGGTTTGTGAGGGAAGCAACAAGCTTTAACATCTGGATTTTAAAGACACTTAACATCTGGATGTGGAGACACTTATGTGGCATGGCTTATCTGAGGAGGAATTAATTCATGTTATATAGTATGTCTGTCAGATACACTAGAAGAGAAAATTATTAACAGTTTTCATGTTTATATTTCTGTGTTTAGTGACTCAGAGAACTGACATTACAATTTCCATAACTATTTTTCCTAGCTGTGATGTGTCTCATAAAGATATTGCAGAGCTTTATAAATGTCTCGCCAACATCTGTAGTGAGAAAACAAGTTTTAAAATGAAAACTTTAAAACTAGAGTAATATAATAAATATAATACCAATACAATAACCTGCAGGGCTGGGAGCTCATTCATAGTTTTCCCACATAATAATTTATGCTCCACAGAACAATCCACACTGTATTTACCTGCCTAGTTATACTATCAGAAAAAACAGAAATACCTACTCCGATATAAAGTTGTAGATGTCACTTGTAGTCCCACTTGTAATATATCTGTGGGTACTTTTAGATAAACATAAACTCATGAATAGACTTTAGCCTAGAAGCTGTAACTTCATGATGACTTTCTGTTTGACATAGACTAAATTCTTATTTCTCATCACTTGTCTGTATAGTCATATTTCATGCAGAAGAAGTAATCTGTGTTTCTAGACTGTTGCTTGACAAGTCTCTACTGAAGACATATGTCCTTGGTTTATGCTTCTATCACAGATCTCAAGAAATTTTTTAGGCATTGAACACTTTTAGTTTAGGACAGTAATAATGTCTTAGGTTTAATAATAATAATCACAGTTTCAATTATATTGATAAAAAAGTAATTTCACTACAAAGCACTGCAAAGCTCTCAGGTAGTGCCTGTATCAATACCTTCTTTGTTATCAGGTGCTATAATATTATTTTATTTTATTCTAATAATAATTGTATTTATCTGAAAGGAAGGTAATTTTTTTCCCTGTTCTTGAAGGGATTTAATATGTGAGAGGTGTCTAATATTATGTTTTAAAGAAAAAACTGTGTTACTGAAAGATGACAATCTACTACATGTTAGTAACCAGGTGCTTCTTATCCTGCAATAAAAGGAAGATACATTTTGAACTTTCAGTTATAACTGTATTTTAAAACATTTATTACAGCGTTCTGTCCTGGTTTTGGCTGGAATAGAGTTAATGTCCTCCCTAGTATGAAAATAACACTGATAACACTGATGTTTTAGTTGTTGCTGAGCAGCGCTTATCCTAAGTCAAGGACTTTTTAGTGTCTCGTGTTCTGCCAGCGAGCAGGTGCACAAGAAGCTGGGAGAGAGCATAGCCAGGACAGCTGACCCGAATTGGCAAAGGCATTTTCCATACCATGGAATGTCATGCCCAGGATATAAATTGGGGTGAGTTGGCTAGTAGGAGCCCATCACTGCTGGGGAACCAGCTGGGCATCAGTCAGCAGTTGGTGAGCAATTGCATTATGCATCACTTGTGAGTTTTTGATTTTTTTTTCTCTGTCTCTTTTTTTGTTATCTCCCATTCAAATAAATTATAATAATTATATATTTTATTATTATTATTATTATTATTATTATTATTGTTGTTATTATTATTAATATTCGTGGTTAACTGTTTTTAGTCTTAATCTCAGCCTAAGGGTTTTACCTTTTGCACAATTCTCCTCCCCGTGCTCCCATGTGGGGCAGGGAAGTGAGCAAGCAGCTGCATGGTACTTAGCTGCTCTTTGGGGTTAAACCGCAGTAGATCTCATATCTAATCCTGTAAAATATATCTTTCTGAGGTATTTATGGTCTAACAGGCAGGAATTACCTTAAGTATTGTTTCTTTTTTAATACATAAGAATGCCTTGTTCTGTTCTCGTTTGGAGGATGCCTACTAGATAATTCAAAAATTTTATTCATATGCACAGCATAAAATTTCTTTCTTACATGAACCCAACTTTCTCTTAGTATGTTCTTCAACACTGAAAATCCTGTAACAATAGGACCAAAATCCTTAATTAAAAATGTATTGATCCTTGGTTCTAACATTTGTTCTCAGGTATGGAGCTTAAAAGAGTATGTTATTGTGATTGTAAAAGAATATACACATTTTCTGGGATTCTTCTTATAACACTGTTCTAAGTTTGTGGTTCAAAGAAATTCTGACTCTTCTTTGAGGAGAATGTATACCTTATTTTCTAAAGCTGTCATTTATGTTTAAGGAAAAATATATTCTATATTGCACTGTTCTGCAACAGTAAGGAAAGGAACTTAATTTTAAGTCTTTAAATAACAAGCTGTTAGGTAGGTGGGCAGTTCTTTTTTGGCAGGCACTTGATTTCAAAAGCGGTCAGGATTGATGTGATCTTTGTTGTCCTAAAAGTAATTTCCCATTCCAACAAAGCAAGAACACAAATCCTAAAACATTACATATAACTTGAATTTTTTATTATACTTTATTTCATTCAGTTATTAAATACATACAACCTGCTTCTTGCAGGTAACTGAAAATGTTAATCTTGATTTTCTTTCAGGTGCTTATTATGAATTTTTTTGTGGGTGATTGTTCTGTATTAATAATCAAATGTTTTGATGAGTTTGTCTATCAACGTATCTTTTATTATAGGAAATTACTTCAATTCTCAGGAAGATACTTTGGAAAAAAAACCAAAAACACAAAAACACAGGTTTTTTTCATTTCCCACTTGATTTGTGTTCATTCATAATGAGAATACATATTTAATTCCTTTCAGAAATAATTTTTGATTAGTAGGAAAATTTTTAAACACCATCAACTTCTCAGTAAACCTAAAGATATTTAAGGGCCAAAGTCACACTCAGAAGAGCAGCCACATGCATATATAAGTATGCTTGTAAATTTAGCAGTCAACTTTCATTTCAGCTTGTAAAAATATAAATTAAGTCTGCAGAAAACAGATGTGAAAGAGAAACAGTTCTTTTATCTTTAAAGATGAAAGAAGTAGCGGTGCAGTATTAACCATTCTAAGGCTTGGTTAATTATTCTCTGTTCTTGGAAATGTTTCAGTGATTTACTCTTTAGCTTTAATATTACAGCGATTTGATACATATGGCACTAACTGATTTTCCAAGGCAGCTAATTCCAAGAGGAATTAGGAAAGGGGCAGTAAACTTACAGGTTAACTAAGCAAGTAAAGAAATTTCCTTCCCCTTTTGCATTTCTGTTGTGCCAAAATGTAAAGTGCAACTGAAGAGTAACTTTTTGTAACTATTAATCATATCCATTTGCATAAATCATCTAGTCATGGTGGAATATACACTGAACTGTTTACCATTTGCTTAATTGAGAAAATAAATTCTTCAATATAAACTAACATTCTTCTATCTTGAGTCCTAGGTTCTAATACCATGAAGTCACTTAGAGAACACTAGGTTTTAGAATAGTCTGACAGCTTAGTGCTTGAAACAGAAGTCAATGGATCTACAGAAGGTGCAGTGAGCTGTTTTACACAGCTCCAAAATACTATCAATTCTTCTTGTTGATGACTGAAAAACACTTGAAAAAAAATAGGGTTTTTTGTTTATGGTTTTCGTGACAGGTATGTTTTATGTACTTCTCCTTCCTAAATTCAAGGATTTGGTGATATGAGAAATATAGAAAATCTAGGCACTCAAGACTATAAAAAGTTGAAAATTGAACCCTTCATAAGTTTCTGATGTGGAAGTCTAAGATTTAAAATTACTCATCAGGCAATTTTACTGTTATCAGTATACAGGAGCTTTTGAAAAGAAAGATCTCATTTTTCTCTTCACAATTTTGCATCTAACAGACACTCATCCAAGTAGGTTATTGACAGACCACTCATCCCCATGAAGTGCTGATGCTCAATATGTGTATGACTCCTTAAGGCCATTATAAAAATTACCACCCAACACAGATAAAGAAATGGATCAGTAAGACAAAGATCAAACTGAAATGGCTCAGTAAAACCACTGTAGTAACTATATATACATCATATTAAGACCTAACCAGTTTTGGGGATTTATGATCTCTAGCTTAAAGGCATTAGCCAGCTCAGTTTAATATGTGTGCCTCTGCATGTATGCCTGTAAAAACTGTATTCTCCAATTTAGCTGTACAGTGCTCATTTTCAGGACTTTCTGTGATAGCAAGTTTCACTTCATGTTTGATAGGTTGTTCAATATTGACTTCTGAAAAAATAGAAAGCATCATATGTTTTATACCCTCAAGAAAGGGTAGTGTTAAAATTGGCTGTGTAGTATAATTATCTAAGATTATTTTTTTTTTTCCTATGTGCAAGATAAAGTGGCAAGATTTAGGGACTGGATATCAATAAATATTGGGGAGTATTCATTGTGTACATGTTTAAAAAGAGATTCCCAGCTCCAGAAAGAGGACAGAAAGAGAATGAGTTCCTGTAGCTGTGTCACCAACTTTTATCTCAGTACCCCTCTCTCCCAAAATCATAAACCACAAGATGGGTTTTGTGAACTGAACCTGTCACAAGCATTAAGTTATTTTCTGGAAGCGATTAATAATATTTGGAACAGTGCCAGTGAGAAGGAATATTGTTTTCTGTCCCCTCCCATATAGAAAAGATTTTGTGCTCCCACTTTGTTAGGCTGCTCACTGAGTTGAATGTGCAGCTCAGAAAAACTTCCTGAATACAGCAGTGCCAGTTTAATTTAGGCATTGTTGTTATCAATGCTCTTGCAGATGCTGTAGGCAGTAAGCCATGTGAGTCATTTACAGAACTTTCCAAATGGATTTCCATGTCTCAGTGATGAGAGTAAATGCATTCTTCATGGCCATGGCCCCTCCAAAGCCCTTTGCTAAGACAAGTGTAGTTTGTTTTTAAAACAGACCTAAAATGTTACTACTTATAAACCCAAACAAAGTTGCAGAGGAGTCAAAGTAATTTACTTCCTACCGCAGCCTGATGGGTGAATAGTAAAGACCAGATCTGATCTTTACTGCAAGACTAAGATACAGAAATTTCACACCTGTGCCAATGCACAGTGTCAGGGAAAAGCAATGAACAAAATTGGATCACTCCATGTGTTGCTATTTGGATTTTACTGTGCCTGAGAGCCTGGAGAAAAAAAATAAAATTAAAAAAAAAAAAAAAAAAAAAAAAAAAAGCGTGAGAGAACCCCACTTTCTGCTTACTTGAATTTCCTTGAATTAGCTATTGCCATACCATTTTGCTGCAATATTTTTTACTGTTTGCCATTAGCAATCCTTCAGACGACTGTTTCTGCACAGCTTCACATTAGCATTCATCTCTGGTTTTTTGCCCCAGCTCACCTCCAGCCTTCCCTGAGTTACTGCAGAAAGGCAACTGAGAACTGATAACTCTAAATTGTAGAGAGATCCAAAACCTAGAGGAAGAAGTCTCTCACATCTGTTTTTTGACTTCTGTGTGATCTAAGCAATTTCTTTGGGAGTTCTCATTTTGGACAGCAAATTGCAGGTAAAGAATACAATTTCATACAGTTTGAGGAAAGTAATGCTGGGTCTCATTTTAGAAATGGATCAATTGTATCTCTGTAACTTTTACAGTCTAAACAGAAGGGGAGTATTTTTAACAAAATCTAAAGATCTTCGTACTTCTCTGGTACATGCAAAAAAATGGAAAGGTAGAAAAAAGTAAACCTTACAGCAAAGAAAAGAACTAGTGTAACCTTCAAAGAAGGTAATTGTTTGAAGTGCTTACAGCTAGACACTCATACAAGCCCTAAAATAGTAGTAAGGCAAAAAAGTTACCAGCATCACCGCAGAGTTCAGATGGATGACTGCTTTGACCCAGGGGTATTTACTCAAGATCAAACCTAGTTATGAAGTTCTTGCTTTAACATTATGCAGTTGTCAGTGCTTTAATTTGCTAGTCTGTATCACTGGATCACAGTGCAAATGCAAAATTATTGGCAGGCTAGACAACCATTTATAAGAGAAGTAATTAAAGGCTTGAAATATCAAGACAAAACTAATAATTTTTTTGGAATAATCAATTTCTTTGGAATAATCAATTTCTTCATTCAATCATTGTGACGTTTTCCTATGTCCTTCAAAAGCACCATGGAAATATTTCTTTATAGAAAGATAAGATTTTAGTTTGAAAGCACCATTGTTTTAAGCTTTTAAAATTGCATTAGACAAAAGACCTGAAAATGGTCTTTTATATTTTCATTTCATTCAGCCTCTTTATTGATTCATCACATCTTTGTCTTAACTCTCTGCACGTAAAGGAAATGTCAAGAATAACAGCTTTTCCTGGATTCTTTATAATTTGGAATCACCTTTTTGAAACCTGAAATGCAAAATATATGTACATCTGGTAATATAGTAGTTTATGTGTTTCACTCCCTTAAAGTAGAACATGTAGTTTTAGAAATGGGTACATACCTCACGCTATTTAAAATGAATGCACATTTTTCTTTTTCAGACAGTTAGAGGAGAGGACCTGATGATAGTAAATGGAAAGGCAAGACCCACTTGGTTTACAACTTCGTCCGTCTAGAGTTCTAGAAAATAGATGGAGAATTAAAGAAGAATCAACTAGGGATGATTTTAGACAATATTACTAGCCATATATTAAACTCAAAATTCATGAGGTTATACTGGAACCTTGAGACCATCTATAAGACAAAATAAATAAAAAAGTGCCATTTACTTGCAGCCTGTCTGGTTGGTCACAAGAATTAAAAATTGATCAAGGTGTCTCATCAAATTGAATTCAGCAATACTAAACTTCTAGTAAAATTTTTGAATATTTTACCCCTTTATTCCTCTCGGGGTCAAATTACATTACAGCCTAATTTGCCTCCCCAAAGAGATAGGCAAAAAAATAATCAATGTGTTGAAAAACAGTGGTACTTTTTATTTACTCTTCAGAACTGTTTTCACTGCTATTCCAAGTCATTCTATAGATGTCTTCTGAAAAAAAAATACAAATATAATGCTCCTATGGATCAGAATGCACCTTCCACTTGAAAACCTGATACATCATTCTTGGCAAGAAAAGAAAAAAACGAAAGGGGGAAGAAAGATTATATTTAGTTTCAGACTTTTCCCTAGGCATGCAGAATGTTTCAGAAGAATTTTAAGCTTTGAATGGAGTAGAACACAAGTAAGATCTCGGCCAATGTCACAGAGCTTCCCCAAATATATTTTGTCTATCTTTTAAAAAAAATTAAAAGAAATTTGCTCAGTCAATCCATAAATCAATATAAATCAATATAGGGTGATGTTTAGGATCTTACAAGTTCTAGACACAATAGCTGATGAGTTTTTTATTATAAAGACAATAAAGTCAGTTATATAGAGATTATTTGTGACTTCAAATAATCATAGAATGGCTTGAGTTGGAAGAGATCTTGAAGATCATCTAGTTCCAACTCCTAGCAATTCTGGTGGCATTTCCATGGAAGGGCAAGCCTTCAGTTAAACCAAAGCTGGGGTGACTACCTTGAGTGCCCAGCACTGACATTTAGAGACACTGCTACTCAGTACTTAGCTGTCCCTAATTTATCCAGAGCTGTTCAAATTCCACTTCTTTTAAAGACTGAATTCATCTAGATTCAGAGGTTGACTCCACACCTCCTTTTATTCAAAAAGAAACAATACAGCAGCAAATTAAAATATCTGCTCATGTGATAGGTAACACAGCGTAGGATCTTGTAGCAATTGGAGTCCACGGGCACAAATTATGATTGATCTTTATATTCTTTGCATCCTTTAATACTTAGGGATTATATCAATATGTTCTCTCATAAAGTGGCATATCTTATTGTGCATTACTAGTCAGATAATCATGTTATTCCTTTGTTAAGCACACCTGCAAGCCCTAATCATGGGCTGCAATACCCTTAGTGCATACCTTGATATGCCATGTCTGAAAAATTTCTACACTGCATGGACATAATAAAGGATTTATGTTGACATTGGTCAATCTTTTGATATACTACTATGCATCCTGCTCATTGTTGTAACATAAAGTGCTTATCAGTTGTACCCTACAGCTTTCTGTGGCTCCAATTCCTTCATGGCTACAGCACTAAACTATGATATTTCCAGGCCTGTGAGTAATCATGACTCCCTTTAGCTGAAATAATCTTGAATGACATAAAACTTATGACTCAGACAATTCACTTTTTGCTTGAAATGTCTTTGATATCCGTCTACCTGAAATTTTAAATTCACTCCTTTTCCAGGGAACAATATGACTTTTGTGCAACATAAAAACAGTGTGAAGGAACATAAATTAAATGTCTTTGTATAACTAGTTTTAAATAAAAAAGTAAAAATAATTTAGTAACCACTAACAATAAAACCTGAAATTGGTTTAGAATGCAGTAGCAAAATATTTCATTTTACTCCAAACACTTTTTTAGAAAAAAATATTATAAGCTTGCAAATAAATTCAAAAGGCTAATTTTAATTTCCTGTTCAACTGATCTTTTTAGCTGTCAGTCCAAAAGGAAGTTCTGCACTGTCAAACTCTCTTTTGGCAGCTCACATTCTTATCATTTTCTGCTGACAGTTGTTGGCAAGGAGTACTTATATGAGTAATATGAAAGAAGTATTTCTTTTCTATAACATTTAATTCTCAACAACAGCAAAATAGCTGTTTAGCACTCTCTCTGGGGGTTTTCAAATTTCAAATAATACTGAAAAAAATGAACCTGTTGGAGTGAGTTCAGAAGAGGATGACAAAGATGATCAAAAGGTTGGAGCACCTCTTCTATAAAGACAGGCTGAGAGCTGGGGTTGTTCAGCTTGGAGAAGAGAAGGCTCCAGGGAGATCTTATAACACCTTCCAGTACCTAAAGGGGGCTACTGGAAAGCTAGAGAGGGACTTTTTCCAAGGGCGTGTAGAGATAGAACATGGGGAAGTGGCTTTAAACTAAAAAGTCTAGTCTTAGATTAGATATGAGGAAGAAACTCTTTACTGTGAGGGTGCTGATGCACTGGAAGAGGTTTCTCAGAGAAGTTGTGGATGCCCTGGATGGTGCTTTGAGCAATCTGATCTAGTAGCAGCTGTCCCTTTCCACAGCAGAGTGTTTGGAGATGGATGATCTGTAAGGTTCCTTCAAACCCAAACCATTCTCTTATTTTTGATTAATTGACAGAAGATATGTAAAGTCCCCAACTTCGGTAAAAACAATGTAATTGTTTTAAATAACCTTCAACATTGACATTCTGAAGAGTTTTCATTGTTTGAAGTTTTTTTTGGTTTGGTTTGGTTTGGTTTGGTTTTTTTTAAAAAAACTTTCAGTAACTGTGAACTTATTTTGTTTAAGGGGAAGTAATATGAAAACACCCTTGACCTAAATGCAAATAAAAGTAATTTCTTTTCCAGGTGTCTCTTAACTGCAGCAGGCTATTTGATGTAACTGGCTTTAAATTTCATTGAATTTTGGCTGTTTGTACTGTAGAAGCTCTCATGAAAACCATTCAGCTTGCTGATTTTGCTGTTGTTGTTTTTCCAGTTAGATCTACAAACTTTTAGTATCATTCTACTGTTTTGCCAGTTGTTAGTAATATATTTGTGTCAGCTGTATCCATAAAAGATTTTTTCACAAATGTTTTTTTCTAAATCCCTCGTACTCTATTGTAAAAAAGCAGGTCTTGGCAGTACATTTTCTGAGATTGGACAGAACTGTAGTGCTCTGAGTATTTCATCAACTCTTCTTTCACTGTCATAATCTGGGTATTTCATAGTGCTGATAAAAATTTCATTGGTGTATTGCTGGACTCCTTACTGGCCCAAAAATAAGTACTAGAAAAATCCTATTTACACTGTCATTCATATAAGCTCTTTATTTCTTTACTTAGTAGTGAAAATAATATAGCACCTCCAAGGGAATGTAGAATTTAGGTTTTGCAATTTTATAAATCACTTTTTTTGTTTGTCTGTTTGTTTGTTTGTTTTGGGGTTTTGGGGTGTTTTGGTGGGTTTTGGTGGATTTTTGTTTTAGTTTTGTTTTAGTTTGTTGGGTTTTTTTGTTTTTGTTTTTGTTTCTGGTTTTTTTTTTTTTTTTTTTTACTTATTGATCATATTCAAAGAACATATTGATATTAGCTAAATCTTTAAATGAAAATGTGTATTCTTTATCAAAACTCCATGGCCAAATTCCATGGTTTGTCTTTGTTTTTTAAGTCTTGAGTAGCATTTTCTTGTTTTTTGACAATATTATCAACTCTCTTGAAAAAGTGTTGGTTAGAACATATCCTGTCTTCAACATCTTTTATTTTAATGGGTGCATGGATACTTCTGTGTGCAATGTTGTCTTGTACATTCATTTTTCCTGCAACTTTAATATGAGCCTTATTTGTCCTGTGCAGGGCTAGAGTTGGACTCCATCCTTGTGTATCCCTTCCAACTCAATATAGTCTGTGATTCTTAAAAATAGTTTTAAAGCTTTTAATGCATTTTGCTTTGAAAAACTTGAGTATTTTCATTTTAAGAGAGCAGAAGATTCACATATGTGAATTCTCCCACTCAAGTCATTTTACAGTTATGACAATATCATGAATAATCTTCTGATTGATCAAAAAGTTCATGAAAATGCACTACTAATTTTTTACACTTTTTTTTTGTGTTATTATTATCCCTTAATTACACTTCCATGCCTGTGCCTGACCATGTGTATAAGTATTCATATTGATTATGAAAAGGAAAGCACCATCTCCTATAAAGCACTGATACATTTTTAACACTTAGGGAGGAAGAAGAAATTTGTCTCAGTCTTCTTCAGTCTCTCTGCAGACAAACGCTGGTACATGAAAGTTAATCCATCTGTTCCGACTTCTTTGAAATGCTACTTAATTTCTGTAATTTTATAGGTGGCTGTTCAATTCTCTCATAATAATCAGCAGAATGAAGGCAATTAAATGCCTCCAAAATGCCCTAATAACAATCCATTTTTCTCTGAGATGGTGACTGACCTGGTTTCTCACCTTCTCTGTTGTTCATTCATAGTTCAAATACCAACAAACAGCAGAGGCCTGTTAGAAATTGAAGGTAGTAATTTGTCATATGTCCTGTTTCTTTAATATGCCTTTGGAATAGATATTCAATTAAGTAATACAGTGAGATCTGTAATTATTTCTGAAAGACTTATAAAGACTTTGGCTTTCCATTTAGAAATTTCTCTGTTTAAGACAGCTTTCCAGGTGATATTTTCTAATGTGTTATCGGTACAAAGTTATAACAGTAAATAGCTAGTTCTGGTTACAGCTGGCTTTTTTGGTTGCAGTAGACATTTTGGTATTTGCAAATTATCCTCATCTGATAATTTGCTTTCAGAGTAAAATTTAAGTTATATGAATGGATACATCAATTAAGTATTAAACAGCATGTTTAAATTCTTGATCTATGCTTTATATCTCCCACTATAGCAATGATGCAGTCCTCTCTAGATTTTGGTACTGTTTCCTCTTTAAGGCTGCTTAGCAATATTTTTTGTTTCATGTCATGCGTTTCAGTAGTTTTCAAGTTCTCTTCAGTTTCTCATTCTTTTCTCACTTAGTGTGATTTTCATCTCTCTGAAGTTCTAATAATTTATTGCTGAAGGATTAACAGACAGAAAAAATCCAAGACAACAGTGGCATGGATTACAAAACCCAGGCCCTGGTGGATGGCAAGTTGAATCTGAGTCAGCAGTGCCTTGGTAGCCAGGAGGGCCAACTGTGTCCTGGGGGGGCATCAGGAAAAGCATCACCAGCCAGTCGACGGAGGGGATTGTCCCACTCTGCTCCGCACTGGGGCAGCCTCACCTTGAATATTGTGTGCGGTTTTGGGCAACACGATATAAGAAAAATGCTAAGCTATCAGAGAGCATCTGAAGAAGGGCAATGAAGATGGTGAAAGGCCTTGAGGGGAAGCCCTTTGAGGAGCAGCTGAGGGCACTTGGTGTGTTCAGCCTGGAGAAGAGAAGACTGAGGGGGTCTCAGTTACAACTTTCTCATGAGGGAAAGAGGAGGCACAGACACTGATCTGTTCTCTGTGGTGACCAGTGACAGGACCAGAAGGAGTGGCCTGAAGTTGTGTCAGGGAAGGTTTAGATTAGATATTAGAAACAGCTCTTTAGGGCAGTGGTCACAGCACCAAGCCTACCCGAGTTCAAGAAGTGTTCAGATGATACTCTCAGGCACGTGGTATGATTATTGACGTTGTTCTGTGCAGGGCGAGGAGTTGGATTCAATGATCCTTATGGGTCCCTTCCAACTCAGCGGATTCTATGATTCTATGATTCTATGATTGTGTGAAAATCTGTCTCTAAAACTCCATGAGTGCTCTCAATTATGAAAAAAAGAAAAAAAATAAAAAATTAAAAAAATGTACTAGTAAGAACAGAAGACAGAGCAGCATTATGATTTTCTATCAACAGTTCATTTAATTTGTTTCTCTTTAGCTGTTCACATTGAAGTCCATGGTTCATGAAATACTTTTCAAGTAGGAACTTGTATATCAGTATCAGTTTTCTAAGAGTTAAGAAAGAGCTAATTATGTATGAGAAGAATTGCCCAAATTAGACTTGTTTCTGGTTAAGAAAGAGAAGATTTGTCCAGACGAGCCAAAAACCCAGTAAGGCTTATGGCTTATCTGTAACATTCCCTATCAAGAGCAAATATAAAGCTGGAATATTTGATACAACTGAGACAATCTTGGGTTATGGAAGAAGTGTGAAAGTTAGCAACATGCCAAAGGAACAATATATTCTAGAAAATAAATATAATTTTTACAGAAGGCTGACCTATATTTAAGCAAGAGTTTGTCTTGACAAAATGAAAAAAAAAAAAAAGCCTTGGTATTCTTAATAGAAAAGACATTCAGACATGGTGATGTGAGTACATAGCTAAGATAGTTTAAAAAAAAAAATTAGTTCCTGTATCTCACTCTCATAATTTTGAACATGTTTTAATGGCAGTTTGTCATCACTTTGTCATAGGGAAGAAAATCAATGCAATATGTTCTTCAAGATTATTATGACAGTTAATTCATGAATAAATAAATCATCTGATGTGCAAGAAAGAAGGAGCAGTTTTGAAGCTGGCACCCAATAAAATATTTCATCTATCCTGTCACTTGTTTTTTTGATTGCTTCTTTCTTTTCTTTTTCTCTACTACACAAGAGTCTTTGTGTGATTTTTACAGGAACTTGGATTATTTAATGAAGTTATTTAGGTCATAATTTGGGGGTTTTTAACCCTATTTTATAACAACTTCAGTATTTTTGTAGTCACTCTTCAGGAGGAATCAGTAAAGCATGAAACCTAACAGAGAAATAAATAATTAGAAGTTCACTAAGTAGTTACGGTCTCTTCATGCTTTTTTATAGGAAGAGCAAGCTCAGTTCAGCTTCTGAAAAGACTAAACACCTTGAAACCCTAAATGTCACTTGTGTGAGTTTGAGTGAGAGCCCTGATGATCATCACACTGATCACAAAACCTGACTATGGCGTGATCAAGTGGCCACATAGTCACCAATTAAATTTAGACTATATATGTCTTTGATTTTACTAATCATTAGAGCTGCTTTGTACATTTTACTGAGTTCATTAAACTGTTTTTTTAACTAGTCAGTTTGAACTGCTTTATACTGCTTTGGAGATACTCTTAAATGGGGAACTTTACTGAATTATGTTGGATTCACTTCTCTCAGCAAGTTACCAAGCTTAACTAGGATTTTATTTTAAAGGGAAGAAATGTATATTTGCATACACAAGTTTGTAGTAGCTGAAGACATGATTCTAAGATTTTTGTGGGGTTTCGTGCAAGTTCAGCTTCTCTATCTGCATGTCACTTAATTTATAGTCTACCCATACTCCCAGTAAGTCCAACTACAAAAAAATGTGGACTCAGAGAAAATCTGTGTTTGAACAGTTGTCTTTATTGTTAAAACTGAAAAATAAGACCAGTAATATTGACGTATTTCAAAGAAAGATCTCAACATTCCCATAAAGGTGGAAAATAGCAATAGTGTTTGAATGTTATTAATACCAGCTGTCATAGGATATACCCAAATAGTGATAAACATGTCCAGGCACTTTCTATGGACTGGCTTTTGTAATCAAAATTACTCCTGAAGAAGTGAGATGAATCATATAATCTCTTTTACTCATTCTGTCTCATTTGTTTTCAAAAAGGCTAAACAGGTAGACAGAGGACTTTATCTAGTGGGTGGTCATGACTGCCCAGTTGAACCTCTACTCTACTAAAGACATAACATTCAAAGTCAAGTAAATGTGTTTTAATTGCTTTCTTTTAAGGAAACATATTTGTTTTCTTGCTTCTTATGATTGTGTTTTCATAGTAAATCCTTTCCGCTGTTTACTTTGTAATTCCATATGCCAAAGCAGTCATATTCTGCTAAATCCACGAATATATCATTTACCCCCAAGCTTGTCTTAATGGTTCCCATATCTTGTTTATATATCTATGTGACAAGTTGATCTGTAAAAAAGTAAAATGTTGAAGTAACTGGACATAGGGGAAAAGAAATATTGTTTACTTGCACGTAATGCTATCTGTTCTTTAATAAACAAACATTTTTTACTGTTCCAGATTGTAGGTAGAATGTGTTGCCTTAAATATCAGCACTGCTTTTTAATACAATAATTTCCAGAAATCTTTTTATCATAGAATTTTGAGAAATGAAATATCACATGTTCAATTTTAAAAATTAGTTCTAAGTCTCAAAACTGTTCTTGCTATACCACACAAAAAATTATATCAGCGGCTTTATTATCCATTAAAGCCCTCTGATTTTGTGGAGGAAAACAAAACCAAAACCAAAACCAAACCAACAAACAAACAAACAAACAAACAAGCAAACAAAACAGTTTTGCTGTTGTTTAGGTAAATCTGAAAAACAAAAACTTTGCTTTTTTATATGGAACAAAATAATTTTGTGAAAGCCATATTAAGAGGACATCTGTACATTAAACTGAAACGCTTAGGTTTGATAAAAGTCTTGCTGAGTTAAATCTGTCAGTGTGTAAGACAATAAAATAAGGTTTAAATGAATGTATGAATGTACCTACATAAATGTACATCTGTATGTAGGTGCCCAAATTCTTCTAACTTGCTCAGACCCAGCCAACAGGGACTGTTGTGACCCAGTGTAATGATATGTCTCAGCCAGAAGACTGGGCTTAAAGGATAATGAATTAGGAAAACTAAAAGGCTAAGTAATGGTGAAAGGTGAAAGGTGAAAGGTGAAAGAACCATGGATTTTATCTTCATGAGGAGAAGGGGAAGGCAAGGGAATGTGATGTGCATTGCAATGCCTGTAGGAGAGAGAGCCTGGTGCCAAAAGGCTCTAGTGGTCTGTGGGTTTTCTAAACTTGTTTTCACATGATTTTAAACAATGCTATATATACCAAGAAGTAAAAATGGCCTATCACGCACTTGTATTTGTTGTAACACTACATTAAAAGTCTCAAATACTATGTTTACGTTTTCCATTATGCTGTCAAAAAACTAAACCTTAAAACTGTATGAACAATGAAATCACCTCCCTCTTGTTTGAAAGGCAAAGGTTAAAAAAGGGCATTATTGTTTTTATAATTATTTAATAATTATTGTTCAAAATGAAAATTGATTTTGTCAGGTTGGAAGCTGTTGCCAATGGCTGTTTGGAGTTGCTCTTAGTGAGCAGCAGCCAAGGGAAGTTGGCTGAAAGAGCCTTGATCATCTGAGAGTAAGACTCTCGTACAAATATTCACAGAAAGGAGAATGTGAATGGATTATTCTTTTTTTTTTTTTCATTTCTTTCTGTCTTTTTGGATTGCTTTTCTTCCTGAAAGACTCTTGAAGGTGATGGGGCATGATAAAAAACAAGTGTGTATAGGGGAAAAAAAGATTTCTCCAAATTTTATGTTTTATTTGTGGAAGACAAAACAGCAGAGATAATAAAGAGTGGGGCAACAAATAGTGGATTAATTTTCTAGTATATTATATGCAAATAGGAAAAGGCAAACAAGGACAGCTGGGGATAAGACATGCTACAGTGGTGTATATAGGAATAGGAGACACAGTAGATTTATTTTTGGATTTGTAGCAATGTTGTAATATTTAATCTGCTTGTGCTATGAAAACAAATGATATTTGGGGGCAGAAGGTCATTATCTGTTTTTAATCATTCACCTCGGTCATGGATGGTGACATAAAACTTACATTGTTAGAGAACAGCTGAGGAAAACTGGTAAATTAAAATAAAAGACTGAAATTAAGCCAGCTAATTCAAATCTGTAAGTAAGTGGGAAAAAAATGTAAGTAAGAAAAGGTAAATTGGCTCTCCCTCTTAGACTGTTTTTCCTTCATAATGTTCCTCCTTCACTGAACTCAGATTATAGATTTGTATTGTTTCCTTATTCCCCACTTGCTCTGAAATGCTGGAGATATTGGATGATCTTCCTTAAAGCTGTGGCACCTTTGCTATGTTTAGTGAATCCTCAAATCTTCAGGAGTAGGGTGAGATTCATCCCCTCTGTCCCCCATATAACATAATAATCAGACTAAATGTTGTGACTTAAAGTGGATGGATATGAAGAAATGTCCATCACCTGGCTTTTCAGGGAAGCTGAGAAATCAATCTCTAAGTTTCTCATCAGCTTCTGCTCCCTCTTTCTGTATAAACTTACCAACTCCCCTTTAACCACAATTTGTTTGAGAATACGGAATGTAGTGAGTTATTTTATTAGATTGATTTAATAAGTTGTCAGAAGAGATCTGCATAAAGCTGAAACCCAAATTGTTTTTGATTTTTCTTCCACAGTTAAATTTTCAGTACTACTAGCAAGGTGTAAATGTAGGTGTGGTAAAACTGGTGGCAATATTTTCAAATTAGAGATTTTCCTCCTGGATGCATTATGAAGTCTTATTTACTGAAGATTTTAAATAATGATATAATTTAGATTTTTGCCATCCATTTGGTTTTTTTTCTCTCAGGCCTTTTCAGTTTTGGAATTTCCTTATCTGGGAGATTTTACTTTATTGTATACTTTTCGTGCTGAAGTGAAGGATCTACAGTTAGAGACTTTCAGTTTGTTGGAATTAGGCCAAGCTAACAGAACTGCTTCCTCTATAATTATCTATGAAATAATTATCGTATTTCTAATGTCCCCTTGCCCTTGTTTAGGACTGGTTTAAAGTATTAAATCAGTTTAACTGAACATCAGATTCTTTAATTATTATTCTTAATTATTGTCTTTATTTATTTATTACTTTAATTAATAGAAAGTCTTGTCCTTTTAATAGGTTACTCTATGGGATCAAGGAATCCCATAAAAACAAATAAAAAGACTGCAAATAATACACTACTTACACTTTAAAACAGTATTCAAAGCACAGACAATACCTGCCTCTCCATTTTCAGTAGTAATCCACATAATCATATTTAATGACATCCTCAATCTTTTAGTTTGAATAATTTTAAAATATTCTGACATAATGTGGGCAATGGAAAGAAAAGAAGTAAACGTGCTAGGGGTTATTTTCTCCTTCCAGTTGCTCAGATATGTTTGTGGCGAGATCTGTCACAGTACAAAGCAGCACAGATAGAACATGTTAATTTTTATGGATAAACTATTATAACTAGATTCTAAGGGAACCCTCAAGATCAGGAGAATAGAAAGTATAACATCACATTTAACAGAAAGCATTATTGGACTAATTTTTAGAGCTTAATTTAGATAAGCCTGTGTCCTCTTGGCATCTTCTCTCCCTGTTTGCTACTTTGCATGAAACATGTAGTGAAGAGCAGGAAGGTGACAAGGCATCCTGAGACAGCATTCATTTTCAGATACAAGTGTCATTCTGTCCATTAACCACCCTGCTATTCCTGTTTTGCAGCAGGGGTTAGAAATTGAATTGTAAAACACTTATGATTTGAACTAATTATTGGGAAGGAAAGAGAAGCACATACAATTCCTACCTCAACTCCACCCTGGTTCCCTTATAACGACTTACCAGGACTGTGCCAACATGTTCCTGTCTCTCGGAAGGGAATGGTTGAACTTTTAATAGAAGCAGGCATCATTCCACATAAGTTCCACAAGCACACAATAAAAGAATCGTCTCAAGTAGGTGCAGCGATGGGCCTGATACTTCACTCCCTGTCAAAAAAGTGACTGAAAACGATGAAGCCCTCTCTGGGTAATTAATGGGATTTGCCAGCACTTGCCCGGATGCAGCAGTAGCATGTGTGATGCCCTAGCGGAATTTCAGCACAATAACAGCAAAAGGTGAAATACACTATGTTTCCTTGCATTTTGCTGAATTGGTGTTCTTAGTTTGTGATTTATAGACAATATGAATTTGTCAAAGTGAAACATCTTCTACAGCAAGGAAAGTGCCATAGTGAAAACTTTCAGCTGTCAGCTGTGCATAGGATTTTTGCTTGTAAATTTTAAATTCTTTGCCTTCCTAAATGGCAATAGAGAAAATAAATAAAAACTAAATTGTCCTCTGTCAGTGAACACAATCAATTGAAACTCACTAGTTAAAGAAAAGGGGCAAGTTTTTCTGAAAGACAAGTTCTCATAGAATGAAAAAAAAAAAACCCTGGAGATCAATGGAAATAAGTGCTGTCCACACAACCAATGACATTGTTCTCTGGAAACCGGTAAGAGCCTCATGCCTTTTAGTTAAGGAAGATGTTCTCTCCCCAGAAAAAAACTTTTAAGAAAGCATTTCAGAAACTATAAGAAATTATTTCAGAAACTATTTCAGAAATAAAACTCAAAAAATGAAGAAAAAGTCAGAAGATATCCTTCTGCTTGTCCTGACAGAACCGTGACTGCTTCTTGATATAATTAGGGTAATATGGGTACTCCATAGGGAGTGCTACAGCAGTTGGTCTTTATAACTGTAAAGCCCATTTTAGCATGCCAAGAATACAAAAATAATACTAAAACACTTCATCCGCTTGACACATAATGTAGAAATGGTAGGGGAAAAAAATTGGAGATAACTTGATCATTGCAGACTTTCATGCAGATCAGATGGTGACAGTTTATGTAAAATTAACGTGATACTTCATGCATTGTGTGGGCTGGATAATTACCCACAAATATGTTTCTATTTGATATGGATTATATTTGTGTACAAATATTGAATAGGGCAGAGATCTTATATCTGTTAATGTAGTACTCTATGGCTGGAGTGTCTGAGCCTGATTCTGAGCTAGTATATATTTCACACCTTAATTCATAGCTGTTTATTACGAAAACTTAGAGTGGCAAGGAACCATCCTAAGTTTGTGTGGGTTTCTTTGTTTGTTTGCTTTTATTGTTGTTCATTTGTTTGGGTTTTTTTGTTTTTTTTTGTTTTGACATGTAATGGTAACCTCCAGCGTGACGATTAACCAAGAATCCTCGTTAAATTCTGTTTGCACGTGCACCAAACCAGCCTCTGCACTTTCAGGTTGTGACATTCTTAATTTTTGAGCCTAAAACTGTCTATTCTGTCTAGCAAGGAAGAATTCCATCTGCTTCTGCAAAAAACTGCATTTCAAAATTCCAAAATGCATTAAAGAAAGGGCTGCTAACTTACACAGAAATCTCTGTAAGAAATTAATCTCCCATCAGTAAAGGGCGTGCAATTACTGTTAGCACATTTTCTTGTGCAATGTAAAATTATCTTCCAAAGAATAAACAAACAAGGAAGTGTCAATACCACCACCTCCTAAGAGTTATGCTAAGGATTGTTCTCATTGTTTCTGAACTCAGAAATGACAAGCTGTCAAGATAGCCTGTATGGGTAGATTTTACAGTAGATCATTTATTTGAATCTATAAAGAAATGTTGTAGTTGTGAGTTACTGTGATCTTAAACATTTACTGGAATTTTCCTTTAAAGATTAGGATAATAGTCCCCATAGAAAATAATGAAGGCAAAAGTAATATGGAGAGGACTATTTAAAAGAGCCAGACAGGATATCTGTCCTCGTGCTTTATCACTAATACTGCAGAAGGTTTTACATTATGGTATCCTGGGCTTCAAATTAAATGTCAAATTCAATTTGCCACTGAAAACATGAAGTGTGTGACTGCCCTTAGAGGGGTAACCTGACAGCACAATTTTATAATTGGTGTCTGCCCTAATGCTGAGTTAAAATACAAGAGATGTTATTTGACTGCAGTCATATCTTTCTCCTTAAAAATAAACAATCCACCTCCAGATAGGCTAACATACATTTGGTTTAAATTGGAGCCCTTAGTAAAGTTCACTGGCTTTATTTAAAATCTGTGGGAAAATAATGTTGAATACCGTATCATAACAAATAGAAACCTCCCTGATGGGATCATGCCAGCAGTTACGTCTTTATGTCTCTGACATTTAGGTTGTAATAAAATGAGATTTGTGAAAGAAAATGAAGAGGTGCTTATTCCACTTAGAATACTTTATTTTTTTTCCTTTCCATTCAGACAAGCTTGTGTTTTAATAATGAGATTTCTAATCCACTTTAATATGCTATCATTATATCTTAGTGAACTATCTGCCATATGAGTAATAATAATGAGGTATGTTTAAATATAAAAATGCATCCTTAAGCATCTAGACACTTTTAGTACTGGTTGTAATTAGAGACTTAAGAAACATGTGCAATTAAATACGCTCATAAAAAACCCAGATACATCCCTGTAGCACCAGTCAATTTGTTGCATCATTAATATTCTTCAGTATGGCAGTTAAAAACTGCACTGCAGTTTCAAGTAGAAAATAGCTAAAAACCAAAGTATAAACATTTAAACCACCCCAACTGTTTCAAAACAACACCTGATTGTTTTAAGTATCTTCTTCAAACTAATTTTGCTTTTACAGATGCATTTTCAAATTCTCCATCTTTTTCTGTCACTCTAAGTTCCAAAGGTAATATCTTTTTTACTGTATATTACATAAAGTCTTTGCTGTCCTGAGATGTGGCAACTATTCATTGTAATGAAAAAGTCTATTGAAACAATTTAAATTAAAGAAATAATATTTTATTTTTTAATTCATCTTAATAGTTTGAGATTGAATTTAGCTATGGAGTTTTTAAAATACACTCAGTGTTTTTAAAGTACACTCAGTGTCAAGACTTGTTTCTGAAAGTGTCTGAAGTGACTTCTGTCTCTTAAGCCTAGGTAACATTTAGCCTGTCTTGAACTGAAGATGTAATCCTTTTGACCTGCTTCATTTTTGTGGAGAATCCTCTCATTTGAACACATAAGCAATAAAACTTTTGTGCTTATGCAAAATTCTTGTAATATGGTGATGAAGGGTCCATATACATAGATCACCTCAACCTGGAGAATACATGCTTTATTGCTGCTGAAAAAGCAGTATGAAAATTACAGAAAGACAGCTCATATTTGAAAAGCAGAATAGTGTTTTGTTTGGAACAGGGTGCTCAGGGAAGTGATTGAGTCACCATCCTTGGTGGTATTTAGAAGACATGTAGACATAGTACTTAGGGGTGGTGTAGTGGTGGACTTGGCAGTGTTAGGTTTATGGTTGGACTCAATGACCTTAAAGGCCTTTTCATGCAATCACAAAATCATGGAAAGTTTTGGGTTGGAAGGGACCTTAAAGATCATCTACTTCCAACCCTCCTGCAGAGGCAGAGACAAATGAGCAGAGACACATTTACTAGACCAGGCTGCTCAGAGCCCCATCTAACCTTGCCTTGAACACTTCAAAGGATGAGGCATCCACAGTTTCTTTGGGAACTGAAATGATTTCCAACCTAAATGCATTTGTGATTCTAGGATTCTATGATTAGATGGAATATTTTAGCTAAAACTTTTATATTAATTTCATTACATATCACTTTAAAATAAAATAATTGATTAAAACTGGTCTTGTTACCTAAATCTGGGGGCTGAACGAATGTAGGTATTAACCCAGAACTCACGAGGAAGATGCCAAGACAAGATTTTTTATGGAACTGTCATTTTTCTAATTTGTGGATTGCATTGAAGTAAGCTTAGTACCACATATGCACTTATGGATCATTTATGCACAGTCTTTTAGGACACTAGCCTCTCTTTTTGTCTCCCATCAACTCTACACGTGAAACAGCCTCTCAGTCTACATCTCTTTTGGATGAACATCCTTCTGACAATCCTTCTGACAAGCTGACAGCACCACACAAGGCCCACAGGCAGGAGATAAACAGGGTATTGAAGGATCTTACTTTTTCTTAACACACTTTTGGGACCCTGCCCTGCACCTGCCTTATCAAGTGAGTAGGACCTCACATCTTAGGCACAGAAAATGTATTGATCCTTTTCATGAACAGTACTGAACACCCTGGTGCACAATATACCCTGTTATGCCAGAGGTGATTTCTCTGGAAGTGAGCACAGAATTTACAGGCCAACAGAGAGATTGTGGTCACTACTTCAAAGCAGTACACACAGTCTGCACGATTTTATATCCTTGTAGAGAGCTGAGTGGAGATGCTGGTGTGTGTTATTAAAATGCATAATATCATTAGTCTGGCGGTTGCATTAAGTGGAAGATTTAAGCTAGGCCTATTTATGCTGGCTGATATAATTCTAGATGCAAGTGGCATCAAGGATATTTATTTGACTGCTATCATCTTTCCTCTTGGCAGTAGTTGGCTGCTGCAAACGAGAAGCCAAGATGAGCTGCTCCTCTTAGTTCTACCAAGTATAGCTAAGAGACAAAATAACAGCAGTATCTTGCTGGTCCTATCATTGTCTTTAATCTTGCTGCTTGGTAGAGAAAAGACCCGCAGAGAAATGCAGAGAAATGACATGCAATTCTATAGTTGTTTGTCCCTGAACTTCTCTCATTCTCTGAGGGCATCTGTAGGACTTATTACTAAGCACTTGAATGTATTTCCTAAATAATTAAAGCGAAATACTGAGAAATGTCCATCAAAGATGAAGGGTGATTTTCTTGCAATACCACTGAGATTAGGAGTTAAATGACCAGTTCAGTTTTTCACAGCATGTCGAAACTTTCATATACACTTGAAAAAACAAGTGAGGACTGCTATCACTCAGGTTTAGCCATTTGAAATTTAATTGAATAATTTAGAATAGCTGTCTAGGCTTCTGCTGCAATCAGGTTTCCATCACAGTTAGCAAAAAGAATAAGGGTGTTTATCTCACTCCAAAATAGCTGTCGAAAATGGTTTGAATTAATTTTCCTTCAGGTTTCCTTCTATTCCTCTTCATTTACTAACAAGAGAGCTTATATACCTCATTTCCAAAGTGTCAAATTTTACATAATTTTCCCCTTTATTCTTTTTTTCCTATTACATGTGAATAATATTGGCAGAACTAAAATAAAATTTGAAATGAGTGTACTGACAGTTTGTGGGACTTTAAGAAATGGCTGTTCATAAAATTCATACAAGAAACTAAACAGCTTAACTGTGGTATTTGTAAGCAAATCTATGCTAACTCCAGTCCAGGAGTTAATATAGTCCAGTCTTTAAGAAATTGGGAAATCACACTGCTGAATTGAATCTGTGTTGCAGCACTCATTCACATACCTGAGAGAGAGAGCAAGGCTTTTTACACTGCTATATCCTCAGCAGCTGCTTATTCTCTGAAATGTGAGCTGAATTTTAGAAACTGTCAGTCCAATTGGCAAATAGATGGGGGAAAAAAACAGCAGAATTAATTTCACTGCTCTCCTTCTCAAAAGGCTTCTTCCAACAGGTATTTTTTCACCAGAGATCATGACCATGCCTAGTAGTGGGAGCAGCAGTGAAGCTGCCTCAGTGCCTGCAAGTAGCACAGGAGTCCATGATTTTACTACTTCTCAGCCCCCAGTACCTCAAGATATATTCCAAGTCACTTGATTGCCTGAGCAGTACTCTAATTTTTCCATGCTTTATTCAAGCAAATGTTTCCAAATAGCAGCACCTCACTATTGCAGGTTTAGAGAAGCTGAGAACTCCTACTGCCACCTTCTCCTTCACCTGAGCACATTGGTGACATTTTATATCTGATTTGCAATAATGCCTAAGAGGATCTAGCTCCTATAGCAAGTAACATTGAAAGATCCCTGAAATAATTCAGCATAAAACCAGCCTTCTTGATCAAGTGACTTTGTTAATCTCTGCTATACTTATTAATGGGTGATTTGGTAAAAAAGAAGGTAATTTTAAACAAAATGAAAATGCAGTCAATTGTTTGAAATGTTGGAAAGAGAAACATTCTGCATCTTACATACAAAGCCTCTATTTTAAATATGTATGTGCAAATATATTCAAATACTATTGAAAATAATCTATATTTAATACAATATTAATATGATATTAACTTTTTATTTTATGGGTACTGTGCACAGTGTTCCAAACAGGTTTAATTCATCTGAATAATTCAGAATCTCTTGGACTCATAGGCATTTTGAAATACTTATTCAGCATTTGCAATCAAATGGTTTTTATTTGTTTTTCAAATCAGTAATTAAGACATTCATTCACCAGTATAGAAATTGTGATTGACCATTATTTCAAAAATAGTCAATTTGATTATTTTGTAAAGTAGCATTCGATGCCTCTTTCTAGAGCTTTACTGGTGTCTTTGAAAGTTTTATTAGTATCAGAAATTAAAAAAAAAAAAAAAACAAAAAACAACCAATCGAACAAACAAAAACCACAAAACCCCACAAAACAAAACAAACACAAAACAAAACACTAACAAAAAACAAATCACAACAAAAGAAACAAAAACAACTAAACAACAAAAAAAAAAATCAAAAAACCCAACCCAACCTTATGAAATATGAATTTAGATATTGAAAGTCCTGGTTGCTTGCCAGGAGAAACCTGACAAGGAAAGGTTCCACTACAGAATGTTAACCTTGTTAGCAGTAAATTAAGTGTTCATAAAACAACTCAGAAATTGTTTTATTTAACTGCTAAAACTTGTCCTTTATTAGATTTTCTTTGCAATGATTTAAACAACTATTAAAATTTGAAAATAAATTATCTTCCCTTTGGGTGATAATCAGTCCTACAAGAGGCCTTGCTGTTTACATTGGCTTAATATCATTTCACTTTCATTTGTCCTATAGCAAATTCCACTGATATTTCATTGTAAAAGTTTCTATGGTATGACTTTTATCAAATGCTAACTTAATTTTTTATTGAATTTAGACCATTTTGTAAATAGTATTGTCAAAAATACTTCGGACTGTTCAAATTAATTCTTTGTTGAAAGCAAACAGGGACATGAACTCAATCAAGGTTATTTATATTCTGTATAACCAGTGTCTGTAATAATCATGGCCTAACAGTTAACTTTATATGTAAATATATCATCAGAGAGCTTTCAACAGACAAGCTCTTTTTAAAATTTTCTAGCCAAGCTGCTTCCTCTGTTCATGATGAACTTTAATATCTGAGCTTCTGGTTTTCTAAAGCCTCTAATTCTCCACGGACTGAGCATTGCCCGGTCTAATACTCATGGGAGCAGGGAAGACAGGCTAAATCACTGCCTGTGACATTTCCAAACATATCTTCCAAGCCCTGATTGAAGTAAAGGTCGAGAAGGGAGGGACAGAGACTTCAATGTTGATTAGAAGGCTTTATTTCAGTACTTTAAATTGGATCTTAAGTTAGACCTCTCTCTTTTTCCAGGAGTATAACAAGCCTTTTATAGAAAACTAGTCAGTGATTCTTAGCTTGTTGCATTTATAGATTCCATGGGCTTGCCACAGTAAGTAAGGAGTATTAGCAGTTTCATTGCAACTTAGGCCAACATCCTCCACTTACTGAATGTAAAGTATTTCCTAAGAATACTATCTAAAATCATATAAGTGTATTTGTTCTTCATAGGATATGCTGTTCTTTTTTCTTTCCATTGTATGGATGTATGAGTGGCAATAGCCCAATTTCTAACTCTCTTCAGTTCCTACTTTTCCAAGTCCATGTAGAACATCAGAATTACTTATCACTGGTGTTATTCCTTCTTCGTTACCTGTGAACACATTCCTTTTCTGAACAGAAAGGGAAAATTAAATAGTTTGAGATTTTCTTTAATGATGAAAAGAAATATTATGGAGAATTTTTTTTTCTTTTTTTGGTGACAAGTCACATCCTTTCCTCTGAGGGGTATAGTCACTGTAGAGACAAAGGCTTGTGTTATACTGCTTTGAAAGAGGATGTGGATTTAAGCAATCATCTTTTTCATGTTGGTACAGATAAATGGATAAATACAGTTATGATGGGAAAGGGAGATGAGGTAGTGGTAATGGAAGAAAGCACTTTGATATCAGTATCATGGTATCTATGTAAAAGGCTTCACTTCATATGTTTTTTAATTAAAAAAAGGAACAAATCATTGCAGTTGCATTTAAATTTCTTATAAGTGCCAGAAAACAAACATTAATAATAGTAGATGCTATTATGTTTAGAAAGACCATGGTTTTACTGAATCTAGTTCAAGCCTCTAGCATGTTAGTGTTGACAACATTGTATTAGTACTCATGCTCTCAGTACTCATAAATTCTACTCGGAGTCAGTATCATGAGAAAGTATCCACTCTGTCACTACTAGCCAAAGCAATTCATTAAAACATACTGAATGGTGAGTGCTTTAGTAAGTTTTCTACAATTATCACACAGAATTAAAACAAATTGCAAAAGTAATTTGGCAGAAATTCTGGGGAAAACAAAGGACAACAGGTAGTACCATTTGGAAATTGAAAACTGCATCTTTTAATTATTTGTGCAGAAAAAGAAGTGAGATAAATTGCTTGCTGCATATTTGACAAATCAACTGCATTTTAGATCACTGTTTTTTTAAAAATTGCCATGACAGAAAATTCATATCTTTGCATTTAAAAAAAAAAAAAAAAAAAAAAGGATTCTCAAACTGCATATATTATAGAGAAACCAAAATAAGAACGGAACAGGGAAAAAAAAATCAACAAGTGGTACACATTCCATCCTTAATTTAAAACATAGACTATAAAACTGTCAAATCATGCTATTATGCAAAAGAAATCTATAGAACACAGTATATTCTGAGCAACCCAATTTTTGTTTCTTGCACTGAATAACCAATAAAGCCAAGAAACTGCTCCAAACAAGCCAACTGGATTTTTGTGAGATCCAAATTTATATTTGGGGAAAAAACTAAATACTGTTCTGTTGAAATTATTTTTAAGTCCTTTTGAGTGGTATCTTCAGCTGTAATGCTTTGTATTAGTAAGTGACAATATATTCTGTTCTACCTTCTTAAGATTCCGCATTTTGGGATAGTACATCTCTTCATTAAATCTAGAGCAGAAATTAGAATATATGCCTATATTTGTTAAATATAGCATTTTCATCCTCTTGCCCTTTTATTTACTTCAAATCACCTTTGTCATTATCCCACATGCTATGTGGTAGCCCCATAAATGCAATATCAATGTGTTTGTATGAACTGTGGTCCTCAATTCTTAGATGTTCAATAACCCTACAACATTGTTATGCATTCCATTTATCATTATGGCCAGTAAAGTGCTTGCCATGTACCCCTGAAGAAACAATTAATATAGGAAAAAAAAATACAAAATCCTTTCATTATGATAATAATCAAGATTTCTGGGTAGATTTTTAAGAAGCTATTAAGTGACATATTTTCCCCTTGCTTGTTTGGCTAATAATTCTTCTACTGAGGTAAGCCAACACATTTACACAATGAATATCCAAATAGGAAGGTCAGTGTCCAACATTCATGACTTAATTCAGAGCATCTCTCTGTTGTTGCACTCTATTTTTCCATTTTAATATACTTGTCTAATAGGTCTGAAGTTTGCATTGCATTGATAGGTTCAAGTTGGGTAGATCACAGTTAAGGGTTGTCATGTAAAAGTTGTTACAGTTATTTAGTTATAGGCTTCTTATCTGGTACAACTTGTCATAACTCTGTCACCTTTAATGAAATAGTCATTAAAAAAAAATATCCTTTTTCACAGAAAGTTTAAAATCATCATGTTTCAAGAATGCCAAGAGAAACATGCATAAGTGCATTTTTTTATTTTCATGTTCCCACTGTTTAGGTCCAGTTATTACTCACCCTGTTTCTGGTCTACCAATCACAACCTTTAATATTATTTTTTATTAGTCTAATCCAATAGGCACAATAATACTTAATAACAATAATAATAATAACAATGATCCCACACTTTAATGCTGGAAAAATTGTTATATTTTTCCCTGTTCACACCACAGATAAATCACCAAGTTAAAATAGTTTCTCTGTGGCATCGTTGTAAAAGTGCCTGAAAAGAAGTGAGAAAAAGAGGAAGAAGAAAAAGTAATAAAGTTGAGGATTGGGGGATAGGAGAGGGAAAAATCTGTGTTTTACTCTCTTAACAGATATGGCCATAAGGGAAAAATTTAAATATTAATGAAAATACTTATTTCCCAGAGGCCTGACCAGCAAAGAATGCTGAAGGAAATAATTCACCAACCAAAGGAACACAGTGACTGAAAAGCAGATTATCACTGAAGTGAAAAACAAAGGCAGCAAACATTAATAATTAATTGAAGAGGTTGCCTGTGGAGGCTTAGATGAGCTACAGGCACTATGTGGAAAGTCAGTTGACTACCAGATTGCTATGTTCTCTTTCGGAGTTGTTTATATTAATGTATACACTCAATATTAAGTTTCCATGGTCTGAGTTACCTGTAAGGAAGTACAACCCTACATGGGGCTTTTTATCTGTGTTTAAAACTGTACCTGCTGTGCTCTTTAAATGAAAGCTGACAAGCTACGCCTTTAGATTGTTGCAGGAGTAACTACCAGCAACCTAAACAGATGTTGTCATCTTGTTCTCACACTATGTGCCTCTTTATATACAAGGGAAAGACTGTCAAAACTGGTTACAACTAGAGATGCTCAGAGAGCAGTTGAAATGGAATAATCCAGCAGGAACGTACATTTTGATCTTTTCGGGTTTTTTTGGATTTTTGTGTTTTGTTTTTTTTTTCAACTGTGTTGAGCTTTGCCTCTGTTCTCATACTGTGAGGGTTCTAACATAAAGAATAGGATCCCCAAAACAGTAAATGTGGCATGTAACTGTACTGATTATAATCTGAAAGAATCATCTTATCCTCAAAATGGATCTGATAAGGGAAAAAAGCATATTCTCCTTTGTCTCATTGTATGTCCCATGGAATTTCTCCTGTATTTGTGGATCACAACCTCTCTGGGTTAAAGATTACTTGGGCTCCAATGAGAGGATATCAAAAACCTTCTGGACAGGTATGACCAATTAAGTGTAGGAAACTATGTTTGCAACTCTATGTTTTTCAAGTCAAAGACCACAAGTTCATTCATATTCATATGTAACCAGACAAAACTTCTCATATGTTGGACTGGTTTTTCAGTCATTTGAATGCAAAATCTCTCAAGTTCCAGTGTGTTAAAGCTACAGACACTGTTAAAGCGATAGCTAAGAAGACAGTGACAAAAATGTAATGTGCAAACATGTATGTACATGGATGGGACAGACAGTAAACAAAAATCTGAGGAGTGGTAGAAGGAAATAAGTAGGAACAATCCCTTCTCTGTAAGTGGTGATTGTTTCAAATGGATCGAAAGATTCTTTACACAATGGATAAACTTGAGGAAACTGGAATCTATTTGAACCCAATTTGCAAGTAGTAAAAATGCCTGAATTTTCCTAAAACAAATTATTATTTTGTTTTGGTCTTTTTAAAATGCTTTATATCAAATGTCAACATAATACTTTCAGGAAAGGGATCAGAGAATTACAGAATTGTTGGAGTTAAAAGAAAGTCTGGAGATATATAGTTTGAAGTTCCAGGTTCACATGGAAAATGTTGCACAGGATATCTCCAGAGAAGCAGAATCCACATCTCTGGGCAGCCCGTTCCAGTGCTCTGTCACCTCTCTCAGCCTTTTGTCATAAGAGAGACCCCTAATCATTTTTGCAGCCCTCCACTGAACCCTCTCCAGTACTTCTTTGTCTCTCTTGTACTGGGGAGCCCAGCAAGGGTCACCAGTACTCTCGATGCAGCCTCACTAGAGCTAAATAGAAGGGCAGCATCACCTCCCTGGACCTGCTGGCAATGTTTTTCCAAGTGCACACTGCTGGCTCATGGACAACTTCCTGTCTGCCAGGACTCCCAGGTTCTTCTCTGCAGAACCGCTTTCCAGCAGGTCAGCACCCAGCCTGTACTGCTGCATGGGATTATTCTTCCTCAGGTGCAGGACCCTGCAATTGCCTTTATTGAACTTTAGATGGTTCTCTGCCTATCTCTCCGATTTGTTGAGTTCCTTCTGAAGGGCTGCACAGAACCCTGGGCATCAGTCACTCCTTCTAGTTCTGTATCATCAGCAAGCTTGCTTGGGGTGCACTCTGTCCCTTCATCCAGGTCACAGTAAAGTCGAACAAGAATGGACCCAGTACTGACCCCTGGGGAATGCTGTGAGCGACATGCCTCTAACTAGACTCTGTGCCACTGATTACAACACACTTCCACTTGGGCTTTTGGAAACACTTTATACCAAAAATCAACATATTGCTTTCAGAAAAATAAGAACACATGCCAAGTTATGTAATTTGAATAAGTTTGCTGTGAAAGATATGTGTACTGTCTTCTAAGGTTGGCTTTTTGGAAATTTGAAGCTTCAATACATGTACAGCTTCAGGGCTATATCCATATAAACCTATATATACAGATGTACTTAAAGTACTGCCACAGGCATTTGAGCTATTAGCACAGGTAAATAATGGAACATGCCCCTATGCCTGTCCCTATCCATACGGAGATCTTTGGAACTAGACTTTTAATTGCATTAGGATCAGCTTTGTTTCTTGAATTGTCTGTCATGTTATTAAGAGATATTTTTAATTTTCCTAACAAAGGTCTGTCTTTGTCCCACTAGGCTAAGCTTTAATGAAGAAACGTCAACGTTGCTAACAACTGCACAAAGAGGGAGGGAAGACCTTTGTGACCAAGGATGTGGTTGTCATGGAAACTGTTGCTGTTTCTGTCACTCACTGGCTGTCTTTCAGGTAAATCAAAACAAAACCAAAAAAACTCTGCTTATCATTTCAAGGCTCTTAACTGCAAACAGAAATAGGAAGATGTAAAATCATGCCAGTGAAGATCAACATCATTAAGAAAACTATTTGCCTGAGTGTAACAACCCAATCTTCAAGGGAAGGAAGCACTTAAGATTGAAAATCCTCCTCAGTCAAAAGGAACAGCAAAAGTCAGAGGGTCCGCAAACAATCAGAGAGTTTTATTAGTAAATTACACACTTGGCATGGAAATTGGTGTGTTAGTTCCTGACCTACTGTATAGGCACATGGCAGGGGGTTTTGAATAATGGGGTAGGGTGAAGGGAAAAAATAAATTAAGCATACAGCAGTGTGTCTTGGATAAAGGGCCAGGGTTGAAGGGAAAAGAGAAATTAAAGAGGTTGATTAAAAAGGGAGAGATGAATTAAAGAAAAGCAAGGAGAAAAAGAGGGGGAAAAAGGGATCATGAGATCCACTCCAGGATTTATACAGCTGATGGGATGCTGATGCTGGTTTTGGAGCCAATCCAGCTGCAGGGATGCCAATCCTGGTTTCAGTGTTGATCCAGGAGATAAGTAGCAATCCGGTTGTATCACTTCAGCTGATGAGATGCCCAGGAGCATTGCCCAGGCCTAGGGTGGTGCCTTTTTATGGACAGGTTTCTCTGTTTTCTATACTAATTAGTTATCATGCACAGTCTGTTCTTTTAGGCCTTTCTAGAAATGGGTTGGAGGGCTTTCAGATCTTTGGTGGTCCCAATCCCACCTTATAGTTCATGCCCATTTCCTGCCAGTCATTCCTGTGCTTGTGCTGTACTGTGTTGTGATGCTTTTGTTGCCGTAAGAAAGGGGGAAAAAACTTCCAAGACAACTTTATGTGGGTAAAGTAGAGAAGAGTTCTTTTACTTACAGAATTTTGGGGTACAGAATATAAAGGAGTATAAAAGAGTACAAAAGTATAAAAGAGTACAACACGTGTTGACAAGTAACAGATAGAAAAGACCGGTGCTCTATATGTGAGAAACTACCTAGAAGTATAAAAATCTTCAAATTCATGAAAACCCTAAGGCATCACTTTCCCATGGAAAAGGGCTGCCTTATTTCCACCTGACTTTCCACCTTTCTCCAGCCAAATCTTGATCTTTCTCATGTTGTTTTAATACCAATACCCGTTGGTTATTACCAGCAATTCTTGTCAATTATTACTAGCAGTACTTGGTTGGCCTTACAGCCATCTGGTTTTTGGTGTTTGAGACAAGCACATTAGCCCCTTGTCTTCTGGGAACTGAAAGCTCAGCAGAATCTTACTTTGGACCATTGGTCGTTAGAGAGTGGGCTTTAGTACACATCCACCACTCATAACTGAGAGCTCAAATGGTCTCACTTTAGATCACTGTCTATAGGGTCACAAAAGAGTGGGCTTTCTTTAGTCATAGTTGTCTTTCACCCTGACCACAATTCAACTCAGTATCTTTCTGCAACAAAAATATTATTCCACTTGGTTTGTTATTCAGGCAAGAAAAATAAGTTTCCAAGACTGCTTGTTAGAAAACAGGTTATTAGACCGCACTAGTTCCTGGGAATAGACAGTGTTTCTGAGAAGCTGGAGTGGGCCTTAGTTCAGGTGCAGTTTGTAAAGGCTGAGGTCTAATGAGCATTTCTCAGACCATACTGCAGCTTAAGGTGGGGGGCAGGGAGAGGGGGATGTGACTAAGTCACCTTCTCTGGGCCCCTACACTGAGTGGCAAAATTGCAAAGATTTAGATTCAGATCTTTACAAGTGCCATCCACATGCCTTTAATTTTCAGCTAAATCTGAATAATGTTTTAAAGACAGGACAACTGCATGTCTCCCTTGAAAAGACAATAACAACTTTTTGTTAAAAGAACTCAAACTATTGCATATATAGTAAGCGTATATCATTTGCGGGTTTTTCACATGGCATTACCTTAGTTGCCTTTATCAACAATAAACATTTAAGCTTCTCATATGAGAATGTTTGAGATTTGATAGCATATTGTCTCAAATCAATCTATTTTGGCTGCCCCATTTTCTTAATGTTGTCCCTTATAATGCCTCTCAATAGTTTTTAAGCTATTCTTTTCACACACTCATCTAAGACTTCTTGGTTTTGTGTCATCACAAGATAAAATGTAGTAAAAGTTTCTGAAATAAAACATTTTGATTTGTAATACTGTGACATTTGACAAAAGAATTTAATAATGGAAAATGCCCCTGCATATTGATGTACATGCTATGGATGTGTACATGAAACAGTCTGATCTGATCTGGTATTCCTCATGTAACTTCATTGTTTTGTGTTATCGAAATCCATTACTTTTGGACAGGGAATATTTTTTTTTTATTATTATTTCTGTTGGATTGTAAGCCACATTGTCAATTTTGGTAACATTTGTATTTTGGTGTTTCTAAAAGTGGCAGCTTACAATCACTACCTATCTATTTTTATTTTTTTTTTTTTTTTAAATAGTTGAAGTTAATATTTTTATTGCTACAAATTCCAAGAACTTTGATATAAAATTCAGAAGTATTTCAGAAGTTTAAATCTACAATTTCTTCTTAAGAATTATATCTTCTACCTTGAAATCTTTGAGAGTTATAAGTCAAGGTCTGGCAGAAGGTATTATACTGTGAAATTAATATACCTGAGACTGCAGTTGGTTTCACATAGCTAATATCTCTTTACCCTCAATTGTTGTTAAAGAGAATACATGTTTGCTCCAAATAGATTTATCTAACTCTCTGCGACACAATAATATGTTGCAAAATTTTTGAAACACATTTCATATGCTGGCAATTCTCTATCCTAAAATTGAATATGCAGGAATGAGTTTCAGCTGTCTGTCACAGGAATTATTTAGGTATGTACATTAAAATAATGTCTTGCAAAAACTTAAAACCATTAGCAGTGTCTAATATAGCATTAAAATACTTTGGAAGTTAAACTGAAAGTCTGTATATGCAAAGTACTTTATTTAAATAACATAATACCCTGAAAACTCTTACCAGTCATTCAGCACCATATTTAAAACTGACCATTCCTCTCATCTGTTAATTTGTTACTCATATCTGGTGGTTTCTAAAGCATTTCTCTTTTTACATTTCATTTTGATCTATGACTTTTTAGAATTTTTAAAGGTTTCTTCCATATTACTGCAGCAGATATAACTTCTGTAAGAAATAATTTTTAACTTCAGGGCTTGTTTTCACATTATTGCATATAACATAGTAACACATGCATTTTTCTCATGCACAAAGATAACTTTGTAATTATTTAATTAATAATAATTTTCCATGAGTAAATTTAATGCTATAAGAGCTATAAATTAACCAAATATAACAAAATTAGATTAAAAGTTATTTTAGTTAGATCATCAGTGCAACTACTAATTTACTCTCTTCCTACCTTTCACATCATCCTGCATTTGGAGATGCTTTTATATTACAGCACTGATTACAGCGTTTACAACTCCAAATAGTTCATTCCTACAGCTGATGCAATTCAAGGTAGCCTAATAAGTTTGATGCCTGGATGCACTATTCTTAACAACAGAGGAATAGATATTGATGGAGCTCCAGTAAGATAAAGTTCATTCAATTTCTATGGGTTTAGGCTCTGTTAAAAGTCAGTACTTGCTTATCTATTAAATCATCAGATCATTGGATCACTCTTAGCAGCAAGCAGTGTTTGAAAGAGAGTACTGCACTGTTGTATTGATTTTGCAGTGGTGAGGGAAATCATCCCAGAATAGAGGACCTCTCTAGTTTGTGTTGATCCCTTTTTATATAATTTTTGTCTTAAAACTTGTCCTGGCATTTTGGATCTTGCTTGTGCATGAATGTATTAAACTGTGCTTAATCTATGTGGAAAATAATATTTGACTAGAGAAAAAAAATATTTTTTTTTTTGAACACAGGACTGAGGACAGAATTATACCTCTTACTCGAGTTTGCTTTAACATAAGAAAAACGTAGTGTGTAAGTACAGCTCACAGCTATACACTTTAATTCTCAAAAAGTTCACATTTATGAAATCTTGATAATTAACGGATGAAAAGAAGATCTCAAAATTGATAATATGTTCCTTCTTTTCTTCTGGTATAGTACTGCTCTTCAAGTCAAATTGGAGTTGAAGAAGAATTAAGCTGTCATTTTAGACCTAGACTACCTCAGTTCTCAAAACTTGGGTTTTTGGAAGGTTTTGGGGGGTGATTTTTTTTTTATTTTTTTGTTTTAATTTCTTCCTATTAAGATTTCCTGTAGGTAAAGACATCAAGCTGTAAGAGAACAGGTTACCATGGGGAAACAGTTAATGTGAAATTCATATCAGCTTTTTGGATATGTTTCAGTTATAATAATACCCACAGTGAGTTCAGAGATACCCAGTTTAAATTTAATCCAAGCCCATCAGAAGTTTAATCTGGGGTTGTGAAATAAGATAATACGCAGGTACTTCCAAAAATGCCAGACAGTGGAAGTTCAGGAGAGTTTATTCCAAAAAGAATGCTAGATTTACAAAGGAAAAAAATTGCACCAGTGCTGCAAAAGCATTAGCCCTGAGAAAACACATCTCCTGTTCTCCATCAAGGGTTTTTCTCTTCTTTGCCCTCCCCACGGGCCCTCCCCAAAGGCCTGCAACACGGTGAGGGCTTATCTCTCTTCATACCAGAGAGAGGGACTGTGAGCCTCTTCTGTAATGCAAGAGGAGAAACATCCAACCATCTTTGAAAGAGGGGTTTCTTCTTAGGCAGAAAGTTTCCTTAAGCAAAACAAGCTCTAATCTCCTCGTCATAAATCTTCCAGAAAGAGTATCTATCCTGTAAGGGGTTATAGTTCTAGGGTTTTGCTGTCCTGGTTCCCCCTATTCACTTTACAGTCTGCTTTAATGTGTATAGTAAAGGCTATTTATTTTTTGTTCACACTAGGAACAGCTAAGCAGGAAACCTGTTTTTGGCCTAACCTTGCTAAGGTTTTCTTGTACTGATTTCTCAGAGAAGCTGGAATTGAATAGTGCTGAAAGGCATTGCTTTAAAACAGCGCTCCCTAACCTTGACATAAGACAAACAGGTATATCTCTCCGTGTTTCAGAAACAGAAGTATTTTTAAAAAGAACAAAATGACATCAGATTATCAGCTCATGGTAAATAGGAAAAATAAGACTCTGTATTTTATTTACAGATGTTAGACACTTGAAAAAAGCTAGCTTGAGACAAGGGCTCCTGTCATTCCTTTTAATAACTATTGGTGCCTGTGACAAGATGCTTCAAAATTTAAATATATGCTCCATATTGTGTAATAGAGTGAATGTATTTGTAGAGTTGTAATTCTGTTTTAATCTAACACATATTCCATATGCCTTTTTGTTCCCCTGCCCATTTATCTACTTCTGTATTACTACCAGCTGCATGTTAATCGGGTCAAAGTGAGACTCATTTTATCTGTAAGACTTTATAATTCATGGCATAAATAAAATTATGGGTATAATGAAAGTAGCTAGGCTTTGTAAGATAGAGGCAATACCTCTGAGACCCAGTGATCACTGTTCATAGCATCAAGTGGGTAAACATTTGTCCTCAAACCTTGTCTCTATGTACCATTCATTTCTTTTCACCTAAAACATTCTAACTACCAAGCAAAAACTCCCTAAATACTGGGCTTTTCTCTGTATCCCTCACTGTGGTACTCGACATTAAACCTAGCATGACCTTTTTCTGAACAGTTATTTGCCAGAATATGATATGAATGGAGACTTATAAAAAATGCTCTTAAATAAGAGAGCATATATGAAACAAACACAAGTGTCCTGTCTAGTTTTGACCTACAACTGGCAGTCATCTGAGGTGCTTCCTGTCTTTTATCATGCCCATCCCTCTCCATCTGTCTAGTTGGAGGGTTTTAGGAATTGTCTCCATAATTTGCATTTACAGGCTTCCAAAACGCATCTCAAACCTGCTCAGTATGTGACTTTCAGAATTACAGCAGCCACTGCCAGAATTAAAATTCATAGCCAAAGGTTCATAAACTCATTAACTAAATCATATAAATATGCATACCACTCTGAGTGCCAGGACTATTTCTTGTTTTTATTCTTCCCCTTTTTAGACAATGTCCTTCCGAATTCAGAGTGGACAGTATATGAAATGTTGTTGCTTTGCCAAATGAATGATGAACACATAAATGACCAGTGTTTATCACTGATAAGCTTATACAATTACTCAGCATCACCCCCCACCCCTTGGCCCTGCAATGATGACAGTATAGCAAATACCACGCACCTTTATCACCTTTGGTAGCTGAGCACAAAATTCAGGAGACAGAGCTGTAGAGAAGTACTAGTGCCTGGGGACTTTCTCAGTTTTCCAAGTAAAAATGGAAAATGAGAGAACATTAAACCTTCTACTGCCCATCCTGAGGTATTACATTTGCAGACAGTGCAAAGCAAGAAAACAGGCAGACACAGTGCTAAAGTCCAGGGTAGATTGCTGTCCAACCTCACTCCTGGTTCTAGTGCTTAGCTGAATCCAGAAAAAAAAACACTTCTCTGTTGAATGTTGCACTTTCTATCACTGTTAATTCAGAAGAAGAATGAAACAGTAAAAATTATTTACTGCTCCCAGAATCCTGAAAAGTGTTTGATGTTAAGAACTGTTAAGGACGGGAAAAGTTGTAGGCATGAAAAGAGGTACTGTGAATATGGATATAAGAAAGCATTTTTAAGAGAAACTCTTCTGCTTGTTTGCATGTCTGGGTTGTTTTGGGTTATTTGTTTGGTTGGTTTTTTTTTTGTTTGTTTTTTTGGTTGGTTGGGTTTTTTGTATGTTTAAGGATTTCTGGAATTAATTATTTAGGTTTTTATACCTTGATTGGGCTATGTAATGGTATTCATATGTGCTGACATGTGGTGCTTCAACTTTCAGAATACCAATAGTTAGGCAATCACCAGATGCCTTTCTTTTAGTATGTAAGAATTGCTGTGCTAGACCTTTTCAGGGCTAAGATCATAGTAAATGTGAGCAATAGTTAGAATCAGGACAAAAACATGGTCATGTATACAAGAATTAAATTAATACTTAATATTTCTATAAATAACTGTTGTAACACATCCACTCATATCAGTGGCATACTGGAACATATTTCAGTTACCTAACTAACAATACTTTCTCAGTTTAATACACTTAGGCTTGTTCATGAAAAAGTTCCTACCTCCCAACAAGGTCTTATTAATCATAAATCTAGCAAACTGGTGCTTAGATTATCTCCAGTTTGGAACTAGAATGACAATCATTCTTCCTCCAGAAAAAAAAAAAAATTTGTGGTGCCCACTGTAAAATAGATTCCAGTCATTCTACTGTCACCACAAATATAGAAAAACTTTACCCTGCACATCTGTCCTCATTTTTGTGTTCCATCTTATTTGATGGATAAGTCATAATGTAGCAAACTGTTTAGTCATTCTATTACAGTGTGATGCTTTTAAAATATTTTCCATTTTATGATATGATACTAAATCATGTGCGTTTTACTGATAGAATTAAAAAATATGATGAATATGATTTTTTTTTTTGTTAACATATTTATTTTCCCATTCCATCTGGGACTTTACACAGAAATATCTATTGATTTAAAAAATACACAATAAAATAATGCCTCTACTACTTCATATTTTTTGAATTGTATAGAAGATGACATGCTGTTGAGATTAAGTCCCAACATTGTATTCCTGGAGTCTCATCTTGACCTGAAGTCAAAATGGCAATCAGTATTACCACTTTGTAATGGTTTTAGTTAAAGCTTTTCGTCATCCCTCACCATCATTGTGGTTAAAATATTAAAGACTAAATCTCTTTAATTTCAAAACTCCGTCATTTGAGTCTAAGGATGCTCCATGTCCATAGCACTGATGTAACTTAATATTTATACCAGACTCCAGGAAGGAATGAGTCATTCTGCTTTACTTGAGGTTTTGCCTGATTTTTTAATTCTTAGAGATTTCAGGCTGCCCATTTACTTTTATGGGCTAACAGTAAAACTATTTTAATAAAGGCACAAACCCATATTTTAAAAGTCCTGCTAATAGGGAGAAATCTGCTGTTAAGACCTGGGCAAAACACCAATGATGCAGGCCCAAGTTCATCTTATTTAACTTGTATGTTTAAACTGAAAGATCACAGGAAAAAATTAGTTTCCTTCCTATATATTGTGAATGGACAGAGATAGGCACTTGTAAAAGGCATCTAAATCCATCTGCATCTAAACTACTTTCTGGAATTCTGCACCAGAACACAGTAATTTTTAACATTAAGGATACGAAGTTAGACCTCTTTCAAGTTTTTTGTTTGATTGTTTGTTTTGTTGTTGTTGGTTGGTTGGTTGGTTGGTTTTTTGTGGTTAAAGAACATAGAAAGCATATTTCTGATCAGATACTAAATACTCATAAAAATAAATAAAAAAATTAAAAAAAAATAAAATCTTTCATCCTAAGGTGGTGTATGCACTATACCTACAAAACTATTCCAAAATATCAATGAAAGATCTGACTGTGGAGAAGTTAACATTTTTGAGTGTTGGGTGAGAAGTGCCCTGAATATGGATAGACATGAATGCTACTTCATCATGCCACTTTCTAATCTTGGCTGTGGGAAAGCTCAGCATACTCAGGTACATTAGGGAAAAGGCTCCTGTCATGGGCTGATGGGAAGAGAATACTGACCCCGAGGAGCTTCCTGGCTTCAGGTATCTTTTCCAATAGCAGCAGGTGGTGAACGGTGTTACTTGCTAGTGAGTGTATTCAGGAACTTTATCTTTGCATCCAGCACCTCCAGTTAGGTAGTCTATGTGGCAAGACAATACATCTTTCTTTTCAGTAAAAGAGACTCTCACAGTTAATATTTAATAGAGCACTCTGTTGCTAGGACAATCAATCAGTTCTGTTTGATAAATGTTGCCTTTTTTTTTTTTTTTTTACCCCAAAGTAATGTTATCACTTGTAGCCACTGTAAACAAGGTCATAGAGTCTGTGTAGAGACTAATTTAGCTTAATCACTAGCAAAACAAGCAAACCTGTCTCTCAGCCACACGTGAAAAGTTTACCTTCAGCCAAAAGTTCAGCTGAACATGACTGTTGGGGAGTCTTTCAGTTCTATGCAGCACAGGGAAAAATGGTATCTGCCCACTCAGTGTGGTACTCAGGATCCACTGCTTTCATTCATAAAACCTGTTTCTTATTGCAGGCCAACAAGGTATTGAAAGTTGTTCTTACTACTTTTCCCGGACAGTCCATGTTATACTTTTTGAACTACTGCAGTGGGTGACATTTCACGTAAAGTCCTCATGCCCAGGAACCCCTGCTGCTTTAATTCGTGTTTCTGGTAATTCATCAGTTCTGCTGCACATTGTAGCAGTGATAAGGTTATTGTAGCAATATTGTAATAGGTTTCCTAGCAAAACTAATTAATTCTATGTAGTGATTATCATTTTGCTTCTAGGTGACCACTTCTCATGACCACATGTAATAAAACCAGTAACATTTGCTCTTTACAAACAACTGAGTCAGTTTCTCCTTTCCTCCAGTACTAACATGTAGAAGTAGTATGCTCATAATACAGAACAAGTTTGAGTTTCAAAGCATCAGTAACAGTATAACAACATACATAATAAAATAAGTTATTCACTTCATTTCAAGAAATCATTAATGGCTAGCACAATGTTTCTTAAGCATTGGTCTGGCCTCTCGTAATAGGAATGCAGTAAAAAGGCAGTGAAATCTTTGAAATTATGACAAATTCAGCTTTGAAATCATATACAGTTTTCTAGTAATGATGTTAAAACAATATTGTAACAGCTCTACTAGGAGAGCTGGCAGATGTGACAGTGCTCCAAGTCATAAAGTAAAATTAAAAAACTTTAAAAATTAAATGTTTTATCAAGTTTCTAATAGAAATTCTGTGGAGAATACAGGTCAGTGTGTGTGTTTGTGTGTGTGTTTGTGTGAACGCCTATGTTGAAAGAGAGTAGCACTGGGTTTCCTTATAAACAATTTTGGGTTGCATTAATCCCTGCCGCTTTCCTTATGCCTTCCCTTTGGGGGTTCACTGAGAGCACAGCAAGCTCTCTAATGCTCACTCTCATAGGGCTGGTAAAAAGTTTTTTAATGTGATATCAAATTATCAGGCTAGATGTGTCCAGGAATTTTTCTGGCTTTACTTTCCTACAACCATATAAGCACGACAGAAGAACAACCAAATTGTTGGTTTATGTCCAGCCCTATTTCAACCAGTAGCACCTTAGTTGTTAACCCTAAGGAATATAACACTGTACATTAAGATGTTAGGGGAAAAATAACAAAACAAAACAAACAAACAAAAAAACAAAACCCAGTAACCAAAAACAGCTGAAAGGAAGTTTTATGAATTTTTTTCTCACTGCTCAATTCCAACACTGAATAGCAAACATATTACAGGAAAAGTTCCCTGTGTCCTTGACACTTCCAGAGTTTACTTTTCTGTGGTTAAAAGTTCCAGTCAGGACTCTTCAAGGGGGGTATTGCCAAGAGTGTATGAGAATCTTTTCTGTTTTTACTTAGTACTGTCAAAGATACTTGGTGGTAACAAGAGATTGAATTGACAAACTACGGACCACATATTTGGGGTAAATAAAACCCCCCTGCTCTATCAAATGCAAAATATTGGTATAGAAAATAACACCACCAAAATTATATGGGAGAAATCAAATTGCTATCATGGACTAAATGAATTTGGATATAAAAGATGGAAGTAATTTTTTACTTTTGGAGGGAAAAAAATCAAAATGTGTATAAAACACCTTCAGAAATGATCCAGGGAGCTAAACTCATTCCTGTGCTGGAATGAAAAGTCATGTACTTATTGGTGAAATAAACTTTCAGCAATTATATGATTTTCCTCCAACAGCTAAGGTCCATAGCTACTCTATATCTGATAATTACCTGTGTTAAAGTTAGTGATAACCTGTTTCCTTGCAAATATTCTATGCTGCACCCTAGGTGTTAACTATCTTTTTCTTTCAGACTTTCCCCTCAGAGTAGTGGCAGTAGGTTAAACTCACAGCAGTCTTAGCCATATGAAGTTAATACTTGTTATCTATGTCATATTTGAAGAAGTCTTCATGTGCTAAAAAAAAAAATTATGTGGGTTTTCTTCTGTTTGTTTATCAGTTGATCATTAAACAGCTTTTCTTACCATTTGAAAAAGTAATTGTCAACTCCTGTGTTGTGAATGATTGTCATTTAGAAAAAATATTAAATTATATAAAAATAAAATCTGCCAGTGTCTCCACACGGGAGGCAAGGTGGATGAGGTAGTGAGGTCACATATCTTATCAAATAATTAATAAATATATTTCATATGTATATGACCTCACAAACATAAGTAGCTATGAGTGAATCTCTTGCTGTTCCAGACTTAGATGCACTTGTCAACTCTATGCTGCCTTTGTTTAAATTGGTGCTAGCAGTTAATCTTAACTGTACTGCAACTAAATCTCTTTCCTAAACTGAATGAAAATAAAGTGTGAAAAATAAATCTCTCTCCTGTCAGAAAGTATGATATATACATACGTCGTTCAGTTCTAAGGTGGTGGGAGGCACATTATTGAGCTCTGTACAGCACTGTGACTGGTACCTGTTTTGCTCAGTGCACTGCTTTGATAGGGAGGTTTTTCCCAATTAAGTGCAGTAGGGTGAAAATGTTGATCATACGGAAGAACATATCCTGCAATTTTGTCTTTCATTCAGCATGGCTACCTGTGCTATGTACTGAGGCCGCTTCAGTAGTGGTTTTAGTTTACTTCACTGGATTTATTAACCTTAATGTTAGGTATTGAAGTAGAAAGGCTTTATCTAGTATTTTGTTAAATACTCCACCAGAACTGGTTTTAATTGGAATTTTTCTGTGGTTCTGTATTGGGGGAGTGAGATTTTGCAGTTTTTTGATGTTTTTATCTTAGCACCACTACAATTAACACAACTCATGAGCTCAGTAGTTAAACAGGTCCTGTAGCATTGATATCCACTGGGGTATGAGCCCTGTGGTGAGTGTGCCATAGCCTTTGCTTCTAGTGTTTGCCATTAATAAGGTGTGCAACTGTGTAAAGGGAGTGTTATAGTCATGGCACTATAGGTAGTGTCAATTTAGCTCAGTGCAAAGCTGTAGGTGGTTTGCTATGGCTCACCACACAGCCATTAAGAGTATCATCTTTGCTCAGTACAGAATTGCAAGTGATAGTATTTAAACTCCCTGTAACACTGTGAATGATAGTGTTCTCATTTTGTCCAGGAAGAAATGTGAAGGCAGGCATTCTGACTGAGCCTGTGATTTAAGTGAGTTAGTTGAAAGAAAAAGAATATAGTCTCATCATCTGCAAGAGGATGTGACATCACTGAAATTTAGCATTGATTTTTAAAGTGATTAAAAAAGAACAATGGAGCACAGAGTCAGCCAATTTCAGAAGAAAAAGATGAGCATATTAATAAATATCTCCTGACATTAGCACCTGTGTAAGTTAGCAGTTCTGAACCCCTCCCTAAAGATTCTGCTTTTCTCTAAGCCCTCTAGAAACTACTCTTAAATGAGGTGCTTCATCTAGATGACTAAAGCAAATGGTGTGAACATTGTTCTATAACTCTCCAACTGCTGTTCACTTGTAACTGAAAACATATCCTGTTCAAAAAGTTAAAAGTGAAGAAGCTCGCAAAATTATTTTAGAATGCAAAACGTATAAAATGTAGAATGAAAATATGCTGAAATGGCAGATTACGAATGCTCTTTGAAAATGAATGCTTTCTGCCTCATAGCTAATTTTTGCTAAGATATATTATAAAACAAAGTTTGTGATGATCTGTTCTGAATCTACCTATGTCACAGATGGGCAGAATCTGAATAGTGAAATTTTTGTATTTGCAGGAAAATAAACTCATCCTGATGATGTCCACCTGTATTCTCATTAGGTGACCTTACCCACCAGGTGTTACATGGAACATTACATTTCTGTAGAGTTTCCATTTGTACCTATAGTTTACTTTCTATAATATATCAAAATAATCATTTTTTTTTATAAAGTAATTATAGCTCAAAGTAGCATATTTTTCTGTTTGTAATGTATTTTTTCTTCTTTGAATTCTTTTTTTCGATGACCATTTTAGAGATAGCTAAAAATATATAGAATTTGTATTTTCCATTTGCTGGGCAGTTCTTAAAATTTCTTAACACTGTTGGATGTATCACTTTAATGAGTTAAATGTTCATAATTATGGAAAAAAATATAATGAAAAAATTGGGCAACTCAAACAGAAATGGACACAGTGAAATGCACCAGAAACTAGAGCAGATTTTTCATTAAGTTAATTTCGCCATTGATTTGCACATTGCATGACTCATTGGGTGAAATGGGGCCTAGTGCTGGATTTGGTGAGTTTAACATACAATATAGTTTGTTATTCTGATATAGATTGTCTACAATTAGATTAGCTTGTCTAACAGGACTCAGTGCAAGGCAAACAAAACTTTAGAAGCCGATCACTTTGTGCTTCTAGACTTCTACTGTGTTCTTTAATTTGATGATTTTATCATTATTGTTCAAGCTTTAAGAACTGTTAAATTGCACCTCTAAGAATGTCAAAAAGAAATTCCAAACACTTTGTTTGGCAAGATATCCTATGTGTGCTCCTTTGCATTTCTGAATTTCACATTAGATTAGATTTAGGAATGAAAAAAAGTAATTTTGTTAGCAACCTAAAGAAAAGAAAATAAATTTCCTCTAAAACTCTCTAGGTCTTCTGTGTTCTCTTCAGTATGGTCTTAAATAATGGCTATAATTTATCCTGTAATCTGTGGTAGTTAAGGGCTATAAATTTGCATCTCTCCCAAGTTGTAGAGCAGGTTAATGTGTACTGTAGTGTAGTCTGACAGTATAGTGGAAATACCAGTCATTATAAGAAAAATTAAGTAGGAAATCTAAAGCAAAATATTAGCCATTTAATTGTGTGGGATTTATGGAAAAAAAATTCATTTAGTTCAATGCCCTTATCAAGGAACACACAAGGTCATTTTTAGTTTTATGTTTCTTCTGGTTAGTTTCCCTTATATTTGTTCCAAAGGTTTTAAAATACTCATGATAAGACTCTTTATAACAAGCAAAATACTTTTAAAATTAATTATTTTCTGATATAAGACTAAAGAAAGTTATGATTTAAAATATGTCTAATTCTTAGCAACACTTTAAAAGGGATATTAAGTTTCCACTTTGATAAGGTATATTTTGTCATAAATTATAGAGTTCTGTAATGAACTTTTCTTAATTATGCTCATTTTTACATTACTCATGTCAATGAAAAAGTTCATTTTTAAATAGTAATTAATTTTCCAACTAGAGAGAAAGCATATGCCTTTTTAAAAAGGCTTCACATTTACAACTGGAGTCTTCCTGGAACATTTTTACTATACCTGTTCTTGTGAACTGTTAAATAAGTTTCTTCTTTTCCTCTTTTACTTATACTCTTCCATCAGTTTTCCTTCTAAAACAGCTGGTAAGGCTGGTAAGTCCCTTCTTGTTTCATTCAGCTATGTAGACAGTTCTTCATATTTCCAAAAAGCTCAAAATTCCTAAAATATTTGGAGATATCAAATAGAGATATTATTCATCTGTGTAAAGGATATAAAGATTTAAGCAATTTATTGGACTGGCTCAAGGGAGAAGAGTATTACTAAAGGCTAAAATTAATTAATTAATTAGTTAGTTATTATTCACTGTGGTTTTAATACTTTGTTGGTGTTTAAGAAATGAGAAATTGTAAAATAAAAAAGCTAGCTCTAGTCCAAGCATGCTTTAATGAAGATTTTGTGAAATGAAATTAAAGAATTAAAAATAGATCTATGTCCTGTTTCTAAATCTACAAATAATTTGAATGTATCTGCAGAGAAATTTGTCAAAACTGCTTTCTAGGGCTCTGATCACAATATTCTCATAATGAATTTCAAAGTAATTTTTTCTAGTATTTGCTTTGTTTGTCTAGAAGTAATCAATGCAAAAACATTAGTACCAAAAACAGCAGTTGAGGTTTTTGCTTCTAGTTGAAAGCCTTGAAGCTTACCTTTGCCCTGGTTGCAAAAGCATATCTGCAGTACATGATGTTGCTTGCCCATGTTACTATTACACTGTAAAAGGATGGTCAGGCCTTTAAGCATCTGGATCCTGGGAACTGGTTGGATGTAATTCTAGAAGTTCTTGCAGTCGAACTCAGAGAACACGTTTTATTCCATGCAGAGGTAGTTTTGTTAATGTGGAAGTTGTTTTGTTCTCATGTTCAGTGAGACATGACCACAGCTGGCACTGATGCTAATAGTTTTCCTCCATCCTAAATTTACATTGTAAATGGATAAATACTTAACTTTGTTTTTAAGTTTTTATTATGAATTCCAAGACTTACACACTTAGAGATGATTAATTCTCAAGGACATATGCTACCTAAGATAAACAAGCCCCTATGTTCTTGATGTAAAAATATATCAAGATTATAAGTCAAATTTTACATTACAACACATTATCCTGCCAGCAGGAAAAGATTGCTATTAATTAATTCACAATTAGTTTCTCTTATTTATAATCTCAGAGTATTAGATATTGATGGAATTAATAGATTAGCAGCTTCATTTAATGGTGTCAAACAGGTCAAAATGCAAATAGAGATTGTTTTAATGGGATTTATTGATTTATGTGCATATGGTTTTTAATCAATTTTGAACTTGACCTACACAATTGCTTTATATTTTAGTTCATGAAGAAAATGCAGGGAACCCATAGACACATTAGGAAATAATTAGTTGTTTAAAAAAATATCTCCACCATGCAACTTTTAGGATTTGCAAGTAGACCTCTTTCTGTATGTCCCTCACATGCTGCACCCCATTCTCGAAACAGTAAGTCAATATTGCTTTAATTCTTGATTCAAACCGAAGTTTGAAAAAGTAAATTTCAGGGACTGTGTTAAAGTATTATGTGCTGAGAAGACTCAGAAAATGAGATATTGTGCTTCTTTTACTACTTAGAGATATTGATATAACCTATTTCAAGTTATCACCACATGCTTCTTAGGCAACATTCAAATGTCGCAGATTAAAAAATGTCAGATTTTTTTTTTTTATTTTGACTTTTAAAACAAGCTCAGGAAATTTGACCTGTAGCTCTTGCAATTGCAAAAGTTGTTAGTCAAATCAGCTGTTCTGATGTCTGTCTGCCCTCAACCAGACCCAAAGACAATACCTGTAATTAACATGTGGGACCTGCCAGTGATATTTTCCTCTTAGATGATGTTGAGGCAAAAGCATTCTTCTGGTTGCATGAACAGCAGCATGTGTTTGACCTTCAATTTGCATGAATATGAATTTTAGGTAACCATCTCGCCCCTTAAAAAAAAGAAAGAAAATGAAAAAGACAAAAGAAAAATAGAGAAAAACATTTTTTAAATAGATACTGACCCTTCAATGGAGTCTGCATTAGACCTTGGATGAACTGATTGGCCTTGTGAAAATGGTTATCTCCCTTTCTGTTGGTTATAGAGTGAGCTGAGTCTCATACATGAGGCATATTTTTTACAGTGTTCAGGGGTCTTTTTTTGCAAGATTAAATCAGATCCATGCATCTTATACAAATGCAATAGTGCAGATTTCTATAAGATGGATATGTGCCAAATCACTGTTCAAATCTCATTTCTGTTGCCTTTTTAAAACTCTGACTAATTTCCTCTCCTGCTGCCCCATCCACCCCACCCCCCTCGCCACCCCCAACTGGCAAGTGGGTTTCACCAAGTAAACCTGATCAAAGTACATTAACAACTGCAGGAACAAGTTATTTTCCTGTTAGTTTTGTTGGATCACACATTCCAAACAGCTAATATAAAAGTTTACAGTGCCCTGCTGTCTTAACAGTAAAGTAGCTTGCAATTAATTTGCTTTAATGAAATTAAAACCATAGAGTATGACTGGAGAGTAAGTCCTTTGGTACTTGCCTGAATTCATAAGAGGCAAAAGTGTAAAAACCCAAGTAGATCATATGCAAATGTAGATTTTTCAAAACAGTATGGAAAGATTTACAATAGTATGTTCTCAGTTAATCTGCCAGCTACAGAATTTTAATTATCTCATATGTGGAGATATAGAGATTTCCTTTCTAAGAGAAGTTTTTCAGATACATTGTAAAACTGCACCTCTACTATGTTTAACTGTTTAACAATCAAACAAAGTCAATCAATCTTCCAAACAGAAGTGCTATTTAGAAATTATTCTGACATGTATAGGATTGGTTTGTATTTGCTTTCTAATTAAGATGAACAACTAGACTTTCAAAATTTAATTTTTAAAAGCATTTTTTTATCTAAAAAAAGGATCTAGATCTGATAAAATATTTTTTGCTTCATAAACCTGGTATGCATATATTTGTTTTGCATACCCTCCTATTATTTGAGAGTTTTAGAAGTATGTGGACATAATTTTACTTCCTATACTAGACATCTAATTCAGGCACATTCAATAACCATCCTCTAGGTGTAATCAGCATAGACAAAAATAACACTCCTGAATGATTATTTTAGGACCCAGACTGAAAGCCTAATTGCTGCCTATTTTGACCAATTGATTTTTTCCAAGCTGTGTCACTAATATACAATGTAACCATAATTTGATCTACCTATAGGATACCAGACTTCCTGTATGTCAACCACTTGCCTATTGTGAAAACAGCCTTTCCAAATAAAAGTCTAAGGGATATGTACATATCAAAAACCTTTTTTTTTTTTTTTTTTCCTTTATTCTCTATACCTTGTAGGTAGAATGAGCAACTGCTATGCTGGCTACAAGTATTTCTTATTTTGACTTCTGTTCAAATTAATAGAGGATGTCTACGTCCTGATTCTATGATTACATTTAGTATGTTCAAATTTGTGCATTTCCTTGTTCCAAACCCTTACTAATCTTTCTGACTAGTGTTCTTACAGTGCTGTGCAGTTCTTAGAGTGTATACTCTTTTACATACCTCTTCTTTTTATGGGTCTTACAGTCCTGTTGTACGTAAAATAAGACATTTAGAAACAAATACTCAAAATCAAACAATTTTTAATTATGAAATACAAACTTTCTCATGTAATGGAAGTGTTAAAACCCTGAGAGCACTTCTCTAGGTTACCCCACCTATTTAAATAAAAGGGTATCGTAATACTTAAATTAGTACAACTTTTTGTATCTCAAAGTGCATAGTAGTGCATATTTAGCACATAGATACTTCTATTTTACTTCATCATCAAGGCTTAGATAAATAGTGTTCTCCTTACCTGTCACCTATTTTCTAGGCAGAACAATGAAAACATTTAACGTTTCATTTGAAATTAAGAAAAAAAGAAAGCAGAATAGAACTGATTCAGCATATTCTTATCAGGCAGAATTAAGACAATGATTAGCAAAACTAAAACATGTTGGATAGACACCTGCATAGAATATTTCTCTGCATTATCTCTTGGTACTTTTTTTTTTTTTTTTTTCCAGATATTATGAACACCTTGTCTTTTTCTAGAATAATGATGGCATTTTCAGTGTTTTATAAGATAAGGCAATAACTCCATGTACAAAAATGCCAAATTTTCACAAGTCTGTTTGGACAGATCAAGGATGCAAGTCACTATTCTTTGATAAGGCAGTAAATTATCTACCAAATCATTATCTACCAAATTATTATCTACCAAATCCAGTTAGCTAGACTGCCACTCCCACTGTTATTTCAGTTATTGTGAGCATTTAAGGAAAGCAGAGTATGGAATGTTAGAAGATGTTAGTAGATGTTTCTAACTGGTGTTTCACCTTGTTTCCCAGTTTTATTTTTTCTTGTCATTCAATGAATTTCTGCATTTCTTTTCACATCATCCCTGTAAGTATGAATTCTCAAAGTGAACAGCACAACTGTATGACAATGACAGAATAAGCAAAGGCTGTCAAAGGGGTTATATTAATAGGAATTGCAGTCTTTCAACCAAATTTTAGGAATTAATTGAAGAGCTTAAAAGTGAGAGCATACGCTTTCTTGACTCCTATATTGTCATAGAGTCATATAGTTTGTGTTGGAAGGGACCTTAAAGATTATCTCCTTTCAATCCCCCTGCCATGGGTAGGGATACATTCTACTAGACCAGGTGGCTCAGGGCCCTATCCAACCTGGCCTTAAACACTTCCAAGGTTGGGATATCCACATCTCTGCCAGCTCTGGTGAGGCCACACTCAGAGTACTGTGTCCAGTTCTGGACTGCACAACACAAGAGAGATATGGACACACTGAATAAATTCCTATGAAGGGCCATGAAGTGAAATATGTGTCCTGTGCAGAAAAGCTGAGAGACATGGGCCAGTTTGCCCTGCAGAAGAAAAGGCTCAGGTGAATTTGATCAATGCCTACAAAAACCTGAAGGGAGGGTGCCAAGAGGATGGAACCAGTCTCCTTTTTTTACTGGTGCCCAGTGGCTGAAGAGATAATGGGTTTAAACACAGGAGGTTCCTTCTGAACACTGAGAAATGCTTTTTAACTTTGAGAGTTCCTGAGCACAGGTTACCAAGAGAGGTTAGAGGTTGTGAACTCTCTCTCCTTGGAGATATTGAAAAGATTTCTGTACACGGTCCTGTGCAGCCAGCCCTATTTATCCTTACTGCAGTATGGGGGTTGAAACAAATGTCCTCTGGAAGTCACCTCCAACCTTAGGCAATCTATGCATTAGTTAATCAGTACTGGAGCAGGTTAAAACTATCAAAGTCTTCAAAAAAAAAAAAAATCAGTGTAGGTACTAGTGAGCTTGCCAAGAAGCAGGAATCATATTCAAAATTGTTTTCCTTAACAGAAGGATGCCTGCAATAGACCTGTTTTTTCTGTTGTTTATCCTTCCTTATGCCTTAGGTCTTCTGCTCTCAGAGAAGTCAGAAGATGTTAGGCATTAAGTTTGCTAGTTAGAGAGGCATTACTCCTGCCAAGCAAAGTGTGAAAACCATTTTTTGCTTTGGGAGTTGACCTTTACATGTGTGGTAGATTAAGTATGGCAACTTTTACCATTTCCTTCTCTCCTTCTCACTTCCCTCCTGTCTTCTTTTTCTCATACATTTTCTTACCACCTAATTATTAGACAAAACATGTTTCTAAAACTGCATTACTAGCCATTACATAGGTCTACTCATTTGACTTCTTGGCTTCAATGATTGTAAAATACCTTGTACTGACAGTGGAGCAGAATAATAAAAAGCTTAGTAATTATACAGACTAGGGATTTGTAGTTACAAATTTGCTAATGTATACAGTGGCTATTTTTCCCTGACTTGCTTTGGGGTCTCTGGGTGCTTAGCTTGAGAAAGCAAAACAGCAACCATGTATGAATTTAGAAGTACTATTATGCAGAGCATGTTGACTGAGGTTTGCAACAGGTTACCATTGTGAAAAAAAATATCTTTGGAGATTTGTTGGCACTAAATACAACAGCAGAAATATCACCATCAACATGTTATTTACATTCCCAGTGGAACCCTGAGGTATTCTGGCTGCTTTCCTTCCTCATTTACATTTATTTTCTACTTGTTCAGCAGAGTTCAGAAGGAAAAAAAAAAACCCTGAATTTATACATATATCCACACTGGTTTTGGACTTTTCCTGTAAGCACAGTAAAAATATGTGTTAACATTTTGGACCTTTTTTTATTAGCAAAAGAAAAAGGAAGGGAAATAAATTCTGTATCTATAGATTAAAAGCATTAACCATTGAATACAAATGCTTGTAATTTAGCCTTCTTTGTTTCTGCTGCTTTTTTTACAAGTAAAAAAAAAAAAAAAAGCATTATCATTCATTAATCATTTTTGGCCAAAATTTGAATGTGTGTGTATCTGTGTTTATTTGTGTGCATATGATTGTTTTGGTTTAAGAGTCTTGTGATATATATTTCGTGTATGTTTTCTAATTTTGGTAATTTTCAAATAACCTGTATTTTTTTCTCCATGTTTCACAGACAGGCAAGAATTTCAAATAGTACATTAAAATAAGAATCGAGTTGTCTCCCTTGTAGTGGACCCATTGTACCTTCAGCAAGGCAGTTTTTGCAGAACAAATGGTGTCATGAAGTTATCAGGACTTACATAGATTTATTTATGTGGATGAGTTATTATGATGTTGTGTTTCACATCCTTTGTAATGACATGATCACCCGTCAAAAAGAGATGAAAGTATCAGTGTGTTGACATTACAATGTCACCATAGTGATAGGTGTTATACGGTGTCACAATATCATGACATAGTAATTTCTTGCTGCCAAGGAAACACAGATGGTTTGGCCTTTAATTAACCCTTTATTCCTAGTCATAAGAACAGTGTGGATTTTTAATCCAGCTCTTCTCTAGTTAATAATTCTTGGTTGTCCTTCAAAAAAAAACAAAACAAAAAAAACAAAACCAAACAAAACAACAAACAAACAAAAAACCCTACAACATTAGTAGGTTTCAAAGTTTTCTTTGACAGTGCTTCTACAAAAAGACTATGTTCTGTTCTGGACTGTAATGTCCTCAGTAGTCTATAAAAGTACTGCTAAAATGAATGTGCTTGATAGTGCAAATAATTTTTTCTCAGGAACCTAGATAAATAAATAATGTTTCCTTTGAGTTCCTCTTCTGCTCTAAGTGTCATTTTCTCTTAGAATACACTAAAATCATAAATCGATGTCTTAACTGTTATACCAGTGCTGTACTGATTCATAATAGGTAATCATAGTTTTCCCAATGTTTTGACACAGTAGCAGAAGACCATGGAAAGTTTCATCTTAGAGACCCTGGCATTCTCTAGATCTATTGCCAAAAAAAATTTCCCCAGGACAAGCAGGCACGATTGTTTAAATCTCTGTGTAAATCCACTAAATATAATCAGTGAATGCACAGAAGCTTATGTTACCAAATGGCAATGACTGAAAAGAAATCTATATCATCTTCTTGACCTTGCACAATTTCTTAGAAAAGTATAGAGAGGGTTTGGGAGTCAAAATTCAGGTCTGTTCTAACCAGGTTTTCTCTTTGGGTTTTCATTCTCTCCAAATTACTGTTTTGCAGAGAGAAATGCAATTCCTCTCGTTAGGTGATTATCATTAGTTATCCATGACATTGAGCTGTGATGGCTTGGAGATCTGCGAGCACAAAGAAGGGACATTTTCAAAGTGTATCCCCCAAGTGCTATGCATTTTTCTGTTAAATTGTTTCAATATTGACACCATTAGACCAAGTAAAAATACCAAGTGTGCCAAAGTTTTTTAGTTACTCTGCCACCAAGCTGTTTTGGTTTTTTTTATATTACAGCATGCATTCTTTTCTAGTTGGTTGGTTTCTTTTATATCTTTTAAAGATCTTGATAGTGAAAATGCAGACAGAAGACAACAATAGAATCATAGAACAATTGAGATTGGAAGGGATCTCAAGAGGTCAGTTAGTCCACCTGTCAGCTCAAACCAGGGGTTATACCAAGATGCTGTCCAGATTATATGCATTAGTGTCCTGAAGAATTCCAAGAATAGACATCCCACAGTCTCCCAGGGAAACATGTTCCAGTATTTGACCACTCCCTTGTTTGTTTTTTTCTTTGTATCCAATTCAATTTTGTTATGTTTAGACTTGTTTGTTGCCTCTCCTACCAAGATATAAAGTTAATGCAATGTCCGCTATTAATGGCTTTATTCATACTTTACATTAAGCTGATTGTAGGTGCGAAGAGCTGCAGAACGAGTGTAATGGTTAACGAAATAAGAAAAAAAGGAAAATTAACATTGGCTGGAATGTGTGGAGTAATAAGATTACTTTGAGATTTCACCTTCATATAGGCAAACATAGTAGATCTAATTATACTCTATTTATTGGATTTTTAGAATAACTCAAAAGACTCTTTTGTGTTTACAGTGTAGGGTAAGTGACATTCTGAAAATCTTTTAGTGTTCTTCCCTAAAATATGCTACCTAATTTTTTTTATGGCATGTTTTTAATTGCTTTTGTGTTTATTATTCCCTTAAAATCTGACTTATCCCCACTGAAAACAAGTAGAGTCTAGAGGAATAATACTGGCATTTTATGTGGAGGACTGGGTACTTGACTTTGCTTTTGCAGATGTTAGGGAGATATTATTTGAATGAGTTGGAGCAGCACAAGTCTGGGGTTATTAGAAGCAAAGGTGATTTTAGTGAAAACCATCATACTGCTTTGGGAATCCAAATCACTCTTGCTTACGGTATATTGTAGTTCAGTGAAATAAAAATATTTCTATATGGGTCTACTGTCTTTAAAATTTCATCGAATGAAGGGAAAATGCTCAGTATTTGTTAGGGAATGTCTCGTAGAATACTTAATTATGAAATGTAATTTTATCCTTTATGACTTAATTGGTCAATTTAAGAGGTTATTACCACATACATGACCTATTAATATACAATTTTATTTTTTTTTTTTTTAAGATTATTACACTCTTGGTTTTTCTATTTGAATTTATCAATTGAACCATTAAGACATATAAGTTCCCATGATACAGAGCAAAATTGGATGATGATGATGTAAAGTTCCCTTCCTTTGGGGCTTGCTGTTACTTAATATTTAATATTTAATGATGTTGTGTTGGACTTGGCATTTTAGTCATTTCCTGTGTTACTGTGAATTTCCTTTTCTGCAGGAGTACCCTTGAGGTCTTGTAATTTGCAGGCAATGGGGAGTTTCTATCAAGATTTTGACCAGTCTTTAATTATTTACCATGTCAAAGTTTCTCTAATGTTTTTATTGCCCCCTCTTGGGCCATTTACTAAAAAGCAATTTGCTGTTTTGGAGATAAATTAGCTTTATTTTTGCTCATTGTAATACACAGCAAAAGAGCTGTAAATGGGCTTTTTTCAGGTCATCAGAGACCCTATTAAATTCTACTGCCCTCATTTTTCACATTCTTAAAAGATCTATTTTTGGCCTTGTTAATAACAACAAACATCTTGACATTTTAATACTGTAGTTGGCTTTTCCTAAAGCCAATAGATAAAACACAAGGTGAACTATTACAATTTGTTAGATTGTTTAGCAATTACAGGCGTACAGTCTCTGAGAGTCAGGTCACAGCTGGATAAAACTGACTCTTGGGCTGCCTGTGGCTAATGAGCAGTACAACTTCAGGTCCCCTGCTTGATCTACCACATGGGACTTGCCTTGTGCCACAAAGGAAAAGGGCTTTTATCTAGTCTAAATCCACAGATATGGGAGGAAACCAGCTGGGAAAGCTTTTAACCCATGTCATGGGTCCTGTCTTGACATGCTCAGTGCTATTCCTTGCTGAAATTCGGTGGTGAGTTGTCATCGCACAACTAGCCACCAATGGGGCATCACTTCCCTTTTTCACCTCTCCCTGAAATATGTAGTAGAGATCCTGTGAGCCTTATGAAGATTTTATATAATGGTTCAGGTTTGTTTGCTTTGGATTAGGCCTCAGTAAGTAACGCTGTTCTCTAGTGTTTTCTTCTTTCACCTGACTTGAAAGAGAAATGATAGTTTTCACATTTCTCAAGTGTATCAAGTGGCTGAAGTCAGGTGAGGTGAGTCTGGATAGAAAAGCAGACTTAAGCTCAAAGGTGTGTTGGTTCCAGAAGGTTCATTTTAAAAATTCTCTCTGTATTAACAAATAAAAATAAAAATTAAAAAAAAAAAAAAAGAAGTGTTTCTGTTGGTTTTGCTTTCCCTGTACAGCCACCAGAATTAACTATTTAAAAATCAGATGGAGACTTACAAAACAAGCCTCAGCTATTTCATAGCATTGTGCCTCATTTAAAAATACGTAATTTAATTTTAATTTACGCCATTTTAAATTAGTAAGGCATTTCATCTACAAATGAAATGGAGCTGGTGAATAGTTTACTTCTTGAGTCAGTTATTTCCAATATACCTCTGTTTCAGTGTCACTGTTTGCTGTATGTGCAAATATGTCTATATTTATGTATAGAAATCAACTCTTCCTTGGATAATGCATATTATGTGAAATAAAGTACTTCTATGCAAGTAGCTTTGTCTGTGATATACAGTGATTAATTCCTTATTCTACTTCACATGCTACTTTGCAGTTTATGGAATAACTTTGATACTGTCTAGATATTGGTATAAATTTACATTTATATAGGACATTTCATGATGAAGCATTCTAAATGTGCTTAGATACTCAGCATGCATTTGTGAAAAGTACTCAGAGGAATCTTAACTGACTGCTAGAATGTAGCAACTCTTCATGTGTACTCAGAATTTCAGTATCTACGTAGTTCTAAGACTCCTATCTTCTATCTTTGGATTATAGCATCTTCCACAAACACAATGAAACTATGTTATAAGAAAAGTGGAATTCTACTTAGTATTCTAATTTTAGCTCATTTAACAAACTGGTTTAACCTTACTGTTTGAAGATCTGTTTTCTGGCAAAAGAATTGTAAAAAGAGAGAACTATGGAGCCAAAACCAGCCTGATCAGGTTTCTCTTGTTCTCCAGGCATCAACTTCCATAAATTAATAGCAGCCTCCTACCATTGTGACAACAATTCCCTCCTTAGACTCAGTCCTGGGAGTGATGTAGACAGAATTTTCTCCTTAAACTCAGTCTTAAGAGACAGAGAAAGGAATTACATTTAGTTAAAACTACTGGTAACATAGGTTTGTCCATGAAATAAAATATTTAAAAGAAAGTCACTATGTCTCTTTAAGAATTTTGATTAATTTCACTTTTTCAATGCATGGTAATATATGTAAAAGCCAGCAAAATATAAACCTGCAACTGTCCTAGTCACTCTAAGTGCCCAATTTCCCTTTTAAAATGTATTTATCTAAGAAACATTTTAATTCTCATCCATGTCAAGAATCACTGTATAATACAAAGAGGCCTGAGGAATATATTGTTTTAAACTGAATTTTTCAGCATAATTTTTTCTCAGTGGTTTTCTGTGGTTTTTTTTCTACTTCAATACAACAGATGTACATCCTTCTATATTGGTTATACCTCTAGATATGTTGTTCCTTTCTATTAGCTGCACAACCCTCGTTTCTGTTGCATTCATTTCCAAATACTAGGCTATTATTAAAATGCTGTTTCGCAGATGATCAGAATGTTTGGAAAAAATAGGGATAAAATGCAAATATGATCTAGAAAGTAATGGGAAACATCGGTTGTAGCTGCCTCACTTGGGCTGTATGTGGCAATGTTAGAAGTGAGTACATGAGGAGAGGTGTTTTTACAGAAGTACCTTACAGTCTAGGAATGGCACATTACAAAAAGAATAGATTGAGAAAACTGGTAGGTATACTGGATACCACAGTCATAGGAATATTTTCTGGATTTCTTTTTTTTCATGTGATTTTGGGCACTCACAGAATCAGAATATTCTGAGTTGGAAGGGACCCATGAGGATCATCAAACTCCAACTCCTTCCACTGCATAGGGCAGTTCTGAGAATCACACCACTATCTGCTCCTATTCTTGAAATTTTCTTGGAAGGATTTGTACCTGTAGAGATTGCCAATTTCAGACTCAGGTTCTGAACAGTGAGACAAAAAAAAAAAACAACAAAAAAACTCAGACTTTGCAGAGCTTAAAATTGGTGTAAGCAAGAAGACAATAAGGCACTAATTGTAAGGAAAATAGTGGGGTTTTCATCAGTTGGGATTTTGAATACATGATAAAGGCATGATTATGCCTGATGGAGGTGTTTAGAGGGTGTTCATAATTAGACAGAGATTCTTCCAGTACTTTGTCTTGTCCAATTTGTTCATTTTGATGGAACAATCAATAGTGCTAGCCACAATAATTGGGAAAATTAGCAGCAACTAATATAACAGAATATGCATGTCCTCCTTGTTATAACTGGCATTTAGGCATGGCCTTAACTGAGTGGCAGCACATATGCAGAGGCTGGAAAATCTGCAAACTGACAGCTGCTTAGATTTTGATCATTCTTCAGTTTCAAATATATTCACTGTAGCTGTGAAAAAAGATGAAGGGGCAGGGAAGCTCTACAAAAGACAATGTCTCTGATAAGGATAAATATCTTTGCTAATTGAAGGAATATGTGCATTACTTCTGTGAATCCCAGTTTTGTTGTTCATCTCAAGACGTTACTTACCGGGTTGAAGATTTCACTTAACTCATTCACTTGTACTGAACGCTTTGAAAGCACAAAAACTACAGGTGAAAAAATGTCTCAAGAAAACCTGAAAAGTCAAAACAATTTATCTCTTTTTTGTTTGTATTTTGTTTTATTTTAGAGAAATAGCTTTTGCTTTACTAGAGAATATGAAAAGAGTATTAAGAGAATATGAAGAATTTAAATTAAAAATTATTTTCCCTCTTTCTGGTCGCTTCTAATTTTAGAAAATAAATAAATGTTGTGGTGATACTGAAACAGGAAGGCATTTGTCTATGTTGGGAATCCAGACATGGGAGAACACAAACATAAAAACATACCCAATCCATTAATCATCCCACTGCACAAAAGAATGAGAGGAAGATCTATGAAGAACCTTCAGTGTTATTCTTGTAACATAAATTAGTTTTTCTGGAGCCATATACCTCAACATCTATTAATTCATGTGCCCATTACTTTGCTCCCAGCCCATCTAATCAATGAATGACTTTTTATTTTCCAGTGGCCAGTGTAAAAGGACTTATCTGAAGTAAAACTTTTAATATGTTTCCAAAAGCATTAAGGCCTTAGTTTTTCTTATAAAGCTGTATCAAAGAACAGGCAGTTTACTGGTATTATTTTTACCATTGCCCTGGCATTTGGGGAGATGGTATGAGACAGCAAACAGGAGAGAGGGGACTTAAGAACTAGAGACAGCATGCTAATTCTTGGCCTGTTCTGTCAAAGATAAAGACCCCAATGCAATACTTGGAATTAGATGGCATATTTTCACAGTGTATTGGACTATGAAAATTTATGAGAAAGGCTACAAAGCAAGAGCAGGACTTAGAAAAGTCCTGGAAGCCACAATCTGCACTGGAACTGGTCTAGAAAAGTCCTCAGAATCAAAAGCAAATGCTTGATAAGTAACTTCACTCTGTGCTGTATTACTAGACATTCATTTGGAATGAAACGGTATGTGGAATCTTTCTAGCATGGATTGGCTGAATTGCATCATAGAAGTGATAACAAGTAGATAGAATCATGGAATGGTTTGGGTTGAAAGGGACCTGAAGATCATCCAGTTCCCAACCCCATGCCATGGGCAGGGGTACCTTCCACCAGACCAGGTTGCTCAGAGCCCCATCCAGCCTTGAACACTTCTAGGGATGGTGCATTTACAACTTCTCTGGGTAACCTATTCCAGTGCCTCACCACACTCACAGTAAAGAATTTCTTCCTAATAGCTGATCTAAATCTGCCCTCTTTCAGTTTCAGGCCATTACCCTTTCTTCCATCACTACATGCCTTTGTGATAATCCCTTCTCCAGATTTCTTGTGGCCCCATTTAGGCACTGGAATGCGGTATAAGGTCTCCCTGGAGTCTTCTCTTCTCCAGGCTGAACAAACCCAACTCTCTCAGTCTGTCTCCATAGGAGAGGAGTTCCAGCCCTCTGATCATATTTGTGGCCCTCAGTTGGAAAAGCTCCAACAGGTCTACATCCTTCTTAATTTTTGGCCCTAGAACTGGACACAGCAGCCCAGCTGGGGTCTCACAAGAGTGCAGTAGAGGGTCATAAACATTCTCCTTCAACCTGCTGGCCACACTGCTTTTGATGCAGCCCAGGACACAGGTGGCATTCAGTTCTACAAATGCACGTTGCTGGGTTATGTTGAGCACCTTGTTCACCAACATTCCCAAGTCCTTCTCCCCAGGGCTGCTCTTGATCCATTCACCACCCAGCCTGTATTTCTTTGTGGTTGCCCCCACTCGTGTGCGGGACATTGCACTTGGCCTTGTTGAGCTTCCTGGGGCTTGCACAGCCCACCTCTCTAGCCTGTCAAGGTCCCCTCCCTTCAGCATGTCAGTGAATCACATGATGTGGTTCTGCTGAGGAGCAGATTTTGGAAAGGAAATATTAGAACGCTATGTTTGTATACTAAATATATCAATATAGTAGAGGGTACTTGATGCCTAGTTAATGGCATTATCTATTTATCATAAGTTTTTAATGTTAAAACTAGTACTGTTACTTTTATTCTCAATTGTCATTACTTCTATAACCATTTCAGTGATATATTCATCTATTGTTTACTTTTCACAAAGGTCTAAGTTCTCCAGTGCATAAGAAATGAAGGAAGAAAAAAGGTGTCCTTGGAAGTAGAGGGAATTCTCAGTTCTTTCTATCCATCAACACTATTTAGACTTGCAAATAATGTGAATAAGAATTACCATCTACATTTGTGGCCAGGCAGGCTGGCATACATATAAAAGTTTGGAAGGAAAATAAGTCAGCTGAAATGTCAGTCAGAGGCTGTTTAAGCGGTAATCATAAAGAGGATGAAAGAGACTGTTCTAATTTTAATTAATGCTGGAGGGATAGAAAGCAAAATTTACATTAACTTTCTGAGTAATCTTGAACATTCATTGTTTTCTGGCAGTCTTAGTCAGCAGCCTATTTGAATCAGTCAATCTTAGAAAATTGTATTATGATAGATTGGTTTGATCACTTTCTTAAATCTGTTTGGAATGCAGCCATCATTTAGTAAACTGCAGAACAAAAGCATCTAAAGTACTTAATGGGGGGAAAAAAAAAAAGAGAGAAGAAAGAGTAGATAAAATATACCAAAAATTTAAATTTCATAGCTATATACAAGGAATATAAAGTCATGCCTGAGTGATCAAATCCTTTATTAATATTTGAAACAAGTCCTACAAGTACCATATATTCTTTCATCCATCTTTGAACAGAAAGTATCTTTTATCGTAATAATTGAAATGTACTTGGAAAGCTTTATGTTGAGATTCACCTTGCAAGCTGTGCTAACAAATTGTATTAAAACATCATAAACAAAGAAATCATAAGACTGCACCTTTTCCATTATAGAGCAGTGCTCTTATATCTTAAAGGGTTAAAGCAGTAGGAGAAAGGTTTGCAGAGCAAGTCCAAGTCACTTGCACAGTTAATTTGTTTTTGCTGAGTCCATTTTTAAGTATTGATTTTTGATCTCTGCAAGACGTTGCAAGGAGCTGGAATTTTTGCATCCAAAAGCAAAAGCTTTGTTTTGTTCTTTCCCGTATGGACAGTGTATATATTCTTGCAATTATACTTTGTGGGTTATTTTTAAAAAGAGAAAGGAATGTGAAGTACTTCAGGCTCATTTCATAGTAGTTTGTGGGTACCCAGTATAAAAAAGTAAACCTCATAATCCCAGGTCAGTCTTTGCTCAGACTTAGGCTCTGGGTGCATGTACTTTCTATCAGCTGTTCTCCTTGTGCCTGAGTTTGTGCCAGTAGATATGCACTCTGCAACCCACATTGTGAAACAGAGCACTGAAATCACTCACTGACATCATGGCCCCGTAAGGACGTCCCAGTGAAGCATTCCCTTGTCTGGGGAACCTGAGCTGGAAGAGTTCAGACTTGCCTCCCAGGTAGACACAGTGCCAGCCTGACATGAAGCAGGGAAATTAAAGCTGTTATAATTGAAATTGTTATCAGACAGACTAGAACTAAACCTATTCCAGTACTCCTTCCTCCCCAGAGTATCCCCACTAGCTAAACAAGTAAGTAAGGTAAAATGCATGGCAGTTGGAGCATCTTTAGCAGCACAGACTGAGATAACTTCATTCTGAATGCTTTTGCTACACTGTTTAGGGTAGCCCTGTCAGAAGTGATAGGTAAAAGTTCTTGTGCTCCCAAAGTACAAAAGAGGTTTGAATCTTTGCTAATGAATAAAAGGCAGGAATCTATTTCATAAAAATTTCAGTTAAAAGCTAGTTTCCTTGAATTGGCACAGAAATTTATGGAAAATCTTCAGTACCATTTAATCTAAATAAATTATTAGAACTATATTTTATTATTCTATTTTGCTTGACAGCACAAAGGCTTTATTTCAAAGAGATTAAGATTTCCTCCTAAGCAACCAGGTTATTGAGAGATGAAATGAAAATTGTAGTTAATAAACTATTACAAAGTTTTACAATTAAAAATATAGATCAGAATAAAAAAATAGATTTAAAATGTACAAGCCAGAGAATAAAAACATTCTCAGTGAAACACTGTTAAAGCATTGAAATGATCTGTGGAAGAAAAATTTAATATATTTGATATGAAGCTTCTCAAACTTTGGCAAGTAATCTACTCCACAGTATTAATTCTGGAATATCTCCCTTTCATGCCATAGTGTAATCAGGTTTAGCCAAAATACAAGACCTTTGTCAGGATAAACTCTGGGATATCAACACTATTTATCCTATGATATAGCACATGTTATACTTCCCTGAAGATGAGATACTTGTGCTCATAATCGTTCTCTGAATAAATCAGATCAGAAAACTGAAACCAGGTCTGTCTTGTCTACATATCCTGTGTGCAGCAATGGCTATGACTGTCTTATCTTAATCCAAAAAAAAAAAAAAAAAAAAAAAAAAAAAAAAAAAAAAAAAAAATTGCATTTGAAAGACTTTCCTAGCAATACGTTTTCAAAATCGGTAAACTGCTGTGCAACATTTCATTTCTGATTTCTAGATTGTTTTAGTCAACTATTACAATGAAAGTGTAACCAGTGAAAGTCTTGATGTCTAGCAATGATTATCAGTACCAGCTGAGCTTTTGAGCATGTTAAGGATTCTTTGGGAATAAATGTTGCCTATCAGGTACAACAGTGAGGGTGACACTGAGAGGAGTGCTATATAGCAGGCTTGCCACAGTGCTTTCAGCACTTTTTTGATTGGCATTTTCACCCAGAATAAAAGGGAATGGGAAACTTATAAACTGTCTTATTAATTCTGTACATTCACTGTGTTGATGATGATGGCATATGGAGCACCTCTGATATGAAAACATGCTGAGAGAGTTGTGACTCTTCAGCCTGGAGAAGAGAAAGCTTTGCGGCAGGCCTTGTAGCTGCCTTTCAGTACCTAAAGGAGGCCACGAGAGAGCTGGAGAGGGACTTTTCAGAAGGGGAGGTAGTGATAGGACTAGGAGAAAGGGCCTTAGGGTGAATGAGGGTAGTTTTAAATTCGATATTAGGAAGAAATTCTTTACTGTGAGTGTGTTGAGGCACTAGAATATGTTGCCCAGAGAAGCTGCGGATGCCCCATCCCTAAAAGTGTTCATGGCCAGATTGGATGGGGCCCTGAGCAACCTGGTCTGATGGAAGGTGTCCCTGCCCATGATGCAGGTTTTGGAACTAGATGATCTTTAAGGTTCCTTCCAACCCAAACATTCTATGATTCTATTTAACCATAGCATTAATTAGTTTGGACATGAAAACAATATCCAACAATATTTTCAAAAGCCATGCCTAAATTGTAAAACATTACTCAAACTCTCCAGCACTGATTCAAACAGCACCTGCTATTGACATTTAACATTATAAAGTTAAAATAAATATCCTGATGAAGAAGAAAACAGTAAAATTTGCCCATGTCTTAAACTTACTGTCTTACTGATGTGGAGTATTGTTTCATACAAATGTGGTGCTGTCAAAAACCAGATTTGGGGGTAAAAAAAAACCAAACACCCTAAAAACATATAGAGTTAACTGTTCTCTTGCAATGCTGAAAGGTGGACTGGAATTGTCTTGGGCTGATGACAATTATAAAGTGATTGGCGGAGAAAGGAATTACTACATTGTTTCCCTTTTAAAAGGTTATCCACATAAAGAGCTGGCTAGTTCAGGCTTATCAAAATGCCACTCTTCAGGATGCCAGTAACATGTCATCTATCAGCACAAATGTGCAACCAAATATGCTGCCACTTTTTGACTGAGCTATTTCCAAACACAGGTAAGCAGTATGTTATATCTATATCTTAAGTTGTCTCTCTGTGGATCCTTGTTCAGGTGGAATTTAATACTGTTTGTGTGCAGAGAACAAGGTAAAGAAGATTTTGCAGGAGATGGATGAGCATGTTTCAAATTGCTTCCCTCTTGTTTTCTCTCACCAGGATGAAATGCATGAATGAATATTCAGTAGAAAAGAAAAACAGAATAATAGAAACACACATTTTTTTTGCACAGGTCCACAATATGTCTCTCTAGAATACTCCCTTTGTTCTGTACAGTGGGTTGAGACCATTTTTCCTCTGGTTACATAAGTAAAACAGCTAGAGTCAATAAACACTGATCTACTCTTAAAAATATAAAATCTATATTTAAATTAGACTGCATAGTTCATTATTTTTTTTCTATTTTCACAATGGTTTTTGATGTTTATATTTGGCAAGCTTTTTGCTAGAGTCAGGTGAAAGATTTTCAAACCTTTAGCATTCAAAGAGCCATGTTACTGAAAGAAAAAAAGTTTTTATGTAATCTATAGCTATGACACACTGTGGGATTTTCTGGGAATGATCTAGTAAGTTTGCATGAATGAAGCATAAAAATATGTTATACTTTGGTTAGCACTGACTGATTCGAGTTCTGTTTTCTCCCACTGCACAAATGTCCATTTATTATTATCTAAATATGAACCATGTTTACACCTCAGAGATAAACATGTTGCAGTACATGAATCTCTGTAGTGCATGTTCTCTACAAGTCAAAATTAATTTGCACATCCTATTTGTTGTGGTACTGGTATTGTGATTATATATAATGAGTGTAAACATTCCCTTTTACAGGTAGCTTCTCCTGAATATTTGGTTTCTCACTGCAGGTAAATGTTAAATAAACTAGGGAGAGAACTCCCTGCTGGCCCCTTACATATCTGGATCTTTCATGTGTAACATTCTATAAATGTCTTGAGGAAAGCAAACTCTTTTCAGTACATACAAACTGCGTCATGCCACCAAGAGAAATTTGGGTTTTTTTTTTTTTGGGTTTTACTATCCTAGCATCATTAGATGGTCATGCAATTTCCCTTCTTCTTCTTCTTCTTTTTTTTTTTTTTTTTTTTTTTTTAATTAACCCTTGGGGGTGATAAATATTGAATAAACATTTCAATATTTGTCTCTATTATAGTTTGAACTTCCAAAAAATGGTGAGAGGAATTTCTTAATGTCATGGTTTCTTTTGTCATGATACACTTTTAGAAGTCCATGACATTTTTTTCTGAAATCAGGAAGCACCTAGATATATACTCTTTATCTCACACCCAGACTCTTTAGAATGTCCAGGCCTTTGACAAGCTATAGTAGTGAACTCCAGAGATGCCAGGTGTTCTGGCTGCAAAGTCTGTAAGGCATAGCAGGCATTGGTGAGCCCAGATTGTTACTGAAAATATGCTGTGGCTTTTCTTTCACACAGACCACTATTACATGATTCTAATTTGCAAAGGTGGTATAGATGTTTCTAGAATTGAATGCTTAAGGCACAGATAGCATTATTGTTACTTTTCCTAGTTGAAGGTCAAGGCTTCAGAAGGGCTATCCTGGAGGTTAAGGCATAGCTGCGATGACGGTAATTCCAGACAGTGGATTCCTAAACCACAAGGTGAAGTTCCACAAGCTTACTGAGTTATAGCTGCCTCATGAATAATAAAACCTAACAGCTTTTCCATATTGACTTGCCAACTGAAAACTTAAAATTTGGTCACAGGATTATGATTAGCTTTTTACTTAACCTGGCAGAAGGTATGTAAATAAAGGATCACAAAGAGAGGAAAAACAAAGTGTGTAGTAAATCAATTGATGAGCATATTTTATAAATATTTATTAATGCAAGAAATTTAAACAGCAACATCTTATGATTATGATAATGATCACATATATGACTTTGAGTATTGTAACAGATATTTGGTAAAGTCACATGGTTATAATAGAATCATACATTTTATTTCTTGCCGGGGAAGTACTGGCTAGTGAAAAAGAAGGCATGACATAGTCTATGAGCAATATAAGTGCTTTCTTTGAGTTACCAGAGAAACTGTACCTGTTGAGATTCTGTACTGGATAAAAAAATGGGAGACGAATGTGGTTACTGTGACTGAAATTGCAGCTCAGTGAGAATGTTCACATGGATAAGGATTTTGTATGAGGGATTAATGGATTCCCCCAAAGCAGAGGTCTCAGATGAAGTAAAAGATTTAAACTACCTGGACAACTATTCAGAAAGAGGCACAGTAAAATCCAGATTGACAAGCAGGTTTTAGAATGTGTTGGTCATATGCTTTTTTGAAAGACAGTGAAAAGGGAAAAATAGGTAAAAATAAGTGTCCATAAACTGATGGCTTTCTTGGTTTAAGTGGATCTGTATGAAAAAGTGAAATTATCATTCAACATATAAACATTAGGAAAGAAAATTCACAAAGTTTAATAAAGGAGATAGAGACATGAAAAGAATAAAAACATGAGCAAGGTGTCATTCATGCATCTACTTTAAAAAATCTGACCCATAAGATAAACTTGTTAGAAGTGCCTTCGCACCTTTATTAGTGCCACAAAAGCAGCCTGGTTACTATGGTTCCACTAAACAGGGCTGACTCTCAAACAGTTGATATGCTTTTTCTTCAAATAATGAAGAAAGGTGACATTGGCTGCTCAAAAAAGGAAAAAACAAAAACAAAAACTCCATTTGTAAATGGCCAGCTGAGAATCAGCTTGAGGTAGCCTTAAAGGCATCAGTCACAGCCTGTACAAGAAAACCCACAGCCAAATATTTTATTTAAATTATAAAATTTCTTAGCAAAAATAGTTCGTGACTATTCAAAGTATTTCTAGAAGGATAATTATAGTTTCTATAGCATTGCCAGGAACAAGAGAAATCATTTCCTAAACATACAATATGTTCAGTTGTCTAGAAATTATGTGAAAAGTTATCACCATGTTTGGTTTGGTTTGGTTTGGTTTGGTTTGGTTTGGTTTGGTTTTAAAGGAAATGGAACAAATCTTAACATCCTAATAGTTTTCAAATTGTGGAGAGACAGGAGAAGGCCAGGTTGGAAACCTGGAAGCCACATCTGGTTTTCCCAAACTTATGAGAACAGATATTGTTCAAATTATATAACAGATTACTTTAATGGTGTGATTAGCTGCAGCACAGCCTGCAAAATGTGACTAATTATCTCACACAGCTCCAAGAAACTCATTTCCCAAAGGAATAGTGACAATAAAACTTTGTCCTTAGAGCACTTTGCACTTGTGAGTCTAGAAAAGATTTATAAAATTCACTAATTAAGCCTCACAAACCTCAAGAGAACAAGTAAAGCAATAGTTTACTAATTTTTATGGATGCTGCACACCCAACTAATGTGACTTGCAAAAGGTCACACAAAGTCAGACAGAGCCAGAAAGAGATCAAAAACCATTCTTCCTTCCTAAGGGCCAATGGTATAGCAGTGCCCAGCAGACACTTTTGTGTTGCATGCCTGTATCCATGAAAATGTCATTGAGAAGTCTCTTGCTAGAGTTTTCATCCTCCTTTGCTCTGCTTTGTTATATTAAAACAGAAATAGTAACTTTCTGTATATTAGGTATAATAAATTAGCCTTTTTGTAGGGCAGTCAGAATAAGTTTGAATTTTTTTTAAATATTTATTCAGAATGTATTTGTAGTGTTGTGAAAGAATATGTAGCTTATTAATCATGAGGAGGAAATAAAACAAGACTCTGTAAAGCAGAATTTGTGAACTTAGAATGCACTCTATAGTATAGTATTGCTTTTCAATAGCAAGCACATATGATATATTAATAAATGCTTCACATCCCATTTCTACAATCAGGGAAATTTCTATTTTTGTATAGCTTTTGGAACAATTTGGGGCATCTGTCCGTGTATCACTGAAGAATACTCGTTAACTCCTAAAATTGCCATGTTACTGAATACCTTAAGGAGTATTAAGTCCATCACAAACTGACAAATTCTCTAACAGAAATCAATCTGCTTGTCTGGATGAAGCTGCAGAACAAACAGTATCAGCCATTAATCTGACAGACTGGTTTGTGACCAAACAATAGTTAAGCTAAGAAGGCCACATGAACTGGGAAAAACTTTCTAGGTGAAAAGAGGGAGAGATCTGGAGTGGAAAATGCTTCAGAAAATACATCGTTTTCAAGTCGCTGCTTCTCAGTTATTTCTATGATGTATATAGATTGAGGAAAAAATATAGCAAAGAAAAGCAAAAGAGGGTTTCTGTTTGCTAAAAAGAAGGTTATCTCGACAGAAGTGTCTCTTAAGAAAAAAAAAAAACAAACAACCTTGATGAAGGCATGAGATGTGTAAGCCTTGATTTGAAAGAAAAAGCACATGGAAGAGAATACCCTGAAATTCCAAGGAACAGTCTGGTCTGTGCCCCCCCAAACTCTCAAGACTCTAAGAAGAAATTGAGGGGAAAATAGATATGTACAGATGTTTGGATGACCATCTTTTGCTAAAGAAGAAACAAATTGTTTTCTCTAATATAAAAAGCTAACTGTACATTTTTCATGTATTAACTTAAAACTTCTGTGCCCATAGCACTGAAACTGTGGGAACAAGGTCTCACAAGTGTGAAAGGGCTAAAGGACAGATTATGACTATTCTGTAATATCTAATGCAACCCACTCAGACATTCAAATATGAAAGTAAATAGGCTGTAGGCCCTATTCCAAAGAAGTAGGCTTAAAAGCTATGTCTAAAATGTCAAATAAAAGTGTATCAGAGATCACCAGGAGGACAAATGTCAGAAAATGGTCATTTGGCCAAAGGGAAAGATGGTTAGAGGTGGGAAGGGAAGAGAAAATGCACTGTGCATTTTTCATTGACTGCTTTCAAGCATGGGCCAAATTCCTCAGCTTTTTCTCACATTAAAAAAGCACTAAATCACAAAGCCATCTCTCGTGAAGTTGAGTTGCTCATCTCAAGGATTACAGGAACAGGATTCTAAATTAGATATTGACCTTTTATCCTGATATTGAGAAGTTACGTTATTTAGTGGTAGCAGGAAAATGAAAGTAATTTCCTAGTCTCAATTCCTCATTCCTTTCTGTATGTGAACACACTCCCATAGAGAGAAAGGCAAACCAAAATGCTGTAAAGTGTCTGCAAAGCAATTAATCTTAGAGTGAAAGGATGAAACTACGAAGCACTACCAGTAATTTACTTTGCTGTAAGTAGGTTAGACATTTCCAAATCTGAAATGCTAACTCAAAAGAAGAGAAGGCAGGTAGTCAGCCACTGTCAGTCAACATCAGACAGCGACTCTGCTGTCTGCTGCAGCATTCTCTGCTCCAGCAAAATTATCTTGACATTTGTGCATAAACCAGTTATAAATTATGAATATCTGAGATTGTTTATAAATTTTAGTGTAGGGATTTTTTTTTCTGCAGCTAGACTTAAATCTTTGATAAGATATTAAATATTAGCAATGAACTATTATATTCAGCAAGCCTCTTGATTTCTAGAGTCAAAGGGGTTTATAATAATTTATGTAGCCTACTGTTCCAAGGCCTTGATTTGCCTTCTGAATCACAGGTGCACATTGCCATTATCTTGTAACATCAGCTCGTTCGCATGTGTTAGTGATTTGCATGTCCTCTAGATGATAGAACAGATACACCTGCATGCTGAAGGGCTGAGTTAAATCATTAGTCAAGGCTTATGTCAGGCTGCTTTGGGCCTCAATGCAGCGTTTGATTGTAAGCACCTTGTTCTTTAGTTGCTTCTGCACTTCTGTTGCCTGAGTTATTCTGTCTCTTTCAGCAAAACACCTTCCCTGGAGGAAAGCAGTCATGTGCACTTTGCTAGGTCACCATCAAGTCAGACAGGAGTCACAAATACTTTTAGAGAAAGGAGTATTTGTTCAATAACAGAGGCTTCTTCAGGAAATGAACTTATCTGGGGGACTTAAGTTCATTTACAAACTGGTGTTATCTTCTATGCAGTCATAGGCTGGTATTTCATTGGTGCAGGATAATAATATGTATTTAGTATTTGGTGAACAGGTATTATAATAAGGCTATATCATGCATTAATATATTATAGATAAATGTATAAATATACAATTTATATAAATATAATACTTATACAATTAAATATGTTGTGTATGTGCATATATAAATAAAATAATATATTAATCTTCTCCATGGACACCCCTTTGTCCAGGGGAGAAGCTTGCATGTCCTTATGAGGTTGTGAGCTGTGCTGGCAGTGGTACATGCCTCTGGTAGGGTCTCCCATGCTAGTTGGGTCTCAACTGAAGGGTCAGACAAAATGTGTCCGCGGGCAAGATGGGCTCACTAGCCCCCCGGCAACCATCTTAGGAGAAGGACAACTCTAACTCCAAACCCGGGCAGATGGAGCTCGCTTAGCCCTGTAAGGCTGTCCATCTAAGAGAAGGATACTCTAACCACACCTACATCCTGAGGACTTCGCTGTCACTGTCCAAGCTCGCTTGGCCCTGGCAGATGAACCTTAGGGGTAAAGGGTGGGGCCAGTTCTGCGCACGCTGTGTCTCACCTAAAAAATCCATTGCGCAGACTCTAGGGTTCCTCCCACACTCGCAAAGCCCTGTAGCATCAGGTGAGGGATGAAACAGCAGGTGATAAGGTGCACTGGAAGCCGCAGCCCCAACCCTGCATGCAGGCGGCTCAGGACATTGGTCGCTCGAGACTGACCCAGAGATGACAGTCTGATTCGGCAGCATCCTGAATGACCAAGCAGCCTTTTTCAAGGAGAGCACTGCTTGCTCCACATGGAGAGAGGCCTAGAAAAATTGGCCTAACCAAAGCTCATCTCCACCCGTCACCCGGTTGGCTTGCCACAGCCAACAGGCATTTTCCTTGCTGTCAAACAAAAACAAACCAAAAAAGACAAAGGCTTACACCTGCCTCCAAAGGTGTGTCCAAATTAACAGTTGCATTTTGGAACATTAGAACCATGCTCGACTCTGCGGATGGTGGACGTCCTGAGCATTGTCCTGCTCTAGTTGCCCACGAACTATCACGACTCAACATTGATATTGCTGCTTTCAGTGAAGTTCGTCTCCATGAGGTAGGCAGTCTTAAAGAACAGGGTGCTGGCTACACACTCTATTGGTCAAGGAAACCCAAAACTGAAAGTCACCTTTCAGGAGTTGGTTTCACGATTAGAAACTCCATTGCTTTCAAACTTGAAAATTTCCCAACAGGTCATTCCGCTTGCATTATCTCCTTATGCCTCCCACTATACATCAAGCAACGTATTGTTCTCTTCAGCATATATGCCCTAACTCTCCAAGCTGATCCTGCTGAAAAAGACAAATTCTACACTGACCTGCACCGCCTTACCCAAAAGATTCCTGCTGATGACAAGATTGTGGTGACTTCAACGCCAGAGTAGGAAAGAAGTGTAAAGTCTGGAAAGGAGTACTAGGCAAGCATGGTGTTGGAAACTGCAACGACAACGGGTGCCTCCTGCTAGAGTTTTGTGCAGAGCAACAGCTCACCATCACCAACACTATCTTTCAGCAGAAAAACAGCCTGAAGACAACCTGGATGCATCCTTGTTCCAAACACTGGCACCTCATTGACTATGTCTTAGTGCAGCAGAGAAACGTTTGTGATGTCTGTCATACCCGAGTGATGCCTAGTGCAGAATGTCAAACAGACCACCACCTTGTGCGATGCAAACACAACCTCCACTTTAAACCCAAACCTAAGAGGGGTGGCATTCCAAGGAGGAGGCTCAATGTTAACAATCTTCAAACAGTCACAGTGAGAGACAGCTTCCAGGTAAATCTTCAAACTAGACTTGAAGATCACCCCATAGATCCCTCTCCTGAAGTGCTTTGGCAGCGTATTAAAAATAGCATCCTGCAGTCCTCTGAAGAATCCTTAGGGTTCTCCTCCAAGAAAAAACAAAGACTGGTTTGATGAAAACAATCAAGAAATCCAGGAATTGCTGTCAAAGAAGAGAACTGCTTACCAAGCACACCTCACTCAGCCATCTTGCCATGTAAGAAAAGCAGCCTTTTGTCTTCCATGCTGTAAGCTCCAACAGAAATTTCGAGACATCCAGAAAAAGTGGTGGATCAACCTAGCAGAAAAGCCCAAACTATGTGCAGACTTGGGTGACCACAGAGGATTCTATGAGGCTCTGAAAGCAGTGTACAGACCCACACACCAGGTTCAAAGCCCCCTACACAGTGCAGATGGCCAAATGCTTCTCACAGATAAAACCTCCACCCTGAATCGATGGTCTGAACATTTTCAGACTCTCCTCAGAGCCAACTGTGTAGTCCAAGGCTCAGCAATTCAGCACCTTACACAACAACTGGTGAAAAATTAATTGGATCTAGCCCCTACTATGGAAGAGACTCTTAAGGCCATACAGCAGGTAAAAACTGGCAAGGCAGTTGGGGTTGGTAAAATCCCACCTGAAGTTTGGAAGCATGCTAAGTTTCATGAGCTCATTGTGCGCTGCTGGGAACAAGGCAAACTATCATCAGATTTCCGTGATGCAGTCATCATCACCCTGTACAAGAAGAAAGGAGAAAAATCAGACTGCTCAAATTACC
>JAWWTY010000001.1:39883629-39971677 GCA_035222235.1 Margarornis squamiger
GGGAGACATGGAGACACACCATCCATAACGCTGCTGCTTCCTTTGAGAACACACGCAGAATCAGTCTTGAGGAAAAAAGGCAATGCAGGAAGAACTGTGCCTCACCAATAGTGCCAATGGAGTCTTTTCACTCTGCCTTTTGCAATCAGACACTGCAATTGCAATCACATTGGCCTTTCTAGCCACCAGCATGCTTGTAGCAAGGGTGGGTAGAGCCCTTCCCAAATCTTTGTTCATGAAGCCTAGCCATGACGAATATATTAATATTGTACATAAATATTACATGTGTTTTATATACACATATATAATATATGTATTTAGTATACAGTGAATTCTAGTGAATCTTTGTAGTTAATACATCTACATTCCAAAAGGAGGCTTCAGGAAAAATATTACACAGAAGTCGGATGCCTACTTCACTCTATTATTTACAAAGGAAACTAAGAGTGATGAGAGAAGGCATGCTACATCTAGAATTTCGTTTGTCATAGTATTATGCATTACACTTGGGAATTCAAACAGATATTCTGAGTTTAAGTGAAGTGCTGATCCATAAAATCATCCTTAATAGCTCTGCCATACCAATCCTACTCTTTGTAGAAAAGGAAGGATTTCTGTATTTTCCTAAATTTCCTATCAGGAGATCATTAATCCACCAACTCTAACCTTTGTTATTCTAACCTGAACTGACAGGAAAAGAGTTGTCTCTTGTTCTCTTTCATTGGTTTTGGGTTTCAGGGGGTTTTTTTTGTTTATTTGTTTTGGATTTTTCTATATATTTATTTATATTTATTTAGCTTCACAAACAGGATTTTCTGTGATACAAAAATATTCTATTCAACTGAATTAGTTACAGTTATCTTCTTCCTTAGCCCTTTCTCAGACTCAGCTTTAATTTTCCAAACAAGAGTTTGATTACTTGAAATCCCACTGATCTTACTACTCAGTGCTAGCAGTGGAATACCCATCCTCTTTCTTTTCTTGCTGTTTTCTCAGATCTTCTCAGTAAAGTTGTGGTGCTGGGAAGCACAGGATATTAACCTCCCATTTTGAGACCTGGACTCTGCAAATGCTCAGGGTCATTCCTATGTGTTCAGCGGAGATTCCACACTAGCTGTGTTAGTGATCCTTCCAGATCCAGAGCACACGTATGTCTAGCTAAGGTTGCATACTGACCTATGCACTAACACTTAAACAAGGAAAAATGAAATTCTAAAGCTGGAATGAACTTTTTAATATTAACTGAATTAAAAGTTGTGAATTCAGGACTGATACCCAGACAGATACAACAATACTAAGACACACAGGAAGATGTCTGTCTAATGCACAATATGGAAAAGCAGTGACACAGCAGGGTGTAACAACTCTAGAAATTTCTATTTTATACAAAATGGTCAGAACGTAATTTGAAGAGAAATTTCTTGCATAAGATGATGTTCAAAACCAATAATAGTTCACCTGGGATGTTATTTTTGTGGTATAGACAAAAATAACTTGATGTAATGTTTATTACTTATGCATAAAACTCACTGAACTAATTTGAAAAATGATCCCATTATGTTTCCAAATCCAATAGAATTAAGTAATTAAATAGAATTAAAAGTTTCTCTAATAATTTTTTAGTTACCAGAAATAGGTTGATTAGTGTAATTACTGAGGTTTCACACATTCCACACAACATGCACATGTATTTGAGAGTGCATATGTATATGCATATATAAACACAAAGACAGCTGGATAAATTAAACCTTGGCCACCAATTATAAAGAATTCTAAATGTTGCAATGCTTATTTTTACCTCTATTACACAGTAGACAGAGTTTAACTTGTTTGGCATGTTTTGGAGGTACTTTTCCCTTGAGAAAATGCTGTTTTAAAAAACTACTTCCAAGATGCCTCACCCCTGATTTGGCACCCCTGTCATTACCGTAATTGTATGCCATACAGAGAGCGGAGGACATGCAGTGCAAACTTATATGCCCTGAAAGACAGTTCTTGGATATTTACTCAATGCAGCTTGGTGTATCTGACTAAATGTAATGTGGAATATCCATGTCTCATTTTTATGAGTCACGTGTGAGAGTTTCCAGCTGCTAACAATGCAAAATGCAAGTCAAAGAGACTTAAAATAACTGCTCACATGTGCGAACCTTTAGTCAGAACTGAATGTAATGTAATTCTGTAGGATTTCTGATCTTTGTTTGAGAATAACAGAGAAATGAAATGTGTCTGTGTGTCTCCTTGTGATTTCTAGAGAAAGGCATGTAGTATCAGTTTATGGTCCCATAAAGGTGAGGAATTACTGATCCAGAAAAGCTTCATCCAGCTAAAAGGAAGGAAGCTAAACTTTGCTTTACGTATGGATACTTTTTGAAGCAGAGTGTAGCAGAGTGTAAGAGTATATTAAATGTATATATTTATCCTATGACAAAATATAATATTGAAGTAAATGCTAGACTCTTCACAGTTGCATGCTTGTTCTATCAATCACAGTTTATTGAAAGAATGAGTAATGTGAAGGAAACATCTCTTTGATGGCAGGCAGGCTGTCTGCTCTCTCACCTGTAGCAAGTGTCCCCTTCAAGCTGACGTATCCCCAGCATTTTCAGAGAAGTTTGCATATTTTAGTTCTCCACCAGCAGTTTTGGGAAAAGAAAAGGGACACAAATGAACATTTTCAGGATGTTTTGATATAATGATAGTTACAGAAATCCTTAAGTAACTTATCTTGTTTCAGACATCACAAGATATTATACACACATAAAATAGCATGGTTCAAGAACAAAACTCAAGGCAAGCATTCCAGATCATAAATATTATGTGGATACATGGAGCTATAACAGGCAATTAATTTCAAGGACTGTTTCTGATTGGAAATAGAGAAAAAGGAAGCACTGAAAAATGTGAAAACTGGAAGACTTTAGGTTTGGCTCTATCTTGCAATGTATTTCAAATAGCTCAATGAAAAAACAAAAACACTCTGAAAGGTTAAAGAAGTTTGGTTATTTTAGTGACAGAATTCAGCTTTATTCTGGAAAATCTTGCCTTTTTCTCTCTGGTTTGTAAAGATGTCTTACTTCTTCAGCAGACCACTATCTAACTACAGAAACCATGCTTGGCTGTAACTAACCTTCAGTTTTGGGTTTGTTTTGGTTTTTTTAACTTTTACTAACAATTTTCACTTGATATCTAAACCTGAGACTACTTTTTTTTTTTTTTTCCTTTTTAATTTATATCTGTACTTTGAAATATAGCACAAGTTATAAAGCCATAAATAGTCATCCAATGCTCACCAAAGATATTTCCCTGGGAAGTGATGGTCTTTCTTGTGTATCTCTATTCCTTTTGACTTCTTTTGATGTCTTTAGAACTAATAATTTGGATCTTCCACCTACTATTTATAGTAGTTTAAAATTAGATCACAGCAAGTTGATTTGTTTGTCATACTAACACTCTATATGTAAGATTTCCATGAATTACCCAAGTGCATATTACAACAACTTAAACTGCTCTCCAGGGGTTCAAGCATCGCTTTCAAGTGTGGGAGGGATTTGGAAAACATTTTACATCAAATTTTCCTTGAAATCCACTCAACCATCTCTGTTTCATTGCTTTTTCTTCATAGATGTGAAGTGAATGACAAAAATATAATTTCATTTGCTCTTGTAGGCCCTCAGCAAGCCCTCAAAGATATGGTTTATTTTTATTGAGTGTTGTTCCAAATAATAGGGAAAGGAAATATCTCCTGTTATAAATAGAATATAAATTATAGTCACAATTGTCAGACATGAACAGCTCCTTGGTATATGATGTATATCCTCTGGATAGTTGTCTTCTTGACTTAGCTCACCTCAAAGAATGCTGTAGGGCCTGGTTTTATATCTTCACTTCTGCTTCAGTCCTGGTTACTTGTGAAACATATGCTGATTATAGCACTCAGACATGATGCTTTTACTAAACCTGTAGCCTTTTTTAATGCCAAGTCTGTAGAAGAATAGAAAAATGGTTTTCTAATAATTTTGTCTTATGACCATCATAAAAGAGCACGTAGCTTCATGCTAATTTATGATAGTACGTCTGCTGAGCTACAGGAGCTTGGAAAATCTATCCTGCTAATGGTGTCCTAAACTAAAATTGTTATGCATTCATTAAGTTGCAATAAATAGAAGAAGAGCTAATGTATTAAAGTTAATAGGGCTGCTGGAGATATTTACAGTGAATAACAGTATGGATAGCACTCAGATAGCTATTAATCTCACTGGGAAATCCATTTTACTATAAAGCTTGTAAAAAGTGGAGATTAAGAAAGCAATGGATTGGTGCTCATGGCAGGTTACTGTAAAAATCTGTCACTTGACAATGAACTCATTTGTGCATACATTACATCTTAAAGCTATTTTTTGGATATATAATTACAATCTTTAATTATGGTATATATTCCTCTTATTCCTTAGATTGTGCTATTTCTATCACATTTGAAAAATCAACCTAAATCCAGCATGTCTAATAACAAAAAGAATGTTTTGATGAGATGGAAAAAAATAGACTTGAAAGCCATTAAGGATGTCCATAATTTTGTAACAAAGCTGTAGAATGTAATTGCTGTAAGTAATTAACTTAAAATGGTAATAAAAAAGCCCAAAGAATGTATCATCAGGATTATTAAATGCTTTTTAGATTCTCTTTCATAGGTAGTATTGAACAAATCTAACACTTAAATTTCTCATCAGTCTAAACTCAACTTCATTGACAGCACTAAGTTTGCAGTTGTTTCGCAGAAAGTGTTCACTAAGGACATATAGCCCATTAATTAGTATTTGACCATATATCTTACTCACCTAGCCAGACCTCTGCATTAAGAAATAGCTGCCTTTATATATCTTGGGTTTGGTTTTGTGAATTATTCTCTATCACTTTCTAAGTATTGTTGATATATCTATTATATTTTCAGTACAAAACAATGCTCAATAAATAAACAATGCATCTCTTTCCCGTCTTTCCACTCTTAAGTTGATGTCCTTATGATTTACAGTATTTTCCTAAACTATGTCCAAAGGAACTCAACATTTGGGATTTAAGACTCTATTTTAATTTTCAGGGTTGAAATAGGGCACATAATGTGTGCAAATGCTAATGCAATCTTCCAGAATACTGAAATAACAGACAACAGTGCTGACTGTAGGGAGAAAACTGGCAAGCAAGGGAAATTAAATTGAAAATAACAATCATCTTTGTTGGCAACATGTATGGTGGGATTGAGTGCACTCTCACAGGTTTGATGATGACTTCAAGCTGTGTGGTCCAACTGACATGCTGGAAGGAAGGACTGCCATCCAAAGGGACCTGGACAGATTTGAGACATGGATGTTTGTGAACCTCACGAAGCTCAACAAGGTCCTGCACCTGGGTTGGGGCAATCCCAAGCACAAGTACAGACTGGGCGTAAAATGGATTGAGAGCAACCCTAGGGAGAGAGAAGAGGGGATTCTGGTGGATGTGAAGCTCAAAGTGACCCAAAGTAATGTACTTTTGCATCCCAGAAAGCCAACCATATCCTGGACTGGGCCAAAAAAAGCATGGCCAGGAGGTCAAGGGAGGTGATTTTGCCCCAATCTATTCCACTCTTGTAAGACCCCACATGGAGCATTGCAGCCAGCTGTGGTTTGCCCAACATGAGAAAGATGTGGGTGTGCCTGTTGAAGTGAGTCCAGAGAAAGGCCATGAAGATGATGAGAGGGCTGGAGCACATCTCCTCTGAAGACAGGCTGAGAGAGTTGAGGTTCTTCTGCCTGGAGAAGGGAAGGTCTTGGGTAGATGACTCAACACCCTCCCAGTATCTAAAGGGGGCCACAAGAAATCTGAAGAGGGACTTTTTACAATGGCATGTAGTGATAGGACAAGGCGCAATGGCTTTAAACTGAAAGAAGATATATGTAGATCAGGTATATGGTTATGGAACCAACCACTAGACCAGGTTGCTCAGGGCCCCATTGAACCTGGCCTTGAACATTTCCAGGGGTGAGACATCCACAATTTCTCTGGGCAACCTGTTCCAATGTCTCACCACTCTCATCATAAAAAATTGCATCCCTATGCATAATTTGAATCTACCATCTTTTTGTTTAAAACCATTGCCCCTTGTACTGTCTGGGCACTCTGTCAAATTGCTGATGATCTGTTGCTCTGGACTTTCAGGCTTATACCAGTTTCATTCTTCAAAATTGAAAGCCAGTTTTCTTTTTTCACTTTTAAGTTAGATGTCTCTGTATTTTGCAACTGAAGTAGTGGGCTTTAACCCTTGTGACTGTAGATGTCTAGATTCTCATATCCCCACCTACGTTTATATCAGATTTTTTGCAACACATGAATTTCCAATAAGCTGATAAAATACACATGTTCACTTAAACTGTGAATGAAAAAAATGTTTGTACTACAGATCATAGTAGCATACACTTCACAAAGCTCAAAACATAACAGAAGGTATTGCAGTTATTCATAAACCTTAATTATAGTAAGATCACCTTGCTTTATCCATGAATAAGCACACTTTTCAAAAACTCATTTATTTAGTGAATAATGAAAATTATTTTCTGGTTGAACATTATTCTTTCCTTTTTTTTCTCTCCCTACCAGAAAAGCCACCAAAACCCAAACTCTTTTTAGTGTGAAAGTTATACTTAAGAAAGAGACGCATTTAATTAAAGTACTACCATCACTAAACCATTTCAACATGTTGCTGTCAAGCAGCCCAACCAAATAATTATCTCCCAAATCATCTGATTTGTAATAAGCAGCATACCTCTTAACTATGCATTAGTCTTTCTTTAAACTGAGCTAATCCAACCTATTTAAAAGTCATATAAAGTAGACTTAGTATTATAATACAGATCTATTCCTTTAAAATGTCTTCTTTCTCTGAAGCTACTGTCTTTGAGGAAGTAGAAACATCTATAGAAATCCCAAAATCTGTCCCCTGAGTGGGGGATATTACATCTTGTTTGTTTATCCTCTATGGCACCTCAAAGCTCATCATTTCTGGAGTCCCAAAAATTTCTTTCTCTTGAGGGAAAGTCAGTTGTCCTTTTTTGTTTTGGTCCCAGCCAAGTCCATCAATTTCTCTGTAAGGCTGAACTGAGGTTTGCTGAATGGAAAGGCACTCATGGCTCCCTGCACTGCATATCCCTGAGAGCTTCCTTACCCAAACATGCACAAAGTCTCTCTGTCCTTTCTGATGTGTGATAGTCCATCGGGTCATTAATCCTTGATTTACATGAACAATACCCAGCAGAATGAAATGAACTCACCACAGCAGCTTGTGCCTCTCCCTCTAGTGTGAACCTGCACCAAGTGGTCACTGCATTGCCACTGTGCTGCAGCCACAGCCCATCGAGATGGTGGTTGCAGGAATGCAGCACACCTGGGACATCTAAACCTTTTTTTTTTTTTCCCCCCTATGTTTCATCAATATATGCATTTTTTGTAAAATGGTTCTCACAGAATACAGTGACAGGTGTTTTGATTACTGAAATTATAACCTATATCAGAAACTAGTAGGAAATCCAGCTCAAGTGAAGTGACCTGTGTATTCTTCTTTCTCTTTCAAATTTAATTTAGGTTCCTTACATAAGTTGTTTTAGCCAAAAACCGAGTACTGTATGTGCAGTAACTTTGATTTATGCCTTTTGTAGATTTGTCTCACAAACTTAACATAGGCACAAGTTAAAACTCTTTGATTTCTAAGTCTTGTATGTTCCAGTTGCATGCAGAACATCCTCATTAATCTATTGCTCTTTCTGTTTTTCATCCACACCTGCACTGATTCTATTTAGGGATTTTTTATTAATCTTTAAATTTCCCCTAGTATGTAAGACCCCACTTCCTTTTCAGCCTTATTATTTTCTGCTATAAGAAGCACCTGAAGCAAGCATTATAAATTCATTGAATCCTCAGATTCAGGCGTATTTCAAATTAAATACCTGCAGTGTCATAATTTCCTATAGCTTTTTACTTTAATTCAAATATTTTCCCCTCTTTTGACCTAATCCAGAAAGTTCCAAAATTCCCATAGTTTCAAGGAAATTTCATCCAGTGCACACATGTGTGTGACAAGATAGCAGGTGTTTTGAAAGAAGTTGTCTCTGTGTGTATGTGGGCATATGTGTGTGCATCTGCTGTAAATATGGAGAATAAACGGAAGCTGGGGGTCATAATATAGTAATATTACAAGCTTAACTGGTGACTTGATTAGCATGACAGATTTGTGATAATTCTTAAGTTAGTAATATTGATACAGTTTGTTTTTTTTTTTTCTGTAGAGATGAATAGAGAGAATGGAGTGTGTACAGGAATATATATATGTTGAATTAGTCTATCATAACTGCAATAAATAGAAGCAAAAACTTAATTGAGACAGACTTGTATTAGAGATAGCTACCAGAAAGCTTAATGAGGGTTTTTTGGTGACTAGCTAGTAGGGCTGGTAGAAGCAAGAGACAGTGATTATTATGGAAAAAATGGGGAAGAGCACGAAAGTAATGACACTGAACATCACTGTGGCATCCTTCAATAAATCTAGAGGCCAGGTCTGAAGGACTTAAACAGTGAAGCAAATCCACAAAACCAAAATTATTCTTATGCAGAGAATTAATAAGATGTGGAGTAAAACCAGTTTGCTGGCCCATGAGCTTTTTTCATTGATCTCAAGCATAAGGAATTCAGAATGTGAAAATGGGCCTACTACACTAGAATAAGTATAAAAATATGTATGTGGGGAGAATCAATAAGAACATTGCATAAAATCAGAAAAAAAGCTAGTAAGGAATAGCAAGTATAAAAAGAAGCAGTTCCATATGTATAAAAGCATTAAGAGAAGGAACAAAGTAAATGGTAGATTTCAATTCAGTGGACAGGAAAAGCAATAACAAATTTCTCTATAAAATCTTAAGTATTTCTTTTTTTTTTCATTCAAATGAGAAAAGAGGCTTCTGGATACAGCAACTAAAACAATCTGAAAATAATGAGGTTGGGACTGAAAACAATCTGAAAGGGAAGCAGCATATGTGCTTGTCTCAATTTTAGTCATCCTGAAATATCCATTAATGGCTGCTGTTGGATTGCCCTGTCCTTATATGGTCGTTCCTCTAGCAAAGTAGGTGTTTTTGTAGGTGCAGCAGTCCTTCAGAAATTTCTTTAGAACAATCAAATCCAGTCACAACAGTGTGACAGTGACCTGCTCTCATATAGGCAGGGGCAGATAGTCCCCAAACTGCCATGTGTGAGCACTAACATAGGTGGGAGCTAAACCTTTGCTTCCAGCGTAAGTGTTCAGCCTGGAAAAATTGCTGAGGGACATTGTGGGATATGTGTTGCTGACAAACACTGTCAAGCACCTTCAGGAATGGTTAGAAGCAAATGAACTTGCTGCAGGAGTGGGGGGCTAGCCTGGGTGGAACACAGAGCTCCCTTCCCAGCTTCTTTCTGTTTTTTTGTTTGTTTGTTTGTTCGTTTTTTTTTTGTTCGTTTTTTGGTTTGTTTTTTTTTTTTTCCCTCTGGTTTTCTAAACAGCTTCCTTTGGTATAAATCCATATGTTATTTGCAATGCAAAAAGTGGCTCTAAAAAAACTGTTCTACCCATATAAGTATAAAGAAGCACAGCATACACATGCTGACAAGCCCTTACTGCAGAAATTATATACAGGTTGTATCAGTTCCTTTTATGTAATTCACTGACAACAAAGAGTGCAAGCACAAACTGCTTAGATCAAATGAAGTTATGACACAAGATATTCCTGTTTTCGTACATGCCATCACTCACAGTATTCTAGCCCTGACCAGCTGTGCGCTGTGCGTCAGTTCTTTACATAATTGTCTAAAGAACATCTGATGTCTTTCCTAGGTTCAATGTGCCTACTCCTAATAAAAGGTGCAAGACACAGGACCGTTCTGAAAAATCTTTAAAACTGATTCCACTCCACATATAGTGTATTTTGATATTATTTGATATGAATTTATTGTTTTACTAGAAAATGTTAATGAACATTAAAAAAGTGCATTAAAAATGCTTAGCAGAAATATTAGTCTTCTGTTATTTAAAATGCAGTTAGAGTTCTAACTTTTATGTCTTCTAAGTGAAAAAAAATCTCTTTTAGTGCATTTTTAAGCATACTGCAAAAATCAAAGTCAAATAGAAATAGAAAATTTCTCTGTGCAAGATGAAGTCAAAACAGACCCTTTCCAGGAATAAAAAGAAGGGAAGTTAATAAAGAGCAAGTCTTACTTATTCTTCCCCTTTCATTATTAATAGAATAGATAACTTCATTTTCTATTTGTACAGTTTATTGTTCTTAAACCATACCTATTATATTTAATATGTTTTAATTCATCTCCATCATGTAATTAAGTATTTGACTCTATGAATTAAATTGCAATTGCACAAAAGAGAAAGCATAACAGGTGTAACTGCTTTATGAACTTTCTATACCTTTTTCAGAGTTACTGAAAAGGTACTGTAAAGAGTGCTTAGGACATCAAATCTCAAAGCATTCAATAAAATGTTTTTTTTCAAAGCATACTAAACCTGGAATGTAATCTTTTTTTTTTTTAAAAAAAAAAAAGATTATATTAATTATTTCTAGTATGCCTTCTCTAGAATGTAAAATGTGTGTATTTACATATATATTCTTGTAAATATGCCCTCTTGTATATTATGTAATTTTTTTTCTCTCTCTTTAAATACCACTTTTATCCTAAAGAAAAGAGATACTTGAACTTGTGCTCTTAGACCAATTTAAAAAGAATGGGGGGGAGAAAAAGTTTGATTTAGACATGAGAGGAAAATAAACCAGACACTTTTCTTTGCCACCCCTTCATCATTATTCTATGCAAAATTTTAATGTCAGTAGTATGAAAAGCCATAATTGGGAAGTACCCCTACCACACTCTCACAAATGTTACTTCATGGGAAACACCTCACCTTCATTAGTCAAATCACTTAGTGGTTGTATTTGCATAGGCTTATTTTTACTTTGTAAACTGCTTTTACATTCAGATACTTTCAAAGATAGTTGTTTTGTTACAGGCATCCCAAAGAGCACAAGATTTAGGTTTGGTATACACGGAAAAATGCAAATAAGCAAAAGATTCATGGGAGAGTTGTCACATATCAGAATATTTCTGAATTTTCTTTACAAATCTCTGCAGATACCTGTGTTTGTTTTATCGGTATGGAAAGAAGAGAAATCTTTATAGAAACATTTTTAAGGGGAAAATATTATTTATTGTTAAGAAGTTTATCTCTTATTGCGGCAGATGCCTGGCATCACTTTTCGCATACCAAACACTGAGGGACTACCTATGTACTGTTGAGGAGTTTCTAATATTTTTTATATCAGTGTCTGTGTTAGTGGAAAATAAAATTCCAAACTAGGCTATCCAGAACATACAATTTCTTTCATTAATTGCATGTTTCTGTATAAGTAAATTTCTCATCTAGCATATTTCTTCTGCAGCAAATAACTGCAAGACACAGGAACAGCCACAATATAAATTCAGTTGGTGAGAACGTATAAAACACTGGGTATTATCTAATGATGTTTTACAGTCTTTTGAGAAAATAGACAGGAAATATCAATTGAAGTGAAGGACATGTCATTTAGTCTTGCAATCCTAAACCCCACATTAATATTGGTCAAATATTTAAATAATACTTTTAAGGGGAGAAATGCAAACAAAATTATTTTTCTTTGTTTAAAAGTAGCAATGTAATGTGAAGTGAAATGAAATGCTTATATACTGTACTTTCATTGACTGAAGCAATATTACAGCCTAAATTTTTATTTCTCGCATGAAATTTTCAAACTTTATCAATTTTTCAAGTTAGTAAGCAAAACTTCACTAAAATTAAAAGACATTTAAATTTTCTGTATATTATTTGCTGATGGATTAAATATTTAGTTTTAATTTTGAATATCCAACTTTAAAGAATTATGGTGATCTATGGAAAAAAAATAAATATCTGTCTATGAATCTTTTACTCCTAAGTTACTGAGATATTTCTGAGAATTCTGTGCTTTAATGTAAAGCAAAGATGTATTTGACAAAATTACTTTGGATGAACTTTTTAACAGCAGCCAAAATCAAACACTTACATGGAGTGTTAGAATCTACGCCATCAGTACAGCAGCTATTATTCTGAGTAAAGGATTCATATTCGTACAGTCCCTTTCTTTAAGTAATAGTAATACCTTCACAGAATTACAGAAGAGTTGAGTTGGAAGGGACCTCCAGAGATCATCTGGTCCAACTCTTCTGCTACAACAGAGCCATCTGGAGCCAGTTGCCCAGGAGCATGTATGGAGCGTTTTGAATATCTCCAAGCTGTGAGACTCTACCACCTCCCTGGGTCACCTGTGCCAGCGCTCAGCCACTCACAGTTAAAAAGTGTTTCCTGATGTTCAAAAGGGAACTCCTGTGTCTCAGTTTGTGAGTCTGCCTCCATCCTTTTTGCATGCTCCTTCCAGGTTTTTACAGACATTGATGGGCCCATGAGTCCATGAGCCATCTCTTCTCCAGACTGAACAGTCCCAGCTCTCTCAGCCTTTCCTTACAGGAGAAATGCCCCAGACCCTTCATCATTTTTCACGGCACTTTGTAGGACTCTCTCCAGTATATCAATGTCTCTCATGTACTAAGCAGCCCAGAACTGGGCACAGTCCTTCAGCTGCGGTCTCCCCAGAGCTGAGGAGACCAAAAGGATCAACTCCCTCTACCTGCTGGCTAAGCTTTGCCTAGTGCAGTCTGGGATACCACTGGCCCTCTTTGTGGTAAGGGTCCAGTTGCTGGCTCATGTTCAACCTAGTGTACACCAGAACCCCCAGGTCTTTTTCTTCCAAGCTGCTTTCCAGCTGGCTGTCACTGGCATATGGGAAAATGGAACCTTAATTGAAAGTCTACATTTCTCAGACCTTCTGAGAATTCAGTAAGAACATGCAGAGAGATATTTAAACTTAATCATAGATTATGAACATGTATACAGAGTACTGTGCTTTCAAAGATCAAAAGCATCAGTGTTTTGTGTAATGAGACTTAACATAGGGCAGAAAGGAATTTTTCACCATGGTAGTAATATTAAAGCTTCTGCCCTGAGTCTACTGCCAGTTTGTTTGGGTTGTTTCTCAATTGCATCAAAACGCAAAGTTAATATCCATTTTAATAGACTGTAGAGCTTTTTGCTTTTTTTTTTTCCCTGAATGGTGCAATTTCCTGTACAATAAATACTTTTACTTGAAAATCTATGGCAGTAACAGAACCCCTGTAGGACTGGGAGGTTGAATCGATGATCCTTATGGGTCCCTTCCAAACTGAGATATTCTATGATTCTATGACTTAACATAGAATGTGAACCTTAACACCTTACCAAAGCTAGTATAGTCTGGTCCCATTTTACTGGAATGTCCTACTGCACTATGTGTTGGTGTACAACCATTTCTGGGTGTTCCAGGGTTCTGTTTTTCGCTCCTGGTGGCTAGTCATCAACTGAAAATCACATGAGAAGGGTTGAAATCAGATCATTCTCCTTCATCCTTTCCATATCATTATCTGTGGCTATTGGTTCTCCTGTTTGTTTTGTTTTGGTTTGTTTTTTTTTTTTTTTTAATATCAGCTTCCTTAGTGACTTTTAGTGAAGAAAAAGTATCTGGAGAGCTTCAGGAGACAGAGCTTAAGCAAGGCAAAACCAATAAACCATCACTTGAAGCTGTGCTGTAAAACTGAATATGAGACTATGACACTGTAGAGAATTACTAAATCTACAGTCAGCATGGTATGGCTGATGAACTGGAGTAAAAGTGAATTCAGTGTTCATTTACTCTGCATGTTACTGGTTTAGTGTTTCCCTGAGACATGTACATACATACATGCAAATTCTTCCTTATTCAGAAAAACCTTTAGTAGCACAGTTATTGACTGATGTCCACTTTACTAAAAGCTGAGCAATTTTTTACATTTAGGATACAACATTTACTAGTAAGTTCAAAGTATTGAAACAATCAAATCCAATGACAGAGCGCTATTGAATCGGACATTCCTTTTTAATGCAGCCGGGTTGGGGACATGGGCAATAATTCACCATACACTCTCCCCTTTGCTACAATATTTTAAGGTATCTATACATAGTAATTTCCAAAAGCTCCTCATGAAGATCCACCCTCTCCCATTGAATTACGGAGGTTCTAAGGTCTCTTTTTGCTGTGCTTTTATGGAGCAAGATTGTCATCTAGGGTCTTGTTTACTGGTAGGAAATTGTGGGGATGGGACATTGGAGGGCTTTTTGCCCTCCTCATCTTCCTCATAGCAGAGTCTTCCTTCCATTGGCAGATTTCTTGACATGTGTGATTATTTTTTGCTGACCTCTAACCTCCTATCTCATTGTTCTAGTTCCTACCAAGACACTTACCTGTTTTGTTAGTTAATGTAAATCTAGGTTGTTCTTAAACAATTCTCTATTGAACTTACCTCTTAGCAAAACCAACGTTCTGTGGAGTGTATAACCTCTAGAAGTTAATTTTCTTCAGGTGCACCAGTATTCTTCTATTAGCTCAAGTTTTCTATTTTCATTTTGCAATATTAAACTGATTTAAGAGAAAAAGAACTAAAATAGCACAAATCCAGGCCTTAGTTGATTAAAATACAGCTCTTTGCAAGGGTCAGAGCCCACTAAATTCCTAAGCTATCTGAGATAAAGGCATATCTTTCTTTCAGTATTTCCATTAATAATTTAAGCTTAACCCTACCTGTCAGCGTAAACAAATGAAGTACAATTCACATTGCCTTATTCTGATATTCCTTCTTGTGTGTGTTTACCTCATTTCTGTTTTGGAAGACTGACTAATCTGTGAGAGGTTCACTGTGGTTTAAGGGAATGAGGAAAAATGCCTGTTATATGGCTCCAGAAGTTATTGGTTTTGCATCGAGCAGCCAATGCACCAATTACAAAAACAAAAACACGAAGAGAAAATCTACACTTTTGCATAAATTATTTTAAGTGTTTTGTTCAGGACTTTGGTCTTCTAGAATAATTATCAGATGTAAGCATATATTTTCTCTGAAAGCACTCTCCACATTTGGCACTCATATGGGTTTAGAAGTAAAACAATAGTATCTGAATATGCTTCAGTATCTCTGTTGGCTAATAATGAGTTCACAGACAGAAAAAATCAGGGAAGGAGGGAGTGGGTAAATTACCCAAATTATTGATAGCCTGTTGAGGAAGGCAGTGAGCCCAGGCTGCACTGGTTTCTGCACATACCACCCTGTACTTTGTATTAAAAATTAGTGTTTTCAGCAGTGCTGTAGGTTGAAAGATACACTCATTATGGAACTGTATTAAATGGTACTGTATTACTTAAAGTTTTCCTGACAGTGCCATTCTAAAGTTGTTTAATCCTTCAAAGTGGTATCTCATGTAGTGGTGATCTCAATGCAATTTTAGATTCAACTGTAAACTAAAAAGAAAATCACAATTTAAAAACTCTCCAGAATGAGTATTGCCATGTTTAAACAAAAAAATAAGTTTCATACCATGGTTTTAAAATAATGATGATGGCAGACATTTAAAATCTCTTTCCTTATATGTTATTTTTGTTCTGTGTGAACTACATGGGATTTAAAATTTATTTATTTATTTGTGGTGGTGTTTTATTTTTCTGATTACAAAATATTCAAATATTTTACTCTGATGATCTGCTTGCTGGGCTCACTAACGTAAAAAGTCTGCATCCTGACTCTCCTGTCACAGTAGAGTTTGTGATTTATCTGTTTTCATATCCATAAAGATACAGCCTTAACTAAGTGGTCTCTTGCATAATCAGACTGGCTTGGAATCCACTAAATGTAATCTTACGCTGTGTATCTCAATTAATCTTGCAGACTGTGGCTAATCACATCCCCACCAGGCAGGCTCACATATCTCACCAAGCTGGATTATTAAAATCCATATTTCATGTTAACAGCCATGTGTGTGAGATTAGTTTCTAAGTAGTAATGCACCTGCCATAAATACCTCATATCTGGTATCTTCTGAAATACTGCTGCTGTCAAAGATGAAAAAGCATGATGTGCATTCAAAACTAGTTTACATTTCTTTTTTATGGGCAAGTGATTTTTTTTTTCTTGAGTCCTTTGCTTTGTTCTGATATACCTGAAAATCTATAGAGCACAGAATGTAATGAAGACAGAACTTAGTAAATGATATATTCTGGAAGGATTTATAGAAGAATATGATTCTATAACTTTTATTCATTTTTTATCATTTCAAGTAAAACCTTAAGTGAGAAAACCTGCATTAATTTAGGTTTATACCATTAGACATACATTAAGGGCTAAATTTCATTTTACAGTAAAACTTTTTAAATTTGGAGTTACTCCAGTAAGCTCAGTTGGCCTAGAAATTGCTTTAGCATTGTCATTTTGCTAATTACATCCTAGGATAAAACACTTTCCATCTGATCAGTAGTCTATTAGCAGATGATCCAGACACTGAATCTTGAAGTTTCAAATCTCTTGGGTCTTTAAAGGCAACTGATTCTATACTTCAAGCTCAATAGTTTTAAAGGCATAATTTCTGTTTAACTCCCTCTATCCCTCAATAAAATTGCTGCAGTAATGCAGATTTTGCAGTAAAGGCCAAGCAGACTTTTTTTTTTTTTTCCCCCAGAACCATGCTTAAAAGATGCCTTTGGTTTAATGGGACACCAGAAGAGTTAAAAGTGTACAGCTACAACCAAATAAACTTTGCACAGAATTGCTGAGTGTGATGGTACTTTGCTTAAAGTCCAAGAAATTAGCATGTTTATTATTTTCCTAATGCACTGCTCCTTAATTTAACTTCTCATTCCTATGGGAGTGTGTCAAGGTCCATCTGCATTCAAGCAAGTTGTGTTTGTCTCCTAGCCGTCTGGTAGAGGCAGTTCTGGCTGACTGGTGGGATTGATGGGCACAGTCCCTGCCCTTTCACAATTTCCACACTTTCTGTCAGATGAATGCTTGAAAAGGCCCTGCTTGGTGCTCACAGATTCTTGACAGATAAAACTGCTGTTCTGGTGATTTACAGCCTGATTGCTCCATCTTTTCTAATGAGCAAAAACTGGTTTAGAGCAGCTACGTTTCACTGGAATCTTTGTTGATCATTCAGTGTTGGTGTGTCTTCCTTGGAATTTTGGTGCCCAGAGGAGGTAGGGAGGCAGTGGAGAAGGAAAGGGGCTAGATACTCTAAGTGTAATCTGAAGTTTCGTTAAAGACTGCATAGTGAATTCATAACTCTACATAAAAACCATAGGCTGTATAAGTAGATTCTTCAAACCATCATATTTATGCAGAATTTTCCTGTAAGAATCTTTCTCTCATTCAAATATATATACAAACTGACAGAAAATGTAGCCAGAAAGCTTCTGTTTTCAGGCTTTCTAATTGTGCTTCAGTTCTATCAGTTACTAAATGTTACGCTAAAATAAATGTTGCTTAAGATTGTAAAATTATGATAAGAATGAGATTATTGTGAGAGCCGAAAATTAAATGATTTTTTAAAAATTCAGTGCCAGTTGTTGATCATGCATATATTCAGCAGCATAACTTCAAGGGTACAGTTTAAATATAGAGAAATGATGGACATACAGGAAAATCTATTGGGAAATGACATTTGCTTATTTGTTACAGAAGCCCTAGTCAGAAAAAGCAGCTTAGTGTACCATATATTGCATATGTGACAGCTACGATTCTGAAGCTGCATTTCATAGTGTGGGTTCCCCAGTACATTGAATTCTGTATAGCAATAGGGGCCCATTTTTAAATTTTCGTAAACACTGTTTTATTTTTACATTACACGTCCATCGCAATCTGAGAGACTTATTTGGATTTATTGTTGCTTATCTTTTGCAAACCTTCAAATAAAGTCATATCAGTCACAAATTGCTGCTAATGTTTCAAAGCACATCAGAGAAAGGGGCAAAATGCATGAAGACAAATCAGATACCATACAGCTGGATAACTGCTGAACACCCTTCAGAGACACACGAACAAGAAGAAGAAATATGCTCTAAGTCCTGAGGTCAAATGCTTTACCTAAGAAGTACATTAATCCCCTGGAGAAGTGCTGCTTTGAGAGTTTAATTTCTCTTAGGCAACAAAAATAAAGAAAACAAAAAACACAGCAAAAGCCATCCAACCCTATGCATCCACTGACATAAAATACCAGGAGGGTATAATATTGTCAATAATATAACAGTGCCTAGGAGCCTGTTAAGTTGGGCATTTCAGAACAAATAATTTCTGCAAGGAATTTATCACCCAAAAATCCATAGTCAGCAGGAGAGCAGACCAACTGCCTAACACAATCAAGAATGATAACTACACAGGGTTTTCAGATCTGGTCGTAAGGAACTGAAACCACAACTTTATAATTTTTATACAAATTACTATGAAGTATAGATTTTATGTCCCTCCTGGCCAGCAAGTCAGCCCTTTCCATTTATCTATACTATATCTGTCAAATTATTATTTGATTACTTTTTGGTATTTGAAAACTGAAATACTCTGTGGTTATGTTACAATCTGTCAGGTCTCTCATCAGTGCTGGATATCAGATTGAACAGGTCACAGCAAAGTAACTGACCACCCCCAATCTCCAACCAAATTGGTGCATGTGGTGATTTGCATAAAGAGCTAGACTGATATTGTGACTAAATACATCCTTAATCTCAACTGTCATTAATGCCAATGTTTAAATGCACATAAAGGTGATCTTGTTTCCTTCTTTAATTTATTTTAGCTGTTTGGTTGCTGAAAGTTGAGCATGGCAATCCTTCCTCGCATTTGACATAATTCTACCTGCAGAGCATGATAAATTATGTTATTAGTATCAAATCAGTGTTAACCACTGGTGGAAGCAGGAAAAAAAAGTGCTTTAAAGTTTTAAATTTTAAGAGGTTTAATTATTAAAGGTCTTTTCATACACTGACTACCTTAATTTGCATGAAAAATGTGAAGACTTCTAGGACTTGCTTCAATTTACTGTATTCAATTGCTTCAAATTACATATAAGGCAGCTTAACCAAACTCAGCAATCTGCAGAACAATTATATTTCTAAATATATGCTATTTAATTGTCAAGCAAACAGAGTCCTACACAAGAGGAAATACTAGTTCCTGGGAAGAAAGGAATAAATTCAGAGGTTTTCTTAATCATCAAAATGTTTTTAGCCACAGTATCTTCTGAATGCCTTATAAGCCACTTTCAAGTAATAGTTTTATTTTGGAATTTCAAAATAAAGATAGTCTGATTTTAGCTGGAGATGGAGGAAAGAGGATTTGGTGTACTAAAGGTTTGCAACAAGCAAACAGAAAGTGGTGTAGGGATAGACCCCTAAACAACCAATGGCATACTCGAAAACCACCACTCAAATCTGTACAGAAAAATAGCCTGTAGCCATCAACAGGGAGATTGCAAAGAGAATATGAGTACTAAATTTTTCTCTTAAACTCTTAATTTTTATTAAGAGCATTATGTGAATGTGAGAAAACACAAATAATTTCAGAGTTCCTTGATTAAATGAATCACCAGGCTTTGAAAGGAATCTAGACTCATGCATTTCCATGTTAATGCCATTACCAAGAAGCTGTCTTATATTCTTTCCTTTGCCTGAAGAATTCTCAATTTATTAACTAGAGAAGATTTGCTCAGAATACCTAAGGGGACCAGTCCTGAGAACAATCTGGGCCTCATGTCTAGGCTGTCTGGCCAAATAGGAAACCCAGAATACTGCTTGCCTACAGTTTTTGTTAAATCATGCCACCAGCTCTGTCCTTTTCTGTACATCACCACTTAATAAAGGATAATGCAGAATTTTCTGTAAACATGTTATCTGTTGTCCTTTCCATGTCAGCCTACTAACCACTAACACTGTTCAAAAAGCTGAGTCCATAGAACACACACCTGCACAATTCCTGCTGCTGATTTGCTGTGCCAGTTGTTCTCCTCTTCTGGGATTAAAATATCCAATGCTATGTGATTTTTATAAAAGCTGAGGTGACAAAGCAAGCACCTGTATTTTCATTCACTCCACCTGCTTGCCCTGGTGCTCTGCTGTCTTTTCTCACTGCAGCAGCAAACCCCATGTGGCCACCATTAGTGAAAGTATTGTCTGCTACATATAGCTTTAAATGTTGTTTTTTTCAGTTGAGGAGGAAAAAAATATATTCAAGAGCATTGAATCCAGACAACTGTTTTTTACAAATTATTGTTGTATCATAAACAATTTTATACTTGATCATGACTCCTGAACCTTCATCATTGAGAAGAAATTTCTCTTTATGTCCAGTCTGAACTTCTGTCTTATCAATTTGTGTCCATTTCACTCTCTCACTCAGCAGCCTTGTGAAAAGCCCAGGCTCCATCTCCTCAAGACCTTCCCATAGGCACCTGGGTACTTATTGGGTCACCCCAATGCCATCTCTTCTCCAGTCTGTTGAAGCCGGGCTGCCCCAGCCTCATCTCACATTCTGCTTTTGACACACAGTTTGTTTCCAATGATGAAGGTCCAGCAGTGATACAGGTTGCAAAAAAATATTGTGCGATCGCTGTCATTGAAGGTTGTGAAGACTTCACTGGATAAAATGTCCTGAGTAACCTCGTTTTTCCCTATAGCTGACTCTGCTGTGAGCAGGAGACTTCCTGAGATCCCCTCCAGCCTTAACAATTCCATGATTCTGTGATTCTTTGATGATATTTAACTCTTTACTGCTAGGGCTCAGTGACCTCTCATGGTTACCTGAGGGCTTGTACCGTAGAGCAGTTCCCCAGCCTGCAGGTCTACAGCAGCACCTCTTTTATAACCAAGATACATCTGTGAAGAATGAAAGAAAAAACCCAAAACCTGACTATTTTTTGTCTTCACTTTCAAGAAGTAAAAGCATGTTCAAATAGTAGAATAATAGGACAGTCCTAATTGAAAAAAAAAAAAAAAAAGACAAAAAATGTGACCCATTTTTGTAACAATTGTGATAAAAGAAATATATGGTCTTGCTATTTCTGAAGCAACTGTAACTCCAGACCGTTCTTCTAACATGATTAAACTTAAATGTTAGTCTTGTAATTATGCACACTAACAGCACGGGAGAATCTACAGATACAGAATTACATGACTCAATTTAATACATGATTGTTAAGGCATGTAAAAGTGTGTGTACATCTAGCCCAATATGACCTAAATATCTTAGACATATGTGCAGGAATAATAAATTAAACTCAGCAAGCTTTAATAGCACTACATGCACAGAGGTGTCATCCATTTCAGCTTCACAGGCTTCTGCCATTCCTGATAAGTGAAACAAAGCTGGCATCTTTTCTCTCGGTGTGTTACTATTGCCATTCAGAACAATATTACTTCCTAAGTTGGTCTTTGAATTTTGTAACTTTGAAAAATAAGCTTTTCCAGAAAAATACATCAATAGGATGCAAGTGACCTGTGACTCAGTGGAACCTCTCAGGACACTAAAACCTTCTCTGCAGCTAAGTATACAATAGCTGTTTTGCAAAGGCTATACTTAGGAGGGATCATACAGCACTGTGATCTTCCATGTTAAGGGGTGCTAGACATGGTTCCAATGTCTAGCAGCTCTGTATCCAAGGGGGATTCCCACTGCCTGGCTGCTGGAGCCCAGTCTGGTACACAGGGGAACCTGGAGATCTCTGCCCCAGGTCTATATATATGGCTTTCTTTGCAGATTCAGCCAGTAGCAAGGCTGAATGTGTATCATAGAGGCACACACAAAGACAAAGAACACACAGAAGATGCTGACAGAGATGGTTACACAGGCTTAATGCCATGCGAAAGGCACTAACTTGAACTGCCAGGACAGTGGGAACCTACCAGGATATGCAGGAGATGTAAGCCAAACACTCTTCTTTGTTTTCTGCTGTCAGGATTGAAGTTCATAGGTGAAGGCACACACACAGTAGTGTAGATTCACAAACACATACTCATTTGCCTCAGGTATTGGCAAGGCCTTCCTGTCTGTCCAGTACCTCTGCCCATACCCTGAGCCTTCTTACCTGCCACACTCGGTGAGTCACTTGCTAGTTCAACTCGGGACTTTCTAACAAACAAGTTCTCGTGTTCTTCTTGTTTACCCCTTCTTATCAGCTACAAAATCTAGGCTACCTTCTTCAAAGTTGTGACTGGATCTTCTTAGTGGCCCATCAGTAATGGACAGGAGACTTTGGTCTTTGGCATCATCTCTGGTATCCCATGTCTGTCAGGTTCTTGTCTCTGACTGCTGTTGTTCTTTGTTTACGCCTGCAAATATTATTCCCTTCTGCCATGAAAAAGTCCTTGACTGGGTGATCTTAATGAAGTTTTCAACTCCACATACCCTTAACACTGCATTTTACTACAAATATTAAATATGTTATTTAGTTTTGCATATATTACATATACATTAAACAGAGTAGTATGAAGTAGCATGGCTTCTATATTTGGTACTGGTGAACAAATGAGATGTGCTGCATGTTTCAAGGAACTACATTTTCAAAGTGTAGTATTACAGACATTTCTGAATCCCCAAAGACCATCTTTAAATATTTTTCTGTTTAGATTTTTCTTTGTCTTTCAGGACCTGTCAAAATGATGTAGTATTATATTAGTCTTACTGTTCCATTGACTTTAATAACACTCACATTACACACTAAGGTCTCCTTTTGCTTTTAAAAAGAAGACAAAGTTTACCAAGAGGTTTTTTAACAAGTTATCCCAGTAATATTTTTGATTTTTTTCTATTGTTGTAGACATATCAGTTCTTATTGGTTTATATTAACATTTTAATGCTATATTCTCTGGAAACATCAAAAAAGTGAGAACATATTTTTCTCTGAAATAGTCTGATGTGACTGATGTTATTAAAGCATTTTTTAATTTGATGGAGAGGCAACTTCAAAACTGTCTTCCTTTTGTTATCAAGGCTAAAAGCATAAGATCAGAACCCCATAAACATCACTGGCAGGAACTCTTTTATTAAATTAGAGACAATCATACCAGTTTATAGAGAAAGAAAGACTCAAAATATTAAAAAAAAATATCATAAAGGCAGTGAACTTAGATACCATTTTTAAGCACAATATATGTTCTGGAAAACAAACAAACAAACAAACAAACAAACAAAAACCACACCTAAAAACAAACAGAACTCATATTTGGTTTCTGATTTTAGAACTAGATTTGGTTTCCACTTCTGGACAAGTCATCTTCAGTTTTGCTCATACCTTGGAAAAGAAAGGCACTTTAAAAACGTCATTCATCCACTTCAGTGGGAGATTAATTATGCTCTTCACCCTGGCTATATTTATTTTCCTTCACTTGCTATAAAGTCTCTGAATGGCTTGCATAACGTAGGCACCTGTATTTGATTGTGTGAATTCCATACTATTACCTTTTTACTATAGGAGTGATGTGTTTTCAGTTCAAATGTTTTTAATATTACAGGGTATGCACTGTTGATCATGAAATGTAGTTTTGTGAATACCACACTTATCTATAATTCCCACATTGCAGGTAACATTTACAGTTCCCTCAAAAGTAAACAGAGATATGAAGATGTTTTTGAGGGTAGAATTTTGATCAAGAAAATGGCAATGCAGAAAAGTTTGACACTTCCATTTTTGGAGATCTTTAATGGGTTTAAAATTAAGATAGCTAATTAGCTATTACATTTTTCAGTGGATCAGCTAATTTTAAACATCTACTTTCTAGCCATGATCGTGAGAAAGCCTTATGTCATAACTATATTTCAGCGATTTTTTTCTTATTTCCTCCCTAAAATTTTATAGGGTGAAATCTGAGATTTTTGTACATTTCTCTGGTGTTCATATAAGTGAGACAAGATCTGCCACAATGCCATAGGAAATTGTGTATTGTATGATAGAACATTTCTGATGTGGAAACATCATATTTCTGTTCAAACTGTGATGTACCAGCTAGTTACATGGCCACAGTAACAGGGCCTGCATCAAAAGACTAATTAAGGCTATATTTTGATTTCTGAATAATATTGCTGTCATTTCATTTATACATAGGTACACAAAACTACTAACAGACTTTACAAATAACAATACTTGAATATAATATTTTACTTACCTGTTCAGTTCATCATAGTTACTAGGAAAAGCAAATTAATTAAGCTGTAGTTCACTGGGGTTTTTTGACCCCTTTGGTATTTTTTAATGCTTTCTGAACTGGCAATTAGCTAAAGTTTATTGTTACTTGAAGATTATTAATTTGAAGGTGGGATCTGGAACATACATAAATGGGAGGAAGACTGAAGTGAAGAGTATTTTCACTCTACACTAGGAGATAAAATTGCTTTTAGAAAAGTGGCAATATGCCAGGTTCACTGATAATGCTTGGTAATTAACTTCAACAGCAGGCTGCACACCTGCTTCAGAAGGTCTAAGGGTGTAAATCATTATCCCTTGAACTCCCAAGATTTTAGTTTTAATTTTCCTGTTTAGGCCCCCAAACTCAGAACCACAGGGACAGATGGCTTAGCAAGACTATACTTTACTGGAGTGGAATTCTACAGTTCCCTTGAAAGAAGAAAATATCCCACTGTGGGATGAGTCCAGACTTTTCCCATAGGCCATAAGTTGTTCCAATGCTTATAATAATTTTGCTGATCAGGTCTTTAAGCTGATGCAATGAAAGTAAGCATACTTCTACAACAAAACCCACTGCAACATTTTGATATCTATGGAACATACACAGTGGAACAAAACCAATATTAAAAAGCCCTCACCTGTGATATAAACGACGCCCTTAGAAACTCATTTATTGCAGTCTGTCAGTTTAATGTAAAGATTTGTGCAGCTAAAAATGGAAAAAAGTGATATTTAGAAACTTCAGTGTTTATGGTTGAAATTTAGACTGTGTTTCACTCAATGTTTAAACTGGGCTCAGCAGAGCCCAAAACAGACTAAACTACATTGGTCTATTTGTGGTATTTGTCATGAAGATTAAGCATACATTTACTCTCAGTGTGGAAGATGTGTTTTATTTGTTTTTCCTTGGAGACTAATGGAGTTTAACACACTTTCTGGTGAAAAACTTGAAGATTATCTCAATATTACAAATGATGGAGCTGAAGCAGAGAAAGACTAATGGATTTTCTTGTCTCTGGAATTAACCACAAAACCTAGTCATTATTTCAGTATTCAGTGCTGATAATAAAGTGTATTTAAACAATTTTTTACAGAAACCATTGATGCTGAAAACTGAAAAAAAAACCCTATGAAATTTCTACAAGGCAAAGCTAGAACAGTGTTTTGTAGTACCAGTGGGTAGTTCTTAAGAAAAGTTCAATGTTACTCTGAAGCTTATTGCGCTTTCCTTTTTTTGGTTCCTCCAATAAGTGAGGTTGCAGCCTTTTGTGCTGTTTCTTGTCCATACTCAAATAGTTTAGTAATATTGAATTGGCATCTTTCCCCCAAAAAATGGAAAACTAAAGAAGAACGACTTTAATGTAGCGTGAGTAATCTTAGAAACACAGAAGCAAGTTCTGTTTCTTACTGGTAGGTCTGAGTTATTTCTTCCTTGGTTGTTGTATTCATTTTGCTCCTTTCTTGAGCTGTTTATTCAAAAGTTACTAAAATTGTGGATATTTGCCACTATCAGTGACTTCTGGTCTCCTTGAGGTCCTTGGATATTCAAATCATTGAGTATGGAGAAGTGCATGAATATGGAGAAGACCATTTATGCTGCTTCATGTCTAATATTAGTCAAGTAAGCTTTATGCATCTTGTCAAATGTCTAGAGTCTGAGGAAAAAAGAAGTGCATGCTTACATAAGAAAGCAGTATATTTGGAGTTAAACATCTTTCTTTTTTCTTTTTAAAGCAATCCAAGTTACTGTGTCTTTGTAAATCAGAAATATTATTTCATGCATAGCATTAAGAAAATGCAGCACATAGTGATGCTAATTAAATATGACATAGATACTTGAATTATTCAATAAAATGTTCACTATTCAATAAAAACTTATTTTGAAAAATTGAAGGCCAGCTATAAGGGTAATTTCAAAAGAATCAGCACCTACTATTCACACATATTTAAAATTAAGTATAGAAGAATATTTTTTGACTGAATAAAATTTTAGATGGTAGTTTATTGATACCCCTAAGTACTGGTAATAGGTATCTGAATAAATATTTAATCACAGTTGTAGTCACGGTAATATTTTTAATAATTAGGGTGATGTTAGCATGATAAGAAAGGCTTTCTCATAGCAACTCTACTTTGGAAAAAATAAATGGATTTCAAACAAAAAATTGCATGGCTTAAAAATGTAGTTGCTTCCTCTAAACTACAAAATTGCTTATCTTGTTTTGCAATTGGGGGTGGCTGAAAAAAATTCATGAAGTAATAAAGTTAGGTGTTGTATACCATAGGAACTCATGTTTAATGACATTCTCACTTCTTTTCTCCAGTTTCTTTTATTAGCACTTGAAATCCAGATTGATTACTTGCAAAGAGGTATTTTGAAAATCTTCTGTGTCTCTGGGAATTCACTTTCTGAACTGCTTTCCTCCAGAAGTTATCTAATCAGGTCCAGCTGAATTATCTCACAACTTTCCAAAGCCAAAGATTAAATGTAAACAATTGCCTTCTCTAAATCATATTTGAAGAATAAAAAAATCTGAAAAATAAACATAAGGAAAACAATAATTTTTGCAGAGGTATTCCAAGACAAAAAGAAAAGTTGAATTATTCAAATAAATTCTTTGTTGAGCACTAATTAGAGATGGTGGACAGTATGTAGCTCTTTCCTTTAATACCTAGGAGTTTTGGACAAGTTTACTCTCTTCAGTGAAGTCTGGTTATAAAATCCTTACTCATAATTATTTAGAGTAGATTTGTATGAAAAAAAAAAGATATTTCACTAAATTAAGTTTAGCAGTGATCTAGAATAAATTTGCAAACCTATCTATAATATTATAAATTAAATATTACATCAAGTGCAGTCAGATTTCATTAAGACCAATCCAACTTTCTCTGTTTCACCTGCTGGAAAATCTTTGTAAACCTAGTGCAGGAGTATTGAACCATGAGAAACATAAAAATTCATGACGTATTTCACACTTACAGAAGATTTATTTTACAGCTTCTTAGTCAAAAATTACAGTTAACATTTTGAATATAAGCTAGTAACAGTAAGAAGATACTACAAAGGAGTTATTAAAGAATAACACATCTTTCTTTGAAATAAATTTTATTTTTGGACCTTTGTCTGCATGAAATATCAGAACTTACCTTGAAAAGGAAATATAGATTTGCAGTGTTGAATATCCAGCCTGCTTGTATGCAATTTCAATAGAATCATAGAATGGTTTGGGTTGGAAGGGACCTTAAAAATCATCTAATTTCAACCCTTCTGCCTGGACACTTTCTGGTAGACCAGGTTGCTCAAAAGCCAAACCAACCTGGCCTTGAACACTTCCTGGGATGGGACATCCATGACTTCTCTGGGCAATTTGTTCCAGGGTCTCAACACCCTCACAGTAAAGAATTGCTTCTTAATAGTTAATTTTCAGTTTTTTCCCTTGTCCTGTCACCACATGCCCTTGTAAATAACATCTCTCCATCTCCCCTGTAGCCCTGTTTAGGTACTGGAAGGCTGCTAGAAGGTCTCCTTTGTTCTCTGGGTTGAAGAATCTCAGCTCTCTCAGACTGTACTTGTAGGAAAGGTGCTCCAGTCTTCTGATCATTTCATGACCCTCCTCTGGACTAGCTCCAACAGGTCCATGTCTTTCTTTTACTGGAGTCCTCAGAATTGGGTGCAGTACTCCAGGTGGGGTCTCAGGAGAAACTAGAAGAGGGGAGGAATGAACCTGTTGGTCATTTCTTTTGATGTTGTCCAGGATGTGGTTGGCTTTCTGAGCTGCAAGTGCATGTAGCTGAGCTGTGTTGAGCTTTTCATTCACCAACAGCCTCAAATCGTTCCTCAGGCTTGCTCTCAATGTGTTCTCTGCCCAGCCTGTACTTGTGCTTGGGTACTTGCCCTTACCCACGTGCAATTTGCCTTTTGAACTTCATGATGTTCACATATGCCCAGCCCTCAAACTGTCCAAGTCCCTCTGGATGGCATCGCTTCTTCCAGCATGTTGATTGCACCACACAGCTTAGTGTCATTGGCAGACTCACTGAGGGTAGACTCAATCCCACCATCCATGTTGCCAAAAAAGATGTTTAACACCACCAGTCCTAATCCTAACCCCTGCAGAATGTCAGTCATCAGTGGTCTTCACCTGGACATTGAGCCATTGACCACAACTGTTTGAGAGTGACCATATAGCTAACTCCTCATGCACCAAGTCATCCGACCATCAAACCCATGTGTTTCCAGTTTAGAGCAAAGGGTTTCACGTGTCAAATGTTTTGCACATGTTTAAATAGATGGCATCAGAGTCATTCTTCCCACATCCACCACTGCTGTAACCCCATCACAGAAACCCACTAAATTTGTCAGGCACCATTTGCCCTTAGTGAGCAATTTATCAAGAATTTGTTAAGTTGAAATAGCATGGAGGGTGTTTACTGGCATCCAAAGTGCAGTTGCCTTTGGAAATTGGTAAGACTTATTTACTTAATCATCTGATTAAACCTCTTTTGATATTTTCAGTGTAAGCACATAGGTAAAGATCCTAAGGAATTATTGTTTTCCTTTGCAGACTGAGATAGAAATGTGCTAAAAAATCTACCCAGTGTCACAGAAAAACCAGTCTGAGACTTCAGAGTAGGTTTCAAGTTGTCCCTGTGTCTAAACTTATCTGGGCTTACATTTTTATTCACTGTAAGATTTATAAAAAATTCTTCACATAAAGGAGACTTGCAAATAAAACACAGGTACTTAAAAATGTTTTCTTAATAGATTTCTGCAGATTTATTTATCTTTTTAAAGTAACCACTGATTAATTTTAAACTGTCAGTGAAGAAGGTGACTATCACCTGATGAACAGCTGTAATAATTTTAAAATCATCATATTTTAAACTTACATGTCTCTTTAGTTGCCTGCCTAGCCAAAATACGCTTTTTGGCACAACAAAGTACTCTGAAAATGGTAATGAAATATTTTTATTTTTTTTTTTTTAAATGGAAGGCTTCTTCTCTGAAATGCCACTCTTTTGTCAAATTTATATGAGGAATATACTTTCAGGGCTGATAAAACCTCTGTGGGAGGATGCCCATCTCTGTGTGATGTTTCCAATACAGAAAACTATGCTTAGACAAAGAACCAATACATCATTTTATTCCTTCCCTAACATTTTGACATTAGTCCTGGTTTATGCTGCTCAGCTGTCATCACATTCCATTCAAAGACAATCTTCATTCAGCACTTTCAAAACAAAAGTTTTCATTAGTTTCAGAAGTGTTATAGAATATTCTTATATGAAGGAAATTATTATAAAAGATAAGCAATTTCTAACATGGAGACAGACCACCTGAATCATGACCTGAAATCAAGCATGACATAAATCCTCCAATAGACAACTGCTTTGTGTTATGAGCTGGCATGCAGAGCCAGGGTTTACATTCCCCTCTTCCCTTCCTCTTTCAGTAAGAATTGCAGCACAGAAATCCACATTTCACTGTGGGCAGAAGAACTGGTTCAGATGAACAAGTGTTCAGACTGGTTCACTGTGTTTGGCTTCTCCTTAGTTTATATTGTGAGGATATCAACACAAGAGCTGTTACTGTTGAAAGTATTATTATCCCTTCTCAGAGAGGCTAGGCTGTCCCCCACAGTACTGGCAATTTAGACTTCAACTGAGCTTTGGCCATACAAATTTCCTCCCTTTTGACAACGAACAGCAGCATCTCTGTCATCCTCCCATAATACTGCTAAAACAGAGATGAAGTTTACAAAATGAAATGATTGAAAGTCGCAAAAGCTAGAAGAAATATATTTTCCCGAAGCTTAAATGTTGAGTGCAATGAATTACTCTATATATTGTTAAAAGATTCCCCCCATCATCCATTTACTATTTAATGTAGTGCCTTATGAATTGTATCTATATGACCCATGTGGCCTAGGATATTTTTTCTATTAAACTTAATTTTAAATATGAGTGTTTCTTTTAAAATGAAGCATATTACAAAATTTTATTCTGGAGTGTCTCTGGACTGCCTAGTGTAATATTAAAGTTAGTGGGAGAAATTTGTTATAATGTTAATTCAGCTGATGTTAGAAGGACCATTGCAGTGTAGGAGGATCCCTAGTAGGGCAGAAAACAATGCTGCAGCTGTATCTCTGTAGCAGGTACAAAGACATTACAAGATCATAAAGCACTAAACTGAGTGAAGACGGCTGTCCTTTTGCATAACAAAGGGTAGACTCACTCCTAAGACCTGTATCAAGGATCATTGAGGGACAACCGGGCTTTGTTTCACTGACTTTAAAAAGGATTTGCATTTGCATCAGCAAACACTATTACTTGGCCTTCTAATTATAAAGCCTATTTTCAGTTTACACATTGGGATTAAAGCTTGATAGTGAAAGGTCAATTTCTGTCCTTTGGAACAGAAATTGGAACCCATTTGAAAAGTTGGATGTATTTCATTTTTTCGATAGTATCATGGCATCTAATATTTTATCAAACAAATGGCACATTAGAACCTCAAAACTCTTAGGCATCGAGCAAAAGAAAAATATTTTCTATTAATTCTGCCTGTGACATGAAGCCCTCATAACTGTACTAGGGAAACAGGGCTGCTATACAATGAATCTCTCATAAAGTCCCTTCTGAGTAGTTTGTCTACTTAGGACAGTTAAAATAGGCTACAGTGACTTCAGCACTATTTGTTTGACTTTATAGTGCAGAGGTGAGTGAGTCATTAGGTACCTATGGTTACAATTTTGGGAGCCAAGAGAAGTAAATTCCTTTCATTTTCAAAGAACTGTAAAAGTTCTGTGCTCAGAAATACACATAGCTACTCTTTACTTTAGTGGGGTTTTTTTGTTTGTTTTTAAATTTATTGATAAAAAGTCATTGGAGACTGAAGTGCAACTGTGATGTGAAAATTGCACTATGTGGGCATATGAAGTAATAGATTGTGTTTAATTGGGAAATAAGCATTATCTGAGACATTGAGCAAAACATTGTTTAATAAAGTGGGTTGAAGAAGAAAAAGTGCAAAAAAAACCCCATAATAAACTGTATTTTTGCAGTTAGTACAGGGTGGTTTAGTGCTTATAAGTGGTTAGCAATTAGATGCTATTATACCTGTTGTAACATGCTCTTACATTGTCATTATCTCTTATGTTATTTACATATGTGTATAAGACCGAAATTTAGAAAGTAGCATTTTTTATGTGAGACAAATATTTGCTTATTTACATTATATTTTCATTTATCTATAATGCTGAAATAAAACACCTTTAGTACCTCACTTGAGTTTTCAAAATGTTCCTTTAAGAGAGCATGTTTCAAGTTCCTTCAGCTTATCTTTATGGCTGTGAAAACCTCCTTGGTGGCTGGAGGTTCCTCTTTGCTCTGCAGAGAACTTTATCAACCCATGAGAGTCCAAAACATGCTGGCATGAATCTGACTCAGAGTGCTGCCATAACCCAGCAGCCTATTGCATGAGCTGCAGGCAACAAAAAATTACTGCATTCAGAAAGCTCTGAAAGCATTCCTCAGTTTACAGCATATACCCATCAGTCCCACAAAGGTGGAAGTCACCTCTCCAAAAAGAAGGTACAGTTTGGTTGGTCCTCTCGGGATGTGTACTTAATATATTCTACCACCCTCTATAAAATCCTGTGCCACAGGATTTTTGTGTTTGGTTCCCATTTGGGAAAGAATAGATTGAAGACATTTTATTATTAAGATGGGACATGAGCTACCTGATTCTGCCAATGAAAAATAATCTAAGAATAAAACTCTGGAAATACTCGGTAACTCAGTGTTTAAAATGCAATTAAGGATGTGTTGCTTAGATTCACTTTGTGCTCTGCCAAAATTTGACCTTTACCTTTCCAACAACACCAGAATAGTTTATAACTGGACTTTCAGTAGTCTTGATGTTCCCATTACTACTTCTGCCTCTGTAAATAACAGGAGATAAACTGGAGCTGGGCCTTTAACCAATGATTTTCATAGCACAAGGAAATGCTCTACTTTCTTTTATGCTTCATAAAGATTTATCTGAAAATTGAAAAGAACATGGTCATAAATATGTATCTTTCACATCTTATGTGAATGCCAGATATAGCTAAGCTTCTGGGTATTTTGAGATGCTTTTCACTCTGATTATATCAGTGTTTAAGAAGTTACTTCCATAAAAAAAAACTTTCCAAATTGATATGTTCTTGCAGTACTGTTTTTTTCACTTTGAAAAACAGATATTTTCTAGTAAAGCAACGTTTTTAAAGAAAATGATAAAAAAAAAACCAGTAAAAGCAGGTGAACTGATGGTGAAAAGCTGAGTAATATGAATACAAAAGAAAACTTTTTTTCTTCTAAATGGAAACTGTTATATCCTTTCTTAGGAATGCTTTCTGTAGAAAAGTTGACCTGTTTTTTATGAACAGCTCCTCACATGATGACAGCCCTACCTGCTACAATTCATATCCTGAAAGGGAAAGTTTTAAGATTTATTTACTTCAAGCTGTTTTTTTTTTTTTTCTTTTTTTCAGTCTTTTAAAGCTTGAACCTTTATTGCCTCAGCAAGTTCTTAACATTCTCTTTACAGCATCTAAAACCTGACTTGCAGGAACAGTCCCGAGGAAATGAAAAAACATGTCCCATGATCTAAGGTGTCGTTACTCTTCATGAACGTTGGTAGTACTGACAAACACATAACTTACCAAACCATGAGCAGTCTGGATTACCATGGATAGAAAAGAAGACCTATAGCATAAATGTAAAAGACAGTTTCAAATTGCACTTGAACAGTAAAAAAAAAATTTAGTCATGCAATCCTTTTAGCAGAAAGTTTTTCCTTTAACTCATGGAAGCTTTAAGAGCTATCAACTGGAATGAGCAAACTAAAAAGCTTCTTCTTTCAGAGCAATTAATTATGCCTTCAAATAACCCCTGCTAAAAATGGGGGAGCTTTCCATAGGTTCCCCCTTTGTCATCCTGGCCCTCAACTTTTTTCTGGTATCAGTGTAGTCTCTAGTATATTGCCAAAATCTCCAGCAATATTAGTGCTGAATCTTGGTTCTTCTGGAAGTCTGAGGCGGTCAATAATGTAATGTGTGCTTCTTCTTTGGGATCTGCCCATCTGATCAGAAATCCCTGAACTTTCTTTGGCCATCTTCCGCTTCTGGAATGACAGAATGGTTTGCCTTGGGAGGGACTTTTAAAGATCATTGTTCAACACTCCTGCCATAGGGTTTCACTGATAGTAATTTGGCGAATTTGGTGAAATGAGATAGCCGAACAAGAAGTGAGAAGAAGAATACAGGGGGTTTTTGTAGGCTCTACAGAAATAAGTTTCCAGTAAAGGTCATTGTTGGTCATTTGTACTCTCAATCAAATAGCCATGTGGTGGATGTAAGCTCAGCTATCTCACTGCAACTGTAATAATAACCTGGTGCAGAAATTTTTGCAAAGAGAATTTTCAAAGAAAGTAATAGAAAATCTCGCTACAAACAAAGCAGAGTGCATAGGTAAGAGACCTTGCTTCTCTTCTACAATCTCTGTATGAAAGAGTTGGTGTTGTCTTCTAAACAGACAGAGATTTCTGTTTTGACACCTTTGAACATTTACACAGCCCATAGGTAAATTTCAGAATTGTCACCATTGTCCTATGTAGTCAGATTTCAAAATTTTGCAAACTCTCCTAGAACAAGGTTTTCACTAAAGGTCAAGTAATGTTTTAAATTACTAAGCACAAGAGAGTTGGTGCTATTTTTTCAGTCTGAACCATCTATTTTTAGAGGTTAAAGTAATAGCAGCAGCTGATATTTATTTTTGCTGTGTTAGTGAGTGCTCATCAATAACATAATGGGCAGATCTGATTCTACAAAAAACCAGGTGTTTTGGCCAAGTACCACACAGTATACCTGCTGGTGTAGGGTTTTGATATTTTTTAGAATTCTTTATCTCATCTCTGTGGTCTGGGTGCAATCTTGTCCATATTATCCTTTACTAACTCTAGGAATACTATGCTGGTGACTGTATCTTTTATTCCTGTTTCTGTTGTTACCAGTTATAGCAAAATTACAAATGGAACCAGACATATCCTAATCTTTATTGCTACTATCAGAAATATACTGTGATTCTTTTAACTTCACTGCTTTCACTATATCAGATTTTCTTACTCTTTTTGTATCTTCAATATTCCCTTCTGCTCTACTCTGTTGGCAGGAATGAAGTGATTGTGAATTGCAGAGGGGAGAGACACAACTGAGTCAAATTCATTTTCTTTTTAAGTCTATGTATCTTCCATAACCTTAAATTTGACAGTTTCTCTCCTGTACTTATTTATGCTCTTTCTCTTCCTGGTTCCAGTGCTGTTTGGTGTCAGTCATCTATTGGAAATGCGAGTGAGTTAAAAAAATGAAAGCAGTTTGGAGTTCAAAAATCTGCAGAGGATTTGTCTTCAGATGTGGTTCCACTGGCTAAAAAAGAACATAAATATAAGAAACTTTCTCATTTTAAAACATTGTGTTTTCAAACCTCTGAGTTTAGGCAGAGTCAAGAAAAATTTTCAAATTCAGAGGATTTTCTTGCTTTTTCCTTTGAAGAAGCAATGGAGATTGGAACAATTGGGTAAATGTAAATCTCATTAAACAGCACATGCAATGGATGAACGTCTGTGATTCTGCTGCCCAAAACATCACAAAGTTTATTCTAACTTTCTACTTTCCAGAAGTCCACTGTCAGAAAACAAAGAATGAAGAATGGAGAAATCCAGTATAAGTTGTTCTCAAAAGAGTTTTAAAATAAACCCTTCCCTGCTGCCCCTTACCATAGCTTTCAGAAGAAACTCAATTTGTACTCTATGCTGTCAGCTAAAAACAAGAAGCATAGAAATATCTGATCCACAAAGATTCCATACCACAGCAAGGATAAGAACGTTTGGGAAGCCCCTTCCTCCTTTGAGAGAGCCTGTTCCTTAACAATTGGAAGAAAGGAGACAAAAATATCCAGCCTTGAGAAGAATGAAAGAGCCAGCCACATGTTCCAAAATACTGTGAGACATTTCTCTGCTTAAGTTCTCTCCCTCTAGAGGAGATTACAAAAATGTAAACAAATGCATAATAAAATTTCAGGGATTTTGATGTTCATCTGTGTGGAAGGATGTAGGGAGATAATCCTTCAGGACCTAGCTCTATTCATTTATACATAAGGAATGTTAAATTAATACAAAAGACATGAGGGAAAAAAATATTCTAATCCTTCCAGATGTGCCTTTATGATATTTCCCTGTAGGACAGGAGGGACAGTAGCTCAAAAAGGGTTTAAGAATCAAATATTAAAACAGTAACTGTCAAAAGTGTAAACCTCCTTCAGACAAGAATAAAATTCTGAAGGTATGCCTGGGAACAGTCTGTATGTCTGACACAAGCCAGCTTAGTAATTTAAAGCATTTCTTGACCTTTGAGTGAAAACCTTTTTCTAGGGGAGTTTGCAAAATTTTCAAATCTGAGTACACAGAGTGACGGTGACAATTCTGAAATTTACCTATGGGCTGTGTAAATGTTCAAAAGTCCCAAAACAGATATCTCTGTCTGCTTAACAGACAACAGAAATTCTAGATTACCCACATGTGAGAAAGATGCAGCTGAAAATGTTTTTTTCTTGCTAAAGTTGGGAAGCCAGAGTGTCAGAATAATGCCCTAGGTTACCAGTGTGTGCAGTATGGTGGTGGCTGTGCCGTCACAGATCTGTGGACTCCAGGCTGAAGTGAAATAAAATAGTTACATGAAGTTGACTTTCTTGAATAATGAGGTCCAGAACTTCAACCTGCTTTGGAGATATATAAAGATGGACATTGAGTTAAAAAGATTTTGGAGATAAATAAAGATGGACATTGAGCTAGAAAGATTTTGTTATGTTATTGCAAAGTTCAGTTTCCCTTATGCTTCATTAGTAGTTATTGTAGCTTTCTCCCCTGAAGCTATTTTCCATCAAAACTGGGAAGAAATATTTTGGCTCTGGAAGCCATGTGGCTGGAAATAAATTCCAAAATATGTCCTTCCTAGTTGTGACTGATACTCTTGTCTGACTCTGTGCTACACTTGCTGAAACCTCACAGAATAACAGTTTCTGTGGACTTTATTATTTCAAAGTAAGAGAAATTTCAGGTAAGCAAAGAGATTTTCTCTATTATGATGATTGACATTCATTGTCGTTTAGTAATGCAAAACCATAGATGGGAACATAAAACCCTCAGAATGCAAATTCCCTTGAAATGGCAAGGCTTATTGATACAATACCTTTTCTTTATAGAGAGGATTTTGAAATGAAAGCTATAACCTCAGGCTTTGAAACAGTCACACTAACTGTGTTTACAGTAAAGTCCTATATACCAAACAGATGAATTAGAATAAATCTTTGTGTTCTGTGTTATTCATACTTAAAAATTTACTTACATGACAGCGGCAAATTACATAGTAGGAGAAAGAACTAATATGAATTCTCCTGGAAAGGTATCTAAATTTTAGACAGCCTTGACTGATTTAAAAATCTTCTTTATGTAAAAATTCTTGCTGTATTCCACGTCTATATATTTGCAACTACTTTTGAAATGGAAATCAGCAATAAAGCCAAAACAATTCAAGACATGACAAGTCCTTTTTTTATTGTTGCCCATGTATACTTCCATAAGCGCTTGACAAAATAATGCTACTTTGAAATGTAATTCTAGTTGCTTTAGAAAGTCTTTTTTGGCAGCTTTCTAAAATCAACTATTCTGACTTTCTCTGCTGAATTTTAAATATTCATTGCTTATTCACTTGATGTGCATATTGGGGCCAATTTTGTCTGTCTTGGTGTTTTGGTGCTGGTTGCAACTACAATGCCGTTACTTCTGTTACCGTGACAATGCTTATAGATGATTTGTTTCTCACAAAGATGTTTCTAATGAATTTATAGGCTTCAATAGAATTCTGCATGAAAACTTATAATACTGTCATTTGCTGGGATCATTTTCTCTTTAGACCTTTTGTTGCTGTAAGTAGTAGGAAAACATGCTTTTGTTCTAACTTTACAAATATAATATCATGTATTTCTTTTCTTTAATTCCTAATAATAGTTCTTCAGGATGACTTTATGAAAAGATGAGGCAAAAAACCTTCTTGACAGTTTCTCTGGGGCTGTAACAAGTCGTTAACTAGCCTGCAAAGGTGTATGACAGCCCACTGCTGGAAGGAATGGTGTTACAGAGCATTTTCTTGGGCTGCATGATGGTATTGTCCAATATTGTCCAATTATTTGGAATGTGTCTCTTTATTTGAGACTGCAGACGTCCATTCTCCTTTGAACACCCTGTAGAATAAAATGATAAGGTTTATCTATAGTGCTGAGATCTTTTACTTGTATGTATAGTATGTAAACCAGTTATATTCCGCCAACTTTATTTGTGGAAGTTATTTCATATTTACTGTCTTCTCTGTTAACAATTAGTCACTGGGAATTTATGTAATACTTGTCCTGTTTGCTCAAATAGGCTTATTTCTTTACACTATATATAGATATCTATATTCATAAAATAAGCAACAAAAATAATTACAAATTACCAAATATATATATGGCACCTATATACTATTGATATTTATGACACCTCTAAAATTGATCCTTCAGTTTTTTGATAGTTATTAGAAAGGTGAAATTATTACAAATAGCCCCACATCCTATTACTGAACTTGAAAATTAAAATCATCATTTCTAAAGTTCAGCAAATGACTAAGTAACTCATTGTTAAACTGCACTTTTCACTTTTTCTGTGTGACAAAACAGCTGTATTAAGGACTTAGTGCTCCTATTATTTTGAAATAATTCACACTTTCTTGGAGATCATCTGTACAGCCTCTCTTTTTCTTCATTATAAAGGACTGTATGAACAGCTCAAGTCTGTGTCCTTCAAGGAGCTGCTAGTCTGTCTCAGTGGCTGTATCCTTTTAATAGTTTTCCTTTGAGTTTGCAAACACTTCATTGAGGGTACCAGAGTCACCATCAGAGTAAGTTTACAGATGGAAATGCACACAAGCGGGCATCAGATCCTGTGGTAAAAACCAATTACTATGAATACAGAAGAGAAGAATTAAGAGTCACCTGAAGAGACTGTGGGATATTAATAGTGTGCAGATGTGTTTGTGTTATGGATTTACCCTAAGCAAATACAAATCCCCCCACAGTGCAATTATTTCATTGCAAACACTGGAACAACTTTGGATGCTTTGAAAGGTTTGTCTTCTGTAGTAGTGCATCTCAGACAAAGAAGACAAGAGACAAGTATTGCCAGGTACTTTTTCATGGCACTGTCAGGTTAGGACAGTGGAATAATATCCATCATAACAGGCTGGGTTTTTTAAAAATTTTATTTTTCTTTATTATTTTGAAAACCATTCAGAAGAAACATAAAACATAAACCATTAAACAGTCTACAGACCTATGTGCCACTTTAAATATTCAAAATTACTTGAGAAGTCTTTTGCCAGTATATTTGTCCAGAGCAGGAGAATGAATTTCACAGTATGTGTATAATTGTTTAATTGCTAGCAATAGTTGTTTACACTGACAGGACATCCAGTGATTAATTCATAGGACTCCTAAGGGAAGACTAAATCACATAAAGGTCTCATAGATGAAAGCCAGGGTGGAGAGTGCACTGTAAAATATTTAGTGAACACTAAAGCAAACCACAGAGAACTACAGAAGGAGCCAACAGTAGGGAAGAATATATTAACTGCGTCAAAAAAAGATGGTTTGAACCTGGAGATAGATATTTTAAAGGGGATGAAAGGCTGTCTGCTTCCACTGAACACATAAACACTGAATTGGGATAATATGTAAGGATGTGTATCACTGGGAACAGAAACACATTATCTTGGGTAACGTTTATTTAATTTTGCAATTTACAGAAAGCTTTACTTTAGCTGTAAATCATAAATGGGTCAGTGCAAATCAAAAACTTATCCATAAATTTCTATGTCAAAGTAAAATTGATCCTTCTAAAATATTAATGTTATTTGACAAACTTTAGTGGATTACTTTATTATTCTAATTAAGCACCATTAGAATTTCTTGCTCTTATACGAATTGAATGTTAATTTGATCTCTGTTTACTTGCTGCTACACAGCTTCCAAATTGTGGACAATATCCTAAAATTTAGGAATATTTTACAAAAATCCTTAAGCAAGTTATTAAATGTACAGCTGTTACGTCTGCAAATTAATCTTTACATGAAGATTACATAAAGTTATGAAATTCTATTTTTTTCTGTCTTATTAGTATGTGATCCCTCATCAGAAAGCTATATTTTTCTTTCATATTCTTCAGGAAACCTTTATGATTTATTGTCCATGGTACTCCGTATTTGGATGAAGAATACACAGGCTCTTTCATCCAAAGATGAAAAGATGTCTACACTTGTTGCTATTTATAAAAAGCAGTCATATTCTCCTAAAATTATTTCCAGTAGTTCCTCTTAAATAAGTGACTACTTTGAATTTCCATTTTTTTCCATCCTTGTAGATTTAGCTGTTTGAATAGTCAAGGGTGCTTATGCCTAGATATGAATACCAGGCATCACTCTGCCTGTTGATGTGAGCCTCATGCAGTAGCTGCTTTTCTTTTCAAATGAACAGTTCTCATTCCTATACATTGACACTAATAACTATTTTTGTTTTCAGAAATTTGTTAATAAATAGATATTTTAACCTTGTAAAGATCTGGTCACAACAACCCCCTGCAATCCTGCAGGTAATAAAGGACCTGGGAGTGTTGGTCAACAGCAGCTGAACATGAACCAGCAGTGTGACCAGTTAGCCAAGAAGGCCAGTGGCATCCTAGCCAGCAATAGTGTGGCCAGCAGGTCCAGGGCAGTGATTGTCCTTCTGTACTTGGCTGGTGAGGCCACGTCTTGAATCCTGTGTTCAGTTTTGGGCCCTTCATTACAAGAAAGACATTGAGGTGCTGGGGTGTGACCAAAGAAGGGCAGTGGAGCTGGTGAATGGGCTGGAACACGCCTGATGAGGAGCAGCTGAAGGCACTCAGAGTGCTTAAGCTGGAGACCTTATAGTTCTCTACAATTACCTGAAAGGAGGTTTTAGAGAGGCGGGGGTTGGCCTTTACTCTCAATGAGCAAGTGACTGGACAAGATGAAATGGTCTCAAATTTCACCAGGGCATACTAGGTTGGACATTAGGAAGACTTCCTTCACAGAAACCCTGTTAAGTAGTGGAAGAGGCTGCCCAGAGAAGTAGTAGAATCACCATTCCTGAAAGGATTTAAAACATGTATAGATGTGGCATGTGGCCACATGGTTTAGTGGTGGACTTGGCAGTGCTGGGTTAACAGTTGGACTGGGTGATCTTAAAGTTCTTTTTCAACCTAAACAATTCTGTGATTCTAAGGTCATATGTTGAATTGTACTTTTGCTTATAACATACAAAACAGAAGTTATTGGTCAGACTTGAACCCAGCTCTCCTATCTTCCCCTACAGCCTGCCAGGCCTTCTCATGTGCAGTTGGAACCCACTCACAGCCTCAAGCTTCCCTGTATCATTCTCCATCCTAGTGTTCCTTAAAATAGATCTATGTTAACCCTAAGCAGCTCAACAACTCCATAGCAGAACCCTGCTAAGTCTGTGTGTCTTCTGAAGAGTGTGAGGCACATCTTTTTGGGAAGGGAGGTGGATGTCACAGCTTCAAAAGCCCTGCTAGACTTGAGTGACCCTACTTGGCCCCTCCAGGCCCCACCTGCCATGGCCCAGTGCCCCATTTCAGGCCAGTTCCTGCCCCAGTGACACCATAAGACACCAATCTGGGGTCAGCACTGCTTCTGCTGGAATATGATCCATGGTTGCAGGGGGATCCTGGTTTTCTGATTGGTAAAAGAGCAAGCAAAGAAACAGTCCTTGCTAATAAGGTTATTGTGTAAAATAGAGCAAAGGAGAAGTATATTGAGCACACAGGAAAATACAAATCAATAAAAACTCCCACACCAGCTATTCAGGTGGCCTGGATGCACTGGCATACCAGAAAAAGGATAATTTCAATTGTAGTTTTGGAGGAATACAATAAGATAGTAATAAAGATGTTTTCTGGAAAGCTAATTCTTTTTTTGAAGGGCACATGAGAAAGAAAAAATGTGGCTTTTGAAAGCAACATCTGGTAGTTTTGAGGCAGTATCAGATCTTGTGTTTGAGCAACAGAAGACCAACTGGTATTTTCAAGTTAGTTTAGAATGCTTTCTGAAAGGTAGGGAACATCCCAGGTTAGCTTTTTTCTGGCCAAGTAGCTATTTGATCTCTTAAAAAATGCGTGGTTTTACAAATCAGCAGGTTGTTTCCTTCGTACACTGATTATTAAGATTTTGATTGCTTGATGGTGGTATTAATAATTTAATTCAGTTTTTTATATTAACAATGTCAGTTACAAATTTCTCATTTGCTGTGGATTGATCTATTATTTTTCACCCAACATTGATATGCATATCATTGTAGGAAGGAAGGGATATAAATAAAGATTTCTATCCATCTAATTACTTTAATTGATTTGTGCTGAAATAGTTGACCTTTAGTACCTGGTTCTCCCTTCACATTCAGAATTGACAGTTCACTCTGATGATCATCAACCAGGGGGAAAATAAGTTAAGATTTCAATTAAAAGCATGCAGTGTAGGCTAATTATGGATCTCACATTAGTAATGCTCCCTGCTTTCCTGCTAGAGAATATGTGTCATGTTTGAGCTGAAAAGTTATAGGAAAACTACCTGAAGAAGTACTATAATGAAGTATATCTAAAAATTAACAAAAAAAAACAAAAACCAAACAAAACCAAACGAAACAAAACAAAAAACAAACCAAACAAAACCAAAAAACAACAACAACAAAACAAAACCAAAAAACACACACAAGAGTCTTAGCGCACTTATTCATGTATGTCTACAAATTACATCTAGTAAATAGCACCTCTCTTTCAGGCCAAAGATCACAAGATATGTAAAATAAGCTAATTACTATTTTGTCTTTCTTAGGTGGTGTGAGAGTATGGATGCCCTCAGCTATCTACACAGTTTACTCCAAGTATTATTTTTCAGAAAAAGCTGGTATTAAACTCCTTTCTCTTAGACAAACAGGCAGAAAAATTGAACACATTGGTAATGTGTCAGACATGTCTGTGGTCTTTAAGATTACACAAAAGTAATAAATGTTGAGCTAGATGAAATATGATAATTAATAAAGTTCTGTTTATCTGAGATTTTCCTTCAATAAATTCATTAGAGGAGTTTTCAAAAAGTTTTATATTTTTTACATCTGAAAAACACTTTTCATTACACGGCTTCAGTGAATTTGAAAATGGCACAAAGCACTCACTGAACATAACAACTGTGTTTCAAACCAATGCTATGGCAGAAACATATCCTAAGTGATTGTAATCTGTATATTACATCAGCATGTTTTGAAAGAGAAAACATTAAGTGTTTTAATAGAAAAAATACAACAATAATCTCAAAGCACTTTTCTCAGTTCAAAATTACTTTACTTTGGACAAATGTTCTTCCATAATTGGAATATATTATTACTTTTATTATTTGTGTTGCTGCAGTTGGAAGCATTCTGTAGCTGAAAGTGTTTTATTTTAAAGTACATTTTGATTGCTGGTGTATGTCTTATGTTGGATGCAAAGTGGGAATAATTGGGCATATATTTGATGAATTATGAGTCTGAAGTGGTAGTAAGATGAAAAATAAATTGTTTTTTGAGTAGTAAGGGAAACGATGACTAACTCTACAAAAGTGTTTTTTATTATTCAAAGTAATTTCTCATAAAAATTCATGACATTTAAATTAGCTCTAACAGTATACTACTCCAAAGATGTTGATTCATTTGCTAATAGCCACTGGAAGCATTCTTTACTATCTCTCAGTCAATATTTTAAATTTTCAAATCACTTCCTCTTTGTTATTTTAACAGAAAATAAAATATAATCCTATTTTTTTTCCCCATATCTGTCTATAATATGTCTACAATATTGTATGAACAGATTTCTGAGAAAAAAGAAAAGTTCTATAAAGTGTGAAGCTATTGTGGATTTTCAAATTAAATTATTGTATATCTTCCTTGAATAGTGGACTATTGAAAAGTTCAACAGAACAATTTTTTAATTGAAGATTTACTTATTTTTGCCAAAGACGTTGGCAGAAATATTTTATTTCCCCCTAAGGAAAGATCATCTTGCATAGATGAATGTTGTCCCTTTCCTGTGTTATCACATCTGTGATGAAAATGGTTAATGAAGACCATCAGCATGTTTTCCTTGGAAACTTCCATCTTGTAAGTCATCCCCCATCTCTTCTATGGAAAAAAATACAAGTCTCTTGATCTTCATTCCTCTGCAGAAAACCCAAAAAATTTGAGCAGAAAAGACACAAATGAAGCTTGACTGATTTATAATGACAGAAGTAGAGAAAATGAGGGCCTGGGTGGACCTTATCGCTCTCTACAACTACCTAAAAGGAGGTTGTAGGAAGATAGGAGTTGGCCTCTTCTCCTGCACAAGTAGTGACAGGACAAGAGGACATAGACTCAAACTGTATCAGGGAAGATTGAGGTTGGACATCAGGAAGAATTTCTTTTGGCTAAGCATTGGAATGGGCTGCCCAGGGAGGTGGTGGAATTACTGTCCCTGGAGGTGTTCAAGAAATGATTGGATGTGGCACTTAATACTAGCTGACAGGGTCTAGTTGGCAAGGTGATGATGAGTCAGAGGTTGGACTTAATGATCCTGGAGATCTTTTCCAACTTTTATAAGTCTATGATTCTGCCACTGGAGATCTGAACAAGTTGAAAGGTTGACATCTTAGCTACTTTCCTTTAAATTCCATGGCAAAAACTAGCCATTATTGAACCTGCCAACATGCCATGTTCCTGTTCCTTTCTACTACCTGTAAAGTGAACCCAGCCTCTCTAGCTCACATCCAGATTCCAGACATCTAAAATGAAATTCCCAGTGAAGGTTTCCATCTTGTGGTTTGGTTTTGATGACTGCCTGTTGTTGTGTTGTCTGTAATTTTGAGTAATATAATAGAATCTTTAGAATAATACCTCTGACACTAAACCACCACAGTGGGAAATACACAAAGGACAATCAGACACGTTAGCCAGTTCTTGAGAAATCTGCTGGCTTCCACTCTTTTCTTTGCTTTGGCCTGTTTTGGTGTTTCTTTGTGTGTGTTTGGTTGGTTGCTTGTCTTATTTTGTGGTTTGTCTTTATATATACATATATATATATATGTATTTGTTTGGGTTTGTTTTGTTTTGTGGAGGGTTTTTTTAATTATTATTTTTGTTTGTTTGTTTTGTTACATTTAATATAATTTTATCAGAAAAACATAATGTATTCACATTTTACTGAGTTTTAGTAGTTCTCATAGGAGAGGATCTGGATGGACACCTTGTAAACACAGCTTCCTGCTATTCTTGCATCTTTCTCTCAGGTTCTTGCCAAGCCATATGTCATTGAGCAGTTTACAAGAAAATCAATGTGCATGCACAGAACGAGGCAGAAAGCATATTCCTGTTTAAAAACTTGAGGAGCAACACTGATACAATCCAGTTTACAGAATGAATGCACATATTTTCATAAGCTTAGAAAACTGAAAACTTCCACTGAAACAATGTAATTAAAAGTTACAATGAAAAAAATGGTTTAGCATTCTTAGTGACATTTGATTAAACATGCTAGCTCCCAAAAATACACAAATGAAGGTCACATTTGCAAGTATTATAAGACCGACTACATTTTAATTAAATAGTTGAGAAATGTCAATGATTTAGTAACTGACCAGAAGTCACTTAAAGAATAAAAAGGAATGAAGAAAACAAAACATCACCCCAAGAGTCAGAATGCTTTACTCTCCCTAGAGTTCAAACACTACAAAGACAGTTTTCAGAGAAGTTTTGGGGATGAATTCAGTGAATTTGCCTTCTTTCTCTGTTTAAAGAAAGAATGTATTTTGGTAAAATTATCATGTCCTATTGTTTGAGCTATGTTGAACTATGTCTTGTCTTTTAAAACAAAACTGGCAGATGAACTATAACAGTATGGTATTTATGGTTTATATTTGTACTCATGGACTGTACCTAAGGAACTTGTGTAAGTCTTTGCTGTCCTGTGGGAAAAGGTCCCCTTTCCCACAGAGCCAGCTTTGTTCTTCACAGCACACATGAAGTTAAATTTAACAAATGTAACAAATTACAGGAGTAAACTTCTTTAATATTATCTTGAAATTCGTATTTTTTTTTTTTTCCTGAAACTAAAAACCCCTGAGTAATGAGTAGAAGACAATTTCTCAATTACCTGTGGCATGGTTTTTCGTTGTTGTCTTGAATCTGGCCAATCTGGTTGACGAGCAGTGTAAGGGTAAATATCATTTTTGCTAGAAGAACTCACTTTGAGGAGACAGACGTTCATTGAGGAAGTCCTTCCTGCCTGAGAAGTGCCTTTCTCAAGGGTGGTTAGATGCTTTGTTTGTTTTCTTCTCCCTCTCCATTCCAGAGAGGGCTGCTGTCTCTCTCTCTCTCCTATGAAGAGAGATAAACAGATGTTACCGGCTATGCAGGCAGTGAGAGCTAGGGGCAGAGGGGAGGCCAAAGAAGATAAAAGCCTTGAAGGAACAGAAGGCATGCCTTTTCCTCAGGCCTAGTGCTTTGCAGCACTGTAGCAGTTTTTCCTTTGTAAATCTAGTGTTCTCGACTTCTTGGAATAAACTTTCCAGAACTTCCACTGCCTGGCATTTCTGGGGGTACCTGAATATTATTTTTTTTTTTTTTTTAATTTACAGCAGTAAGTGCTGGAAATAATAAAAGATGCATGAATAATGTAATGACTTGATACAGAATCATTAAAAAATTACCAAATCTCTTTCATATCATAGTTTGCTCTTGGAAATCCATTAGGAAAATGTGCATTGGGAATAAAAAAAATATAGTCTATCTTAATAATGTCATACCACTGTTGAAATTACCATTTGGGCCCATATATTCCTTATTTGTGTCTTCTTGCAGCTGAAGGAACCTTTGGTTTGGATGTTTTATCAGAATGAGATTAGGGAAAATATAATTTCATTGTAAAGCTCAAGTGCAGCAGTATTTTGAGAACTACCCTTAGATCTTTGATGAAATTACTCAAGGATTTTAATGGTAGACTAGTAAGTCTAAAAAACACATTAGAGAATAATCTTTACTCTCAAGTAGTTTAACTATGTACCTAAATAATGGAAAACATACATTTATTCTCCTGAATCTCAGAAGTCTAATCCAAACGAAATTAAAGGAATATTTTTACTGTAAATAGTACTCAAATAAAAATATATTTTAATTAAGTCACTGCAACTAGGCAGTTTGGAAGTCTAAATCTCTGAAGGCAATTGCTTGGATTAGGAAATAGGTTTTGTTTTCAGGTAAGTGTTATTTCTGCTGTAGTTGTCAGTAATGATCGCAGGCTACAGATTTTCGGTAAACAAAACAAGAACTATTTGCTTATGTATAATTTATTAACCATTTCAAGTTATGTTTTACAAGAGAAACTTTACTCAGGTACCGCATCCCCGTAAGCAAGACAGAGCAACTGGAGTCAGGATGCAATTTCACATTGATCACTAATTCCAACCAAACAAAATAGTTATGCCATGAAAGGTCAGAAGCCAGGTTCCATAATACCATCATTACTTCAGCACCTTTTCACCATGTAGAGGGACTTTTATATCTTTTCCTTCTCTTTCTTCCCACAGTACTTTGCATTCGTGCCATCTGAGATTTTGTTAGTTCTTTAGTTCTTTCAAACCCTGGAATTACCACTGCAGAAGTAGTGTTCCTCATTCAACTAGAAAACAAAGAATTTTATTTTTCTTTTCTTTTTAAGTGGGAGAAGAAATACAGTCTTCTTAACTTGATGAGGCAGCACAGAACAAATTCATTTCACCAAGCTGCCTACACAAACCATTTCAGCAAAAGGAAGTCATCAAAACTATTGCAAGGTTGTTGAATCCTATTTACTGGAGTAGCAAATTGTGTCACATATACATAAAAACAGGAGAGTCATAGTCTAAAATGAAAAATGTTACTTTAGCAAAAACTGCACTTTGAATCAAACTTCTGCAGAAAGGGAGGCTACACGCCACTGGAGATTTTAGTATGGCTTCTATTTACTTTTGTCTAGCAAAGCAATACTTTGGCAAAACAGATAGTCTGGAGTGAGTCTGTATTTTCTGTTTCTTCCAGTCCCACTTCCTGCTTGCCCCTCTGTGTTTGTCTGGCTCCTCCACCTCCTGATATGTTCCTGTGCGTAGAAAATGTTCAAGGCATTCACCCTAATGACCTAAAGTCTGATCCCAAACTAATTAGCACAGGAGTACTTGTTAGCTCAGGATTACTAGGAACTGTTATATGCCTCATCTTGTAAGACAGCATGCCCTTCCAATTAAAAAGAGCAAAAAGATAAAGTACTTCATAGCAGGATTTTTAAAGGATTAAAGGTTATTTTGCTCTCCTGTGTGTGTAGTGCGCAATTTGGCCTGGTTGTAAATGAATTAAGTGTAATGGAGGATACAATTTTTGATGTGCTTGTTTATGTATCTGTACTACTTTTTGTGTTTATGTTTTTTTTTTATTTATGTGTTTGTTTGTCTCAATTTGTTTGCTGGGTGATATATCTGGCAGAACCTGGTAGAGAGATGCAAGGTCATCTGAAGGACTTTCGTGGATACCAGTGGAGATGACAAATAGGACAGACAGCAAGGAGGAGAGCTGTGTCAGACTCACTAGAGGAACAAGGGCCTGGCTACACTTCATTCTCAGCATGTCATTGTACTGAAAAAAAATAAAAATAATAAAAACAACATTAAGAATTAAAATATAGTATTTTTATGTACAAACAGGTAGAGTTATGTGCTTGCTCTACCAACTTTCCAAGCTGACCATGTGGGGCAATAGGAACATAGAAGCTATATTAAATGGTCTAAGAATCAGGATTACAATATACTACTCAGACTGTCTAACATGCAAAGGAGGCTTTTCAGTCTACCCAGTCAAGGAAGACTGTTTCATAACTTTTCCAATGAAGTGACGTAGGAATAATTATTTGAACCTTCTCAAGGTAGAATGCCTCATATACTCAGGAACATCATCTGAGGAACTATCTTGTTCTGTCAACAAATGGACTACATAGTTTAAAAACTCTTCACACATTAGAATTTTCCTTCTGATACACATAGGACATATAGTCCTTTTAACAGCCTAGTAATACCATATTTCAGACATTCAAAGTATTTATCATTGGCTGAAAAAGTACAGATGCGAAGTTTTCCCTAATCGATGTCCTTTGCCATACGGCAAATAAAATAGTGCTAAAATACCATGCTGAAAAAGAGAAAAGTGCCAGTATCAGCAGAAAAGCGTATTCATTATATATGTTATTACAATCATGTTTCCTTTTAAAATCTCATTCAGATTTGTTATACTGTGTTGTAAAGTATGCACCAAAGGCAGCTCTGCATTGTTTTCTAGTTATAAATTAAAATTCTATCCAGTGTGTATTTCTTCTATGTTTGTGTGCACTCTGGAGGAATGTCTTCCTAACGCTGAACACAAATGCTCTTTTTTTTTTTCCTCAGCTGTAGAAAGAGATCATGTAAAACAGAATATGTATCACTGTTAGAATTAGTTTACTTCTCTATAAAAATATACCCAGGGATAGTTGTGTGACACCACACTTTTTCATTTAGAATTTTTGTTTCCTTGTCCACCCCATGTAGATTAGAGACCATTTGTTCACTGTGAGCTATAAGCAGAAAGCGTATTAAAAAGACAGAGAGATGTGGTGTCTTTTCAAAACAAGAGTCCTTTGCACACTGCCTTGCATCTTGTTACCAGCTACAATCTGGCCACATCCCAGCTTCATGTGAGAAAAACAGGACTGTGTCCCAGGTTGTCGATTTCCAGATTTTCTGCCACATTTCCATGGGGTATATCAGAGGATCTCAGCTGTGAGGATCTGAGGAGCTCCACAGTGCCCAAATAGTTATCTCTCCTGCCACCAGGACTGCTCAGTTCGCCACCAAGCCTTGCCATCCTCTTATGTAGGCCATGTTAGAGAGAGCCTTATCCCTTTCGTGTATCCATATTCCCCAGGGAGTGTCTTCCTTCTCTGCTCACAAGATCTTCATTTTGCATTAAGCATTTAATGTTATAAGTTTAACCATAGACATTCCTATTGCAGCTTATTTTTCTGAAATTTTATTTAGAAAGGCTAAAACTAATTTTGTTCATAAAGTAAATTAACATTTGTTGAGACCAAAATAAGTAAAAAATATAAAAATTTCTTCAAGTAGCTTCAATAACCATGAGAGTCAGATCTTAAGGAAATCAGAATGAAAAAATTGTTATTTTAATGGGAATAGATTTTAATATACATTTTTAATTTTTTTTTCAATATTATCTGGAATTCAAGAGCTTTTACTTTACTTTCCCCTATGGAAAAATTGTATTTACTAAGAACTTAAATACATTAATATTACAAAATATTAAAGAGACCTTAAAAGACAATCAAAGATATTGTTTGTGAAATCATATTTAAAGTCCAATGACACTTTTTCAAGAGAATCTATAAGATATATTTTCATACTATGTTTTAATGTATCATTACTTTATTCTATCTTGCTTCCCTTTGTGGGCCAGGAAAGATGATATTATGCTTGTGATATGCAGAACAGCATGATGCACATTATAAAGCAGATTATTTTTTATACCAGAGTAAAAAGCAAGTTATTTGTGCTTTTCCCATTTGATTGTAAAAACTTAAATCCAAAATGTGAAGGTGATATGGTTTCCTCAAATATTATGTATATTTAGAGTTTGCCTAGACAGAAATGGTAATTCTAAAATAATGGTCATCATTTGCCAGATTTCAGCTTCTTCTGGAAGGTGGAAGAGGTGAATTTTTAATATCTGATCAGAGACAACAAATAATGTGCTGAAATAAGCTTTTCCAAAACCTTAAAGGCTTTAAACATGCTTTGTTAAATAAAATAAAAGGCATATTTCTCTAATTTTAAACCATTTGATATATAAAATAGTACCAAATATATTTATGATTAGAATATTTTTGCAAAAACTCTCCACCAAGGCTATCTACTCTTTTAAAGAGATTTTTTATCAATTAAGTGTGCTGCTATGTAAAGCTTTTGAACACTCATAGTTTTTCATTGTTCATGTTATGCCAGTGTGAAGAATGCCTAATTTTAAAATATTTATCATCAGCAGAGATGACAAAACAATGATCTTTTTTCTGCCAGACACTTCCACTTGTCCTTCAAAACATCTTTTCCCTCATAGGTACTTGATATGCAGTCTGAGTCCCTTTGCTCATCTCTACGAATATATTTTTAAGTGTTCATCTCACCTTCTTAGAACTATTGCATTTTCAGGACAACTGATTTCAATAGTTCTGCTTTCTTTATTCCTGCAGGCCCCGAGTTATACTTTTTAACCTTGTTTGTTTTCTAGAATATTCAGAAGCTGTCCCTGGAGTCCCCACTTCATATGCTGCTATCCTAAGAATCAAATCTGCTAGTTCATCTTTAGCCTCATTTAATTCAAAGAACAGACCACGACTAAGCAGTCCTTCATTAGGAAGTGTTTCTTCACCAGGCTGGAGAGGAGCTGCACAACATTATCACTCCCCAACAAACCTCTATCACTTCTCAGAGACCTTCAAGCATGACGGTAAGTGTAATTTACTGCTCTGAAACTTTGAAATATTTTTCAAAAGCAGCAAATTTTAACAGCTTACTTCACTATTTCTCAGACATAATTTTGAAAATTATCACAAAGCAGAAATGAGCCTCTTTCCTTGACGTTCTTCAGATTAGGCTTAGTAACCAGTTAAAACAGCCTTGTTTATATTACTGAAATTCTTGATTTTGATTTGCTCTCAAGGTGTTTGGTTTATTTTTTTTTTCCTTTAAGTTTTAGAGCTCTTGAAGGAAAGTTATTCTTGTTATCACCCTACAACTGCTATGTAATGATAGAGTTAAATGTTCATCAGTCAGGGCCTCCTAAAAGAGGAAATACTACAGCATCTTGTGCTCACGTGTGGTCATGAGAGACCACTGCTTCAAGTGAGAGGACATTTTCAGGAGGGAATGAAACATATGTTATCGAAATAGAGAATTTGCATAATTCAAACATCTAATATATGGCATAAATTCAGAAATCAAGTTTGCCATTAAAAAAAAGAAACACCAACACTTCTATTAGCTGCTTAATTATACACATTCTCAAGTGACTTCTCAATTGATTTCCCAGCAGACATGCTCAGACACCTGACATTGCTTCTAATAAAGGTTCTTTTATACTGACTTTATGCTGTTTCATTTGCACTCTGAATTCAACATGTGTTTCCTGATATCTTAAATTAAAAGACCTATGCTCTGGCTCTCTACTGAATTCAAACTATCCAGAATTATTTCACATAAACATGCAGTTAAGGCAATGCTTTCCTTCTCTTCAAACTATGTATTGATGTGTAAAGTCCTGACTAAAAAAATGTGAATTTTTAGTATGAATTATTCATTAAATAGTCTTGAAGAATCATAAAACTGCAAACTCTTATGTTTTCTTACTGTTCCAAAAACTTTTGGAATTGCTGGAATTGAAATTAACCTTGACAAAGGATTTTTTTCCTTCATCTTTGTTTTGATATATTTTTGAAAAAAATAAAGAACACGGTTTGTGTCACAACTGTGTTTTAATCAATGAACCCAAAGATATGCAAGATCCAAATCTAATTTTTTGTTGAATGAGAATTCCTGATTCCCTGCCATCTGCCAGATTCACTATTTACCAGTCCGAATTAAAGACAAAAGCTACTACATTTTTTTCCATTGCCTGAAATATTTGGCAACATTGATTCATGTAGTATGCAGTTCAAATATTATAAACTAAGTTCAGGACAGGTTTATTTGTTTCAGATCACAGAACAGAGAAAACATTTCAAGCAACAGGAAAAACCTAACATCTTCTTGCTTAATACATAGATGAAATGCTTCAGAAAAGAAAAATCAGAAAATATGAGAAAATAATTTAACCTCGTTTTCCGTGTGAACCTTATCATGTGTACTGTACGCTATTCAAGCATGCAGAATGCTAGAATCAATGTACATATCTTGATGCATGTGTATCTGCCTGAACTTACCTCAAAAGGAGTGTCCTCAAAATTTCTTGACTTTTAGGTTAACTGAGAGATTAAAATGTATTTTAGAAATGCATATGTTGCAAATATATATGTGTGCCTATATATGTGCCTACATACATATATATGTGCTTCTGCTTCTATATATGCAATATAATTATTGTAAATTTCATCCACTTTTATTTATGTTAAAATCCATTGCACATGGATTTAGTCATTGGAACGTATCTTGCCATGATGTATTCATGGGCTTCTTTTTCATTATATTAAAGTAAATTTTATATTTTGACATATGATAGTGACATTAAAACGGCTAGTCATTCTTTATTTCTAAGGTGTAAAGTGAAAGATTGCAATATAGATTCCACTTGCAAAATAAATATTTGCACTGTGATTAATACATTTGTTCAGAGTCTAAACTGGAAAAGACAGTTTCTAGATTTTAGTTGAAGAAAACAATATGTTTTCTTGGAAATCAGGGTTACTATACATCTAAAATATCTTCTGAACTACTTAACAGGTTAAACTGTCTGTTTCCATGATAATAAAGGCCAGTCAGGAGGTCCTTTAGAGTCATCATGTGAAGTGCATACAAGGAGCATAAGTTGGAAGCAAAGAAAGCAAAAAAAGGAAACTCAAAAGCAAGGTTGATAGTGAGTAGCACTAAAATGCAATGAACCTTTACCAAAAAGTGTCGTTCACTTTGTAGGACCAATTTGAGATAAAACAGCACTGCTTTATTTAATTCTTATTATATGCATATTTCAGCACCATTGGTAACCTTTTCAGCAACTCCTGCAACTTTCTTGATGTATCCTTAAAATATTAATATCTAGGAGTGACAGATCATTGGGTTTGATCTGTGAAGTGTCAAGTAGGTACTTTTTTGAGTAGAGCCTGTATGCAGAATCCAGTGTGTATTTCAGGATGGAAGATCTGTTAGTTATCCCTCATTTCAGACTGCTTTAGAAGATCTATCATTCTACATCATCTTGTGTAGCTTTTCTTTAGAAAATTCTTCCATCTCCACGTGGGTTCAACAAGCCTTTAAAACATGGAGGGTAAAAAAAATAAAGCAATAAGAAAACATTGTTTTCCTGATCTTGTAAAAACTTGTGGGTTTTAAATTTTTTCTGAGTTACTATGCATTCAAAGAACTGCCATCACCCTTGTTCCAACTGCCACTTGGACAAATTTTGTCAGTGTCAGAATAACAGGTTGGTCTGAAGATCTCTCTAATTCACATTCAGTGGGATTAACAAGGCACCCACCAGTACTATCACCAGCAGTACAAAAGTGTTTCTGAAGGAACATGAACAGAGGAAGTGAAGAAGACCTGAAGGAATATTTCCTTCCCCCATATTCACAGGCTGCCTGAATATATCCCCTCACATAACTTGTCTGCTATTTCTTCCCACCAGTAGCTCAGAGTGAGAAGATGGCACCAAAACTATTTAGGCCAGACATATAGTTTGAATGGTACTGTAATGTTGCAGACAGGGTCAAACTATATTAATGACATTTAATGCATGTGACCAATGCAGTGTAGAATTTGCTACACCTTCTCCTTCTGCAGACAATTTTATTTTACACGTATTATTTAAGAAAACATTTATAATAAACTCATTTCTTTTGTTCCTTAGAAGTACAGCACATCAGACACTAAAAATAATACTGCCAATCCGGCTTCAATGCAGGTGTTTGAACATGGTCATATTTCTTTTCTGCCCACCTCTGTCATGCCAAGGTTTCAGGAATTAATTCCTTTTCACGGTCTATTTATTGACCTGGAATTATAAAAAGAATGTCAGCAAGAAAGCTGACTGTTGAGGAATGACACTATTTCAGTTGCTATAGAACTGAAAGTATATGAAACTTAATTCTCATCTGCAGTTTGTTCTCATGGTACCTATATTGCTCAACAAGAAGAACTAAAGAGCATCTGGGTTTTTTTTCCATCAGTAATTGAGGGAGAGAATAAAACTATGTCTGTAAGTAAGAGAAGGAAACATTTTGGCTACTGTCCAAGTTGCAGGACACACAGATTCCAGTTTCCTTTCCCAGGAGGAGTTATACACTTGGTAGCAAGAAGCTATATACTCTCGTATTTTTAAAGTACAAAAGTGCTGTAAGGAGAGCACTGGTACTGAAAGAATATTTGAGCATTGCTCTGAAGAATATTCTAGAATTTAAAAGAAGAATTTTACTAATATTTTGAATGTTTTCCTTATCCTTGCCTTTCTAGACAATACCAGTTTAAGTAGTAAAACCTAATGGCAGTGCTTAGTGCTTTTAATTGCCTGGATTCATAACGGCAACTTAAAACTTACAAGAGGATCACAATCTAGCTGCTTGGTTGCAATGCACACCTGTAATCCCAAGATTCTAAAATAAATCACTAGTCTTAAATAGGGCAGCACTTAAAGCAACTGGTTTTCTATATCTTATTTAATAAAAGCCTGTGTGAGGAACAGAAATATTTCCCTTGAGAAATTAAAATAGTAAAATGAAATATACATATGCTAATGTGTATGTTAGGTATTCATATTATTTTAGGTTCTTAGGTTAGAAAGAAAAAATAAGATATGGATCTCAAATCCTGCAATGCACGCTCACACAGGTTTAAGAGCATGGGTTACAGTTAGCTAAAACATGGGTCCAAAAGAAACTTGATGCCTTTGGACCCCTGAAGGCATCACAAAAGGTGCACATGTATAAAAATACGTGTATGTGTATATGTAAATATATAGCTTATATATCCACATATACAAAGATATATAAATTAAATAGAATAAGAAAATAAGGGCAAAAGAAGATGATCCAGGATATTTCTCCCAAAAGACCACACAAAGCAGAATAACCAGCCAATGGTTCATGAATCAGAAAAAAAATTATTTCAAGGTCAGACAGAAGGGATTGGGTGGCTCCCCTGTCCATGGTTTGAGGGGAGCATCCAGCTGTCTGTGGTGTGTTGCAGACTGGGGCTGTATGTGTTTCCTGGTCTTTGGGTCAATGGCTTTTTCAAAAGCTGCAGAAATCTCTGTCTGAGTGGTTGAGAGAGGGGTCTGCTTCTGTCTTTGTGTGAGCTGTCTTACAGTACAATATCCTATGGGTCTTTGTGAAACTGGCAGACAGGACTCATTCATTATTATGTTTCTTCCGAGTCTCCAAATAATCTCTGTCAGTATTCCACTACTCCATTTGAAATGCAGGCAAGCAGCTAACTACGTATTTCAGAAATATGACTTGCATGCACTGAACTTTCTCTGTTACCTTTGTCTTCACTGCTGGCAGAGGTAAAACCTGATCTTCTTAGTCCACACAGCACGAGCGTCCATTTGACCCCTGTCATTAATAACTCAAGCCTCCATCTAAAGAGTTTAGGTTGTTTTGCTAAAAGGAAAGTGCAACAGAGTATTTCAGTACCACTGTTGCAAAATATACAGGCAGAAAGAACACTTTTACTGTTAGTGACACCAGCACCTAACCTTACACCTTTTTCTTTTCTTTCCAGCAGTCCTAGATTGTGACATTATATTTTATCTATAGAGTTACTTCTAGGGAGAAGATAAAATCATTAATCTTCATTAATATACTCCCTATCCATATGCCTACTAATCTGCATGAAATAACAGATATGTCCATGATTTAGATTTGCTATCATTAATTAATTTCTGGTTTTGCTAAACTCTAGTTTGATGTGAGTTCCGATTGTTTACACCTACATTTATTAGTACTTTCTTTTGTGCAATATAAGAAGTAGGTGAGCAAATTATAAGAAACAATCCATACAATGGTTTTGTACCCACATTTTCCTTTCTTAAAATAAGTTTTGCCAGCTGAATCCATTGGCCCTGTGGCATCTTCAACTGGACTGCACAAATTTAATTCCAGAGTTATTTTAACTTCAATAATATAAGTACATATCAGAAATTACTTATTGTGTTAATTTTGATTTTTTTTAATAATGCAGATATTTGTTACAGAAAATATATTTCTACCAATAAACCCAAGTAATGTACCTACAGAGTAATGTACATATGCAGAACAGCAATCTACACTTCTTTACACAGTCCTAGAAATAGAGCAAATAAACTGAAAAATTATGGAAAACAGAAGCTACTAGTTGCTGCTGCTCTTATTTGCTGACTTTACGAACTGACACACTAATTTGAATCTATTTCAGTAGAAATATGCACACCTGAAAATAAAGGTATTTTCAAAATCTGCATTTGCATAGTAGTGTAAAAAGACAAAAACTAAGTGTGTAATAAGTTAGACACTAAAAGGAAAGGTTGAATAACATAATGGGGTTTTATGTGGTCTTTTCACTGTATGATAAGAGAATTGAGAAACCCCAAATGTAAGAATTTAAAGACGTGGAAATTTGCATATCCAAACTAGCATACTATGGCCTGTGTCTCCCATGTTTCTCATCCTTCTTCAGACTCCAAGAGTTTTTTCCCTGTACTAAGGTTCATATCCTCCTTTTCATGTCTTCCAAGATTTTATGAAGCTGTTAGCTGAATGAAAAAGGTTGCAGTTCCCAAAACTATGAAACCATAACCTGTGGTTGAAGTTGTGTGGAGTTGCTAAAACCATGCAGTAAATGATTTTTTTTAAGTCAGTGACCAAAACCCCAAGTATCCAGGTGTGTCTTTCTTACTTCAAGCTGCTACTGGTAGGACAAATGTAGCAGGATATATAAACTGGTTAATGTGCCATGCTGTCCTCAGTATCTGCTAGAGCACATCTATGACATGAACACATGAAACCATAAAACTGATAGAGAAAACTCCGCTCCCATATGTTTCATTGCAAGTCGTAGGATAATATAACTTTTTCTCCACACTCAAATCACTAGGTTAGTGCTCTAAATACAAAGAGCACTGTGGAATTAAATCATCCCAGAGTCTGGTGTAAGTCTAAAATTATTAAAATTCCACAGACTTCTGGTGCACAGTGAGGATTTTAGTTATCCAGGAATGCTCTGCTTGTGACTTTTTCCTTTTCTGAAGGTTTATACTTCTTCACAATCTGAATGAATTGGAATCATACATGTATTCTATGGGTCTATTCAGCTTTTCTAGTTTGGAAATGTAAATTCTTATCAGAATATAGGTACATGCCAAAATGAGAGAAGACAGTGGAGGAAAATGAAATGTCAGATTTGGCTATATATTATTTAATAATAGCCACCAGTTGCTGTCATTAATTTTCCAAGTGATTTTTCTTAGTAAGTCCTTGACATAAAGGGGAAAACTATGTATTATTTTTCTGCGAGATATGCTGCTGCAAGCAGCAGGAAAGTTTTTGTTTACTGTTCTCTCTATAAGCAGAGTTAACTCCTTTTAATTCTTGAGCTTCTCAGTAGACTGCAGGCCTATTGAGGAAGCCATTCTAAGGCATAATAAATACTTAAATCATACTATGTGTTTTATTGTTCACTTATTATTTCTTATGTTTTTATTTTAATGCATCATCTGAAGATTTCCTAAACTTTAGTTTTTCTCTTTCTTTTTTTTTTTTTTTCCAGAAAGTGTTGATTATGGGCCAGTGTTTGTACAAGAGCCAGATGATATAATTTTTCCAACTGATTCTGAGGAAAAGAAAGTGTCTTTGAATTGTCAAGCTCGTGGAAACCCTACTCCCACATACAGGTATCTGGTTTCAAATTTTTAGGTTTTTTTAGTTTTTTTTTTTTTAGTTTTCAGAATACTGACCACTGCAATCCTACTCTGAAAATCAGTGTACTTTGGAGAGCAACAGAACAGAAACTGCTCTGTGACACTAATGGTTTTCCTGATTGAATATTTTCTTCTAATTCTGAATAAGTGAGAAGTGTAGGTGGTAGTGATTAAAGGCAAAGCAATAGGTGACGTTTTCAAATTATGTGTTCTCTGCATCATATCTATCCATGCGGAGGGACTTGTTTAGTCCACTTTATTGACTCGTGTCTATAGCAACTGAGTTCCAGGCACGTATAGAATTCCTTGCGATACCACTTCTTACCAGTGTTTCACTGCTTGAGGAACACTGTATGTCCTACTTTACTTAGGACACATATAAGCTGGGTAGTAATTTTTGGTCAGTATCATTTCCTGATGGTAAAGGTGGTTGAAAAAAAGTTTTTTAAAAGTTTCTATTTGTCTGCTTAAGCCAAATTAGAATATTTTGAAATGTTATCTGTCATTTTATTTCAAGGAAAAAAGGTAGCTGATTTTTCCTAACAATCCATGATCTTAGAAGTGCTGTCATATTTTGGTTTCTGTCCTCCCAGATCAGTCAGGGTACCTAGAAGAAAATGTCATACAATTCAGTGCTGCTTTTCCTCTAATGTTCTTGGATTATATGAAGGGAATACAATCATTTCAGATGCACCCCAAGATTAATAGGCATATCGCAATCAAGATCCAAGTTTTTGGAGTAGAATTCAGAAAGCATATTTCTGCATTAAATTTAATTCAAAATTAAACTAAGTGAAAAAAACTAATTAAAGCAAACTGAACTTTGTGGCAGTTCTCATTTGAAAATGCCAAATCCTGTATTTTTTTGCTTTTTGCCTATCTAAATTTCCCATAATTTCAAAATCAATTATTTTTGTATTTTTACTTTGCATATATTCCACAAGGATATATGTGTAAAAAGATATCTTTCATTGTGATTTCATTCAAAATATTAAATAATTAATAAATTGTTGAAGGTTTATATTTCCTTTTCTTTTTACTTCATCTATGTATGAATCTGTTCAAAAAGTTAGTAAATCCTACCAATATTTCACTAATATCCTCTACAATATAAAGAAACTGTCAACAGTGTTCATTTCTTACAATAAATGAAGCAAAGGTCTTTTGCAATCAAAAGTCCAATCATGAAAAGAAGGGACAAATAGTAGATTAACAGTTGATCTTACTTTTGACAATTTCGACCTTTGGATTAAGTAATATTCAGAGCTACTTCAGCTGAATTCTGCAGTCTGTATCTCATTCACCACAAATATTAACAAGATAAGGTGAATTGATAATCATTTTGCTTTATTAAGATTACCTCTGGAGTCTCAATGTTGCCGAGTTCTTACAGCATTTGGAAGGTCATGGAAATTTCCTCAGGCCACTTTGAAGTTGCAGAATGACTGTGAACTAATAACGAAGGAAATATCTGTACATTATAATAACTGTGCCATGCCTGTTTACAGTGTTAAGTTTCATGTTCTATACAGTTTAAGACAAAAACAGATCTAAAAGTCTACATATGTGAATACTGCTCTTTAACTGAAATATCATACACATACACACACACACACACAGGAGTTGTTCCAGATTGCTGGAGTCTATTAATCTACCACACAAAATCTCTTCTTTTTCAACCATTGGATTATTGCAGGATTTGTTGTTTCAGTCTTCCTGGACTGAAGGGTGAGACTTTTTGCAGAGAATGTCTAGGACAGACCCAACCCATAAATATGCTTGCACAACAGAAAAATTATGAGACAGGTTATTTCTGAAACCTCAGAAACATAAGTGTGTATTCTGAAGTTTTGGCTCAGCTGTGATACTTTCTAATATGTTTCCTACAGAGTGGCTTTTTTCATCTTATCATTTCTTTTATCCTTGTCTTTTACAGCTCAGGTTTCTTATTTCTTTCCCAAACACCTCCCAAACTTAACATTCCCTCTGCAGACTCCTTAGTTGATCTTAGTTTCCATTTACCTAGTAGCTGCCAGGAATTGTCCTTGGCCTTTCACCAGCTAATTCCAATCTCTCCTATTCAAGTCTCTGAATTTTGTGTATATTGATCCAGCTGACATTATTTGGCCTTTGGCCTTTGCCAAAATCCTTTATTTCATAACAGTGTATGTACAACAATCTACCTCCCTTCACAGGCCTTGCTCTTCTGCTTTCCATACTTAAACGAGGTTTTGCTGGGCACAGAAGATTAAATGCTGAAAGAATGGGGGAAAAAGGGTTTCTTGTTTTCATGCGGTGCATGCTCAGCTCTGCTAACTCTTAAGCTCAGCTGGGCCTAAGGCTTTAATGATCGAATGTGAATTAAAACTTTGATTATCATAAGCACTATATTTGACATAAGGGATGCATCTGCTATGCAGTTTTCAAGTCTGAATCTTTTGTGGGCATTAGGCATTTTGGGGAGAAATAAACAGGAAAAAAAGGACATAATTATTTTCATTCATCATAGGCAAAACAAAGAATGTCCTTTCTCTTCAGATGTTGAAGATCTGGTTTTGCTTGTGGTTTTTTTCAGAAAAATTCAGTTTTATCAGATGCATGTTGTGGAATGTCTCCATCCAAAGCTTTGTCAGGGTACTGGGCTCCTGAGCAGGGTATCTTTGAGTAGCTGTCCTTATTACAACTGAGGCTGTCCGATTCTACACCTTCAGCTGGCTACAGAATGCTCAAGAAGTTTGTTTTTTTTTTCCTTTTTCCTAAGATGGCTTCGAAATGGCACTGAAATTGACATGGAAAGCGATTACCGCGTCAGTTTAATAGAAGGAAGTTTGATCATCAACAACCCCAGTGAAATGAAGGATTCTGGACAGTATCAGTGTTTAACTACCAACATGTTTGGCAGTATTCTAAGCAGAGAGGCTATTCTTCAGTTTGCATGTGAGTAACACTTTTTTATAACATTGATAAATTACATTACTTGATAAAGCTCTAAATTGTAATTTGAATACATTATACAAGTTACACTGTCCACTGACTTTGGTCTAGGGTCTCAAGATTAGAAACAAAATGCTTAGTGGAAAAGAGTAGTTTTCTGTGGACTTGTTACTTTTAAAAATGACTCAGCTACAACAGAAAGTAGCTCTAGTCTGTTCCATAAGCTGTACTTTAATGACATACTTGAATACTTTGCAGTGATATATTTCACTCATTGCTAGTTTCCTGAAACATCTGTCATTTTGCCACACTATCTGAGCAGGAAGGAAAGAACTTTAAACCTAGGAATAGAATGGGGTAAAGTGCCTATATATCTTTTGGATAGTCTGCACCTCTAACTGTGTGTGGGAGCATAGTTTTTTATGCGGGTGTATATATATATGTATGTATGTATATAAATATATATGGTTTATGTCTGTGTCTATGCATACATATCACGTATACTTTCATATACTATACAACTGAGGGTTTTTTTTGTAGTTGTTAATGGAAACTGAAACTGTCTTAGCTTTTGAAATCATTCACCACAATACACCTCTCTGAAGCTATCAACAACTCATGATCCTGAGTAAATGCAATGGTCTATCTATGGCTATTGTCATGTAGTTCAGCATTGGTGATGCATTGCAAATATAAATGTTCATGTGTAATATAATTTGCAATATGTGTGAATAGTTAAAATAGGACTTTGAAACACTTATATGATGTCTTTGCATCTGAAATAGAAAGAGATATAGAATGAACATTGCTCTATTTATGTGTAGAAATATAACACTTGAAATAGCTTCCTATATCACTGGTTATTTTTATGGAGCAAAATGGAAAGACCAGTTATGTGCAGTTAAAGGTCTGCTTGAAATTTTAAACCACCAGAGGAAATATTTACAAAGATTTAAACTCAATAAAGGTTCTTTTTTTTTTCCTTCTTTGCATTGCCCATAATTTCTCATGCCCAAGGTCATCTTGGTTTTGCTATTTTAAGATAATAAGAAAAAAAAAAAAAAAAGGAGAAAATATATATCGTACTGTAAAACAAATTAGCCAAAGTATGTTTTATCGATAAAAGCAGATATTCACCAGGAAATTATTTTGTCTGCTATAGAATTTTATACAGAAAAAAAAATAAATAAAATTGAGGAAAAGTCTCCAGACAAAATTGACAAAATGTTATCAGCATTTTCATTGACAAAAAGCAAATTAGAATTCTTTGTCAAAAAAGTCATAAATTTCAAGACATCTTTCAGAAGTTTTCTCATAATGAGTTGCTATAAAGATAAAAAACCTATTAGTTTGTTACAGCCTCAAAGGCCATTTATACTCCCCAGTCACGAGGAATAGTTCATATACAAAGTATATTGCTTTCTTAACAAGATTCTAATCAGGACATTAAAATGTAAGAACATTATCCCATCATAATGTTAATGAATTTGGTAGTTCTGGGTGTGGTTAGGTCTATAGAAGAGTTATTTAAATGCCCAACTGATCTTTAAAGATTCCACAGTAAATGGAAATTTAAAAAAAAATAAAATAAAATAAAGGAAAGTTTGCTATTCTAGCTTAAGTTTAATTTCATTAAAGTGTATATATGAAGGAGAAAGCATCAGACAAGTAAAGCAATTGTAGTAAAACACAGTTTTTGGAAAAAGAAACCCAACTTTGTTGAACACCTAGTAATTTTAAAGAAGTGCACAACATCAAAAGTGTTTTGAGGATATGAAACTATAACAAAGTGGAAAAATGTTATGAAAGAACTTATGCACTAAATATACGTACATACACTGTTAGGTTGGTCTCTTATGTCCTTTCATTTCTGTTGTTAGAAATTTCTGTAATCTAAAGGGACGATTTAATAATTAAGTCTTAATAATTTCTCTATGTTGGCTACTTTCAAAAGAATAAGTGATTTTAACCTGATGCAGAATTGAAAAAAAAAAAAAAAAACAAAAAAAAACAGAAAAAACAAAACAGATTTTAACTTGGCTAAAACTACCTGCCTTAGTGCAAAACAGCTGCATATTTTTGTGATGGGTTCCACAGCTTCTCTTTGGAAGTGTTTTGAAACTGGCTACAACACTAGATGTATTTTGTGCTTACCTTTGGCACATGTACAGTTTCTGTATTCCATTAGGTCACAAAACAAAATTGCTTTTGTCCATCTGTGCATTATTCAACCTTTCACAAACCTACCATCTTGGTGGTGTTTACAACCTGGGCTAAAAACATAGAGAAGTGATAGTTAAAAACAACTTCTCACCTGTCATTTATGGAACTTCTCACTTCAATTTTATTAATCCAATTGTCACTGGCTTCTTTGTATAATTTCCTTTTTTCTTTTTTTTACTAAATCTATTTTTTCATTTTGTCTACAGAGAAGGGTATTGATTAAATACAATTTAAATATATGATCTACCACGACTGTCCAGTGGTGTACAGAATAAGGAATCAGCCAGGTTGCAGACATATAAGTCAGTAGTTTTCTGGGGAGACAGCCTGTGTACTGACCCTTCCATCATGGCACATTTCTGTCAGTCTTTTTATTGAATTCACCTACTATGAAATGAGCTTAATGATCTATATTTTCTTTCTTGCCATCATGCTCCCTCTAAATAATTTCCTAGAATTAATTTGTAAGGAGTTGGTTTAATTAAACCTTCTAGATGTGAGAAAAAGCTTTCTTTCTCATGTTCATTCCAGAAGAAGCAGCCAAACAAAATATCTATGACATTATAATTTCTTTTTTTATTTTTTTTTTCAAGCCATACAAAACTAACCAGTTTTAGGTACTGTAAAAGAATGATTATAACAGCTGAAACAGGAAAAGAAATCAAAATGCAACTAGTAATACTTTCAGAAGTGTCCCTGATCATCCTGTAATGCAGCCTATGCTGAACATTGCTTTGCTCTGAAAGCACATATCAGTGTGAAGAATGTTACTATGTTGGTTTAGAATAGCTACAGGTACAACAGTGATTTGCACTACAAAACTTTTGGATTATTTTCTGCATAGTTTCAATATGCTCTTAAATGCTTAAATGAGAGCTGCAATCCATGTGTACGTGCCAGAAAATGTAGATTGTGTTTAGAACTGGTTGCATTTTATTAATAAATGGTATATTAATTGAAAAACGTCATTCAGTGAATCTGAAATGAATGTCAATTTGCATTTCACTCCACTGTTTCAGCTCAGGAAATCATGTTATCTTACTTAAGGAAGGGAACTCTCTTCTAGTTCAGATGTGCAGCCTGCTTCCTAAATTTTCCTTTATTTATTTGAGTAAGGTGGGACATCTTGAATATGAATAAATACCATCAAATAATAAACTACATTACTTAAAATTAGCAGAAATCACTACAACTCCTTTTAACCAGCATTTCTCAAGGAAGTTTTCCCGTTGGATAAGATAGATCTGGCTTCACCATTACGGCTGTGGTGACTCTTGGATGAAAACCTGCCTTCAACCTTGCTTTACATAGGTGAATTCTTTCATCCAAGTCTGGAAGTGAGACTGGAGAAATAGATAAAATAATCTAAAAGTCTGAAGACAGCATCCACCCTTTCTGAAAGAATGGAAAATGTAATGAACCTTTATCTGTTTATCAAATTTAAAAACAAACAAACAAACAAACAAACAAACAAAAACTGTGAGTGTTGCCAGACAGTAATCCTCCTGGGAATTCAACTATATTCAGGAATGACAGCCACTGAAGGCTTTGGGACAAAATTGCACAGCTTGTCTCCTGGAGTTCCCCTTCCACAGTATGCCTTCAGAAATGGTCTCCTGATGCTATCGACAGCAACCTGTCTATAGGAACATTAGATCAGCTTTGGTAGACTTGCTCTGTGCTTCCATCCCTTCGGTTCTACTTTTGAAGCTGTCTGAAAATCACAATCAGTTTCTACTTTTCCATTGTTACATCAACGGTTAAAGACCAACCGCCTTCCCTCTCTATTAGATCACTTTAAAGAGCAGAAGAAACCCAGTTCTTTCCTATCTACAAAAGCAGATGCTTTCTTTTGTGAAGACAAGAAGAAGGTGGGGACATTCTTTTACTTTCTCTCTGTTTCCTCAAAAGAGTATCTTGTCAATTCCAAAAGCAGCTCTTTTCTTACACTAGTAAATTAAGCATTCCCTAGCACTGAGCACAAATTATATGGAAAGCTCCACAGCGATAATTCTAAACTCTTTTATCTTCCAAAACACAGAGTACTTCTAAACTGTCTTTTGAGAATGGCTCCTAGTCACTCCTGCTAGCACCTGAAATGTGACAAAGATTCTTTTGGAGAAGGCTATGGTCCCACCAGAGAATTCCATGGACTCTTCTAACACAGTGAAACTGTTCATTATGAAAATCCAGTACAGATTCTTTCTTGATAATTTTCACTATACTACTATAGACATCTTTGTAAGGCAAAAATATTAGACATTCCTTGTTCTCCCAAAAGAGATTGGTTACTCTGTGTGTGTCCTTACAAAAAAACTCACTCATTCCTTCACTTCATCCATTTTACTTTTCTGTCGTGAAATCATACATTACCTCAACCTAAGAGGGACATTTTGACAAAGCTGAGAACAAAAACGCAGGAAGCTTTAAAGCAGTAATTCTCTTGTTCTTCAATAAAATTAATATTTATTCTTCTCCATGATAGAATTAGAATGAAAGCAGCTTGAAAAGTTGAGGTCAGATCCCTGATTAGGCATTATACATGAATACAGTGCAAATTTGATACTTGTTAGAATAAGCTACTAGTTTCAGAAAAGGGTATCAGTTCTGGATGTACTCCATTGAGCAACATTTATTGCCTCATTCCATTTGAATTGCACATAGGCATAACTTCAATCTCATTGATCCTCATATCTATCAAACGACAACAAAAAAGTTATGATTATTTCCAAGTACTCAAATGGATATGAGATTTATTAATCTTGTCAAGTTCCTTTATTTCTACATAAGTTTTGATGCCAAAAAAGTATTTTGAGGTTTAATTTCTGCTTAGACTTTTACTCTGAAAATGTACTTTAAACAATATATTTTATATTTTGTCTTCTGTGGAAGAATTAATAGAAGTCAGTCATGTAGGAAGACACAGTTTGAAATGTAATTACAGCAATCATTTAAAGATGCATAATGCACCTACTGACTTCTCATTTTAGCATCGTGCATTTCTCTGTAGGACTGGAAGGCTAGTGTTTAACCTGCGTGTAACCTACTCACCTGTATTTCACAATGTAATCTATCATGCTAATGAATCATTAGTCTTGGCATTTCAATATAGGTGACAGTAATTAAGAATAGCATTACTAAATAGGAGAAATTTTAAAAGGCTGATGGAGAATTTTATGCAAAAAACCGACAACACTTTCTAAATTTCCTGCACAAGTTCTATCTCAGACTGACTTTTGGCAATTATCGTGTTATTTCTCTATTTATACCCTTCCAGGTGTGGCATATTGTGCTGAGCAGTACTCTACCTTCTTTCAAATGAAAGGTGTAGTTTTGCTTGAAATTTCTTGCATGGTATTACAGCGCTACCATGACATTCCTGCCTTCATTTCGCTGCATTCATTATCCTGATGCAGATGTATTCTGGCTTTCCCAAGGCGCAGATCAGGCTCCTGATCTGGTTGAAAAATAAGCTTGTCTGACAGATCCTTATTCTGTTCATAAATTCTGGTGCATAAGTAATTGTGATAGTGAAAAGGAAAGACCAGCACAAATCTGGAAGGGAAGAAGAGAGAAGTGGACATAGTATTTAAACTGACCTGCTCAGGAACAGTACTCTATATAAAAGCAATGGAGGCACTTTTGGTAACACATTGGAACTCAGGGAGGGAAACTTCTAGGAAAGAGTTGAGTTCTAGCTGAATTAGTAACATTCTGGAAGAGGTATGAAGTTTAAGAAAAGCCTACAGTGAATGAAGGAGGTTGATCATCAAAAAAAACAACATGTGGAAGGTTGTGAAACACATGGATAATGTGAAAATTAGCAGAAGTCAATCTGAGCTAGCCTGAGAAAGGAAATTAAAAGAAATACAGATAAGCTTTTGTAACTAAATTACGAAAAGGTAAAAAGAAAAGGTGATGGGATAGAATTAAAGTTAATCTACGTATGACTCCAACTTCAGTGGTTGCCTTTCTTTGGTTTTCTATAAAGACAGAATACCTTATATGTCTGTTACCACATGGAACATCAGATACCAGAAACAGAAAGACAGGCATCAGTTTTGGGATGGGAGAAGGCAAGAACAGTAAAAGTAAATCCATAGTTAAAATGTACTAGTTCCTAAAAGCTGAGGCTTCTACAACATCATGAGTTCTATTAATGAAAATTAGTTCTTCAGTGATATAACTTCAGAACAGTGTGCAATTCCAAGGCTAATTTGTCCTTTGTCCTTGATATTTTCACTAGTGTTCACAGCACAACAGTTAATCAACATACCTAAACCTGCAAAAATGGGAAGAATTGTCAACATGGAAGTTGTATTCTCAACTGAATAGTTATATATTTTATTTTTACTGTTTTACACTCAAAATCATGAACATGGCAATATAAGTGTTGATTTACATATAATTTCTTGTAATTATTTTGAGAATGAAATCAAAAGAAGAATAATTTCTCACCAGTGTCAATGACAGCATCAAAAGCATCTTCAGACGACCACCACATAATGATAATGTCAAGTACCATAACATGATAGTCTTAAATTCAGTGACATCAGGTAGAAATGTTACGGCTGCCATCAGGCCGGAGAAGTTCATAATTTCTTCTGTACTGGTTTTAAAAGTCAAATATTAGAAGTTGGGTTCCTAGAACATGGTACATATATATAAAGAAGCAAATTATCCCTATAAAATGTATTGTATCTTGTCTCCATATACAAGCACGCACACACACACAGAGCTAAACAATAAAAATACCCCAAACAAACCTTTTAATTAGGTTTCAGGCCTATATCTCATCAAGCATGGAAATATGTAAAAATGTACTCAAGATTCTATAAATATGTAAATCCTGAGCCCACCCACCTTCCCATCCCATACACCACACTAATTAAAAGAAAGAAAATGTATTAAGTTAGGAACTTATAATATGCTGTGTCTAACTACACTTTAAATATTATGGTAAGTTTTATTAGATTTGCAAGGTCGAACATCCAAGGTACAGGATAAGGGATTTATCATTGTCTATGCAATCTGAATTTCGCCTTGGATACAGGAGTCCTACAGTATAAATTATTTGTCACACAATCTCTTTTTTTTTCCTTTCTTTTTTCTTTTTTTTTTTTTTTTTTCTTTTTTTTTTGCATTAGACTTGCTAGACTCTTTCAGGTCACAGAAGAATTACTGCTCACTTACTGAACAGTGTTCTATTTCCTATTGTTCAGTGCACAGCCCCCTGCCTTCATTAATTCAGACTATTCAAAACCTACTCTAAAGATGAAATTAATTTCCTCAGAAGCTTTTAATGGTGCTCATCATTGCAGCATCTAAGTGCTTTATGAACATTAATACATTTATTTTTACAATGTCCCTGTGAACTGAGTAGTTATTGCTATCTCCTTTTTATAAACGGAAAACTGAGACATGAGAGATTAATGTAAAATATCCAGTAATGTGGGGAACTGTACATGAGCTCATGAGGAGCCACTTTTCCCAAGTGCTTGGCAGAGCCAGAACTGATCACTTTCCTCACTATTCATCACTATGACCAATCTTTTCCTCAGTCTTTGTATCAGTCATATCTCAATCCCATATCTGGTTTCTGATCTCTCTCCTACTATTGATTAGACTACTGATCTCATTTGCAGTTTCCTTACTTGCTGAAAGCATCTGTTTGACTAAAAGTATAGCAGCATCTTTCTAGCTCCATTTCAGTCTTTATGTACTCATTTTGTTTAATTGCCTGCAGTTCCTCTGTCTCACATTTCCCTCTTCCAGTTTCCTAAACCCTCTTTCACTCCTTGCCCGTATTCAATACCTTCTATAGATGGTTTCCCCTTCCATAACCTGCAGCATCCTTAAGAGAGCCAATGGATACTTAGTTATTTTTTAATTAAAACTGGGATTAACTGAAACAGGATCTTCCAATGTAAAGATTTTACCATCTTAATCACAGTAGTTGCTATTTGTTGTGTTTATAATAACGAGTGGATTTCTCGACAGTACAAATATCCACTGGCAGAATGGAGCTTTTGGATCAGAACATTATTATATATGTTCAGGCTAAATAACTTAATTTTTTATTCCACTAGCTCTCATAAACCAAGTGGGCCAAGTCTTTGAATGGGAAACTCTTATGGTACATTGAGTAGGAACTTCTACTGATAATTCAGTGCTTTCCCCTTTAAATCATTAAATCATATACTGCAGAACACATTATAATGAAACCAGTGCTCCTTGGATAAATTTCTGCCTGAAATGGCATTTCTACTTAAATTATTGCCATTTAACAACATTTTCTTTAATATCAGTTTTCAGCCATCTCCCTCGCTCATTAAGATTGACCAGGGATTTTCTGTGACCTGTGTTTTGATTGGTAACAGTAAGATTTTGAGATTTTAAGTCAGCCTTTTTTCAGTCATATCCTCTGAATTTCACTGTCTTTTTTTTTGTCCTTGCCTACTATGTGACTTTACAGTTTACAAATGAAAGACTATTGTTCTCTCAAAACTAGAGCATAAGAAATATAGAAAATCTTAGCATATGATCTTCACTAGCAATGACAAACCACAAATGCAAGTAGGAACTCTTTAAAGATTTTTCTTTCTTTCAGTGCTGTTTATATAATGGCTGGTAACATGTAGTACTCTGATATTGAAAAGCAGAGCCTCTGTTAATTTTTAATTAAGTCTTAAAACTGTCATTACCTCATTAAAATCAGATCTGCTAAAAAAAGTGAAAGTATTACAGATAAAATCTGTCAGTGAATGTAAAAGTCGAACAGAAATATTGGTAAGAAAATCCTAGCTAGCTGAGCAAAAGACACTAAGTATCCTCAATTCGAGATTGCCTTGTGGCAATCTGAACAGAGAAGACAATCCCTTAAGTACTTTATCCTGCCAAACACAATTGCCAGCAGTTCATTCTGAGTCACTGAGATAACATTCAGGATAAAGATCTTTGCTGCATATTTTGGTCAAAGTTCTCTGAAATGTACAGAGTTGTGTACTGTGTGAACAAAGGATGTTTAAATCCTGGGATACTAGTTCCACAGGAGATTTAAGCACTTCACTTTTTTTTTTTTTTTTTTTTTTTTTTTTTTTTTTAAAATAAAATTATCATTTGTATTATTTTTCATTATAAATTCCAAAGCAATATGTTTTGGAGTCAATGAAATATACTTTTTTTAATAAAATTGAATTGTTTTGTATACAGTGGTTAAGACTATCCTATTATGGTGATTTAAAATAGTTTTTCCCACAGCATTTTGAGTACTTCAAATTTGACTTTGTACTGTGCTATACTAAAAATATAAGAAATTCATATCTGTATGTAATATATACTTAGACATGGCAAAACTTGACCCAGCACTGCCAAAACTAAGAGCTTAAATGACTACTTTTTGGACAAAACTGTTCTTACAAAATATTTCTTTATTGATAAATTTACAAAATAGAGAACACAATATTGAGACTGAAATATCATTATAATGAACTTATTATTGGGTTTTTTTCTGAGAACTATGACACTAAGTCTTCAAAATTCTGTTCTAGTTATTCAATTGTTGAACTGGAGTTACAAGTAAAGAATCTGATGAGGAAGGAAAGGCCGCATAAGAAGTTATAGTGAAACTGATTCTTGCAGTCCTATAATTTCTGTAAACTTCCTCCCTCTCCTCCTCCCAATCTCTTCGATACAGATTCTCCTTAAACAGATCTACAGGCAATAAATCATCCTTGTTCAGTGTACCCACCTGATGACAAAGGCTTGCACATTCTGCCTTGTCACCTAGACCTAAAGTGAAACTTACTTGCAGCCTTGAAGCTTACCTTAATTTGCTGTTATTTCATATACACTCCTAAACGTGTGACCATAACACATATACATGGTTTTCCCTGTGGAAAAGATTTACATAAAAGAGCATAGAGTAAAAGAACTAGAAGCAGTATCCAGGTGCAAAATCTGGGGATTCTCTGACTGTTTTAAATGAACTTTCTACCAGACCAACAACACAAAAAGAAACTTGCTTTTCAAAGGCCATTTAAGAAAGATATTAAACTACCATCAAAAGTATTCCCTCATTATTTGGAAGCAAATTCAACTGAGTATTATCAGGATACATATAAAATTTGTTCAGACTTGTAGGAAAGGGTGTGAAATTCAAATGTTTGCTTTCATAGCATCACAGGTACCTTATTAAATTTAAATAAAATATTTACTGAAATGAATTTAAATAAATAATGGGAGTTGGACTCAATACTCCTTATGGGTACCTTGTGACTTGAGATATTCAAAGATTTTATTAGTTGAGTATTTTAGCATATTTTAAGGACTTGTTACAGTCATATCACAGAATCACAAAATAGTTGGGTTGGAAGGGACCTTAGAGATCACTTAGTTCCAATACTCCTGTCATTGTCAGGAACACCTTATGTAGTCCAGGTTGCTCAAAGCGCCGTCCAACCCAGCCCTGAGTACTTCCAGGGATTGGGCATCCACAACTATTCTGGGCAACCTGTTCCAGCCACTCAACACCCTCACAGTATAGAATTTCTTCATAATATCTAATTTAAACTTACCCTCTTTCAGTTTAAAGCCATTTCTCCTTGTCCTATCACTAACCTTTCTGATAACAAGTTACTCCCTGTTTTTCCTGTCGGCCTCCTATCATTCATTTTTAAAGCAGCCATATATTATCTTCTAAAGTACCATGTGTTTTTGTAAAGAAATTACGCGGCATTAAAAGAAAAAAAAAATAAAATATGCAGAGATCCTTATCAGACAGATTTTTTTTGAAAGTACATGCATTTTTCTAAGTAATACATTTAGACACATACCAGTGCCTAAAATTACACACCTCATCTTTCTAGGTGTATTTGAAAATAATAACAATTCTTCACATCAGCTGTTTTGTACATCCAATAAATTGTTTGCAACCCTATCTAATAATCTTTCTTTGCAGTCCTTTCACTTCCTACAATGTTTGAAGATCTGTAAAATACAAAATTTTCTTATCTTTTTTTTTTTTTTTTTAATAGCCAGACTTTCCAGATCATTTGCAAAGATTTCTTGTATTCAGACTTTATTAATATAGAGCCTAACACTCTGTGACAGTGCATTGCAATGAAGACAGGATTCATCAGTCTACTTCAGATAGTCAGGGCTGCCAAGTTTTATTCCTTTTTTTTTTTTTTTTTAATCTTACTGAGTATCCTGAAATATGATGAGTTTTCTAGAACACTGCATATATGTCCTTGTTTATTCTTATCTCAGTTAATGAAAAACAATCAAGGCAAGTGAATCAGTCACTGATGCATAAAACCCAAACCAAATGCTTTCTAAAAGCAAGAAATACTGTTTGTGATTTAGCAGCTGAAAAATCTGTATATGATGTCTGTTGTAGAGCTTCATGCTTTTACTATTGATGATCTTAAAAGCTTTCATCTACTTTAACTGATACTGTTTCCAGATAGTAATTATGACTGATGTATTTTAAACAAAGACTAATGATATGTCTGTTGTTGCTACGAAAATGCATGCAAAGTAGGTCACTGCTGCAATATGCTGGAGTGTAAGTCTTCATTTTGTAAATGTTATAGATTCCAGAGGATTTACTTCTGGGTTTGCTCAAATCTACCTTAATACTGAAATTAAATATTTATACTGGAGTTAGTAAAATCAGGGGGTCTTTTTTTTTTTTTTTTTTGACAAATGGGGTCACCTTTTAGGGAATTAACAATTTATGAGCTGCAAACTCATGTGAGGTTGTGATACATTTGCTTATTGTAAGCGCCTTGGTATCTGCACACATGGGCTAATAGTGTAACAAAGTCACAAAGTAGATGGAAAGAACATCCTCCTAGAGGGTAAAATAGTAGTATCAGACTTTGATCCTGATTTGAAAAAAAATATTGTTGCAGAGTTCAAAAAGGGGAAAAAGACACCACAGAAACCATTTTCCATCAGTAATGTGGCTTGTTGAAAAAAGCATTTTGCAAATGTTCTCTCACTAGGATTACCTGTACAACCATATTCTTTTGTGGGTTTTTTTTTTTCATTTAAGTCATTTACTTACAAAAATTCCTGGTAATGCGCAGACAAAAAATAAAAAAAATGTAGGCAGAGATTTAAACACATATAATTTGTATATTAAAGACATTTCACTCTCTTCAATGTTAGTAATTATTGTCCTTGTGCGAAGGAGACAGCTGAAACCAGCAACATTGATTTTCAAAATGGAAGCCAACAGGCAGTGTCTTGAAACCTAATTCCCAAACTAAATCATTAGGGAGCAACTCACATCTCAGTGTGATCTAGGTTAGAACATCTATGGGACATGCAATCTGGAATTTGTATCCATGGACTGTTTCGACATTAAAAGGGTATTGTTTGCTGACTTCATATAAGTTGTCTGAGATGCAAACACTAAGGCTGGGAATGATTGACATGATAAAATTAAGTTCAAAGTAATTACAAAAATGGTATTTTTTTTAAAATATATTTTACAGATATAGCCTAAAAGTAAAGTACCTGCAGGGAGTAACATTGCATTCACTGTTTGTACCTCTCTAATAGAAAAAGTTGCCAAAACTAGAAATACCTTGCATACATTAAGCACAGGCATTTTGAAAAAGGGCTACAATAAAAGGTTTACAAGTTTCAGTATTTGAATTATAATGGTTGCAAAGATGATGTTTCCACTTCAACTCTTTAAAATACTGCTTGAAATGGAATGCATTTAGGCACTTAAAGTTTGATTTATAAAACTTCTATTTACTTTTATGGAGGTTCTTTGCATAGTTTACTTGGTAAAAGTAGAACAGTTTTCGTTTACGTAAATCATATTGTTCTCTTCTTTTCTCACAGAAGCACTTGTGGATGCTATCTTATTCCTATTTCGGAATGCACATTAAGATAAAAAGAAGATGAAAGTGTGAAAAAACTGTGGTGATCTCAGACTTAATCAGTAGATTGCACTGTATTATATTTTATTCAAAGAAAAATAATGGAAACATTTTAAAATTGCACTCAGAAACTATTGCTGCACGGAGGAAGGTAAAAGTGGCAAAAAAAAAAAAAAAAAGAAAATAATTCCTCTTTGAAGGAGTATGTTTGGTCTGATCTGACACTTTCAGGATATTTACACTGAACTTCTTGCTAGGTGATTTTTCTATCTGTATATGCATTGTTAAACAACATAGTGCTAAAGGACTACCACAGCTTCTTATTTTTCCAGTGATTGCCAGCCATGAGAACTCTGAATAAAATAATGAAGGTCTGCAGCATTTATAACTGAAGTATAAGCAGAAAACTGATTACCACTTACATAAGGGTTCACAAATTTTATCATGTTCTAGATTTGGGACAGAAGGGAGAACACTATTTTCCATTGCTACCTTTCCTGTAAGAAGAGGCCAAATATTTCTATCTATATTTTCAAAGCTACAGCACATTTAAAAGAGTATTGTGCTCATATTAGTGTTGTCCCAGCATTCAATCTACATGACTTCTTTACGGATTTATTACCTAACCTCTCATTCACAGGAGTGAAAGGCTTAAATCTTTTAGTGCAAAAGAACCAATCCTATTCCTTTTTTCTTCATCAAAGCAAGAAATAGAGAAAAGAAGTTAAGGGGTGGTAAGAATTTGGGTGCCTCCTCCAACTGCTCCAGCCCAGGACCTTCGTGCCCAACCCCAGCCTGGTCTCCAGACACACCACTCCTGAACCAAAGAGTCAGGCTTGAATTTTTCTGGTGAATACACATCCAAACTCCACTCACATCAGGTTTGAGGAAGATACAGACACTTTCCCCCATGGCAGCCATCACCTGGGCCATGGCCTGGGACTAGGGTACCACTCCAGCCACCAGCTCAGAGCCCCTCACTCACTTCATTTGCCACAGTTAGCCAAGTAGCTGGTTTTGGGAACACACACACCCCCACCCACACCCCTTTGCCTCTACACACACTCTCCAGTGCTGCCTTAGTGGCTGGAGTTTAAAGACCCCAGTGGCTCCAGTAGCTGGTACTGAGAGTGTGTGAGAGAGAGAGAGAACATATTGACCAGCCGTGTTTTACATGTGACTAACCTCTATTATATCTTTTTCAGTTTACTTCCTCTTTGTTTTGTCCTGTTCCCCCTTCTGCTGCACACTTCCCATGAGTTTGTACAGCTCTACCCATTCCCACACCTCTGCCTGTCTAAGTTCCCCTGGTTTGCAGTCTTACCTGTTGCAAAGTCCAGGTTGATCTTCCTGGAAGTGGTCCCTGTGGTTTCTTGATAGCTTGTCAATTAGCGTAACTGTGGAGGTGTGTTTTATCTCATTTTTGCCACTTTTATTTGGTCAGATGTATGTTTCTGTAGATGTTTTTTTCTTGTTTCCCTCTTTTCCTTTCGTTTCCCAGTTGACAAGGTCTGCTGTAAGATAACCTTGCTGGAATAAATGTTCTCACAATCTCACTTGCCCTCATCAATGAGTGTGACCAACCAGCTTTGGTTCTTATATCTGCCCTGTATGGGTTTTTTTGTGACGTACTCCTCATTATCCCTTTTTGCACTGAAAAAGGTCCTTGACCAGACATCCCTAAAGAAGCAGTCACTCTCCTTCCACTTACTCTTACAAATGCGACTAGTAAGGAAAAGTTGCATTATTCGTTCATCAAGTTATGATTCTTTCACACTGCTTCTATCAGTAGTTCCATTCATATTCAGAAGCACCAGAAAATATTAAAGGAAGCTTGAGGCAAAAATGTTTATAATAGCCCAAAAAACAACAAAAGCACTATTCCTTTATATTTTTCAGCTGTTCATACTTTCAAGCAATGTCAGTTCAAACTGCAGTTTTCCCCAAGTATTAAATAAATATAGCAGCACTGGGAGCATTAAAATAACACTAGGCAGTTTCTTAATGTACTTTGCAGTAATTTTCCTTTCATCCTGAACTGCTATGTGTTGTTGTCATAACTATCATTAGAAAGAAATCTCTGCTAGTCATAAGGACTAAGAACCCATATTCCATTTGCATGAATTTGCACAACATAATGTTTCCTGAGTTTATGCCAGTGATTTATTTTTTTTACCCCAGTCCTGATCTCCATATCTCACAAATTCTTCCTTAAAAGAAGGCAAGTAGATAGTAATCTGTGTATTTGTAGCAACCATAGCACATGTGTCTTTTCATTCTTTTATTCTCTTCCCTGCAGCATCTCAATGTGTGAACTCAGATTTTCAGTCTACCCATAGCAAATATTTGTCCAATGGTATAACACCACTTTTTCAGTTCTGCTGTAGTTTATTGGATAGCCTAAAATCGGCAGTTTGCTGCATTTCTGTATCACATTGTATGAGAAAAGGTCTGTATTTCAAAGTGTGAGGTCAGATTAATGTCAACAGTCTCCCTGTTGAAATCTTTGCTAATCAACTTATGAAATGTCACTGAAGCATATGTAAGCATACATGTGTATTTAATATACAGTCATATATTTCATATTTAGCTGATAAATACAAATATAGACACATGTATGTTTATATATACAGATTAGATAGATATAGATGATATAGATATAAATATAGAGATAGAGATAGAGATAGAGATGGAGATGGAGATGGAGATGGAGATAGAGATGGAGACAGAGAGATAGAGAGATAGATAGCTATTGAGATAGCGATAGCGATAGCGATAGAGATAGAGATAGAGATATATAGACAGATATAGACAGATGTAGGTATATCTACATATATGATTGATTATAAATTTCTGAGTCAATCATTATTCCCAGCCTTTTGTACTTAATGCCACTCTATATAGGACGGGTTTATTTGCCATCTCTTTATGCTGTTGAATGTCTCTCTCTGTCCATTGGGCCACATTTGCCAAAGGCAGTAGCTGAGTCAGATAACAGGGGCAGATTCCTAGTCTGAGAAGCATATCAAGATCTTTTCATAGAGGAACATATACCACAAAGGAGATCTGAACAACAGAATTTGCAAAGTATTGTAATGATCATTGCCTCCTGTTAGCCTCCAAATTTGCTTTTGTTAACTTAAATGATTTGTCCTCCTCAAGAAAGGTTTGAGACTACATCTTGAAGTTACTCTGTGCTTTCAAGGGACTGGTTCCTTCTACATAAATTTGATCACAAACTTCTTTATTGGCAGAAAATAAATCCTTGATTCTTTCAAAATCTAGAATGAAGAGATGTAAAATGTTGTATTTAGTAGACTGTCTCCTGACAGGTTCAGCTAAGTGCACTAAAAAGCTGCAATCCTTACAGAGATTTTCATGAGAACAATATAAAAAATGTCACAAAAGTTAAAGATTGTAAGATCTTCATTCTACTCCTGTGAGAGTAATATCAAGAAAAATCTGCGTATTCTTGCTACACAGCAATCTGCTTGCTGTGTGCCTGTCATGACAACTGCTTTTCTTAAGACTGCTGGAAAACTATAGAAATTACGAAGGAATTGTACTGACATATACCTTCTGCCACCCTGCATGAATTCTAAAGGACACAGATCTTCCCAGGAAGTTCAATCATTCTCATAAAGCTCCTTTGGATTAAAAAAAAACCCAAAAGTTTGTGAGAAAAAATAAGTTTTCACTAGAAGTTTCTTTTCTTTTCTGTGTCTATCTGTAGTATTTCCCACCTAGACTTAGAAGGGTCAGGATCTTTTATCTCTTTTGTCTGCAAGAATGAAAGGGATCTTGTACTATTGACACTTATTGGCTTTAAGTTTTGGTACAGTATTTCCGGGGGTGGTGTTTGTTACTCCTTCATGGGTCACATTAGCCTCCAGAGCAGCCCTTGGTGACAGCCTGTGTCTCTGTGGCCATGACACTTTTCTAAGGGAATGGTTATTCTGAGTTATTCCAGCTTCCATTTTATCAGAGCTCTTAATCAAAAATCAAGGTTATTTTTCCATAGTGACAGTATGAAGATTCCTGGTTTTCCTCTCCTTCCTAGAAAGCATACCCTGAGGCATAAAATTTAAAAATTATGTTGATGAATGGGAGAAGATTTGGAGGCTTGAATAGAAAAGCAGATTTTTTTTCTAAAAAATGAAATGTCTTTTTTAGTTCTACAAAGGAAAGATACACAATGATACATAAACAATAAAAATGAAATTTAGCAGGTGAAGCAGCAACAAAATCCAGCATTTGAAACTTAAAGGTAATATTTTTTATTGGGAACAAACAACCTCACAGAGGGAAAAATAATCACTAGAAGAACTTGGCTAGAGAAATAGTGCAAATTTTTCTTATTTTATTTATATATGTTTAAGACATGTCTACTTTAAACAGTTAATTTAGAGAAATTCTACAGTTCATGTTACACTGGAGTTACAGTAGAAGATTGGAATGATAATTTCTATGTTAACCACTTCTTAATAAATCTGACAATTTTTGAAAATCCATTCTATATTTTTGACTCTTGCATTTTCTGTTGGGAACAATATGGCAGTTATTCATTTGCTGAATGCTAGCTGAAGACAGTAAAGGCAAAGCTTTCACAAGTGATCCCTCATTAGGAGCACTCATGACAGCTTGATTTATTGATATACCTTAGGGTATGTAGTCTGATTAGTCGCTTGACTTTGACATACCATCTTTTTACTCACAGGATCTCTGAAATTTACTTTTGCACATTTTCTCTTCTTCAGTCAAGTACGTATGAGATACCTGATTTATTCTGTCTGACAATCATAGTACTAACCTTGCATTGTCTAATCATATAAAACAAATTCAGGCATTTAGACATGAAGTGGCCATTAATGTAACCAAAATTATTAGCAAATTATTTTTATTTTCCCTGTGTTTTAGTCCTAAATTCTCTGGCCCCAATAGGCAGTTTGCTAACTCTACTCTTCTGGCAGAGATTCCAAACTTGATTAAACATGGCAACCTGATAAAGGCTGGTCCTGCTTTTGGCAGAGGGTTTTAAATGGTCTCCAGAGGTCCCTTCCAACCTAATTATTGTATAACAATTTTATGGACAAGAAAGGATAAATTTATTTACCTAAGTCAAACTCCAGTTACAAGTCTAAATTCAAGTTTTGATATGAATAATTGGCTGGATACCTGTGACTCAAATTTGGCCATCCACACCTTCTTCACTCCAAATAGAAAAACTATGAAAAATATCTTGTTGGTGTATAAGATGTAATTTTTTTATTATGAGCATGAAACAACAAACCATAGAATTGGCTTGAGCATCTTCTGTTAGTCGTACATTACAGTGGTCAAAGCCAGCGGAAAATGTGTGTATAATTCCCCCAAGGTGGATGGAAGACACTGGTTGGTAGCGTGTTATTTTTGTATCCACCTGCAGTATGAAAGGTGGTGCCAATGTGCAGACAGGAAGCTGGAGCCATGTCTCTGCACAAAGTAAAGCTTTTCTACGTTTCCACTTTCCAAAGGAAAACCAGGTACTGTTGTGTCTTGCAGGTGCATACTCTGCAGGACAGCAGCTCCTGCACTGTTTTCCTCTGTAGTGCTAATGCTGATCACATACCTTTACATACCCACATATTTTAAACACTAGTCTCGGTACTATTTCAGTAGAAAGAGTTGAATGCCCAGAAATAATTTTGACAAAAACATGACAGCAAAATAAATGGATGACTGGCAACATGATTTTTGAGAAGATAATATTGATAAAATCCTTGCTGATGTAAAAGAGAAAAAAAATCTAAGCTCAAAAAGATAGTGTCTTCCTGCCTCTAGAAGGTCCCACACAGTGACTAGATTAGATAATGTGTCTGATAGAAAATATATTTGTCACCAGAGTGTGTTGAATGTCACAGCTGTCCTTCAAAATCCTTATATTTGTCAACATTGCAGGATACCCATTCACTCAAGTTGTAGAGGCTTGTGCTTTTAGCACTAAGAGATTCTGAATGACTCTGTCTGTCACGGTACCTAAATTGCAATCTTTATAAATATTCAGGCAAAGAAATGTTTCTCTTTCATTATTTCAATAATAATTTCAAGTTATTTTAGAGGTTCTTTAAATAATTAAAGCAGTAATATGGTGACATTTAAGAGATGAAAATTAAGAAATTGGACACTTAGCAGATAGCAGTCCCTGATGATGAGATTCATTTATTCTGTGAGCTGATGAATTGATACTGTGTTCAGTTTCAGGCCAACCAGTAAAGATATAAATAAGCTGAGAAGAATTCAGGGGGGATCCTCCAAGGTGGTGGGATCTGGAGCACTTGCCCTGTGAAGAGAAGCTGGATGAACTGTGTTTTTTCATCTTGGAGTAGACATGGCTTCATGGCACTTAGCTGTGTCTCCCCAGTGCCTACAGGGAGGTTCACAAGGACATAGACCTAGACTTTTCAAAGTGGTGATTGCCAGGAAGAAAAGAGAAAACAGGCACAAAATGAAGTGAAAATCACAAGAAGAAATATTTTCCCCATACGAACATTTAGGCAGTAGCACAGGTGCCCCAGAGAGGTTTTGCAGTGTCTGTCCTCAGAGATTTTCAAGACCCAACCAGGTGAAGTTCCAAGCAACTGGTCTAACCCTCTGGATGACTTTCCTTAAACAAAGAATGTGACCAGCAACCTCGTGAGGCTCCCTCCACTCTGAATCGTATGTTTTCTCTGATCCTAAGTTTTCTCTGACTTCCAGATTATATGTGTCCCTCCTTCTGTTAAATAAGTTTGACTTTGGTATTGCAATAAGTACCATGTGTCTATATCGTTACACTTACGTGAAATATACTTCAGGGTATGGCTGTGAAATGCAATATTTTCAGCTTATTCAGAAGGCAAGCAAAGACATATATTTTCATTTTCTGTGAGACAAGACTGACAGAAAGCATTTTGACACCAATTTAGATTACACAGAGAAACTGGAATAAAAAAAAATAGCACCTCTGTGTATTGAATTAAATATAGAAAATTCATTTAAGGATGCCTTGAGTCCTTTACTGTAGAAAGAACATAAAATAGAACATTAATCACCTAGATTTAGAGTTTTTTGTACTTATTACTAAGGGAGTTTGCTGTTAGTTTAGGAATTTCAGCAACTGACATTTTTTTAGAGGAGAAAGTCAAAATAAAACATGAGAACTGTAAGGGATATTTCCCCCAGTACTGTGAGCTTGTTGATATGAGAAAGTATCTAACTGACAAGCTGTCTCTTTCAGTTCACAAAATTTGGCTAAATGCATAGTTACGGGGTAGAAGACATAAAGTATCCTCAAGAAATATCAACTTTAGTTTTAAAATAGTGAGTTTACATATGCCCCAAAAAAATGAAAGACAGATTTTTAAGCTCATATGAAACAAGAAGAAACATCTACAAATCGGGACTTGCATCATCTGGTTGTGTGGCACTGTGGCATTTGAAGGTCAAATTGCAATAGAAGCTCTGGCTCTATCAGCCACAATACTGTGTAGGAGGGAAAATGATGAAAGCAGTTTTGCCACTCCATCTGTGGATCTTTTGCTAACATACTTCTAACTAGTGGAGATATTGAAGGACATCAGGTCCCAAGCAAAAATCAGTCATAATCCTCCTGATTTTCCCCTTCCAAACCTTGATGTCTGTCACTAGGAAGAGCATGCTCTTCCCTGCTTAGCACCTGACCATCGTTTACACTTATGATTTGGAACATAGGATATAGATCTGTGTCCTGCACATGCCATCCTTCACTTATGAAATAACATATTCATGCCACAGACAAGATTTATGGGATTAGAGAACATACAGGAGAACCTGAAAAATAGTATTTGTCTATTGCATGTTATTTCAGAGGTTAATTACATTAAGAATTGCAAGGGAATTGCAAATGTTCCTCTTTTTTACTGTTTCTGTGATTCGAACAGTAATAATAGGCTTACCTTTTGGAAACATTACATGTTGTAATATAAGTGTGGGTAACTTTCTTTGCTGTAAGATAGAGTATGAAGAAAATGGTAATTATTTTAGTCCACTGTAGTTAAACTGCTTTTGAATTTACATTTGTATATTCAACACAAGACTATCCACCTACAGCAGATGTCCTGCTCTTCCTTCTTGAGAGAAATGTTCTGCATTATTCAGTTGGGTTTTTTTGCTGTTCTGAGCTGTACTTGGAACATTTCTCTCAGATCTGAAGACAGACTATACTTGAACTTCCATGTCTAGTTAAGCAGTTCAAACCCATATATAAGCTAGAATTCATCTGTAGAAAACTTACAATGAGAAAGCTTCTGGAATCATATGCTGCATAAAAATATTCATATTGCACAAGCAAATGCCAAAGAACCCAATTTCAGTATCAGACTGAATGACAGCTTGTTTCAAGCTGAATGAAAGGTTGTTTCAATTTGTGCTTTCTGAATGACAAGTCACATGAACACATCACTTTTGGTTTCTCATATTTACACAAAAACATAAAAACCAAGGACACAATAACATCTCTGTATCTTCACTGAGAGTTTTCATGTTTGAGATGCATTAAGGTGGATGCTTAGGATAAGGCTAACTGAGCAACAGACCTTTGCACTTAACCAAAATCTATCCAAACATTTAAATGCTTTCTTCTACCTTTTTCTTTTTATTTTTTTTAATATTTTTATTTTTATTTTCTTTTTCATTAAGGATTTCAGAAGTTAATTATTCTGGAGATCACATTTTACATTATATAAGAAAAAGGCAAGACAACAGAACCACAGCTCCGTATCAAATAGTTATTGAGCAGTCTGCTGGAGGCAAGAAGAATTTGTATCCCCTTCATAGCCAATGTATTGGACATGCCTTCTCTACAGGCACTGTGCCATGAGCATCTATGCCAGCTCTACTGAAAGGCAGTGTCTATAGGATCTAACAAGACTGACCAGTCACTATTTTTGTCTACAAAAAGCTTCAGGAAAGATTCACAAGCCTTTCAGAGAAATTCACTGCAGTAATATATGAAGGCAAAATGACACTTAAGGAAAACTGTAAAGAAAATAAAATTGGAATTTCATTTGTTTTCCCACTAATCCCAGTGGTCAAGAACACAACCACTAAGTTAACTAGAAAACAATAGGTTTCAGTCAAGGTGGGGATAAACAAAAGTAATCACCAACTAATGAAGAAAGAATTGGCATAAATGGATGGAGTTTTATATTTCGTGAATGTATACTTTTTACTTTGCTGATGGTCTTAACCCTATTAGTGTTGTATTGAGATTAATATTTTTCAAGCTAAACTTTTTGAAATAACTGATTTTGGTTCTCTGATGAAAGGTCACTGTATTATTTGTTTTCCATTGTCATTAATTTAACTTATTATTATTATTATTATTATTTTGCCTTTAGTCTCCTGAATCTGCTGTTTGGTTGGCTGTAGGGTTTTTGTTTTGTTTTGGTTTAGTTTTTTGTTTGTTTGTTTGTCGTTTGTTTGTTTGTTATTTTTTCTGATTTTGTTTTGGTTTGGTTTTTTTGTGGGTTTTTTATTGTTATAATAGTTATTTCCAGACTTCAGAGCATGAATTTTTTTATCTCTCAGAAGTTGTAGACCGCATTGCATCTTCATGCTCAAGTATTTAATTCAAGTCCTCATAAAAAGTCCTAGGGTTCTATTGACCAGTAACATATTTCTGTAGCACGACTTCATGACTCTTGGACAGAAATCAGTGTTTACTACTTTAATTGACAAATGTGTTAAGTATTGGTTGAACAGTTTGGATATTCTTTACCATATTGCTTATATCATAGTCTCCTTCGCCTATTATTTCAAAGGAATAAAAGTGCAGACAGGGGAACAAAGCCATTTACTTCTAACAGCAACGTTAAGAGTGTAACAGAGCAACATTAAGAGTTTAAGAGTGTCTAGGATTAGAGGTTTAAAACTGCCTAACAAGACGTGGGAACTTAAACCATACTGCAGTGTAACCTTGTGTATTAAATAATAAGATAGTTGAGATGAAACACAAGTATTATCCTTTCACCTGCAATAGATTTCATATTATTTATTTATGATAGACATGTATATCAACAGCTGCTGTTTCTGTAGTTTGATTACAGACACTAACATATATGAGTGTATCTAAATTTTCTAGGGTATGCCCATAAAAACTATTGATTGAATTATAATTCAATAGAGCATGACTAGGAAAAATTTCTTTGAGAATTCAGGACTTGCTTGTTTCTTCCATTGCTCTCATTGTTTGTACATTAGAATTAGTCTTATGAGGAAAAAATGTCAGTCCTCCTCCCACTTTTAATTACAAAATGTTTTTAGCCTTTGGACATGTATGTCATCATATGTATCTAATAAGTTCCTTTTCAACTCTAGTTAAGAGAACTAAGAAGCACTCAACTTGAAAGCTTTTAAATAATGTTGGCATTTAAAAGGTGAAAAGGTAGAAATACTTAAGCTGCGTTTGTGAGTTTGAGGTGCAGGTTTACATGATAGCAATTGTCTTTTGTGTTGTGTCCTTAAAATCAATACCTACCCTTTGCTTCACTGACATTACAAGTGTTTTTGGAGAGGGAAATAGTTTTCTACAATATTTATAAAGTTGATGCAATAAAGTAGATGTATAAAACAAAAGCTTTTCTTGTTATTTTGAAAGCCTTTTCCTTACACTGGTATTGAAACCAATAAACAGGAAATTTTAGCTGCTTTTTTGCACGTGGGATTAAATCTGTGAGGCATCTGAAGACAGACATTTCTTGCAGCATTATGGCAGTGCCAATTCCATTACCCTCTTTTCTCCAGTAAGTGTCTTCCCAAGGTCCAGAAGATTAGGATTTCTTAGTATCAATCAGACTCAGCAGACTGAGCTGGATGCTTTCCTGCATATGTACATTATCCAACAAACAGATAGCCAGAAAATGTAGTTCATCACATTGTAAAGTTCTTTTAAAAGTCAGTGCAAAATCCTTTAATACATGTAACTTTTAGATTTTCTATTCTCTAGAACAATATGAAGCACATTAGGTATGTATCCAAGTTGTTTTAAATTTAGAGCTATCATCTTTGTCCTTCAGGAGCAGTAGCCTACAGTACAATTAGTGCCACAATAAGAAACTCTATGAGGTTAAGGGCTGAATTTTGAAATTATTTGAAAACTATTGTGCTCATATCCTAATCCTCTCTGTACCTTTTAAAAATTAGTTCACTGCTATACTAAAAAGAGTAGGAAACTGTTGCATCACCTTTTACTTACAAAGGGTCAACACAGTTACTTTCCTACATGTTACATTTCCATATATGAGAGTAATCCTTTACCATCTTCTACTTGGTTTTATCAGGACACTAATAAACACTATAGACAAAAAAATCATATCAAGAAAACAAACTGAAGATCAAGGAAATACTAAAGTGCCTCTAAATGCACTTTATTCATTCACCTTTAAAGTCAAATGCCTACACTACAGACAGCTGCAAATGAGCTAATTGTTTAGATTTTCTACTTAACCTGTTGCACCACTAGGATGCAATTCATTCATCTCAAGCTGACATCTAATATAGGTCAACTGAATCAGGCTTTTGAAGTGTCTATTTCTTTACATTGTCTTGAAAGGAAGATTAGGATAACTGGCTCAGAATGTAGCTATCAGGCAACTGAACCCCATGCTGAGATGAAAATTTACCACAAACCAGTATTGCTTTTTGTTTTAAAGTGTTAAAAGGAAAGAATTTGTTTCAAGGAAAATAAAAATTAAGTTCAAATAAGTATAACAATTTAAAAGGTTGTTTTATTCCATTGAAAATATTTTGCATAAAACTCAATTTTTAAAAAATAACATTCTTAGCATTATTACTGTTACCTTTAAGTGTAATCACACAGGAATCTCTTCAATTACTGGTCACCACTACTTACTCCCTCTAGCATTCATTTTGGGTTTGCTGATATTTGATTCATATTTGGTAGACCCTAGACATTTATGATGACTATCTGAATCAGTAAGTGTAAACATTACATGACAGGTTTACCTGGAAAGACCTTAATTACAGTTAATTTTAATCTACTATCCATACTTGTACTGTTAGTTGGAAACATATAATTTCTATTCGCAAGTGACTTGGATAAAACTAATGAAGTTATTCTTGTCAATAATTTGCAATTACACTGATAAAAATCCCATTCATCTCCTTAGAGCATGAAAGAAAGATGTACAGTGTATTACAAATAATTAAACAAAATAATTTCTATTAAGTTATGTTGATAGCATGGAATTTAGGTATGATCTCCTTAAATATCAGTCCTTCAAATGAGATTTCAATCATTATTACAGTGATAGCACTGAAATAATCTGGTGCCATTTTCCTACAGTTTCCAACACTTTACTGAAAAGCCTTCACTATTCTTCTTTATATTTTCTAACAGAATCACATAGTTTCCTATTATTTTTTTGTGTAAACAATTTATACATGAAATTTATGTTAAAAGTCACATTCTACTGTATACAGACATTTAGGCACCTATTTAAATCAGTTGAGTATACCCACTGAGTTCAAGGGGACCATTTCTAGGAGTGAACTCCAACGATCACATAATATTTATTTGTAGGATCAGTTAAACTCACAAGGAGACTGATTCAGAAGCTCAGGTAATTTCTTTTAAGAAAAGGAAATGGTGGAAAAGTCTTTTTCTTTTTCTCACCTTTAACTCCATCAGAATTTTTATTTTTTTTTTTTTTTAGGTTTGGGCATTTATCACTGTAAGATGTTTTCTGTAATGCAAATTATTCTCATAAATTTTCTCTAAAGCCTTTCAGATTTTTCAGCCTCTTTTTACAAGCATGCCATCAGAACTACATTAGGTGGCAGAGAAGTTTTCAAAGAACCTAATTTTCAGACAGCAAAATTCCAGCACTTTTTGCTAAAAACAGCTACAACTCTCACTGGTAAGTTTTAACCTCTTAGTGGTTGATTTTGCTTACACTACTCAGTGGTTGTACCGTGGACCAGTGGTTCCATATGGCAAAGGTTTACCTAAATATAAGCCTGTGATTATGATTATGGTCAGTCATAGACATAAGGCTTACAGTGCATTAATATTAATGTAGGAGGAAGTATGGTTCTGTGATAAGACACCAAGTCCTGTGTGCAAGGTCAGTTGACATCAATGGAAATATCAGTCCAGGATTTTCTTTTTATTAAAGGAATGTAAATTAATATGGTTAGGTATGCATGCAGGTTTAGATAGCAAGGTCTAACGTTTGATACTCTCTTGTATGTTATGTGCTCGGCAGTCCATATAAGATGAGAAGCTGTCCTGCTAGTATTCTTCCCTGTTGCATTAGCAATACTACCAAACTACTTATAACTTCAAACCCAACAGTCTTCACAGCTTTGGTTGTGTTTGGTTTCAGTATCAAAAGTCTGTTACAGATGGAACAAATTTGGCAGTAATTTGCTTTGCCCTAGAACGGTCAGTTAAAAAGAGAAGCAATTATTAGATTGCTTAAAGAAAAGAATCCATATTGAGGAGTATCTGACAGAGTTCAGGAAGCATATTTTACTTTTATTTCTATTGATCAATTGGTAATTATATATAATTGTGACAAATGGAAAAGGAGTTTAAAAGATCAGATGAACTGCTGAGGGATCGCTGCTTGATGTACGTTCCTAAAGCAAAGACTGTGATTACTTCTTTGTGCAGCCTTGTCACTACATGACAGTCTGTGAAGGAGAGGGAGAGGGAGAGGGAGAGGGAGAGGGAGAGGGAGAGGGAGAGGGAGAGGGAGAGGGTTAGGGTTAGGGTTAGGGTTAGGGTTAGGGTTAGGGTTAGGGTTAGGGTTAG
>JAWWTY010000001.1:39972804-40001690 GCA_035222235.1 Margarornis squamiger
GGGGAGGGGAGGGGAGGGGAGGGGAGGGGAGGGGAGGAGAGAGGAGGAGAGGAGAGGAGAGGAGAGGGGAGGGGAGGAGAGGGGAGGAGAGGAGAGGAGAGGAGAGGAGAGGAGAGGAGAGATGATGCATGTTAAACAAGCTCTCTGACATGAGTATATGACAGAATATAAAGAGAGAGGTGTGAGAAGTAAATGCCTTTTAGAAACATTTGAAACTGCTTCAGTGAAGATCTTATGAAATTATGAAACCTTCTAAGAAGGTTTAACTTTTCTGATATCACAAATAAATAAATAGTGTGCCATTCATTTGCCACACATTATATAATTAAAGGAATGTTCAGACCACCTTCACAGGGCTATTAATTGATGTGTTTCACTTTACAGGTTGAAAAGGTTAAAATACACAGACAGTAATTTACAGTTGCTGAACTGACTAGTGGCAATTTATTTGTCTTTGATGACTCTTACTTGTTCAATTACATGCTCATATCCTAAACTGTAATTTGCAGCAACTTATATCACTTTGTTATTAAGCAGAATATCATGTTCCAATACAAACTGGACAAAAACATTACCTAGCATCATATGCAACAACCAGACGCAACCAAAGAAACACTGTGTGTTTGTAAGGCCTTTATTTTCAGTTGAGCTATTCAGCTAACACCAAGGTCTTCCAGATTTACTCCTTGAATGTGTCCAAACACTTAGTTATCTTGTCACAATTGACTTGTAGGTCGTCCTGGGCACTGCAACTCAGAGAAGATCAAATAAATAATTCCTGGAAGATTATGACCTTATCCTTTTCTTTATGACAAAGCAGAAGTGAAGTATGGAGGCATTTATACACATTAGTGAAAAGTCAGCACTGTGAAATGACTTGTCTAGAGTGGAATCAGAATTTGATATGTCATACCTCACAGAAATGGTGTCTACACGCCCCCAGCTGTTACTGGAACCAGGACAGTGATGCTGTTCTCCAAAACTTAGAACAGCAGTTCTCAGGTATTATGTTTGTCCTAGTTCATGCATATAACTTGATACTTTGATTAGGTGAAATATGGCAAAGTCAGGCAAAAAAAAACACCAAACCAAACAAAATATTACCAAATATCTTACATGTTATCTACAGGACAGGGACCCTGGTAGAGCAGACTTGTTTTCTTCAGATTATTTGTTTGAATCACTCCAGCAAGATAGTCTTAAATGCAGAAGCTGTGGAAGTTGTAAAGTTTTTAATTTAGGTGAGCTCAGTGCCATCACCTGAACCTGGGAAAGCTTACTTCCTTTGCCATCTTTCCTTGATGAGAATAATTTAGATTGTTAATTCTTTTATACCCTTTCTTCTGATAAATTCCAGCTTTGGCAAAGTCAGATTTGGAACTTAAGAGATGTAGGAGAAAGGATCCTTGAGACTAAAGGTTTGTAACATTGTCCTGAACATGTGAAAGTGAAGCCATTATGTTATATTTAGGACTAGAATCCATGAACTTAAATTATTTTATATATATATATATATATATATAAGCACTGTTTTACTTTCTAGTATGAATTTGCTCAATGAAATACAGAATAAGTTGTTCTTAATGGTTTGTTCAAACACAGTGGGCAGAAAAGTTTTTTCCTTTGTGTTAGCATTGTAACCTTCTGTGAACGACAGGACCTATTTTCCAATAAACTATATGGAGGACATTAATTGCTTTCAATTTCATATTACATCATATGATAGGAAACTGTACTGTGCTAGTCATTCCATATTTAATTTTGCAAAATCCTAACTGGCTGTGATCTTTAGTCACTAATTAAAGGAAGGTTATATCTAGTTGAAAAAAGTTACAACAAATGAAATGATGTTTGCAATATATTCCCAAATGTTTGGAATTAACTTAATTGGAAAAAGTGACTGAAAGAGCAATCAAGAAAAAGGGAAGAAGAATTCATAAGGAGAAAGGAATAAAATAAGAATGTAGAACTATCAGTATCATGTATACAGAATTTATACAAGTTAGTATACCACTCAGAGCTGGAAAGTTCTATGGAAAATATTGCAAATAGAAATGTGTGATTCTCAAGATGCAGATAACATTCTGTAAAACAATCTCTTTACAAAAAAAAAAAAAAAAAAAATACATGGCACATATTACTCAAGTGAAAAAACAAATTTGCGCAGAAGCTCTGGAAGAAGGATGATTTAGTGACACACTTTGGTGTTTAAATGTTGGCATCTGTATTTGAAAATATTTCATTTGTAACTTAAGATTGATTATTTATTTCTTTGGTTTTAGTTGTTGCTCCTAAATGACAGATCATGAATGGGATAAAAGGATGAAAACTGCTTAACTGTAATATTTACACTTGATTCTGTGTTTTGCCTTGATATTGCAGTATGTAGATGTGAAAGACAGCTGAGAAGCATGCTGAAATAATTCTTCTGAGAGTAGGTGAAACCTGACAAACACAGAATGATTGCAGTTAATTAATCATAACCATCAACAACTGTAACCATAAACATACCAGTTATCGTGCAATTAACATGCCACGTTGAATCATATAGCAGCTCTATAATTTTCAACATAACCTTGTTATTTTATTCTGCATGTAAATATTTCTTCTAATTCACTTTGATCCAATACTTCAGGATTTATGAGTGCAGAAAACCTACTGAAGTTCAGGGAGATTTTGGTAACTACAAATTCCCTTTCTTCTTCAAGACTCTGTGAAGAATCAGGCTTTATTGATGATACTGATAGTATTACTTGATGTTATTGAAAGTAGGTATAACAAAATAAAGAATTTTTCAAAGCTCTGAGTATAATTAAGGGTCTTGGGATACCCTTCCCTGAAAGATTAGATTGTATAAAAAATGAGTATCTAGTCAAGACAAAACAGTGGAAGAAGCATATCAACTTATAATTTATATAAAATCTGTGTAACATCACAAGTAGTGAATATTTTAATTGAAACATTAAATTCCTTTTTAACAAATATGTCATATTAAATAGAGGGAAAATCTATTTTTTTCGTTTTTATAAAACATTTTAATTTTCTAAATAATAAGTATAAACAATCTAATTTACAAATGAAATTAAAATTATTATTATATTAGATTTCATACAAGAGTCTATAAATCCGTTTGGGAAATAGTTATATATATTTCTTCACTGGATGCTGTGGTTTGACCCCAACCAACAACTTAGTACCACACAGATGCTCACTTACTGCCCCGGCCCGCTTCCATGGGGTGGAGAATAGAATCAGAATAAGGTAAAATCCAAGGGCTGAGATAACAGTTTAACAATTGAAATAAAGTAAAATATAATCATAAGAACAGCAACAACAATACTTATGATACTAACAATAGCAATACTAACAATAGCAATACTAATTGTAATTAAAAGGGAGAAAACAGAAAAAGAGAGAAAAATAAAGCCCCACTGAAACAGGTGATGCCCAATAGAGTCGTTCACCGCCCTCTAACCTGTGCCCAGCCAGTTCCCTGTGCAGCCATCGGTGCCTCCCGGCCAGCCCCCCCCAGTCTCTGTACTAAACACGACACTGTGGTTATGGAACATCCCCGTGGCCAGTTGGGCTCAGCTGTCCTGGCCAGGCTCCTCCCCGGCTCTTGCGCACGCCCTCGCTGGCAGAGCACGAGGCACTGAAAAGTCCTGGGCTCGTGTCATCACTGCTCATCAACAACCAACACATCAGCGTGTTATTAGCATTATTCTCATACTAAACCCAAAACAAAGCACTGCACTAGCTACTAAGAAGAAAATTAACTCTATCCCAGACAAAACCAGGACACTTGGATATTTATTGGATAATTAATACTATAATAGATTGTATTACACTAGCATGTATTAGCCACATTTATGGATTCATGAGTTCACTGTGATAGGAAATGTAGAAAGTACAAAACATGTTCTCTACTTACAAGATAAAGCAGGTAGACACAGATAACTAGATGAGGAAGGGCAACAAACAAGGTAATATTACTGGCTGCAGTAGATCATGTATTTTTTAATTGTTATAATTTATAAAAATTATATAAATAAAAATATGTCATTAAGGACAGAAAAAATTTTCCTTTAGTTGACTACTCCTCTGCATTTTGTAGTGAAAAATAATTTCAGAGCTAATGAATCACAACTGTATACATTATATTTCTTGCTGGAAGCATGGTAGAAAAAAGTCTTTTAATTTTTACAAGAACACACCCAAGGAGCACCATTGCCCAAAGATCCTTTAAAGACTTTTGTTTTGTTTTTTTTTCCTAAGAAAAAAATATTTTGCAGTATCTGAGAAAGATTCTGGAATATGTTGATCTAAATATAAGAAAGTATGTTATCTTGTTTCTTCTCTATCTTTTATATTTCCAGAGAAGAGTTTTTAAGTATTCTCCTAAGCTCCCTTGTTGGCACTCTGAAAACATCTGTGTAACCAGTTCCTTTCCTTAAAATTCTTCAGTGTCTCTGCAGATGTACAGAGACACAGGGTGGCTGTTTTGCAAGCTTGAAATACATCTTTGCTTCTCTATACTTTCTCTATTTCTGTTTTGCACAGTAAATTCTTTGAGAAAAAAAAAAAACTCACCTTTCTCAGGTCATGCCAGACTGATAATCCCTGAAGGATTCAAAAGCTTTCTGGTAATAAATAATAACAGCAGCAATGATAATAAGCATGATACATTCTAAAACACTTGAATCTTGGCCTCATTTTGTCACCTGAAAGTCATATGGTAATGTGATTTTTGAAAGTTCAAGGTGTATGCTTTTCCCATTAACAATGGTGATATGATGTTTCTGTCACCCCAGAAATCTTTTGTCCTTTCACACCTTTTCTAGTTAATGTTTTCAATATTAAGAGTTATTCTTAGGTACAGTTAGTAACTCTAATAATACAACTCTCACTACTTAATCTGATATTCCTATAAAAGAGGTGTATGTCAATGCAAAATTGATCTATTAATTTCTTTGGACACTTGGATATCCTGTGAGTATTGTATTTAATTCATCCAATGTAAAAGTTCCCTGTGCAATCACACATGATATCTTTTCAATATCTACCTTTCATTCTTCTATAGCTTGTGTTTGTGGGCTATTAAACAGAACATTTATATTTTCAGTTGTTTAGAGTGTACAGTCTAACCATGTTTTTCATTTAGGTTATAATGGGATTTTGAAAAACGTGTTTTAATGGAGTTCTTTTCCCTGTAGATCTTACCTTTTTTTAAAGAGCTACAATTCCAGCTCAAGGTCTATTTCTTAGTCCTGTCTTTCAAATACAAGGAGAGGAAGGCTACCCTCTCTTAGTGAGAATGCAATAAATAAGTTTGTCCTTGGAATGACAGAAGAATCTTACCTTATGTAGAGCTATTTTTGCCTTATTGGAAAGAGTATTACCTGCTTTACACTTACCTTTAGCTTTCTTCAGGATATGTCTTTAAACATTTTAATACATATCATATTATGTCCATTTTAAGCTCCATAATAAATTTGCACATAAAATAGTTTAAACTCACAGAACTGAGCTGGCAGAGGACAATGTTCTGCACCAACCTAATTTCTACTTTAAAAGTGAATTGACTGGTTTAAGTCACTGATAATGAAGTGCAGAGCCTTCCACTGCTTCTGTATTAGGTTACCAAGTAGTAATTGCCTATAATTAAAAAAGAAATAAAAAAATAAAATCTGGTTTTTGTCTTTAATTTGATCCTAATTTCACAGCAATCATCAGTGGACTGTTGTCTGGGTCACAAAAACCTGCCCCTTCCCTGTTGCTCCCATTAACTGTAGCAAACTGAGGAACACAGTAAATGAATGAGTGCATACCTAAAAGGCAAACTACAGTGAAGGTGAATTGGAAGGCTATTAAGTGACAAAAACTGCTTCAACTTTTGTACAAGTCCTTCTGTCAATGGCAGAACATTTCTCCTTTTACTTAGGTGTTTATTTTGTTGCTAGACCTGCAAAGCTTTTCAGTTGCTTTGACTGCCTTAAGATTTTTCCCATTTATTTCCTTTTACTCCTTTCACCTTCTGCAGAAGTGTTTTTTTTTTTTCTGTTGAGTCTTATTTAAACTGATACTCTCGTGGTGGTGTCATTCTTCCACAATACACATCAATACCTTTGTACATGCTCTGAGAGGAACCTATGCTTCAGCTCCTTTCCAAAGAATGGGAATAGATATTGCAGAGACAGACACGCTACCTGGAAGCTGCTTTGGATCAGAGACCTGAATGGTGTTTCAAAGTTTATAACTTCTCTCACAGACTGAACTAATTATAGCTGCAGAAAAAATAGGACATCCAGAAGAGATTGCACCACACCCATTGGATTTAACATCTGGCATCTTCACTAGCTCTGGAATTTCTCTATTTCCCTTTCACAGTGGAGACCACTACTGCATCACAGGTTGTGATCTAGTGTCACTACATAAAACTTTTGAATTGAATATTTATTTTTTTTTTTTAGCAATAAAGACAATTGTGCTACTCCTGCGGCACACTCCATCCAAGTGTCCTTTGTATGTTTTGCATATCTATTGTTAATAGGGGGTTGCATTGGTCATGGTGACTGACACTTAGCTATGTATTTTCGAAGTGGTCAAGGCCATTTTTCGAGTTAAAGAGGATGGAAGTTATGTAGCTAAACCCAAGGAACTACTCTGAAAATAACATAGTAGGTGTTATCATCTTTGCCGCTAGCACTGAGATAAGATGAAATTAATCTTTCATGGCAGAAGATGAACACCTAGGGAGCACAAGAAGGTATTTTCTTATCTATCAACCATATGCATCATAATAAGATGAAGGAAAGACTCATTCTATGTGGGGCTGACATGTGACACATGTTACAGTTTTATACTGCAGCAATAATACTGAACCGATGGCCAGCACTGCTGTGTGGGAGGTTGCAGTTCCCACCTTTAGAACTGGATTCTGTCCACCCTTTCTTTAATTATCTACCTCTTTAGAGGTTTAAAGGAAAATACAGTTTTGTATAAATTTTTAGTAGCTGGCTTTCTTTTTTTTCAGTGTGAATAGAATGAATGAGCTAGGATTTACAAGATATCAATTAAATTTCCCTTTAATTTCATTTTTTCCATTTTGGTCTTATTATTTTAATGTGGGGGAACTGCAAGCATGATCCTTCACCTTTTCTTTCTTTTAAGATTTCCTACATTTATTTGTTTTACAAGTAAATCCCTTCTATTGTACCTGTTAATCCCTTTTCTGCTGTATGCTAACATAATATCCAGTTCAGAACCAACAGATAGCCAAAGAGAGCTGAAATTCAAAGCTCTTTGTTACTGTCTTCCTTTAGTTTGAAACTAATTGGTTTGAACAAATAGAAATTTGAGTCATATGTAGTACTTTTATCTTTAAATAAAAAAGAATACCTTTGGTTTTCATATAGTGAAAAAAAAAATTGTCCATCACAGTATACCTTCAAAGCAGGAAATGGAAAAAAAAAAGTACCCTGACATTGCTATAGCTAATTAAAAAAAAAAAAAAAAAAAACCAAACACCAAAAAAAAACCCAAAAAACCCAAAAACAAAAACAAAAACAAACAAACAAACAAAAAAAAAACAAAAAAAAAAAAACAAAAAACCAAACAAGAACAAAAAAACAAACAAAAAAAACAACAACAAAAAAAAACAAAAAAACAAGCAAAAAACAAACAAACAAAAAAAAAACCACAAAAAAAACCCCAAACATTTAATCACCTCAGACTTAACTAAGAAAGGTTTTCATTGCAAGATGTTCTCCCATCCAAAACAGCTGTTTATGCAGGGATATACTAGCCCACTATTTTTCTAAACATAAAATAATAATAATTACTTCTCTACAGAATATACTATCAAGTAACAGGCATTTAAGAGAGACACTTAAGTGAAATTACACTTGGGTGTATTACATAACTCATGGTGTGCTTATTTTAAAATGCAAGATAATTTTTTAATTTTAATTATCTATTGATTAGGAACATTTTAAATATATTTGTAATGTAGCCCTTTTATTTGCGAAAATTCTACTAGACCCCATCCACTTTTTCTTTATTCAAACATGGTATCTGTTGTTGAAATCAAAGCACTGACTTATTTTGACCAAAGATGCACAAATTTAGATGCATTTAAATTTTAGGCTTATGCCTGTGAAATGTGGAAAGGCATTAAGAAATGTGAAAAAGCATTTGGAAAGTCTCTTTCTACTTAAAAAAGTACATCTAGCCCCCACTATGAAATATATAAAAAATCAACTCGTATTATTATTTTTGAAAATCATTGAACTTTGATTTTATGCTCTACTGGGCATGGAGGAAGATGCAGAGTTTCAGCATCTGATAGGGAACTGCCAACTGAGTGCAGTTAAGACAGCAATAATTCTGTTCCACCTGTTCAAACTGTTTGGTGCTCTCTGGCTCATCACAGCACCTTGGGCTGTATGCAGAAATTAAGAGGTATGGCTACAGGTCATTGAATGTCAATGAGAGATGTTCCCACTGGCCCCATCTTTTCATACTTTGCATCCTTATTTAGTGCTTGCTGAAGCTTCTGTGTCCTTTTCAAAGACATCTTTTGGTGTCTTTGTTGCTGTTTTCTTCACCTTGATGCACATCAGATAGAAATGTCTCTAGAAAACCACTGAGTGAGAGAGGCTTTAAACACCATTGCTGGAACTGAAGAATTGTTGAAGTCACCAGTCTGATAGCAGAATTTGTCATATCACTTCTGCTACAGGTACACATGCTATAGCATAGCTATGCACCCCAGTGTGAATCCTGGTCCAGTGTCTCTGTAGTAAATAAAATAAGATCTTCTGGTCAAGAGGCTGGCCAACAGACACTATCAACTGCCTATACCAGTGCCCTACAGTCTTGTTCAAAAGTTTTCTTCCAAAAGTGAAATATTTTTTATTGCCCTCCTGGAGGGAAACATTTGGAGGGAAAATATATTTACCCACCCACAACTGGATTGTGCTTATAACACCAAAGAAATCAGAAGCAAAGTATTTAAAAAATGTAAAGGTGCTAAAGAGCAGATTTGTGTTTAGAAGCAATGTGCTGATTTTCCCTTCCTGTCATCACAATGTGCTGAGTGCATTGTCCAGGTGATGTCTGCAACATCATCAGTCCGGATTTTAGCCAAGGTGTTCTCTCCACTGGTATTTATTTTTCTCAATGCATATGAATCACTTCTACTGAGGGAAAGAAAAAACAAGCAGGATGTGGAAAGAAATAAAAACACTATTAAATGGTTTTGTAAATGCTGCTTTTTTTTTTTTCTGCTTTTCCTTTGATACTCTATCCCAGTTCACTAAAAAAAGTAATGAAGTGCTGATGCAACATGAAAATTTTTGTAACGGAAATAGATTTATTTTTCAGGCTCTCCTATTAAAGATTAAGGTATGAAAAAAGGAACAGTCAGCTTTAAAAGAGGAAATAAAATGTTAACCACAGCAGCCACAAAATTTAAAATCTTTGGTGTGTAACTAAAATGCTCTCTTCTTTTGATAGATCTGGGGAATTTTAGTGGTCGGACAAGAAGTGCTGTCTCTGTACGTGAAGGTCAAGGAGTTGTTCTGATGTGCTCCCCTCCACTCCATTCTCCAGGTACAGTAGGCTGCAGCCTGCATGCACGCTGGTCCTTTACACTTTGCTCATTATTGGGTGCTCAGTAGTTTTGATACAATATGTATTTGATTGTGGAACTTCAAAAATTAAATATCCACCATTTTTCTGACAGTTTTTGTGGTACCAAAGAACTAAATTAAACTCAAATACTGCAAATGCCACTGAATAGCAGTAGAGTTTCTGTTACAAAATTGTCTTAGTCCTTCTGTAGGACTTGAATGTAACAATAGTCTTCATGCTACCAGTGGTGAATATGCTGCCTTGAGGTTACAGAAAATTTCTTTTAGAGTTTAGAAGCCTTCAGAAATTACTCCAAATGCCACTGTCACAATATTTTTGTTGAATACGAATTGCCTTTTTTTTTTTTTTCAGTAGTACAGACATGATTTTGGTTGTTTACTTTTGCCATATAACTTAGTTTCCAGTAAAACTGCAGCACTGCGAAAAGTCAGAATTGCCATAAAGTCCATGAAACGCCTGTGGGTTCCCAGATGAAAATATCGGTATTCCTGAGAGGTCACAATTTTGCTTTTCAAATTGGCAAAGTCTGCAGATAGCTGCATACGCCTCTATATTTGCACATCATGATGCTAGACAGAAGACCTTGCTTTTCAGTAGATGCAGTATAGCCTTTCCCTCACCAGGAAATGAGGTCTGTACTGAGGGGATTTTTCTACCTCCACATCTGAGGCCTGGAAAAAAGTCAGACTGCAGATGGAAGAGCTGCAGAAAATAAAATCTCCTCTAAGTTTCTGCTGGAGAAATGTGCTCAGTTTCTATTTATACTGCAATGATTGTTATTACTCTATTACAGTTATCAATGCCATCTCTGCTTTCCTGAGTAGATTCTCTTGTTGTGATTGCCTCTATAATCTGTGAGTTTGACACTATGTGTTGGAATTGAGTGTGTGATGTTAAGGCTTGATTGTGATAAGTAAACTGAGAGAGAAGAGATGTAGACAGAAAAAAGTGAGCAACTGTTTCAACTATGCAGCTGAATTTGATTTCCCAAAGCAAACTGCGAGTGTAAAGATAGATGGGCATCAATAGTGAGTGAAATTGTCAAACACCTTTTAACAGCTTCCACAAAATGCACCTTATATATCATCAAAATATTTAGAATTTTTTTTTCCTTAAATTATGCTCCTGAACTTTTATTTAGTCAGATTCTAACATAATGTTCTGCTTCAACACAGACATTACCTTTGATGGTGAAAAACTAATATCTTTCATTTTCATCAGTGGGCCAGCAAAAGTCCTGGTGTGGAAAATACTGTGCTCACAGACAATGTTCAGTTGCTTTAGTTTATATTGTTTGAGCACCTGTAGGTTATACCAGCAGGAAAATGACTTCCAGGAAAAAAAAAATAATAAAATTCTCTGTTGGCATAATTTTTTCACCATAGCAAGTCCAGATAAAGTTCTGCAGTGTGGTGGAGTAATCACTGTAAGATGAAAAACTGCATTGATTTACAGAGTAAAGACTAAATCCTATGAATGGAAAGAGGACTTGGCCTCCCTTTCTCTTGTTCATTATGTAATGCATGTAATGCGTTTTTTCATCAAGAGAGTTGTCAAGCACTGAAACAGCCAGCCCAGGGAAGTGATGAAGTCATCATCCCTGGAGCTATTTAAAAGGTGTGAAGATCTGCCTCCTAAAGGCACAGTTACTGATGGACTTGACAGTGCTGGGTTAATGGTTGTATTCGATGATCTTAGAGGTCCTTTCCAACATAAATGACTCTATGTTTCTATCACATGCAATTTCCTACCAAGTCTCTACTTTCAAGATACTGGTGGGCTGTAAGTCCTTGTGGTACTGCAGTGGGACTGCTAGTGGTATTAAAACAGTGGCTGGAGTCTCTTGAGAAATGGTGATGTTTCAGCAATAAATCATTCCACAAAACTCTGACAATAAGGTACAAGAGATTGCTGAAAGTTGACCACTTTGAGTCCATTTTTGAAAAGTAATTCTGGACAAAAGCTGAACTTTCAGAGGGACGTGTATGAATTCAATTTTGAAATTAAGGAGCAAATATGAAATTCATTTCCACATAAAAAGGTCTTTTGCAAAGCAGAAGTACTTCAAGGATCTAAAATATATATTTTTTTTTTTTTTTTTAAACTTTCAGTTTCTGGATATTTCATTTTGGCTTCTATGTCTGGTTTGCAAAGACGCTATTATCTTCTAAATAATTCTTAGAAATTTTGACACTTAAAACCACTTAAGACACAAGATTTCAAGTGAATATTAAGCTATTGTAGTGGGTATATCCAAGCTGAAGACTATTTCAAGCATGTTTGCAATGTGTGAACATCTAAAATCAACAAGACCATGAGTTATGGGAGTGTTTTTTATGATAGAGAATTTTTTCTGGATGAACACTGCAAGCTTTGCTATATTGATTTATTCACATTGATCAGCACCTTTAGAAATAATTTTCACTTACTTATCACAGGAGATAAATCCATGATACAATATCAAGCCTAGTAATTCTCCACACCCTTGTAAGCAATTCGTCCTTCAAGAGAATCACATTCCTCAATCTCTAAAATCAATAATTACATGTGAACTTGCCTAAGAATTTCAAGACTGAGCCCTTTTAGAAAATTACATTATCATTGTGGGAAAACAAAGATGACTTATTGAAAGAATACTGTATTAAAAGAGATATGGTATATTAACATGTTTTCAAAAAGAAGATAAATACTTCTGATTAAATAGTACGTACATTCCATTCTTTCAGAATACAATTCTAGAAGAATCATAAAGCCTTTACAAGGGACCACTGACTGAAAAAATACTACACTAGTATCTTTTGACAAGAATTTAAAAAGAAAACAATTGATATATATATATAGATACTTGATTTTTTTTAATTTATTCTGTGAAATATCATCAAGAGGTAATGCATTAGACAAACAAACACACACAAATTTGTAATATAGATAGTTTATTCATGTAGGCTTTCATTAGATTGTTGTCCAAATATTTTACAGGGAAAATAAGAGGGAATGGAGGGTGGTAAGCACACTTGAAATAGATTCTGAATTTTGCAGTGCAGTTTCAGATGAGAGAATTATCTATTGAGTTTAATAAATGAGTTATTGTCATCTTTGCTGAGAAATAGCTAAGCAGCAAAATGAGGCAGTTTTTGGAGAGAGTTTTATTTCCTCTTTCAGAATGATGAAAGAAAATATGTTCAGTGAAAAGGTTTTTGTGTTGATTCCTTATGACAGACAGTCACCAGCAGATTCTTACTTCTTGCTTTTCCTGGACCATTAAACAAAAAAAAAAAAAAATTCTGCCACTGCATGCATTGGGAGTCCTGTATCATTTTGATGTGTCTACTCCAGAAGCTTTCTCACTAATACTGGTTTTGCTGTAAATATTTGTCTTGTCCCTTGTGAAATATATTAAATGTGGATAACTTGATCATTCATAAACATAACACTTAGTCTTTTTTTTTTTTTTTTTTTTTTTCACCATAGACATAGCATTTGATTCTTCCCAATTATTTTTTTTCTCCAACATAGATTTCCTACACAGGTAACTCTTAGGTGTCCTTGCTAAGTGAGAGGTTTATCAATTACCAGCTGCTTAAATAACAAGCTTTGTTTGATGTTCCAAATTTAAAAGGCCTCTACTGTTTTGTTTTTTTTCCATAAACGGGATTATGGTTTTTCATTTTGGTATTCTAAAGTATGTAAATATAGGGTTTTACTCATTTAATCATCTTAATTACAAGGTTTGCTCTAGCGAGATTAAAAATGAATGGAAGTTTTCATCCAGATTTACATGTTTCTCTCAGAATTAATACTTTCAGCTGAGCTTTTTAAGGCTTTTATTCAGGGCTTTCAGTATGAGCCTAATGGAGAACGACGACTCCCGTTGTTAGAATGAGAACAGATCTGATGCATGCTGTGGAAGGCAGATGTGTATTCCATCCTGCCTCAAAGGGATGCTGCCGTCTGTAGGGAGTATTGCTGCATAATCTTTCTGCAGCATGTAACGTCTGTACAGATATATAACTTTTTTTTTAATCTCTTTCTAAATGACAAAGCTGATTTTACCCAGTTTGGAAACTGTGCTGTAAGCTGCATATTTTATGCCTCCCCTCTAGTGTAATAAAACTGTGCTTTTCATGAGAAATGTTTCACCAAAGATGATTAACGCCAGTTCCATGGGGATCGCGGTCCTTCCTATGCATGTCTGGGAAGATATCTATGGTTTGGATGTCTGCATAGGGTGTTACTAAACTAGCAAGCTGCTAAAGTGAAACTCTTTCTACCGAGGTGCAGGAGTTTTTGTCCTGTTCTATTACCTACACAGCTCTCCTAGTGGTGGAGAAACTCACACCGAATAATGCTTTTTTAAGTTGCTCTGAGCTCCTGTTTGTGTGTAGTTTGGACATACACAGAAAACCACTTTGAAAGTAAACACAAACCAATCACTTCTCACTGCTCAGGGTCTGTTAAAGGAACCTGACGGCCGTGTTTGCATTGAAACTGCAACTTTGCACTGCAGCTTCATTGCTAGTAGTAAACCAAGTCCAAGTGAAGTGCAGTAGCTCTCTAGTTAGAACTCCCCTGGTTAGAACCACACTGCACAAATTATATGTAGAAATAACAAGACAGGCTCTAAATTACCTCATTCAGGTACAGAATTGTTAGTAGGCTTCTCTGGGCAAATTAGTTATGATAACAAGATTGTTGTATTTGGGCTGGACTGCTCTCAGTATGCTCATTATCTTGTTTACAGGCAATTGGCTCAGGTATCTTCATGTAGGACATAGCAAATTCTATACTGAAGGTGTCCATAAACCTCTCCTTTTACTTAATGAATTTTGGGAATGTAATTCACAGATATCTGTCTATATGTAGATGAAAATCACAAGGTTATCTAAAGGTTGTGGATTCAGTTACAGGATCCAGACACCTAACAGTGGCATTTCAGTGCACAACATTAGAGAACTTCTGCTCTTTATGTGCCTCTAGCATTTACCACTTTTTTCAAAATCACAGAAAGCCTTGATGATCTTAGAATTTTAAATCTCCAGCTCTCTTCTAGGCATGAGTTGATGGTACTTCATCATGTTAACCTACTGCTACAGGTGAGATTTCTTCCTGACTGTGATTTGTGATATCAGTATAATACTGTATTAAATAGTGTTATGTATTGATGTATTAAACAGTAAAGTAACATCCAGGGGTTTTTTAAGCATATGTTCTTTCAAATCTGGCTTTTCAAATCAGCTTTAGCACAGAACACTGTACAGTTTACTTCCAGAAGAGACAGAAAGTGTTATTTCTCCTTTCACCTTGAGATCAAGGAGGACTGTTTTGCTGGCATCTACCAAAGCACTGGTCACTCACAGTACGAACAAAATGACAGCTGGACAGGTCATGCCTCCAACCATGACTCTCCCATAAAGTAAACAGAACTTACTAATCAGTCAGTACCTTTTATTAGTAGTTTGTAGAGATCAATGTGAAACTGGTGATGGCAAATAGAACGTTTCAGATTCAATGGACATAATTAGCATCTTCTCCTAGCTGCATGGTTTACTGGGAAGTTAGAACTGTTCAATCCCCCAATATGCTTCTCCTTCTACTAGCAAAAGTGAGATTAAGAGGAGAACTGATGTTTGGGCTTTGGTTTTGGGGGTGTTGTTTGTTTGGTTGTTTTTTTCTCCTTAAAACTTATTATTGTTAGAAGCTAGTATTCTAGTACTCTAGACTTAAGCAATAGTTGACCTGTACTAAGGGGATCTAAATGAACACATAAAAATATTCAACTTTGTTTAGTTTCACTCATAGTTGCATGCCACAGTTTGTACTTCACTCATTTTAATTCCTAGTAGTAGCATGATGCTGGATAACAGAAACAGAATACTTAAGTATTAGAAAATGATTGTTTATTGCACAGGACAGGAATGTTTATTTAATAAAACCTTAATATGTCATACATAAAAGACAAGATGGCACAACTTATTTATCTCTTCTTTAGTCATCTATAACTTATAAATTATCATAATATACATAAAAATATTTTGAAATCACTATTTTGAGAGCCACATGTATCAAGTGAATGAGTGAGCTATCATGATGTGAAGGGTTCCTACACTTCCTAGACTTTACTACAGCCTTATGATTATGTGACTTATATGAAACTCTAATAAAGTTTAAATTTTGTTTTTTCAATAGTGGGATAAGAAAAAGTATTAGAAGACAGATTTGGAGTCCTTTGAGCTCTATAATCCTGTCCTAATTTTGGATTAATTTCATGGGGTCATCTTCTCTCTTCCCCCCTCATGGTTTTCCCTGGAAGAATCATAAAGAAGTTTCATTTCATTCTTCCATTCCCTACATTTTCACTTTTACTAGACTGCTTTTGAAACTTTCATGTCTAGTAATGCTTATTCCCATATGTGTTATCATTAAAGTGGATGTCCATGGCCCCTGTCATTGCTCAATATAGAAATCTGTGTTCTTTATTTGTGCAACTGATTGATGACTATGCCTGCAGTTTTCATTATGGAATGAACAAACACAATTAACTTTTTTTCTTCTATGGTCTTTTCATTACTCAATACATGACCAGTAATTTTGCTGCTGACTTCCCTGGAGCACTTTTTAAGGTTTCCTTCCTCAATCTTTTTGAAGGCATGCATCTGAGGATATGAAATTTAAGAGTTGGGGAATTATAGAATTTTCAGTAGGGTAGCATTTTAACAAGCTATGTTTTGCCAGTGAGGAGTTATTCTCAGTCTTTTGGCAATGTGTTGTTATTAGATTTTAATTACATTTTAATGATCAACATGTGCCCTAAATTCTAGGCAATGTCTGTATAGGAGGTATATGGATAGTTAAATCTAAATTTTCTCTCTTTTGTTTGTTTGGTTTGGTTGTTATGGTTTTGGGTTTTTAGTTCTTTTGGTTTGGTTTTGTGGTGTGTTTTTTTTTTGGAGGGGGGAAGGGGAACTGTTTGCTTTTGGGGTTTTTTTGAGTTTTTTTTTTTTTAATTTGAAAAGTAAAAAATTAACAGAAATGCATTGCTGGTCCATCCAACTTAGTAAATTTTCCCAAGGAACTTGCAATTTGGTAGTTAAAAGAAACACAAACAAACACAAAAAAAACCCTTTTCCAAATATTACCACAGTTGAAAAATTTTTCCCATCCCCTTAAAAACACTAACAATAATTCTTAAAAAAAAATACACTAACTTAAATCAGCAACTGCAAGTTTAATGTCCCTAGACCCACTGGATCTCTCACTAGAGCTGTTGTTTCCCTCAGGGGCTATGAAAACACAGGAAGAAGATGGTTGACCTTGCCCAATTAAGGCACCACAGAACCGTGGATGAAAGGGCAGCCCTGACAGGGCTCTGCTTAAGGGACATGTGCTATAGTTTGGCAGTCACACTGTTGTCAACAAATATTACCCCAGCTGCCAGTTCAGGAGAGAAAAAAAAAAAAAAAAGAAAGGATTTACCAAGAAAAGAGAGAGGAAGCATGGCAGATAATTAATTTTAAAAATGCATTGAGTATGTTGGCCCTCAGGCTCATGCTCTATTGCCTCTCAGGCACCAGCTATATGTGACTATTTGTCTACAGCTTGACAAATGGGACAACAATGATGAAAAGTTTCTGTTGTGGGCAAGCTCCTCTTCCCTCAAGACAAGTTACTAGCCTGTTACTGAGATGTCCCAACAAATTAGACATAACTATCAGGAACCTCTTAGTCTAGGGATTAAATCAGACAGCATTTTCCTTCCAGGTTTAACAGAAACGGATGCTTATGGTATCACATCCACTTCTCTGCAGCTAGTGTAGTAAAGGTACTAATTAAAGTGTTGCAAAATCACGTTCTGTGGCGCTGGTTGCATAGTTTCTAAAATAGCAGAAGCCCAATGATCATAGATTTCAGACTGAAGTAGCATAAAGCAGGTACTATCCCAGCGGTACAGGGCTCTCGCAGAATTGACCCTCTCATAACAACCTTCCCAGCAGAATTTATTTGCTATTTAGTGCTGATGTTTTACTAAGCCGGTGTCTGGAAGAATACCACTTTACAAACATGCCAGCTAGTTAAATGTCAGAAAGCCCATTTTGCTTAAGACAGAAAATTCCTAATTAATCCCAATTACCTCTCCACTTCATATCACGGAAAAGAATAGAGTGAGAGTGCACATGTTAATCAGTGTAACCAAGGAGAAGAAGCCAGAAATGCAATGCTGATCAGACAGCTGAAACAAGAGAAAACATAAGAAGGAGAAAGAGCTGTGAATTTATGAATTTCTAGGGGTCTGGATTCTAGCTTTTTCTCTTCATTACTGCTGTGAAATCTTAGAGGATTAAAAAAAAAAAAAAAAAAGGAAAAAAAAAAGAAAAATTAAAACAGTGGGTTTTTCAGAAAATGCAATTCTTCCCAGACTAGGCATGATTAACTGAATTCAATGGCGATTCTGGTAGTGATGTCTACTGTAAAAGGTAGGAGGTCAGTTTTGATGCAAAAGGAGTAGGCTTCAGACTGAACTGATCTGAGTTTTCTCATTAAAAAGTTCCCCTATGTAATAAAGTGAGTTATTCCTTATTTTGTAAGTATGAAATTAAAGTGAACTTACAAACATTTGAGGAGATACAAAGCTTAATGAGACATAGATTTTCATATAGCCTGATTTAATCAGTTCAGAAAGATTCTTCCAAATAAATGAAGCAGTATGAAAACAATTCTGTTTGGAATATCTAGTTTGCATTTTTTTTTCTCAAAGTGGAAACTAGAAATTGTTTGGAACTATATATCTCTGTGTGTATTTATGTTTTTTATCCTACCTAATACAATTATAACTGGCATGAAGGCAGCTATAACTTAACAGTCAATATGTTAAAGGTAATTGCTTGAATTTTTCAAGAAGAAAATGACTGAATAGGTAGAAACATAAAATCATAGAGTTCAGACAAAAATCTGATTACAGCCAAATCTGAACCTCTGCACAGCAGCACATCTACATCCTTTATCTTCTGACGACAAAAGATCTTTTCCAGAGCAATAAGAGTGAAAAAGTGACTTCTTTTTAGCCACAATGCCGTCTTTTTAACAATCCAATAATATCACATTTAATTCTGATAATTTGATTGCCCACTTCTATCTCCTGTGTTCTCACACTAGGTTTCAATATTGTTAAAATCATGGCTGATGACTTCATTAGCCAGTTCATCTAATTCCTTTAATGTTGATGGTACTACCTTAGAATGGAGAATCTGCAATAGGAAAATTTCACTTTATTTATTAGTTTATCAAAGAATTAATTTGCATGGTATTTTCCTCTTTCTATAATTGAGGAAGTATCCTGTAAGAGATTGCAGGGATAAAAAATTAGAAGAAAGAAAAGAGAATGGAAAAAAAGGATTTAGATAAAACTGATAAATTATTTGTCTCAATGTTGTTCTTCCTGAAGAACCACAAGATCCTTCAGGAGTTCAGCAAACTAGTTTCAATCCTGAAGAGTCTCTTTTAAACTCTATCAATTGCAAAAAGGAAGAATCACTACCTATTTTACAGACAATAACAGAGGGTGGTCTATAAAGAATATTTCAAGGAAAAAACTAAAATTTCACTGATTTACAATCCAGATCTTTCGACTTTACAAGGTCATGATTCATGCCTAAATGAAGAATGGCTTTGAAAAACAGAATTAGAGTTCTGAAAACTATGCACAAAGTCAACACAAGAAGGAGCAGGATTGACTGTTGTTTGCATTACTTTATTAATTATATTTCTTTTAGAGTAAAAAAAAAAATCAGACTTGGACAAATGCCTTCTTTTTTATGTGGTATGTATATAATATATAATATGACATATCATATATACATATAAAGTGTCACTTGGACTGTTATTGCTAAGAGTTTTAGGAGGAGAGGTATAATCATGGGACACTGGCCTAGGCTGAAAATAAGACAACAGAAGGCTAATGTATTTTCTCTAAATAACAATTATGTGACAAGTAGAAGATGAATGGAAGCAGTTCACTGGGTTTCCAGTAGTGCAGAGCAGGGTGCACAGGGACTCAACAGTGAATTGTCTGTATGTAGAAACAGGTACGAGCTGTGTTCTCTACATTGTTAAATTTTAAATGATTTATTGTTGCTGAGGTTATTTGTAGTGATTTATTCTTATAACGTGGTTGAATAGCAATATCAGCATTCTGGGGCAGTTTGCTAATGTGACATGTTTGTTCCTCATCATCTCCACTTTGAGTTATTTTTTTTAATTGAGGTGGAAAAAAATCATCTGTCACTGTCATTATTATTATGTAAAAATTTTCTTTTGGGGACTATAAAATTGGTTTTATGCTATTCTGCTATTCTCTGAAGCATATGTTCACATGTTCCATTATGCTCAGAAAAATGTAAAGAAGGATCCATTCCTTGGTATATTTAAGCCTAGAAAATATAGCCAGAAGGAGTTCAGCACTAGACCTTTAGAACCTGGGGAATTATGTGGTTTATACTGCCTTTTTTTTTTTTTTTTTTTTTTGATGTTTGAAAATCAAATTCAGAGGATGAGGGAGCACCTACCTATCTCTGATGTTTATCCACACAGCTCCTAATGATTCATTGAGTATAACCTTTTGTGTGCGTGTTTTAGCATTTCTTGTAGATGTACAAAGAGCTGGCGAGGAGAGGAATGAATATTAGGAATTAAAAGAATTATGTATCAGTGGACAGTATGGCTTGATTCATGGCTGTTGGGAAGTCACTTCCATATTCTTCAGTTTTCCCACATAGAAATGTTGATAATGGTACTGCCCCTGATTTGAGATCTCAGGATAGTAAGTACCATAGGAGCAAAGGAGCAGGTCCAAGGAAGATTCATCAATCATATTGTGCCATAGCCATGGTGGAATCACCAAACCTTGACCTGCAGATAAACCCAGCAAAAGTCTTTAAATTTATATTAAAACACCTAGAGACAAGAGAATATAAATCAGAGAAGCAATGGGCTGAATCTTAAGTTCAGCGTGCGCAGCCATACAAAGGCAACTCCACAGATTCTTGACAGTACAGTTCTGTGACAGCAGCTGCGTGTAAAGAGTGGTGAAAACTGGTAGCAAAGAGTGTTTTGAAGTATAAACTAGAACTACAGTTGCCTTTTATTTTCATTTCTATACCCAGAAGCCTGAAATTAAATCTTGTTAAAGAAATCTTTCTGCTACTATTAATACTTCCTGGCATAAGGAATCAAGGAGACTGAGGTATAAAGGAACAAATTTAATTGCTTTCTTTCTTGGGAGTACAAAAAAAAGCAAACTGAAACATACTTATGAACTCCCTGAGAGACTGATACTATGATAACTGGAGTACTAGTGAGTATTTGCAGCCAAATTAGAGAATTTGCTTGACAGAGCTTCTACTGCTAAATGATGAGTAGAAGAAAGTAAGGCATGCAGCCATTTTGCCTCCCTCAGCTAAGAGTTAATGCCATTCTTATACTTGACAGAGAGATATTCTACAAATTTGGATGATCATCATCCTCTTATTATTTAGGGGTTTTTTGTTTGTTTGTTGTTTTGTGGGGTTTTTTTTGTTTGTTTGTGTTTTTTTTTTTAATCAATGAATGTTCTAGTTATGTCTTCAAAATGCATAACTATTGGTATCATTGCATAGTCATAAAATGAAATTTCTGTGTAATGCAGTAGCCCCCCTGGGTGTAGGATTCTGGGGTTCACTGCAGGTAACACAGCTCTGGAATCTGACTTTTCTTTGTAGTCACCACTGCAGAAGACTTAGAGAAGAAGTAGAGTGTACTGAACTAATTAGCACACTAGTGCCATTAAAATGTAGAGAAAATCAAGCGTCATAGCATGATCAGAGAACAAGAGAACATAAAGTGTGAGAGAGAAAAAAGGAAAAAAAAATACTTTAAATTCTGTTGAACGTTTTGCAAGAGTAAATAATTTCCACATATATTCTATACACTTACGTATTTTCCTGATCATTAAACAATATACTCATTTTTTTCCAGTGCCACACTTTTCATATTAGTACAATAGGGAGTTAATCATTATCACATACCTCTTGTTCATTTGAGTTATTAAGAAACAATCAACTTGTATTACTGGAGATTCAACACATTTTCATCATTATAAAGGTTATAATAATATTAAGCTATCCAAATCAGAGGGAATATTTGCCCTTGCTAAGTTTTATATTTCCTGTAGATCAGTGATTACAGCTGCATAGGTTTGTTTTTAACTGCTAAAATGGTCAGCAGTAGAGGAAAAAGAATTCCAGATCTGGTCCTTTCTATCATGCTTTGCAGTCAGTTTGCGAACCTTTCTATGCACAATAAGTTAATTTTGAGTTATTCCAATTATTTCAATCAGTATGATCTTTCATAACACATGAATTCAAATTGTAGGCACATTAGAGAAACTGCTGTCTTTGTCAATAAAAAGAACAATAAAAATACACTGATTTAGTTTGACTAGATATATTTTCTTTCAATATTGTTACTTATATTCCACTTTTTAAACTGGATATTAATCAAGTCTCATATCAGTCGTTGAGCTATTTCATCTAAGATTGAGACTGATGAATTTATAATGATGTGCATCTTCCTGATTACCCTTTCTAATGTTAGACCAAAATTAACTCTAATTCTTGTCTTTGGAAATTACTAATCATAGAACCATTTAGATTGGAAAACACCTTTAAGATCTTGAGTCCGACATCCCTGCCTGCCATATCTTATGCGTCTTTTAAATACCTCCAGGGTTTGCGATTCAGCCACTTCCCTGGAAAGCCTGTTCCAGTGTTTCACAACCATTTTGGTGAAGAAATTTTTCTTAATGTTCAATCCAAACCTCCTCATGGCACAACCTGAGGCCATTTCCTCTAATCCTTTCGGTTGTTTTGGGAAAAGACTGACACCCACATTGCTACAATCTCATTTCAGTTGCAGAGACCCTCCTTTTCTCCAGCTCCCTCAGCTTCTCCTCATCAGACTTGTGCTTCAGACCCTTCCCCAGCTCCATTGCCCTTCTCTGGACACGTTGCAGCACCTCAATGTCTTTCCTGTAGTGACAAGCCTAAAACTGAAGACAGGAACCAAGGTGCTGCCTCTCCACTGATGAGTACAGGGCAACAATCACTGCCTTAGTCCGACCAGTGCTAAATGTTTCAATAGTTTCAGTAGTGATCCTCTGTTATTACCTATTTACACTGTTTAACTGTACTGTTCTTCAACATCCAATTTTTTGTCTGCTTTTCATAGCAAATAGCATTATATAGTGACACCTGTATTAGCTGCCATGTTATAAATCGTAGAACATCGATTTATATGGAACATTCAGGAATTTTCTACATAAGTGTTGATTTCAATTCCTATCTAACAATAAATGTGTATCAATAGTAGAGCTATTGTTAAAAATATTTTAGTTGTTTTAAAAATATTTTAAAACTTCTTATTTGTAGTTTGCCTTGTGGCCAGAGTTTTCTCTTCCCAGTGTTTGTCACCCTTAAAAGACTTCTTTCAAACATACTTGGTCCTCTCATCAGCTTTTTTTTTTTTTTCCTTTGGCCATAAATTTCTCTTATTTTAACATTTTCTTTGCTTATGTAAGGCAACAACATATATGGATAAAATGGCCTTAAATTCTGAACTTATAACATCTGAACATTTGAACATTTCTTTACATGAAAAAGTTACTACGAATCTCAAAAATTATTCCAGAGTATGTTTTATTATTTTTGTTTGGTTTGTGTTGTTGTTCTGTTTGATTTTGTTTGGTTTGTTTCAATAAAGGAAGGTTCATAGACAGAGCTTGCGTTCTGCAAAGTTGCAAAGTAACGAAATATTAAACACTGAATTTGTAGGCATTAAGATGATAATAAGTTGTTAAGAAACAACCACTATGGATTTGTCAAGTAGAAATCATATCAAATTTTATTTTATTTTTTGAAACTGTGAATGACCTAGTGGAAAGAAAGGTGTATTTAGCATTTGAGAATGACTCCTGCCAGAGATTTACAAGCAGTGCAGAGCACAGAAGGAAAATCCGAAAGGATCAGTGTATTTGAGAAATTACTTCCACTGAACAACATAAAATTCAGCAAAGTTCAGATTACTCTATTTATTAAAGATTAAATATACAAATAGAACAAAAGAAAGCAAGTGATTAAACAGCATAGAAAAAAATACTATTGCCAAAAAAAATGGAATATGTAATAATATGGATAATTGAATAGTACAATTCTAGGACATACTAAGAGAACTGCTACCTATGGAGTAGAATTGATTATTGTTCAAATTATATGAATGTACAACTCTGGGTCCTGCATTATAAGATATAGAAAAGCAGTAGAGATTACATTAATTAAACCAAGCAGAGGATTGGAACTCATGACTTCTAGAGAAAAGCTGAAGAGATTTGGCTGATTTAGCCTTTCAAACAGAAGCCTGATATGCACAGGGATAATGGTCTTCCATTGTAGTTGTAAAGGTTTAATAAAGCTCTTCAGTAACACATATTCAGTACTTCTAATATGGTATTTGGTATAAATAATACAGAGCACTAAAAAAAAAAAATAAAAATTTATGGGCAAATATTAAGGAAAACTATCTAATTATCCAAGCAAAAAAATAGGTTATTTTAAAGTTCTAAATTTAGGAATATAACTCACTGGACATTTTTAAGACTGGGGTGACAACATCTGATCTTGCCTGAGGGCAAAAGAAGGGCCCGAATAACACATGGTTTTGCTAAATTTGTGATGCTTTCTGGAACGGGTTTCTTTTTTTATAAAAATCATGCCCATTGCAATCAAATATACACGATAATCTAACATCTTTTCAAAGCCATATTTTTTGTTGTACGTTATGTGGTCTCTTTAAAGAGCACTTGTATAAGAAGGACGTTTCAACAGTCTTTATATGTTTTAATGACTAGCTACATTTCATATACGTGAAAGTACAAATGAGACTATATATACACTGGTAATGACAATATAATATTTGCAACCTCCACTACGAGATCTATCCTGGCAGTACATTTACCTTTTCTATTATATTTTTAGTTAATGGCTGTGTGAATGGTTATAAGAAGGAAAATATTTGGAGATTTATCACTGTAATTGAATCTGAAGAAAGACAAATATGTGATTGGTAGAATTGTGTTTCAGGTAAGTTAGCAGTACATACAGAGCCCCCTGAGAAGGAAATAGGCAATTTCATTGCTAACTGATAAATTGACAATACCTGTTTGCTCTATGTGGATGCATTACCATGCAACAAATAAATTACCACCATTAGGTATTTTCTTGAAGGATTAATGAGCACTGATAATAAACCACAGCAGCAAAAAGAAATGCACAAAAATTATTTTTCCGGTTGTGGGGGGAGGCTGGAGGAACAACCCATTGTTATCATTCATCTTAGCTAAAAAGAAGCCTCTTTCCTTTTGAATGTGAGGTGTTCCCCATCATTAGAGACTGCATATTGTGCCCTTATTCTGTGGCTCCTAAACAGAATATCCAAATGACAACTGTGATTAAAGAAGTGAAGAGCAGGCTTGATATAAAATAAGGCTTTGTATTTTCAGCAGGGTAGATGTAGAATCATGTTTTTCCTGATACATTATTTCATTTAAAAAGAATATTTCTAAATGTCATGCACATTTCATGGTTTATAACTATGTATAGTAAATTCAGCCTGTAATCTTGAGTATAGTTTTTGCTGGTTTTCTTATAAATTAAAAAATAGAAAAGAAAAGAAAAAAAAAAAAAAAAGAAAACCAGAAGAAGCAACTCCTTCAGAGTTGCTAAAACTCCCAGATTATCTCAGATTTTGTCTGTCGTTAGACATCAGTACCATTTATTCATCAAGTACTGCCATCTTGTGGAATTAGAGTAATCAAAGTAAATCCTAAATAGAAGAGAAATATATTTTTCTAAAAGCATCTCCCACTGCATCACAAAAAGAAGACTAAAACCAGAATTATTTCTTGTACAAACATTATAACTCTGCAAAAGTGCAATTATTGGATGGATGTTTGCATGCTTTTGCCCTTGAATATGAAAAATTAAACAATGTTATGAACTGTATGTTTAGGTTTCTGAAGACATTAAAAGTTTATATGGTGACCTTCTTGTTATGTCTTCAATTTCACCCAAAATACCACTGATGAAAAGGCTGTCCAGAAACCTCATGTTAAAAGGATGAAACAAGCAATTTCTTATGAGAAAAACCCTGAAGCAAATCTGGGAAACATTCAGGCACTAACAAATACAGGAGTGAATATTTCGTGCTATCTGAGTGCTTCCAGCAAATCTCTCTTTATAATACTTAAGGGGTTATTTCTTACTGACCCACAATGACAGAAAGACTTTTGCATTATTATAGTACTGACATTTTCTGCATCAGAATGATATCTCCAAAAGCACAGTACTGCACTAGCAAAAATGCTGATATGTCAGTATTCCAGCTTCATCCATTATGGGAAGTACATCACATTGTGACAGTTTAGGAATTAGTGTTGTTTAAAAGAGAAAATAGAACTGTGAAAATCATTTAAGAAATTATAGTAAGAAAGCTTTCACACTATAAATTCATGCTGGCAGGAAATAGACGCTCTCTTCTTACTACTTTATCACCAAGTGACCCAGATTTTCAGGTACATAGCCCACTAAACAGTGCTTAATAAAACACAGAAACAAATTGGACATTAGGAAGGCTTTCCAAATTATCTTCAGAAAAAAGATCCAAATCTCCTTAGAGACATTCTTCTGTAAACAAGACTGGTCATTCATAAAAGGAAATACCAGTTTTGCTGTTACCAAAATTACTTATATCATTTTTACACCAAGACTTTGTATATGACAGAATTTAGAAGCAGAGGAGTCCTTCAGCCACAAGAGAATGTCAATTTACAACTGTTCAATAATTCATAATTACTCTGTCTTTTTACTCTCTGTTTCTGTTTGTGTTGATGAATAGTATCTCTGTAAAAGTTTCTTGAGCGTTGGCAGTCAGCTATAATTTCCAGGAAGGGCTCTGCATCATCTTTGTGGTTTTGGCATAGGTGTCACATTAAAAATAAAATAGATGGGCATAAAAATAAAAAATAAACTCGGCATATGTTCTATAAAAATACTCTAAACTTCTGTATCCCGCAGTATTCAGTTTGTTCCTTTCACTTATACATTTTTTTCCCTATTGAAAGCAAAATGAGTAAGGCATAGAAAAACCATTTACTCAGTCTTTGTTCAAAAGTAGATGACTTCAGAAGTTCCACAGCTAAAGTAATTACTATCTGATTTTACAGTTTTAGTTTGATTTATTTATATTTGGGTAACACTGACTTTTAGCTTCAAAATCTCTTGAAGGTCATCGTTAGTAAGTTGCCAGGCTTCAGATGTGTCTTTGAGTTCAGTATCCTATTAATAAGTTAATATAATGACAGCTGTATTTGTGCTTAGTCAAATGACAATAGTTCTATAATCTTTTAACATAAACCACTGTAGGAAAACTCAGGCTTGATGTTCACTAAAAATAAAATAAAAATAAAAATAAAGCTGTGTACAAATAGGCCTGGTGTTATCTGTCTGGTCTCAGGCTTCTTGTTGTGAAATTCAAAAAAGTTCACTCAGCAGTTTACCACTTTGTAAGAATAGGATTTCCGATAATATTTAAATGCCTCTTTTCTTGTAGTTTGCATGTGCTCCTCTGCTGAACTGCTGTGGGACTTGTGTCATGTAACTGCATTCACTGCTGTTTAGAATATTTTTCCATGCATGTACTATAGATGACAAACTTGTATATCTAGAGAAAGCAACGTTTTAAATGCTGATTCTCCATTATTGCCTCTTTATAGGTTACTTTTTATACGTCATTGCAATCATTTGGGTATTCTCTTATGCATGACACTGCCAGAAGAAAAACAAACTAACAAAAGAAAACAAAGCACCCCCCCAGTTTTTGTACTTGGCCAGCCTCTGCTAGAAATTCTGCATTTTATGACCCTAAGTTGTAATTTAGCTGGCATACGAAGTGGGAACAGTCAGAGTTACAGAATATGAACACCAGTGTATGTTTCATCCTCCACTATGGCTGCAAATTTAGAAATGTGAGGTATTTGCACAATGGATCAATGTCAAAGTATACCCATTTTCCTTTAATTGCAGTCATTTTGTGAACACCTTTTTGTAAAATCACTTCTGCAAGATCATCCATCTATTTCTGTCAGCTAAAAACTCTGGGGTCCCCAGATCCCAAGCCAGCTGTGGTTGTTTCTGATTGGTCTGCATAGCATGCATTAGAAATTGCATCATTTTCCTGAAATACTTCCACTGATGCCTATGCATACTGTATGGACACAACCCTCAAAATTTTATTTAAGAAACTGCTGAACTCATTAACCAGGTCGAACAGGAGAAAAAAGAATCATAAAATGTGTAAGAGGTTTTTCACCTGCTACAGAGATCAAGAATTCAGATAGGTGCCAGATCTGAGCCTTAAGTTGCAAAGTCTTCAGGTATTTTAAAGTGTATCCCCAGGATTTTGTTTTTTAGAAATAAAAAATAGGAGTAATTCTTTCAATGTCAATGGTCTGACAGTGATCAAGAAGTAAACCACTAACACTTTTTTCTGGGCTTTGGAGTTTTGGCTCCTGGCTGGAATACAGATGCTGAAGGTACACACACGAATAAAAGGCATTAACCACAGCTTTATAGCATAAATGCTCTGAGTTTGGCATTTGGCAGTTCTGTTACCTTTTTTCCTCAGGACCCTATCCCAGTATCCATTCATCCATCACTCCATTTTTAACAGTAAAATTAACTAGGAAGGTGACAAAATGACAGTATCCCCCCGGATTCAGCACTGGCAATATACAATACTAAGTATTGTATTTCCTTAGAGGCACAAAAATTTTTTGCCTGAAATCTTTTCCTTTGAATTAATTCTAATTAATAAGTGAATAATTAATTGTTTATGGTTTTAGGCTGCAAATGGGGAAAACTATTCTACATGAACTGCCAATGAACCCACACTGATAACTATTTTGCATTTGGTTTGAACTACTTTTAAACCAGAGCAATTAGTGAGACTGATTGCTTTCCATTTGAATTGGCAACAGGTGTGTCGTGGTTTGACCCTGGATAAACGCCTGGTGTCCAGCAAAACTTCTCCAGGGCCTTTCCACCCCCCGTCCCCCCCCCCTTTTTTCACCTTCCAGAGGGAAAGGGAAAGAA
>JAWWTY010000001.1:40001790-40014414 GCA_035222235.1 Margarornis squamiger
CTTCCAGAGCCTGCAACAGAAGCCAATCTTCCTCTTAGGAGAAAAAAAAAACTCCTAATCAGAGAAACCCACGACAAGGTGTCTTCAGTTAAAGCCTATGCATTTTCCCTGAACTTGTGTATTCATCATCACTTCACAGAATTTTATGCTGCCATGAATCATTTCTGCCAGATAAGACATCATGGCAAAATGTGGCAATGAAATTTTCAGAGAGAAGTATTTGAGGTTAATTAGTATTTTGCCTGAAATATAACAGAAGAGGAAGGAAAATTTGAACACTTTGGAGAGCTCTCTGAGAGCCCTCAATTCTTCAGGGTCCTGTGTAACCACTTATAATTACTATTATATCCGGAAAAGATTTCAAGCAAAAAATCCATGTGTGCAGTTTAATTCCCCATTTTGGAGCAGTCTTCCCCTCCTATTAGGTAAGTATATTCAGTCCCTTAACATAGCATTTTTGTACTGATACCATCAGTTTTTCATGAGAAAATTTTCATCTGATTTCAAAACTGGACTAAATTTCTTAAAAATTAATTCAGTAGACACTGCATCTCTACAACACTGCTTGCACTGTTTGCTTATTTTGGTTTAAAAAGCAATCATTGTGCTTTTCTATTCCTTTCTTACCACTGTGGCAGGAGACAGTAAACACAAGGATAGAAAGGACAAATCAGTTGGAATTTCTACTGCTTTCTATAGTGCTACAGTCCAAGTGCACATCAGGCTAGGATGTTAATGTGTTTCACACTTCTAGTACTAGGAATAGCTGTACCAGTTTCTCTCCTATCATTAGCAGAAAAGAATACAGCAAAATTTAAATTTTGAGGCGTTTCCACTCACCCCTTTGACCCTTTCATTTTCCAACTAACTTTATATCAAGAAGACATTTTGACTGTAGTGGAGATAAAAGTATGAAAGAACCAGACTGACATACTTGAAATTACTGTCTTCCTATTGCTGCTGAAGCTGAGAATAGTCACCCAAGAAATTTTGGTCTAAAAGCTTGGAACTTGCTATACCAATGCAGCTCTTTGCATCTTGGAGCAGTAGCAGGGACTTTATACAGCTGGACTAACTTCGGCTTATCTCATTTTGAAACCAGTTCTTTGAAGACTCTCAAGGGGGGAGATTACAGAAGAGATTGCCTTATAGCCAATGTGCCAGTTTAAGTAATGAACTATATTTTTGTAAGATGTGAGGACAAAATGAAACAATGGAAGATAAGATTGAAAGGAGAACAGTGTGTAAAGAATACATAAGGTTAAGGCTTTAAAGTCGGAATTGGTGAAACTCCATATGAATAATTCCCTGCAAGGAATACACTGCTAATTCAAAATCTCATTAACTTTACTGATACTTCTAGTGTTGAGACATAAATTAATCTAGGATTTTATTAAACCATGATACAATCTCATACAGAATAATAGGAAATAACCTTTTTTTCTCACCCAGTTATGATGAGTATAAAGGGAAAAGTATATCATTTTTAGGTAAATAGAATTATTTGTGGGATAAAAGTAAGAACAAAGGGACTGGATTTAATTGCCATTTTTAAAAACCACTGATTAGCTGGTACCTTGGGTTTAAGGAATTATTCATTAATCATAGGGATTTAAACTGCATAAAGGAAGAAATTCCTCAGTGAAACAGATGTGAAAGATCAAAGGGTAGGGCGGTGATATTACCAACAAGGTAGGCTGAATAGTTATTACATTCGGGTGATTTTAAAAACAGACATTCAGATTAAAAACTGTTTGTACACATTTGCAGAAGTCATCCATAGCTCCCTGTAAGAAGCATCCTGTTATATTTCACTGCAAATCTGAACAAATAGAGAAAATAATGCTTTGTATGTTATTTTTGGTTTGACCTGCAAGACTAGAAAAGGGAATTATCTAATATTTTATTGCTGTTTTCTGAGTCTGATGAATAATTTAATTATTTTTCTTCAACTAAATCTGTCTTCCCAGGGAACTTGTGGATGCATGGTTTATATTATCTTCAAAATCTCAAGGAAAGGAAGAAAAATGTTTTCTTCAATTCTAAGCCAACCAAACAAAAAGTTTTAAAAACCTTTAGCTTTTTCCGCCTAGATTATTCAAGTAAAGCTATTGAACATTTATTTATTGTGTCTATGAACAACACATAGTGTTGTTTCTATAATTACTTTCTCTTATTTTCTTTCTGTGTTCTTTTAGAGATCATCTATAGCTGGGTGTTTAATGAATTCCCATCTTTTGTGGCAGAAGACAGCAGACGCTTCATCTCTCAGGAGACAGGCAATCTCTACATCTCCAAGGTGCAAACATCTGATGTTGGCAGCTATATATGCCTGGTAAAAAACACAGTGACAAATGCCCGAGTTTTGAGTCCTCCTACACCTCTGACACTGAGAAATGATGGTAAGAAAGGCCTTATTTCTGGGTGCCACATGAAATTAAGAATACTGAACAAAGAATACTTCAATTAAGAACCATGATTTTATTGTTTTTCAGTATATGCATGTATTTACTGTAGCAATCAGCAAACAAAAGTTTTTCATGGAGGCAATTTCTTTTAAAACATCCAACAGTTGGGAGAATACTTAGGACTGTGAAGGCTGAGGTGCAAGCTGACACCTCCTGATGTATTTTGTTTAGAACAGTTGCTCCACCTTGCTATCCTGGTGTTCTGTCACTGACAGAGAGAGGCATATCTTGCTGCTGAGCAATGTCTGTTTCCTTAGGGCTCAGTTCAGTTACCTCAATCCAAGTGGCCACTGCCACACTGAGCTGCTCTCAGGCACATGGGGCATACATGCCAGCTGCAGAATGCCGAGAGTTCACTCATGCATTTGGCCACTGGCAACAAAAGGAGAGGTAAGGAGAGTCTCCATCCTTTGGTGGGTACAGAAGGTAGCATAGTGTCGGGAGATGACAAAAAGGCCGAGGTACTTGATGCTTTCTTTACCTCAATCTTTAATACGAAGCCCAGTTGTCCTCAGGACACCTAACTCCCAGAGCTGGAAGTTAGTGATGGATAGTTGAGTGAGACCCTCACAAGCCAGGAGAGAATGGTTACTGACCCACTATGCCAATTAGACACCCACAAGTCTATGAGCCTTTTTGGGATGCACCAAACAGTAGTGAGGGAACTGGCGAAAGTGCTGACCAAGACACTTTCAATCGTTTACCAAAGGTCCTGGTTATCCAGAGAAATCCCAGCTGACTGGAAATTAGCAAATATAAGGCTCATTTACAAGAAAGGTGAGAAGGATGATCCAGGGAACCACAGGCCTGTCAGACTGACCTAGGCATCATGGAAGATCATCCCGAGTGCCATCACACAGCATGTATAGGACAACCAGGGGATCAGGCCCAGACAACATGGGTTTAGGAAAGGCAGGTCCTGCTTGACCACAACAACCCCATGCAGCACTACAGGCTTGGGGCAGAATGGTTTGAGAGCTGCCAAGAAGAGGAAGAGGATCTGGGGGTTCTGGTTAACAGTGGCTGAACATGAGCCAGTAGTGTGCCCAGGTGGCCAAGAGAGCCAGTGGCATCTTATCGTGTATCAAGAATAATGTAGCCAGCAGGACTAAGGAAGTAATTGTGTACTCAGCACTGGTGAGGTTGCACCTTGGGTACTGTGTCCGGTTCTGGGCTCCTCGCTTTAAAAAGGACATTGAGGTGCTGGAGCGAGTCCAGAGAAAGGAAATGGAGCTGTTGAAAAGTCTGGGAAACATGTCCTATGAGGAGCAGCTGTGGGAACTGGAATTGTTTTAGCCTGGAGAAAAGGAGGCTTAGTGGGACCTCGTTGTTCTCATTGACTACCTATAAGGAGGTTGTAGAGAGGTGTGTCTTCTGCCATATTTCAAAGGACACGAGGAAATGGCCTTAAGTTACTCCAGGGGAGGTTCTGATTAGATATTAGGAAAAAAGTTTCCTCTGAAAGAGTGGTTAGGCATTGGAATATGTTGCCCAGGTTGGTGCTGGAGTCACTCTCTCTGGAAGAGTTCAAGAGAAACCTGGATGTGGCACTCAGGGATATGGTTAAGGGTTGATTATGGTGGTGCTGCATTCAGCTGGACTACATGATCTTGAAGGTCTCTTCCAACATGGATGATTCTGTGATTCTGTGATGTTAGATGACACAAGGCACACATAGTTAGACAGCTGAATGGAGATTGTATTGCTTAAATCTTTACCTGCTGCTGGACTGAAGACCTGTTACAATACAAAGCTCCAATTCAATGCACTGACTAAGTACCACCAAGAAAAGTACAACAGCTTTCTCTACAATGATAGTTTTGAGTTTCGTCAAGGCATATGACTGCAGTATTTTTTCTGTAAATAATCTTATTATCAAAAAGTGGCTTAGGATTTTTTTTTCCCAAAGATCAAAAGAAAAAAATCTTCCAATAATACCTCTTATGGATGGAGCACATGATATTGCAATATAAATGATATGTAGCTCTGATTCTGTTGGAATATCTGCCTATAGAGGCAGCTATGTTATTTGCTCTTTTACAACAAAAAATATTACTATTTATTAATTTATAATTGATTTTTTAATTTGTTGTCTGTAAAAATAATGTTATTTTTGAGAATGTTCCATAGGTGCCTATATTTTCCTTTTTTCCAAGATGTTCTACATTTAATTATGCTTTCTAGTTCTTCACAGATACATATCAGCAATTCAGCATATTAAATCCATACCTATATAAATCAAAGAAAGAGAGAAACTTCTGAGAGAGAGTCTTTTGCCTTGCTTATATCTTTTGCTAGAACTAGGACTAGTCCTATGCTGGAGAGGCATTCCAAAAGCTGGATTTAAATACAGATGACTTAGTTTAACAGAGGAAATTAAAAGTATGTTCACCTAATTAGCATGAAATTAAGTTAATGTTTATTCATTGTAGCAAATTTAAATTTCCATCTGCATAGCATGCAGCCTCTTTAGCAAAAAGTTCCTTGTTTTGCTGTAACACTTCCTATTTTCTTTTGCTCATTAAGTACCTATGCTAACTTGAGTTTCAGATGTTTAATTTTACTGATTTAACATAGTAAACCCAATAATTTTTGACCTCAAACTTTCAAAATTAAAAAACCTGAACAATGTCTTTTTAAGTGTTTGAATTTTATTGTCATATTTATTAGTCACATCTTGTTCTATTTATTCTGTATGACATTTCTTCATGATTTTATTGGGTTCTATTTTGTGCAGAAATTCATTATTATTATTCAGATTAGCTATCCATCTTGTGCTAACAGTACAAAGACACACAATACAGTGTAAGAAATTGAGGGAGTAAATAAAGATAAAGGCAGCAGTCTATATCACTGACCTTAGAAACAAAATCTGTGAAGGAAAACTGCAGATTTTCTTAAATGTCAAGCAGGTAGTATATATCAGCCCCCAGTAAATTTGTGTTTCATGGCTAGCTGTCACACCACTGTGACAATCCAACCTTCTAAATTATGCTGGAGTGTTGGAGAAGCATTTGCACATAGATGAACATCTCCTTAATAATTTCCCAATTTTCTGATTTGTTTTTTCACACACATGAACTTCCACTATGCTTCTATGCCTTAATGTTAGTCTCTTGGGATTTCTGAAAAGCTCCTTTACTGTCATGGAGTTCTTTAGTATTTCTTAGTAAATTGCTTGCTTTCCTGTATGACTGAGCAAGTTTCTCATGGAAGAGACCCAAACTTTCTGCCCAACCTTGCAGTCTTCATACACCTACCTTGAAAAAATATTAAGGAAAATTCTGGTTGATAATCATACTTATTATTTAAGATATTTGCCTTGTTTTACCTCCTCTACAAAATGCAATAATATGGACCTTTTAAAAACTATCTGGGATTAAAATAAAAAAATTCCATTAATTGTACTGTACTTTTTCATTTTGATAGAAATGGCCTTGGGTTATATTGCCTCGTCCATTGACAAATATTGAGGGGTGATGACAAATAGTTTAAAATATACATCCATTATACTCCAAAATATGGGATAACTGTTGAAATGAAGTGCTCATTAGTTAAAGAAAACTAAAGTAATTTGTGAAGGAAAAAGATGGTGAAGCACCTTGAGGGAACAGAATATGAGGAGGGTCTGAGGTCACTTGGTTTGCTCAGCCTGGAGAAGAGAAGACTGAGGGGAAACTTCATTGCAGTTACAACTTCCTTGTGAGGAAAAGAGGAGGGGCAGGCACTGATCTTTTCTCTGTGGTGACCAGTGACAGGACCCAAGGAATGGCCTGAAGGTGTGTCAGGGAATGTTTAGGTTGCATATTAGGAAAAGGTTCTTCACCCAGGGAGGGTGACTGGGTACACAAACAGGCTCCCCAGGCTTGGTGTGGTCACAGCACCAAGCCTGACAAAGTTCAAGAAGCATTTGGACAATGCTCTCAAGCACATGATGTGACTCTTGGGGCTGGTCCTGTGCGGGGCCAGGAGTCGGACTCGATGATCCTTATGGGTCCCTTCCAACTCAGCATGCTTTCTGATACTGTGAAGGAAGTGAGAAATTAAGAATGGCTTTAAAACAAACATCCAAGTACCTGAAAATATACTTGGCACTATGTTTGCTGAGTCATGCTATATGATTTTGAATATGGCTTTTTTATAGAATTACTTGAATAATTTTGAACTTTTCAAATAGTTGCTTAGGTTTAAAAATCATGCAGCTTTCCAAATTCCAGTGGTTGGTTGGCATCATAACTGACATTACCCTATGCAGTCAGCACATTTATTAGAAACCACAGGAAGAGCTTGTGGTTTTAAACAGCTTTTACAAATGGCACTATATAAATAAAACAATTCATATAGTCTGTATCCTCTAGACATATGTATCATTAACTCAAGAATATTCTAATTGCTATATTTATCATCATTCTTGGATTTTGATGTATATACAGTACCTGTACCCAAGGGACTAGACAGCTTGTAACAAAAACACTCCAATGACAACATTGGTCTCTATTTATCTGTGACGAAGAAATGGAATAATATTAAGGCATTATGTCAAACTCTGAGTGATTGTAGGAACTTCCTGGGATTTTATTAATCTTTTATTTCTTTTGTGATGTGTCTCAAAGGGGAACTTAGCTTCTTGATATGAAGCAAATTAAATAAAAACATCAAGAAATCCTTCAATGGATTCTGAATAAAATGAATACCTCATTTGTTCAGATGTCCTTGACAATCAGTCACTTAATATAATTCAATTTCACTTCAAGCTGGGTTATAAAAACACTCTAAAATTCTATCTGAGAAGATAAAAAGTTTTAGCAGGAAAAAAAATTATGCATAATTTCATAAACTGCCTTTTAATGCATAACAAACTTTGAGGAGTTATTTAATAACTGTTTACAAATAATAAACAATATTGTTAAAATGGATCTTTGCAGGCTTGGATGATGATTGGGAGCTGTAAATTATCTTGACTCATAAAAACAATTGAGACTCTCTCCAAATTTAGCAAATAATAAGCTAGGGAATATGAAATATTTGATGTTTGATAGCATAAGATTCCAGGGTTTTTTAATTTTTATCTTCTTTATTTCTCTTGAAAATATGTAAATTTTGACTTTATTACTATACAGGAGAGAATTAAATAGTTCTTTCTTTTATTTCTGTGTATTTCTGTGTAGATACTGCCTATTGGCCTTGCTATAGTGATATTAAAAAAAAAAAAAAAAAAAAGAAAAAAAAAAAAGAGAACCTGTACAATTTAGAGGATACTTTCTACTGTATTCCAGTAGAGCAAATTAGTTTATCCTCAACAGAGGTCAATATGTCTGACCAGACATATTCTCATGTGGTTGAATTCGGACCTTGACTTTATCAACCTTTTTTTTCATGTCATCATAGTCTGTGAACTGAATTTTATCTGTCTTAATTTCATTAATTCAATGTGATTGATAGTCTCATATAATGATAAAACATATAGTTATTAAGGTATTAAGAATGTTAATTTCTAATTTTCCATGAGGAAGTATGATCTGCATATGCTTGTTGAGGTTAAACTCTAAGATATGTTGCTTGAAGATCACAGGGTTATCTGAAGATCTCTTTCCCAGCACTAAGGGAAATTTGGAAGAAGTCATAGTAAATTCCCAAATAATAGAAATTAAGCAATAAAAGTGGCCAGTATAGGATAATAAGGGAATAACTAAAGATAGAACAAAATCAGCAGTTTCACAGACATAGACTATGCCAATCCCTGGAGAATGCTGACAGTTGTTAATTAACTAATAATTAGAATTTTTATTTTTTTAATGAACCCTAATGTTTCTTTTCTGGTTTTTTGTGGGGTTTTATTGTTGTTTTTTTGTTTGTTTGTTTGTTTTACTTGTGTTACTAGTCTTGTCTTCTAATGTGGTTATTAATATTGAACTGAATTCTAGAAGACAACAAAGTATACCTGGGTTGTAGTAGGAGTTGGAAGTACTTATTCATCTGTGACACAATTGTGACAGATTTTCCAGAGTTTCCAACTTCCAGGCTTCCTATTTCATGTGGGTTATATTTTAGGATTGTGTAGTTGTCTCTCATATTTGAATTGTGCAAGTCCATAAAAACTGTCTGAAACTGTAGGAACTCTTCTTAATACTCCAAGACAGAACCTGAACCTGAAATAATGCTACTTTGATTTTTCTTCAAGCAGAGCCAAACTGCTTGGGCAAAATCAAGTTTGTCCTTTAGCAGTATACAAAGATTGATAGCACTGGCAGGGAGATCAATGTATGCAAGATTTTCTCCAGGGGAAGGCTGATAAAATAGCAATGTCCCTCGACAGCCATTACTCAGTAGTAAACATGTTGTTTCTCCCCTAAAATTGTAATGAGATATATTAATAATAGGTCACTATGAAAACTGAAAATAAAAGACTTCTCACAATCTCTGGTTTTCTCTAATAGCAATACATCCTCCATGGGTTACAGATATTTTGAACTTTTTGTCTCTTTTTTCTGCTCTTGTGCCAAGATTCCACTGCAATGTTCTCAAAAATAACAGGATGAAAATCAGGGTTAAGAAACTTCAGTGTAGTCTTATTTTAATGAAATGGAAAGGGATAAGGGAAGAGGGGCGAGGGGAGGCGAGGGGAGGGGAGAGGAGGAGAGGGGAGGGGAGGGGAGGCATCTATAAAATAGAATGGGGGACGTGGTTGGTTTGTGGGGATTTTCCCCCCAAAAAATAGTAGTATTTTTTCTATGTAGAAAACCTGTTACTCCAGCACTGATGGTCCTTATCTATAGGTAGGAAAATCTATAGGTAGGCAGGGAATTAATTTTATGAAGGGCTCCTCTACAATAAACCTTTTACAATCCCTTTTATACAGATTGTAGCATAGTTAAGAACACTATCAAACAGCACTCAAAAACTGAAATGCACTATTTGTTAAAGATTTAACCTAAAAAAAGGCATAGAGAGAACAACCTCGGATGGTCTCCTGACAATATAAAAGGGCTGAACCCAGGGCAATATTATAGGAGGGAAACTGGGGAAGGTTTGGAAGAGATTCCAGGATTCAGTATAGAGCAAGAACTCTTCCACTGTGAAAGTTTGCTCAAATTTAGTCTGCTTTGATCTCTGTTAAGGTAATGTCTTTAAAGAAATTTTAATTGCCAACTTTTATCAGTAGTTTATAGAAACACTGACTGCTGGAAATGAAGTTGTTGTTTTTATTAATTAGCTACAGTATCTTAAGATTCTAGCCGTGTATCATGCACATCTGCACTCATGATTTTATTTTCACTTCTCCTCATGATTTATGAAACTTACACAAAGAGTTAACTGATCCATATACAGAGTATTGAAACCATAAAATAAATGAACTTGAGAAAAAAATATTCCTCTAAGTTCAGGTCAGGATTAGGAAAGGTGTCGCATCGAACTGTAACTATTAAGATTTCAGACAGAAGTGCTGTTGGTAATATTTTAATTAACAGTGACTGAATTCAAATTTGACCATATTGACAATGAAAATAGCCTTTACGGCTGTTTCAGATTATTAAGGATTGTCATACTGAATGCTATTGATAGGTGCTTTTATTTGAATTATTATATGAGAAGCCTAAACAGAAAAACTTTTCTTATTTACAAAGCTTTTTACATTTAATTAGATACAATGAATATTAAAGCAAAACTACTTTGTGTAGTAGTGTTCTCATTGATCAGAAACACAGGAAATATTATCTCTGGACTCTGTATCAGTTTTGACACTTTTGGCACCTAACTGGAAAGGTTTTTTTTGATCCTGTAAAAGAATGACATAAGTTTCAAGGAAAAAAAAAAATAAGCTTAAGGTCATATTTAATACTAGTACTAATAATACTAATAATTATGTCACTTACTATAGGAGAAATTAGGTTCTTCAAGAACTTTGAACATGTCATCAGGAAGATAATTAGAAACCCCATGAAAATTAGATTCTCCTCCTAATAATTTAGATTAAATAGTATTTCCCAGGTTTTTTAATATCTTTTGTGAGTTTGTCCTGTATGAACATCAGACAATTGGAAACGAGGAACAGTAAACATTGGCCAATGATGCCTGAAAAAATCTGCCACAGATTTCTTGTGCCAAGTTCAACACAATTCCTGTGAAAACAAAATGGAATGGAAAAAAAAAAGAAAAACAAAAAAAAAACAAAACAAAACAAAAAAACCCCAAAAAGTTATAGTTCTTTTGGAGTTAGTTGACTTATATTCTTGGGCCTCTCAAGCAAGGTGTTATATTGCCTGGTATAGTGAGTCCTGATTTTTCTTGATATATATGGCTGCTTAGAAAAATTATATATATACATAGTCAGTGAAAATGTTCAGGTTTTCATGTTTCCCTACAACTATATATGCACAAATCTTCATACTAGAATGTTGCATACCACCCATTCAGGTGACCTCACTCATCTCTGAATGTCCAAAGGGTGAAGTTTGGTTTCGTCCTATAGCCATATGTGCTAGGTTTAGAAGGAGAGCTTAGATGCCGCTTTACATCTGTATGGGAAATTTGATGGATTGAAGTCTAGGCTATGACTCAGTTGAGACTTTTCTACATAGACAGAGACAACAGCTTTGGCCATAGTTACTGCTTTCTAACATTTTCAAACACAGGTAAACAAAGAACTCTTCAGCCTGATCTGTACACTAGAAATTTTTGCCTCTCATTTGAAGAACTAGAAAAGACACCACTATTTCTCTCATTGCTTCTGCTGAGACTACCTCACTGCTCTTGTGCCTTTAGGGTTTGGTTCTAGTTCCCATTATTTCAACTGTAACACACCCACTTTCAATTGCAAATGAAGGGCTTTTAGTTGTATTCGATGTTTAGCAGAGGTGGGAAGCTATTCTATATGTATGGCATATATATATTTCACTTATTAGTTATAAGTAGTAAAATATTTCAAGATAGTAATGATATTTCTGGAAAGGGCTTTCTAGATTGAGTTTAGCATGTAACTGCTGAACTAGTGAAATGGAGTACAATTAAAAGATGCATTTTAAAGTGGGAAGAGGAAAGTTTTGTTTAAACTTTAGTTCAATATTTTGTTTCAGTTAAATGTGACCTTCTTTTACATTTATTCCTCTATAATTAGAAACACATGAACAGCTTATCCTATGGTTGTAAACTAGAATGTGTTCCCTCCTTGTGCTGTATTCGTTATAATATTTTTTTCAGAAACTGAATTACTGAATTTTAATATTAGGGTATATTTCAATAAAGAAATATTGAAATCTTTCCATCAAGTTATGTGTGATAAGATTTGCTCTCTAACACATGAAAACAATGTTTGCCCTTTAGATTTCAGTGGATTACAGAATGCAATTTCACATGAGCATTTTTAGTGCTTCTCAAATGATAAATTTATGGCTGAACACTTGGCTAAGAGACCTCTAAGTGGAAGGAAAGCTGTGGACAGTTATCTTAAAACAACCATTCCCACAGTAAATTTTTAGAGATTTACACCAGGCACTGGTCCTTCCATTTAGAATAAGATTAATAGCAGATGAGTCAATAAATTCTTCCCAATGTACTGAAAATCTCTGCTGCAGTCAGGATATAATGGTGGGTATCATCATTATACTTGAATTAATTCAGTTTTGCTGTCAATTTACTGTCATTGTAACAGTGTGTATTCAAGTCTCTCTTTCCAAATAAATGTCTGGAGACACTTAGTGGTGCAGGTCTTCAGGGAAATGTTAAATATTCATTTGTCACAAAAAGACCCACACCATAGACAACCCTAGTTTTCATCACAGATTATTGATGGGAGATGAAATTATACGTGAACATTCCTGCAGTATTTTCTTCACACAACAGATCATCATTACAGTGTGGTAGGAAACTCAATTTCTGATCTGTGAAATTATTTGAAAATTCTTATGCAGCAGGACAAGTTCATCACTCTTGAAGAGGTTTCCCAGAAACTGAGTGTGGGGTTTTTTCCCAAAAAGGTGTGGAGGGTTGAGTTGGCTCTGTGCCAAACCCAACTGCTGGCCACACGGATTCCCGCCCCCCCGCAAGAGAGAAAGGGAAAAAAAAGTACCAAAATGCAATTATATTAAAGATATATATATATATATATATTCACATATATTACAACTATATACAATCAAACACTATGAATCTACAGAAT
>JAWWTY010000001.1:40014514-40029279 GCA_035222235.1 Margarornis squamiger
AACAAAACAGATACACTCGTAAACTCAGGGAAAAGCTCAATAAGTAACTAATACAATCAATTCTCACCAACACTCCCTTTAAGAGAAGCAAGTCCTTCCCCTCCGTACTCGAAACCAATAAGAATCCCAAATAATTTTGTTATTAGTGCATTGTCCAGGCTATAAAAAAAACTAGACTAATATTTCTGAAATATCTGATTGAGATCAGGGGCTTCACCCAAAGTTCTCAAACACTCTTAATCACTGAGCTAGGGGGCTTGTATCATTTGCTGATAAAATAATGGCAAGTATCAATCTATACCTAATCCTTCTCCTGGGCACGGGAAATATTTGGCTTCCATTTTATCCCTAGAACTCTGATAACGTTTAACCAGGAATCTTATAACCTTTTCTAGCTACTGTCTTAAATGCTTAGCAGCCACTTATTCAAGCATTTCCTGTAACCTGTTCCTTCAAAATTAAGTTCCAAAGGAAGCTAAAGAGCTGTTACTGAAATAGTTTAAAACAAATCCAAACAATTTTAGCTGAAATGATTTAAGGAGCTATCATGTTCTGGGAGCTGGAGTAAAATGATGTGTCATGATTTATCAGCAATTTGATTATTTTTTTTTTTTTCCCTATGAAAGAAAAAAACACCTCACTGCATGGATACAGCCACAGACTCACAATTTCTCTACAATCTTCATTTGAGGTTCTAAAAGTCATGGAGTGGCATTCTAGATGAAGAGGTAGAGCAGTTCTTTTCAAAGTGATAGTATCTGATATTCTGTTTATAGCTCTTTCCCTTGTTCTTAGCTGAAGGGATGGAAAATCAGGAACTGATCGTACTACTTTATTCCATTCTCTGTTTCCATTAAATGGCCTGCAGGGGATAATTTTAGCTGCAGTAATATCTGTAAATGCTGGAAAATTTATTGCATCTATTCCTGTGATATGTGAGCACCTCCTAATCAATATTTATCACATTATTATCTCATCTCTTCTTTTTTCATAGAGAAATGAAATGCAGACACTATAGCTTAGGGTTCATAGGACACTGAGTAGATTTTGAGATTTTGAACTCAAGTCAGATCTACAGCAAAATCAGAGGAAGAACTTGTTGAATGAAACCACTTATTAAAAGTAAATCTGATTTTCTGAAAGTTTGGAGGTTTTTTACCTGTATTGGAGAATAATTACAGTGAGATAACTGCATTGTTGTAAAAAAATATCTGAAGGAGAGAATAAGGAAATCATATCTTCTATAAATACTGAGGTCCATTTCTGCCCATGTGACTAATAAGCCACCGATTCTAACAAGGTCAAACTGTGTTTTGTCATTTATTCAGTCATTTGAAACAGTATTTTCTTTGGTATTTTCAAACACAGAAATATTTATTTTTAAATCTCCCCTAGCTAAAAAGACCCTGGTTAAAAGGGCAGAGACCCATGCAGTGGGAAATGGAAGGTGAAATGATGCATTTCAGAATAAAGACCAGGGATAAGATTTACATAAACAAACTGGAAAATCTGACTTTTAAACCCTTTTATAATCCTGGAAAAAAATTCAAAATGTGGAGATTTATTTTGAAGCAGTATGTTTCATACCAATCATAAATTCAGCACTTTCATACCCAGATTTTAACTTAGATGAAAGACACAGCCTGTGAAGTAAGGAGTATAGTAAACTAAGTAACTAGACCAATAAATACTGAATCATGGAGGTCAGCTCTTAAAAGGTAAAAGTTTGTCAGAAAGGAGCTATTTTCATGGGATTGCAGAGCACGACAGCATTGAGAACAGCATCCCATTGCTCTATAGCGCTCAGACCATGTGAGATCTGTGATTTGTTAGTCACTTGAAAATCGTATATTATGTTTTTATTCTGTGCTGATCCATTATATTTATTGTTGTGTTTCATGTTTGATAACTGGAAATAAGAAATGACTGAGAGGATTTTTATAGCCTTAACCAAACCTCTGAAAGAGACTCATGTATATAAACCTGAGAGAGATTGATTCTAGTGCACATAACTCAAAGCCTCAATATTTCTTAAAAGTTTAGGTCCTTTTAGCATCTGATACAAATGAACAAAAATCTTTATGAAAATGCAGATGGTGCTTGTTTTATTGTTACTGGTTCCTAGTGACCAAAGCAGAAGCTGAAAAATAAAGAGCCTGGAGCTACCACAGCCATAGCAAAGCAATTACAATGTAATGTGAGAAGGTAAGGCCTTGATAATTCCCTTAATGTCTCTGCAACTGCAATGGTCTCCATGGTCTTAAAGATCACAAATAATAAGGATGAAAAATATCCCTTTGCAATAACAGACTTTTGTTTCCTAATTTTCATAGGGACACCAAGCAATTGCTCAGTAATTTTTATACGTTTCCTGTCGGTTGCTGCAGGCACGTCGCTTGCTGGTGTAGCAGTAACCCAGAAGAACAAGACCAGGTATAAAGCATTAGTAGATCAGCATTTCATTAAGAATATGAAATGATGGCACGGCGTGCAAAGAGTATTCAGCACGTGTTCAGATTGTATTTACCAAAGGGAGTTAATGTAAGTTAAAAACATAAAATCTGAAAGATAATATTGTCTCTCAGATGGATTCAGACTTACTGTGTTATTTTAAAGGCAAGAATAATTTAATCCTATTTTAAGTTGCAATTTTTTCAGGGCTGAAAAAAGCCAATGTTAAATAGGATACGACAATGCAACACAATCATTTTCCAGAATAAAGTCTTACTCAAAAGCAAAAACATCCCTTTTTTAAATTAATTGAAGCACAAAGCCTGTCAGTGAGTATGAACAGTGAGCAGATGGCAGAGATTTAAAATGAACACCTCAAGAATATAAGGCTGAATCATAAAACATACTTCATAAATCATAAAACTACTTTCAGTAGTGTTCACTACAAGGGGACTTAGAGAGGTTCCCTATCAATACTGAAGGGCTCTTAATTGAAGTTTCAATAGAGGTGATTTTAGAAGAAATATTGACATTATGAATACTAACAAATCACCAAGGCCAAACTTCTGTATGGAAGGAAGCAGAATGCACTATTTGCTTTCACTGAGCCTCAGGACTAGCAGGAGAGTAGGTAGAAAAGGTGCTTTTTTCAAAAAAAGGACTCCTAGGAACATCTCAGGGACTAGTAAGTCTGGCTTCTATGTCAAGTATGTTGGTAGAAAATACAAAGACAGATACAGTCAGTAGGATTGTATTTATCACATTATCATACAGTAGTCCTACCACACAGTCATATACCAAGGACACAGCCCTTAAACAGGGAAGTCATGCTTCACTATGTATACAAATTTCCTGAGGAGTCTGAGATAATATGAATGGGAATGGTCAAGGTTCTACTGCATGCTTTCATTTCAAATAGTTCTTTACAGGGTCACTCATCAAAGACTGTCAAAGAAATCAAATATTCAGAGGGGCTGAAGGACAGCTCCAGTTTTATTTAAAAATAGATTAAAAAAATCCACCTGTTTTAGGATTATCTGATCAACCTGGAGAACTGGGAAATTGTCAGTGAAGCCACAGAATACTTTGGGATTCACCATTCCACACATAAACTATCTGGAAACCAAATGAATAGAGAAGTAGAGAAGAGTATTGATATAAAATTATTTAGAAGTGTTAAAACTAATCCTGAAGGGCTGCCAAAGAATATTGTGATAATAGAGTGGATAGCCAACAAATAATATTACCCTCTACAAATTTATATAATACTTAAACCTAAACATATAATACCTTTATTAGAACACCAGCTCAAGTGCAAAACAGAAAATAGAACTGAATTGTGAGGAAAGCAATAAGGAACAAGCAACAAAAAATCCCACCCCCCCTACAAAAAACAAACAAAAAAAAAAACCCAAAAAACAAAAGAGTAATAAAGTGTAATAAAAAGGTCTGCAGCTTCACTATTGCAGTGCAGTTCTCATCTTCACATCTCAAAATGAAAAAATGGATTTTGAAATGGTGCAACATGGGCACTAAGAATGTTTGCAAGTTTATTAGAGATTCTCTGTAAGGAAGGGTTAACTGTCTGGGGTTATTTTGGTCTGTAAAAGACATATCTAGAAGGGGATATGACAGATACCTTATAAACCATGTAATTGGTCACAGAATCAGAGAATATGCTGAGTTGAAAGGGACACATAAGGATCATTGAGTCCAACTGCTAGCCTCACACCGGACCATCCCCAAGAGTCACACCTTGTGCCTAAGACATCCAAACACTTGAACTCTGTCAGGGTTGGTGCTGTGACTACTGCCCTGGGGAGCCTGTTCCAGTGCCCAACCAGCCTCTGGGTGAAGAACCTTTTCCTAATATCCAGCCTAAACCTCTCCTGACACTTCAGGGCATTCCCTTGGGTCAGAAACTAGTATTCATAATCATAAAAAGAATACACAAAACAATGAAAGAAGTCAGAAGGAGAGTAACTAAATTATGAAATTTATTGACACGGTACAAGGGAGTGGTACAAGCAATCCATCATATTTTTATGACAGATTAGACTAGCAATCATTTCAGTCTAAGCTAAGGAAAATTTTAGTTGAGTACAACTGGGTTGATGCCCTGACTATTTTAATACCCAGGACACAAACGTTAATTTCCTGCTTTTCTACCCAGAAAAAAAAAAAAATAAAAAAATAGCCTTTCAAGCTTTAATAGCAGAACTGGTTCAGTATTTCCCTTTTCATACAAGGGTCAGTATTTCTCCACAAGTTCATAAAGCAATGTCAAAATATTAATTTTTTTCATGTTTTTGAGGAAAAATGGGTCACTGCTGCACATATAGCACTTGCAGGATTATGTTTTTTTTAAAAAGAAATCTGCTGCTACTTGTAGAGCCACATTATTTATGGAATTGTATTATTTGAAATAAAAGCATTTTATATTTTCTGCTTCTGTCATTTAATTCATGTATCAAAGGCAATTAGATTTTCTTGCTAAACTTAAGCACCTAATGAAATGTTAAAATGCATATATGTTCAGACATTCTCCTAGAACCAAGCTGCAGAAGCCTCTGGGACAGCATGAAAAAGAGAGCACAGAAGTTTTCCCCACTGGAAACTTCTGAGCCCCATAAAGAATATTTGAAGGGCTAGAAGTATATGTTTTAACATTTCAGTCTTCTATATTATTTTTTGTTTGTTTGTTTTTATAGGTTGTGGGTTGTTTTTCCATCTATCTCTGTCAGCTGGTCTTCTCTCAGCTGCAAATCTTATATTTCTCTACTTCCATGCTCCTTCTTACGCTCCTTTCTTTTCTCTTTCATGGATCAGATCTATGTTTTCTCTTCTTCCTCTTCATGTTCCTGTTCCTATTTACTTGCCTTACAATTATTTAAAGAATCTTGACTGATTTTTATAGATTTAGATTAGACTTTTCTTGTTGCTACCTTGTCAACAAGTCAGATTTTATTGTTTTCCTTGTCTAAAAATATGAACAATTCTTTCTTTGTTTAATATAGCTTTTTGTTCCTGAGTGTTGTCTACACCCATAACCCTGCTTCTGTTGAACCAAACACTGCTGTTAGAATCATATTCTTCTCCTGCCATGCTGATTATGGCATTTGGTACAAGTTGCATCAAATAAAAACTACTCACTTTGTCTTATAAAACTTACCTCCCTTTCCCTATTCATTTCTTGTTTCCTAAGCTCCTGTGATTCTCCATAGCTGTCAGTCACTCCACAGTAAATATCAGATAACTCTATTGATCTCCATGTTTTTATTTTTCACATACTCAAATGTTTTTTAGTTGTATCTTACAGTGCTTAGCATGTTGTTATGATAAGAAGAATCAACTCCCAAATTAAAAGGATTGCTGAAAATGACATAGCTGAGTTTTGCATGACTGCATATCTGTGTTTGTATCTGTGTGCAAATACGCTCCTACACAATCTGAGGATTTTTTTGGTGAGCTTAGAATGTCCTCAGTCAAACACAGCATTATATGTTGTTGACTTATGTGTCATAATTGTCGCTGTGCTGGTAATCAAAGATTTGGTCTCTATTCTATCAACTGCCAGCTTTAATCTTTCAAAACTTAAATATTAACCTATATTTGAAAAGAATAAATCCTTTTCCTTAAGATCACTGTTGGGCTGCTGGTAACCCTGAAGAGCATTTCAGAATATATATCTTGGACCTGAACGTGGCATATCAGATGAAACGAAGCTCTCTCCATCAATTAGCAGCTTTACTGCTGGGCAGATTCAAAAGCAAGCCACAGGGTTTTTCTGTGATAATGGAAAACTGATGATATTTCATATTTTAAACATTCCTTATTTTCCAGGTGTCATGGGGGAATATGAACCAAAAATTGAAGTCCATTTTCCTTACACAGTTACAGCTGCGAGGGGAACAACTGTTAAGATGGAGTGTTTTGCACTTGGCAAGTAAGTACAGATTCTTTCATAATTAGACATCACTGTTTATTAAAATGAGACATGCCTAATTGGTGATTTCATTATTTTGCTGGATTTCATTTTCACAGGCAGTCCTTACTACACTCTCAAAACAACCAATTGACTAAGTAGTTAATTATGAACTCCCTGCCCAACCATTTCTGTGGACAGGAATTCATCTAAGTTAAAAGACTCTCTGTCAAAATGAAAAGTAATGTTCTCATAAACAAAAAGAGGAAATTATTTTTTTAATTGGAAATTTTACCAGACTCGCATCCTTTTATTTGTTGGGATACTATAAATCAGTAAGTTAGTTTATTCTGTCAAAATGTTATATTTGGAGAATAAACAAAGATTGGTAGTTTTCTCCCCCTCCCCCAAATGCATGACTTATATATGAAACTAAGAGCACAATGTCTTAAACACATCCTAACACACTTAATGGCAGTGCCCATTCTTTAGTTTCTACCTGAGCTAATAGCACTGCCAGAGAACAGGTGTTTATTATTTATGTCAAGGGAGTTTTAATAGACTTATTGATAAATGGGTTTAGGGAGAGACAAGTTTTGGAAGCTGAAGCTACTTCTAAACAGTCTAAACAGACATTTCAGTCTTGTGGTGTTAATTACTATTAGTTACTCAAGTTATTATTGTTGCTCCCAAGAAAAAGAACAGCAAGGGTAGTATACACCCAGACAGAACTAAGAGGCAGTTTGAGCCATTCAAAGAAATGATTCTTTCTTTTTCACGTATATGTTGCTAACAGTGTTCCATCAGTGATGTTTCACTACAGACATATAAAAAATAGTAAAAGGATAGGTTCTTTCCCACCCCAGCATATTATGTGTGGTGTGTTGAAATGAATCTCACTGTATTGAATTCTTTTCAGTTCCTTTTTACAAAGGTGTTCCTTTTGGACATCTCACTCCTAGCCTCTGAAATTATGCTGATAAATATCATATATACTTGCTTATTATACTTGCATATTAAACTTGCTTTTATAGTTCATACCTTATCAAGACATACAGGTTTCCCACAGCCTGGCCTTGATTAAGAAATAGAGGATTTTTCTTTGCAACTTCTGTGAAGGAACTTCAAAAACAGTTAGTCTGAGAAATACTGTATTTTGCATACCAATTCTTCTTACTTTACCTAAGTAGGAACAAAACAGAAGAGTAAGAGTTTTATGACAATGATCTGTTTTCCTGAGGGTGATGACTCCAGCTTGCTTGGCAGGTCTGATTTTCCAGAGCAACCTTGCAAATCCTGTCTCTACCACCTGAGAGAACTTTTAAAAAGTTTTTAATAGTCATGTTGACCTTCCTGTGTCACTGGTCACTAGATTTTTCTGTTCAGATTTTTCTCTTAACAGTTCCTGTTTACTAACTGGGTGATATAGGTCTCATGATATAACTCATCCCCTTCTTGCCAGTTTTTCCTGTTTGACCCACGTTCAGATGCTCTCAGTGAGCAGGTCAACAGAAATTATACATAAAAATTAGAGCGAATTTCTGACAAAGTATTTTAGTTGTATCTATTTAGGTCCAGTGAAGTTGGTGGAGGAACAGGACATAGCCAAACCAGTCCAAACAAAAGCTGGAAGACCATGTATGCAGGGACCCATTAGACAGTGACAGGAGCTTTCGCAAATTCATTCCCGACATAAGTGTAAGCAGTAGTTTAGAAAGCAAAGATGAAGCAAGTCTTATGTTTTATATAGCAAAGATGAGGAAAGATACATGACAGAACAGCAAATGGAGAGATTCCCCGAAATGCTGAAATAAATGAGGAAAAGGGCTGTTCTGTAGAGGCAGATGGCTCCAGGCTCTCTCCTGTCAGAAACATTGCCAAGTCAATAGTTGGCAGTGAGGCCTTTTTAGACTCTTGGCAATGGCTGAAGCAGTAACCAGCGTATTACTTCTTATTTTCCTCATTTTGCTGGAGTTAAATTGCAGTTGCTTGACAGATTACAAGTCAACTGTCACTTTGCGGTGAAAAGGAGGTATGACACACGTTGTCCTTTGCAACCATCAGTGACAGCTACTGATACCTTCCATCTTTCACACTCTGAGATTTAGTAAACTCTCTCAAAAAGAATCAGTCACTATTCAAACAGGAAGGTGAAGGCTGACAGGAAAGGCTTCAATTAGCTTATTTCCTCATTCCTATTTGATGCTAAATTTTAATAAACAAACCAAAACAATTTTTTTTTTAAAAAAAAAGCAAGCCAACAACAACAAATAAAAAACCACCTGCATGATAAGGAATATAAGGTTATCTAATAAGATAGTTGACGCCATTTGCTACTATTGTAATGGGTAGCTATTTTTACCATGTACATTCCTTATCTTCTTTTCCCAGCCATTAATGCACAATCAAATCAGCTGAGTTGAAATTACTTTCAACTAGATATGGTAATAATTACATGAATGACATTTCAGGCACCATTTGAAACCTGGAGGCTGAGGTAGGATGTAAAAATGCATCAAATTTCCTATTGATTTTCATTATTTTCATTTTTTGTCCCCTTTTCTTTTTCCTGATGGCTTGTAGGGGTCTTTTCTTGTTACACTGCCATGGATCCACATTACTGAAATGAATCAACAACTAATTTGTTCCCTCTTTATTTATCATTCTGAGACTTAGTGTTTTGAATTCTTATTGTAAATAACACAGAAACTAATGTTCTGCTGGTTTTCTCGTGCTTTAATTTAGCTGTCTGAAACACTCACTCTGCTCTCTCTGCTGTAATTGTGAGAACAACAGACATTCCGGTGAGATTTCCTGAAGTAGGCATTTGGCAAGTATTCCAGAAAGAGCCTAGGCTTTAGTTACAGATTAATGATTTATTAATAGTGTTTATTTAGAACTGCCAGTTGCTATGGCTGTAGGAAATAAATAATTTGGAGCTCTGCAGCTTTTGTCTCCAAACTAAAGTCAAATATCTTAATTGCTTGACAGACAGAAATTCTCTGAGAAGGATTTCATTCTGACCTGAGCAATATGTAGCTGGCTCAGTTACAAGCGAAAATACTGTGTTATGAATGCCACTTACAAACAGACTTTGTAGTTACTAAAGAATTCAAAGTTATATGGTAATGAAATATCTCAAAATTATCTTCCTTGTATTAGATAATATATAATGCTTATAATGCGCATTTGTCAATGGCTAAGAAATCAGTGCATATATCAATGGCTTACTGCTGAGGTATAACAGAAGACAGGACAGACAGAGGAGTCAAAATTTACTGTAAATGTCTCAGAGTCTGCATTTTGCAATTAGTGATGTTTTGTGCTGGGTATTTATGCTGGTCTAGTGTTGTTTCTATAGATATATTCACTGTCACATCTGCACAACAACCTGTGTTTTAATTACATTTTCTTTCATGTATGTACCTCTGTATAGCATACAGATAGGTTTTCTGTCATCCATTTAATTATGTAAATTTTATTAGAAATACTAATATTTTTTCTTGTTCCGTAAGGAAAAGGGGGATCATGTTCTAAAAATAAAATAAAAAAAAACAAAAAAAAAAAAAACCAAACAAAAAAAACACACACAAAAACTCTGAAAAAAACACTGGCAATAATAAAGTATTAAACTCTTTACTTTTTTTAACTTTTCATAAGAAGAAAACTACATCTTTTTAATTTACAGAATTGCTAAATTCTGATTAAGATTTACATGTAAACATTGTTAAAATAATAAAATAATTATCGGAGGGGAAAAAAAAATCTGAGTGGAAGAATTCAAAACATCTGCATTAATAAAAAATAATTCCAACCAGCAGTATGTTAACATTTGCTTTTGAGTAACAAAATTGTCACTCCTTGTGTCTTTTGTTATTTAAAAAGACAAGCTATTTTTTTTTTTTTTAACTAAAAAATGAGCTAATCAGTAATGAGGTTGCTGTTTGTAGTCCAGATAATCCTGGTTTTCTAATAAGTCCATCATTTCAATGTCAGACCTTAGATTTCTTATGCAAATCATGAAGACAAATCATGACCTTTTTCTTTGGATAAGTTCTGATGAAGAAGACATCATTTTCCTAGTTGACAGTCTTGCACAAGTCACAACAATCCTGCTTTTCCTGCACCAGAAATGTGATTTCTCAGACACTGCCTTCTGTGACAGCAGGTTGCCGTTTTATTTTTTTTTCAAATGTTACTGACTTTGCTTCCAAGAACATCTGGAGGAAACTGCTCTGTTCTTTAGTTTCTTTTTTTCTTGTACTTTATTTAAAGAAGTGATTGTCATGTCTTCATTTAGCTCTCCAGTAGAATGAGATTGAATTAATGCTTCTGATGGGCAAAAGAACTCTAAATTCTGTCCCCATTACATGACATATTCATTAATGAAGCACTTGAGTAACAGCCATCCAAGCATTCTTTAGCACTTCCTGACTTTGTAGCAAGTTTATGTCATAAGTAACTTTAACACTATTTTAACATGGGACCTAAAGGCAGGCATAGATGGAATTATTTGGGTTTTTAAAAGACTCAAAATGAACAAGTTTTTTAGTTCAAAAAGGATATAGGATTGGTTTGTCCAAACTGGCATGAAAACTGTATGTTCCAACCATCCTCAATTAGCCCAGACCCCTGGCCTCAGAGGAAAGCAAGAATAAACAGGTGTCAGAAATATATCTCTCTTTCTTTCCTTTATTTTTCTTTCTGGCATATAACTCTAAGTTGTCTCTTTCTTTCCATTTCTAATAATTTTACTCTCACTCTTTCACACAGACTTTTAAATTTTAAATTGTGTATAATGCACACACCCTATCTCACTCTTACACTTCAGCCTCAATGCATTGGTTTTGTGCATCACAACAAGCTTCTGTTTTATTTTTCTACATAAAACTCATACTTCATTGGTATTCTGACTGTAACCAGAAAAAAAAAAAATAGATTTTGTATTATGATAGTGCCAGCAGCCAATTTTGAGTGAGCAATCATATTTTATTTCTCATTAAAACAAAGTACAGGTTGTGGGCTATTGTTGTAGGTTTACCAAAGTTTTCAATTTTTGCTTTTAACATAGGGCCCATGTATACTGTCAAAATGATTGGTTTACTAAAAAATAGTGTTTTATGCATCCTTTTTTTTTTTACTGTGGCTATTTTTTAGCCATATAGATCAACAGAGAGATATGTGAATCAGAAGAATCAATAGAAAACAGCTCTTGTGACCCATATGCTTGTTTTTTCTGCATATTTGAGAGACTATTTTATGCTTGTGCTATTTCTGTACAATAGTAACATCAATGTAATATATCAATATTTTTTTCTAAATGCTAGGTTATTTCACTTTGGTAATGTCAAAACTATGTTTTTGTTGTGAAATATCTTTAGTCAATTATAATACTAAATTAGCAATATTTACTTCCTTTTATTACTGAGTTATGATGAGGCTGTTATGATAGAAGCAGTGTTCATGTTGTTATGTTTAATGTTGCTTTAATAATTATATTGTTAACTTTGTTTTGAAGGGATTTATAGCTCAGTGGTAAATGCTCATCCCATCAATGCTAATTAATAAATATCTCACAGTTTTAAATCCCTGAAATATGGGATTTTATTGTATCTTCTTCACCTGATTTTCTTTTAACATAATTTTCTAATTGTTCTTTGAGATTTTATTAAAAAATGCTGTTATTTGTTTTATGTCACTACCAATATTTTCATTGCAGACTGTATACATGTTGTGAATGCCCCATCCCTGGAAGTGTTCAAGGCCAGGTTGCTCTCAGCAACTCTATGTAAGCTCTCTATGTAGAGAGTTTACTAAATATCTTTCAATATGCAGAAATAAACCCAAAGTGATTGGATAAGTGAATATAACATCTAAGCAAAGATCAGAATGGCCAAAATAATTATTTGTGCTCTGGTGAAGAGTATTAGACTGTAACTGTTCGAATGACATGAAGTCTCTGAGGAAGTTATTTTTGCTACTGTGGCTCATTAAGCCAATGGCATAGGGTAATAATGGCTATGAAGAAGTTTTCTAGATATTGCAAATCCTGAAGGTGTAAAAAGGCTAAAAGGCTGTTTCAGTGAGGTCTGGTCGGTGTTTGGCAAAAAATATAAGGATGAAGGAAATAATTTCAGAAAAGAAGAAAGGTTAAAGGCACCTCACAAGTGCATCTTTGGTCAGAGGTTTCATAATTCCTGATTCCTTTCTTTTTTTCTCTGCCACATAGCTATATGTGATTTTTGCAAGAACACAAAATGCAATAATCCTATAATGAGTCACAGATCAAGGTTGCACACTTTTCTGCCTAACACATGCAGTTATCCATCTGGTCTCTCCACACAGGTGAATAGAAGTTGCCAGCATTGCACCATATTGTGTCCTAACTTCAAAGGACAAAACTTACCCCTCTCTGCTAAGGCTTTTTGCTTTCAGACTGCCAGTTAAAACCATGCCCCAAGTCTTCCATATATTTGTCTCTTACTTTCATCTTTTTGTTGACTTTATCTCGGGAAACCTATTATTACCTATTTTATACTGGTCCAGACTGTTTCAGAACTGGTGTCCATGTGCTGACAGTAGATGCCAAGATTCTCCCTGGATTCAGACCTAGCAGGAGGCATCTTCTGCTACAAATTTTCAAGAGAACCAGACAAGACCTTCCTGTAACCTGAACTCTTCCCAATAATCTAGTGTCAAAAGAGGTCTCATGAGGGTTTCTATTCTGAGATCAAATTCTTTTCTAACCTAAATATCCTTAGTATCAGCATGAATCCACCTCTCACGTCACCCCAGTGAAAAAATTGCAGTAAAGCTAATGCACTGGTGACATTTTAAAACCAACTTAAAGTTATCTTTGCTAACTGCGCTATGCTGAATCCCAGGGGCACTGAGATGAGTGAGTGATCAAGATGGCAAGCAGCAGATGAGTATTATTTGGTACAAACATGTGAATATAGCATAAATTTCACTGTATTTAAAAAAAAAAAAAAAAAAAAAAGAGACTAGCCTCTATGACAAAAACCAGGCTTCATTGTATGACAGTTCTGTTGGCCATTTATTTCATGTATTTGAGATATATCATCAGATCTTTACTTTTTTCCTGGAGTATAAGCTGTCATTTTCTTGGGGAACTGTTTGAAACTTCTCAGGGAGTGAGTGTTTCTTTGCTAAGGATACAGTCAGCCCTGGAAGTGCTTCTTTCTAGGTATTATCTTTCAGAAATTATTAAATCCATTGTACTTTTCCATGAGCACAAAACAATCCTTTCCTCTTCCAGCAATAAAGGTGACTCACAGAAACACCTTTGATATTAAAGATAACCTGATTCTATACTAAAGACATTCAGAGCACATTAACAGCTCTCATATCCAGTGAATCTTGTGACAGCAACACACACATTGTTATCCCTCACCTGGGAACTGGTGGTCAAAACAAAGCATGAAGGGACATGAAAAATCACTGCATTGATAAATGAAAGTTGGAGGTTTAACGAATTCTAACCAGACTTGATATACAATTTGCAGGCAAAGAGGAAGCTAATTTTGAAGTGCCTTTTAAATGTATTATGGTAATGATAATGACATGATTTTTATGACATGATTATTAATGACATCTCAAGGTTCCTGGCTTACATTAAATAAAGCAAATCATTCCAGATGTTATATTTCCAAACCATTGTTGGAATTAGGATTCATATATTCAGTTTTTCCTATATATAGGGGAATTACTACAGGAACAAGGCATGCTAGTATCTTAGTATTTTTGAGTCTTAAGCAAATTCACAGTGTAGTCCATAGTTAACAACTTTACCCTCAAAACCAAGTCTTATCATGGTGATCTATTTTTCACCCACAGGTCCCAGAAGCATAAACTGTTTGTTTGCGCTTTTTGAAAGAGTGTTAATCTGTTATAATTATTTGCTCAAAATGAAACTGCAGGATAGATACAAAAACTGATACAGAAATACATGTTTCTAAGTGCAATAGGCAAAAAAATCAAGTTGCTCCATGTTCCTTCACATCACTTCTCATCATACGAAAAGTATTTTGTTAATCCTATCAGATGCCTAACCTGGAAGCTGTAGAAGCTACTCTTAAAGTTTACTGATAACAAAACAATTCCAAGGGGGAAATGAAAAGTCTCAGTGATGCCTGAAATGACTGAAAAAAACTTTCGAGAACAGCGTTTGTCAGTGTTGTAAGTAGGGATGTCCTTTCCCCTCACGATAAGCTTGTGATGAGAGGAAGGAACCTTTTTAAACATGAACATGGCATCTTCAAGCTGACTTTGTTTATGTAAGATACACATAAATCCCGGATTCGTGGGGGGGGGGGGGGGGGGGGGGGGGGGGGGGGGGGGGGGGGGGGGGGGGGGGGGGGGGGGGGGG
>JAWWTY010000001.1:40029289-40123674 GCA_035222235.1 Margarornis squamiger
CCCCCCCCCCCCCCCCCCCCGCCTTTACTAACACATATTGTTTATGTCAAATAAGTCTTTGTAAGACTTTCTTCAATCAAAAATTAATTTTTAGCTCCTACTGAATAAATATTTATGTCATAAGGTGATAGAATAGGATTGGATATTGTTCCTGTTTTTCAGGCTGGAGTGATTTCTGCTTTCCTTTAAGTGAACCTGTTCTTTCACAGACTTTATAATGCTGTTACAAATACTGAAATCAGTCATAGTAATATAATAATGAATGTAATAAAGATTCTTTGATAAATCCCAAGTAACACTCAAGGCCTCAGTCTGCCTTAGTCTGACTAAATGTTTCATACTTGAGTTTAAAAAAATTGGTTTGATTGCTTTTACCATAAGGTAAGCATAAGGAAGGTGGGGAAAAAACCCTATCAAACTGCAACTCTCTATGAGTAAAAGGTCATTCCTGAGGAAGCAATATTACCAATCCCTTCCCTTTCTCTCTCAGAATGATCAAAGAAAACTTGTAAATGTTGCTAAAAACTGCGTTCAGTAATTTACAAAGCCTTGCTTTAGTTTTAAAGATGGAAGATTTTTTTATTATTATTTTATTTTTTTGCATTCCAAACTTACTATCCAAAAGCACACATATAGGCTTTTTCTCTGTGTCAGAGTCTGAGAGGATCAGAAGGAAACAAATTCTTGCAATTGTCAGTAGTAGGTCCCCACTGTTGTTTCTCTTCAGGGTTTCCCACAAAGAAAGAAATGCATATAAAACTGTGGCACAAGAGCCTTAAATCCACTGTCTTCAAACTCTGTACCTGATCAGCAGGTTCAAAGCCTTCTTGCACACACCAGACACACCGGATTTGCATCATGATTGATGGTAGAGCTGTTATTTCTAGAATTTCTCAACTCACTCTAACTAGACTTCTGGAACAGATCTGTAAACATACACTGGCCATATCTGTAAAGCAGAGTTGGGAAGTCTTAGATCAATATGCCAGCTACAGAAATTTCACCTGGACAAAGTTTGGAACAGAGAAAAATAACAAAAGAGAAAGTTCAATTATAAAATAGCTTTATCACAAGGCAAGTAAGCACAATTGTACTGTAGTACTGTGGCCCCGAGGATCTGTATGCACATCTGCCAAAAACACATTGTCTTTTCAGGCAAATTTTCTGCTTCAAAGCTTTATTCTCATCTAACTTAAAATTGTGGATTCTTCATGTATTATCCCCTATACAAACACAGCAGGGGTCATATATGCCTTTTACTTTTCAGGTTGCTTCAGATTTTCTTCTTAACAGCTTTGAACAAGTCACAGGCTGGTGATAATCTGCCCATTGTTACGTCTTTAATGCTTTTTAGAAGAATGTTCACTTATTTTGGAATGCCCATGGCCAGTAAACTCAGATAGGGTGTGATACAGAGACTAGAAAAAGTGATTACTGGATGGCTGAGCTAAAAAGAGATCTCACTGTCATCCTTTTTTTAGCAGTCATGATAGCTCAACATCTCCTTAATTCCACAACATAAACATCATCTGCAATACTATGATGGCAAAAATATAATATGGAATTTTGCAATGTGGGTGACACTGAATACACAGGAGATGTTTAGCTCTTTTGAATTATATTTTTCACATCTAGCTGTGCTGTTGTGATATCATTAAGAGCAAATACCATTATTTAACTTTTAAATGAAGAAACAAAAGCTCGTGGAATAGCTTTTCAGCTTTATTCACTATTTGTGAAATCAATACCTTGCCAATTGTGTTTCTTCTGTTTTTGTTTGATCACAACTTAATGAGGTGACTCTTGTGTTTGTGATTAACTTGAATTTAAGAATTTGCAAAGGTTTTGTTTTTTGGTTCTTTTTTAAATCACCAAAAGTGTAATTCGTGTTTTCTAACTTTAGCTATTGAACAGTTAAGTTTCAAGACTGAGCCAACAGTTTAGGCTCTGATCAACCAGTAAAGAAGCTCTGAAGTACAAGTCACGAAAGTAATGAACAATGAGAGATAATGAATCATTATTCATGGCACTATTCTAGATGCTCTAACATGACTTAAAGTGTGAATAAAATGTTGTGGAGCTGGACATGCAGCCAAGCAGGCACTGTCCTTGCTCTGTGCCACAAAGAACAAGCCAGCAGTGGTGGCAAAGCACATCCACATTAGTACATGACGCTGATACATGCATCAGAGCTTTTTAGTACAGTCATGGATGTGTGTTCAAGTGACTTGCAGACCTGGACTTGTTCCTGCATATGGGCTTCAAACTCATCACCATTTCCTTCTATTCTACTTCAGTTCTTAAATCACCATACTCACTGCTGCTGTATTTCATAAATACTGTATTTCAATAACCAAAAGCAAGAGTGATTATCCTGTCTGCTAAAACTCTTCATCTGGTCAGAACAGATTTATATGGGACATTCTAAAGGTAGAATCACGTCAATGGTTGATGGGCATTTTTGGAAAGCATCTGATGGAGAGAATTTCATTACAGTCCTCAACATTTTAATCCTACATAACTATCCTGTAAAAATTAGAAGATATTTAACACAGTTGCAAGACTGAAGGGCATAAGGAAAAAAAAGTGGTTTTTTTCCTAGTCTCCAGAGGCATGCAGAGGTTTTCAAGACGTATTATGATGTGACCCTGTGGGTTTGAAGGCACAGCTCAGAACAGTGATGCAGAAAACAGAAAAATCATGTGGAGAGGAATTGAAATTACAGTAGAAGATAAAATATTTTGAAATATCACATCAATCTGCACCAACCAAATATGGCAAAAGTAATCTATGTCTTCCTCTTTATGATATTATTGAAAAACTAGGAGCTCAGATCCTTGAAAAAGTTGTTTTAAATTTCAGACATTACTCTATTTCCACCTCACCCCTTTCCCAAAATAAACATGTTCTTTAGACATGTAATGAAATACTTTCTCATATGAAATCAAAAGGAAAACAAATTGCTTCTAATAATTTTTTCAAAACACCTTTATTTCTATATTTTATTGAAACTTGTGAAGAATTCCCAACAAATTCAATAGCATTGTCCCAAATAATACACCACGGAAAACTGACTCTTATAATCTCTTCTAAATATAGCTCATATTTTCTTCAAATTCAAAACTGGTCAAACCCACAAAATGTCTATTGCAGTCACCAGGAACCCCTTAGAATTTTTATTTAATTTTAGATTACTGAGAAGTTTAATGATGGTGTTTCTGAAATCAAGTAGGGTTTTTTTCTTGCTGGTACTGAGATTTACCAATAGTATTCAGCAGATTTTTTCCCAAAAGCCAGGAGAAATTTTATCTTTTATCTGATTGAAACTCAAATCAAGTTACTTATAGGAGCTGAATGTGAAGAGGGTTATAATAAACAAGGAAACTGTATTCCCATAGATGTCTGCTGAGACCAAAAATAAAATTGGATTATAATAGTTATAAGATTCAACAATTATGCATATCACATAATAAACTCATATTAATGCTAGAGATACTTCTGCAATTGCTCTACTTTTTAGAAAGCTGTGGATCACTTGGAAAGATGAAAAATGTGCATATGTCAGTTAGATTTTTATGGTGGATTTTATGAGTTTTCTAGAACAGTCTAACAATTTTGTTCTTTCACATACTCTGATGTATTTCATTTCTTTCTCATAGAAGTCACAGAGGAGAAATAGGTATAGATATATTTTTATTTCAGATGTAAAATTCATACTTCACTTGTAAGTTATGCAAGGCAAACAAGCTTCATTAAAGAGAACTACAAGTTCTCTGCAAGAAACAATTTGTAATATGGGAGTACTTTCTTTTCAAATCATTAAATCTGCACAGCTAAAGTAACTGTATCTCCTTGAAAAATTCCACTTACTACCTCATACTGATGAAGAAATAAGTGAGTTGCTTTAAGATATGTTTTTAATCACCCAGATATCCAGTTTCCTCTGTAATCTCTGTGTTATACACATTTAATTGCTGCAGGAAAAACAAAAGCAAATTTAAAAAAAAAATAGTTAAATACAATTTGAAGAAAATTTTCTAAATATATGAATTTCAAAATAATCTCATAGCAGCTAAATGAGACCATTTTCATGATTTACAATCTTTTCACTCTTTCTCAGAAATATACACTACTACTACTCTATTCAGCAGAACCAGTTTTCTGCCATGACAGTAAAGAAAATGAATTTTTTCACTTATTTTACTGGAAGCAGGGCTGGAGGCCAAATAACTGACAATGGCCAACAAGCATGGCACCTTTATGATGCCAAATAAAGTGTATCTGCACACCTATTTTGTATTGCATCAGCATAAGTTGTTCCTACTGTGGACCTGTGTTGTGATTAATAATGATGAATGAAACCTTTGTCTGATCATGGTGACTGTTTTGCAGCCAGTAATCACGACACAACTGTATTCCAAGAAAGAAGATAAGATAAGGAGTTAACTCTTAAAGCTGAATGCAAAACAAACTTACAAAATCTCCAGGAAATCACTCAAGAAAGAGGATAAATTTGAATATCAAAGTGAAGCATGCAATTACAAATAAAATATGAGAGCTATTGAATGGGGAAAAAAAAAGAAACTGAGATTGTTATATGTACTACATCTAATATATGTAAATAGCTATCAAAGTATAACAAATTAAGATATGTATCTAAGGACGTGAAAGGAATAACATAACTGGTGGGGTTATGACAGAAATTTTTATTAGTCCATTAGAAACCAAAATATCTTATTTATCCTTTATATTTAGAATTGAACCTGTTGAAGTACTTGAGTCAGATAAGAATGGGAAGTTCTTTTAATCTTCTAATTGAAAAGTATGTAAAATAACTTCCAATAGGAAGCAAACTTTATAAATTAGGACCATACAATCTGTAGAAGAGTCCTCAAATCAAACCTACAGAACACCAAAATTTATAATCAGTCATCAAAAAAGTAAGTTAAAGCTAAAAATGAAAAAGCTATCAGGCTCAGGGGGGGAAAAAAAGGCGAGAACGTATGATCCACACCCACCACATTATCCACAAACATCTATAAAAAGAAAAATGTATACATAATTGGAGTGCTGAAGAAAAAGAGATCAGCCTGTTTTCTTTAGTAAGAAAAAAAAAATTTTCCATACAGGTAACAATGACAAAGCATCATTTTGCAAGAGCAAAGAGGTATTGTAAGGACATGTCTCAGAGATTAATACACTCACACTCACAAAAAAGTACATTTTGTCGGGTTAAGTAATCAGTGCAGCGAGCTGATAAGGGAAGTAATGAATGTCTCTTTCTGGTATATTCAATGCATTCCATATGGGACTATATGTTGACTTTGTGAAGGTAATTATATTAATAGGCTCAACGAAATTCAGTGATATGTGACATTCAGAACATAAAATTAGAGAAATCTTCTGACATCCAACTACAAGTCTGGGAATTTTTGAAATCTCTATAAAGTACTAGAATTTGAAGCATCTTGTCTGCAACTTTGAGTTCGACTCCAGTAACTTACAGCATGATTCTAACTGGTTGAAGAACAACCAAAACTTGATTGCCATATCTGTATTTTTTGTCTCAAATTGGACATCTTGAAATACTGAAGGAAAGGCGATATCCTTAATGCAATTTCATATAGTTACAGAAAGTGGAAGTTAGCATATCATGGCAAAAATTCACAGCATTTTTGAATTTGTACCTATATTATGAAGTACTTTTCCCCAGATGTCTGTACCAAAAAGCCCATTTGGTGTACAATGACTGATGAGTGTTTTGGCTAAAAAGAAAATTTTATGAGTGCAAATGTTATTTAATCCATTTCTTCCCTGAGTATGAATGTAAACAACCCAGTTACCACACAGACCTATGTATAACTGCAAGCTACAGTGAAAAATCCTTCAACTCCCACAAGCAGTCATATAATGCTATGAGCCAGAAGCATCATATAATGCTATGAGCCAGAAGCAGTAAGCCCATTAATATGTTCTTCTTACACAACCAGTTTTGCAACATGAAGAATATTGTAACATAAAAGGTCTCCAAAACTTTAGTTACTTTAATTTGTCCAAGAAAGAGTGATATTGAAATCCCCCACCTAGATGGACGTTATCATTGATTGATCTCCTGAAGTGCAGTTACATTGCAGGAAAATTTGGATGTGTTGGAATTTGCTACATTCATCCAGGTTTTGAAATTGTTATTTTCTTTGGCCCATTGAATAGAAGTGTTCAGAGTGCTAAAGAAACTCTAGAGAGAGTATTTCAAGTGATTTACTTGATCTCAGTAAAAATTTAGCCTCCCATGTGGATGAGAGAAACACATTCCTTGTAGCAAATCATTTATTAAGGATTCCCTACAGAAAGTGAGGTATATCAACCATTATATGAAACTTAATTGTGGTTATATTTTATTGCTACTTAGATTATTAAGTGTTTAAACTACCAGATAACAGACTCTATGTTCTCAATAGTGGAAAAGTGCTAACAGTAATTTTACTAAATATTTCAGCCCTGTTCCAACAATCTCTTGGAGGAAAGTTAATGGTCATAATCCAAGTAAAGCCCGCCTGAGAAAATCCCAAGCTGTGCTTGAAATACCTAACGTGCAGCTAGAGGATGCAGGAATGTATGAATGTAAGGCTGAAAATTCTCGTGGAAGAAATGTCTTCAGGGGACAACTGCAAGTGTACAGTAAGTGTAACTGCACACAGTGTTTGTTATCCAGCATTGCTTTGTCCACACTTAAGGGTTTAACTACATATGAAGCATTCCAAGGTCCAGTAGAATCAAGATACCTTGATATCTTGGGTATACTCAATATACCAAAAGTAGTATTGTATTAAGCTATATGTTTTTATTCCTTAGTATTTCATTAAAGTATAAATATAAATATATTTATATTTATATTTATTTATTTATATTTATATTTAATTTATAAATAATGTTGATTCTCTTAAAGAACTGACTTAATACAAAATCATATTTGATGACTATGGATTTTTTTTTTTTTTTTTTAACTAAAGACTATAGCTATAATTTTAAACGTCTATTTCTTTTACTCCTGATATAATAATGTCATGCAACCTAAACATAATGCATCTGTCAGAAAACAATGTTAGAAATGTCTTAGGATTTTTATCACATTTGTATTAACGTTTCACCTCTGTCACACTTGGATGCTGAGATTTGTCAAGTCTGTTGTACAGGAATCACAGCTGGAGAAGTGTTTCTTTTTTGGTAGAAAATTCTCCTTCTAAGCATGCTCAATTTCCAAAAGTTTTGATTTTCTGAGAGCACTCAACATTTTCTCTCTCAGACTGATCTTCTAAACATTTTTTGAGTGAGCATAAAAAAGAAGAAATTGAGCCACATGTCACATTAAAAAAAAAACAAAAACCCTGAAAAGAAGAAATTGAGCCACATGTCACATTGAAAAAAAAAAAAAAAAAACAAAAAACCTGAAATTAAAAATAATTTTAAATTTAATTTTATATATTTTATATATTCATTGCTGCATCCTAGAGTCTGGAAACAAAAACCTATATAAGACTTACCATGAATACTTAGAAGTCAAAGTTTTGCATATATTGAATGCAAGCTTGAGTACCACCTAATTCTTATCACTTTAAGCTACACTGCTTTTTATCATTCCATGAACTCTACAACCTTAAATACTTAGCAGCGAAGGTCTTCTGCAGGACATCATGCAACAAGTCTTTCAGATTGAATTGTTTTCTATCTTCAAATATCAGTCAGTGGAATTCCGACTGCTGCAGTTTAGATAGGTCCTGGAGCTAATATATAATTCTAAGAAGGATTTCCTCCTATTAATCAATTTTATTTTTATTTTCTTGATTTCAACCCATGGCTCCTACTGCTTTCTCCTCACAACTAACTATACAGAGTCCACTGTCTTTGTTACACACTTTCATCAGATAACTGTAGACTGGCATCACGTAGTTTATTTTCCACACATGTCAATATTTCCAGGTCCATAATCAATTTTTCTGTCTTCTCCAGCTTTCCAATGTCTTTATCTTAGCTCTCTTGATTTTAGTGAGTATCAGCATATCTCTAGATGATGCTTCTTTCCTTGCTTTTCATTCTCATCCCTCTAGAGCCCAGAGTGGGTTTTTGTCTTCAAATTTTTTTATTTTTTTTTTTTTATATGTTGTAAACATCATGTGATGGTTAAGATGGTAGTTTATACATTTGTAGTATAAATGTATAAACTTGCATCAAAATTTTTATAAAACTTCTACTGAAAACAACAGTCAAAGCCCAGGACCTATTTTGAGCCTCCTACTGTGCTAATATTTTTTTGGTATTACAAATTGTTACTATAAAGTGCTTCCATGAATGTACAGCAGCTCCTGCAAGGGACCTGAAGGTCAGGGGCGTTTAGCAGCTTGTCTTTTTCTACAATTTTTCTTAAAATGTCTGAAATGAAAAAAAAAATAAAAATGCTTGAGTGATAAGGTGAATCCCAGCCCATACACTTCCTAGCTGTTTTCTGAGGAGGTAGTAGATGCCAAAGCCACTTATAAAGGTGTTATAATTATCTCTGATTCCCTTTTTGAGAGATAAAGCAACATAAAAGGTGTTCTTGAAGAGAGAAATAAAGATTCTGTAAAATGGAATTATTTCTTCAAGAAAGCATAGAATCACAGCAAGCATGATGTAGTGCTCTACACAACTCTTCCTCTTATTAGCCTTTTGCTTTGGGTAGAAATAAAGATGGTACTCAAATCCATATTTTTCAATATCGGTTTTGTTCTGCTCTGCCCAGATAGAAATATGAATTGTTAGTTCTTCGCTATCATCTAAAATACATTTTTAGAGTTACTGTCTTATGGTTAAACCAATTTTTGCTCATTGGTGTTTTTTTGCAATAACATTAGGAGAACTTCTTTAACATTACAGGAACAGGGTCCACTTCAGATTGCCTCATTCTTCTGATTAAGGGAGACTAGTATTTTATTACATTTCACCTATCTGCATTAGAAGGTAGGGAGGTCAAAGCAGGTTGCAGAGAGCTTCCAGATGGAGAACACGGGCAGTGACCTCTGGTACAGCAAGAGAAGAAATATAGACTTTTACAAGACCCTACAGGTGCCTTTCCTTGGCCTCAACATAAAATACTCACCACAGAGCCACTCACAGCCTTCAATACTCCTGTAGACAACATTAGTGTCTCACTGGCCTACAAACCTTTACAACCTCTTCCAGGAGTGTAATAGGATTTGTATGAGAAGGTTTTTAGCAGCACAAAGTTTAGCCAAATGTTAATTTACACAATTTTCAGCTTCCTTTGCTAACAGGTGATATGTCAGGATTTGGGGGCATAATTTGAAACATTTCTTGCTGTACCTTTTGTTCATAACAACAGTAAACATGAATTATTTACCTCTAAGCTTTTCACTGTCTTTTCACTGACATCTTACTCATCCAGGTGACAATTACTTTGGCTCAGAGATTCAGATGTAGGTTGTCATTCCTTACCAGGGGTTTCTTGTAAAATATCAGAGCAGTCTGTAGGACCAGCTGTGTCATACAGCAGTCTCACAATTTGCATACCTCTGTAGGAACTCGCTTGTTGTCTGTTAGAATCTTCTTCATTTTGTCAGCTGCATCTGATCTGGGTCACCACAGAGTATTTTGGAGAAAGCCCAGGACACCCAGTCTGCCTGTCTAGTCACATTTAATCACAGACTAGTGATTTTTCATTTCTTACCTGGTGCTGTAATCCAGATATACCATGACTGCCTGATGCAGCTGACACTTTGGATGTTGTTCAGAAAGCAGTGTTTCATATGCTGACAATTCCATATTATTGTAGTCTCAGCACTTACTGGAAATTCAGCTCTAGGCATTAAAAACATAATTTTAAAATGCCAGACATCGTCATATGCATTGCAACCTATTTTGAGAGGTGTGATTTTCCCCCAAGTGATCTTCTCATCCTCTAAGTTTCCATGAAATTTTATTCAAGCTCAAATTTATTAATAGAGGAGAGCACAAAAATTAAATGTGAGTGGATGATTTTGCCATTAACCTTTTAGCCCCTCCACAAATCCTGACTAGCAGCATTTCCCCAGTGGTAGGTTCTAGTTTGTACAATTCCTGATCAGCTCTCACTCTGAACCTCTTGGGTTTTCTTCTGTGTTACCTACTCATTGGTGCCACGTTCAGCAGGGGGTGAAGATGTGAAGCAGATTACCAAAACACTTTTTTGGCTGCTTTTCTTTTGTCTGGACCAATTCCCTCATCCTGCTCGCAGCAGTGCCCCATGATCAGCATATGAGGCTTGCCATAACACAGGAGAGGAACAAGCAGCTGAGGGCTAGAAGATTCTGTAATGCAGAGTAATGGACCATACTGATTTTAAAAGCTATTTTATTACTTGCTTATAAAAACTGTATGGGGGGAAAAAACAAAAAGTCCACTGGTCCCATGTAGTAAAACCAGCTGGAGGTTTTTTTGGTTCAAAAGTGTACATTGAGTTTAAATTTTGTCCTTAATTTTCTCTCAGACATATAGTTGCTTAAAAATTTGACAAAATAGTCCAATTAATTAATTTCACTTTGCACAAAAGATATAAAAACTGGCCTGTAAGCTTGCAGATTTATTTTGACAATTTATGTTTCTAAAACATTTTAACATCCTTGAATAAACAGGTGCAGAAATGCAGCATAAAAGAAATCAAGAATTGGACAATGATTTTAAAATCTCAGAGGCACTGCATAAAGCTCTGGAACAATGAAATGCATCCTTCTCTTCTTACAGTTACCCCAAAACTCTTCACTGGACATAAAAAAAACAGGCAGACATCTGTTGTTCCCCAACATGCATGTTGTATTTATAAGAAGAAAAAAAGGACTTGTTCCTTTTGACATCTGTTTAAATGCTTCTTAGAATTTATATTTTCTAATTAAAATAAAGCCTGATTATGGAATTAAGTTTTCTTTGCATACATGTATATCAGGGTGATGTTAACACATTTTCATTAAAAAAAAAAAACCCAACTAAACAAAACAAAATCAGAGGTTGTATTTTGAATCAGAGGCTGTACATCCAGTTAAATGTTTCAATTTTTAAACTGTTGATAGGATTTTAGGAAAGTGTTATATTTGTTGGAGAGTGACCCTTGCTAATGAGCAGAGAGGGAATTCTTTGTGAAAAAGTACGCAGTACACAGAGAGAGAAACAGAAGCCAAACAGTGATGAAAGTATTTCTCTTAATTGTGCATTTAACTCTATTCCAGCTACACCTACCTATTGTTTTTCTACCTTGTGCTCAGAAGGTGGGAATCTGAGTCATTGCCTTCACTGATAGCAAGTTCAACCACTTGAAAAATGTGACTGTAGGCCATTTGGCCTATGAGTAGAAAAAAACACACATGCTCCAATTCTGGAAGCTTTGGTTCATGATGAGTTCAAATTCAACACAGAAAAAATGAGACTAGATATGCTTTGGGTCAAATAATAGAATTTACAGCAAAGCAAAATAATGAGAAGAATTAAACATAAATAGGAACAGTTTAGCGCCTCTTTGAAACAGCATGATTTTATGGCTGTCTTTTATGACTTTTTAGTTACACATTTAACTGTCTCATCTTCCAGAATCATATTAATGTACTCATTCTCAAAGGACACAATTGCTTCTCAGCATGCTTCCTTTGTAGTGAAGCACTCAAAAAGAGAACGACAGCATCAAGTATACGATGCAATTGAATTAGAGTTTTAGGACAATTAGTAGACACCAAATGAGCAGGGACTCATGGAAACTGTTTCTTTCTGAGGAATTTTGAGGGACCCCTTGTTATAACTTAAGAAAACAGTGATTCAGCACAATGAAGCACATGTGAAGAATTTCGTGCATTGTCTTGACTGTAATAACGAGAATAAGGAAGCAGAGGTTTTTGGTTTTTGGTCTTTGGTTTGGGAGTGAGGTTGGGTCAATCTCTCTGTTCTCCTCTGCCAAAAAGGAAATGAGTGATTCTTCCTCTGATATGTTTCTAGCTTCTGACAACTGTCTGGTCAGGCACACTGAAGCAGATTATTCCCTGCTTAGGAATGATAGACACCATGTTCACTTTCTTTATCATTGAAGCACAAGACGTAAGCTAGAAGCAGTTAGTCACCTGTCATGCCTTTTCATATCTTCTCACATCTTTGATTGGTGACCTGTCAAATGCCAGCTAGATTTAATGATTTATTTTTAAACTCAATTCCCCATGTTTAAGTACATTATCAATTATCTGTCTTTTGAAGCAGAGACTTTGTTGTGACAGATCTGGACTCCTAGTCATACCAAGCAGAATGATTTTACTTCCCTTTAGCAAGAAAGGCCTTTTAGATTCTTATTCTCTACAATTGGGGGGGGGGTGGGGGGGGAGGGAGGGGAAACCAACAACAAACAAACAAACAAAAACAACAACAACAACAAAACCACCAAAAAAACCCAAGACAACAACAACAATAAAAAAAAGGGAACTAAAACCAAACCAACATTTAATATCATTAGGTTAATTAATTTCATTTATCATCCTTTGTACTATACAAAGTGATATGGCTGCAGTATCAAAACCAAGAAACTGGGTTTTAATCATACATTTTTATTTCTGCTTATGAATGCTCAGTTCCTCAAAGAGTCATATGTTTTCCAGATTATAAGATCCTACATATAACTATTTAATTGTCTGCTGCGCTAAAGATCTATTTCGCTCCTAAAAAAACCCACCTCACCTTTTAGTGGATTATTTAATGAAATTTAGGTACTAGTGGTCACATTTACAACTATCAACTGCTTGCCTTTAAAAAAAAAACTGGTTTTAAGATTGATTTACTGTGTAATTTATGTTCCTGATGAATTCTGGAAACCTCATGAATTCTCTGCTTGAAAATATTAAAAGCATTTTCTCCCTAGAAATGTGGATTAAACTCAAGACACTTTAACAAAAATATGTGCAAATAATACCTTATCAAATTCCTAGTCATTCTTAGTTAAATAAATAATGATTTCCTGGTAAACTGGGAACACTAAACAGAACAGAGCCTATGACAATTAACCTCTTTACAACAATATAAATAGCTTAGGTCTTGTAAATTAGTGAATGTTCTATTGCATCTACCAAACATTTGTCTTAAATTCAGGAATAATGAATGCATTAATATATAGTACTGCAATTTAATCCATTGGACTCCATCCAAATCATACAGATTTCTATTTTTGGTCACACTATTGCTCATTACAGCATTTCCTTTAATGTTATGGAGTTTGGTTAATTTTATTACTGTCTCTTTTGGGTTTGGCTGTTTGTTTAAATATACTTTGTTTTGGGAGTAAGATAAATTTAGTAAAGGTCACCAGTGCAATCTTTTTAATTGATTAGGTGTTGGGACATCAGCTAGAGACTTGCCAGTTTGTACGCTTTGACGCTAACATGGCACTTTTTTCTTGCAGCCTATCCACACTGGGTGGAGAAACTTAATGATACACAATTAGACAGTGGAGATCAGCTCCGATGGGAATGTAAAGCCACTGGAAAGCCCAGGCCTACATATCATTGGCTGAAAAATGGGGTTCCTCTCTGGCCACAGGTATGCTGAACAAGGAGTCAGCAGTATGTTGCATGCCTCTCCTTTTATTCAGATAAAGCCAGTTAAAGAAAGTACTGAAAAGTACTGCAGAAATTACTGTTTTCTGTGTTTAAGTGTTTCTTAAGTGTTAGTATACAGTACAGGCAGGTTTTCTATGCATGTCCCCTCTCAAGCAATGCAAAACTTCATTCATCAGTAGTAACTACCTGTAGTTTTTTACTGCATTTTTTAAAAAATTAATTGTGCTCTTCAAATTAGCAGACTAATGTAAAAAGTACGACTATTATATTTTCAACTCCATTTATTCTTTGCAAATAACAGAACTTGCCATCAGACCATTAAAATGGTCCATGTAAGACTCTTAGACTGTAAAGCGTTTAACTACAGTCACCATATATATTTTAGGATTAGAGATAAATAAAAGTCTCTTTTCCTTTTAAGCAACTGCTCATGGCATAGTCTGCCTTCTATTTCTTTTTATTCTTTTTCTTTCATCAGATCTTCAAAGTGTTAGCCCACATCATGTGAGTTTTTGCCTAACACCTTTTCATTTCTATAGTCTCAAATTATTTAGAGTAAAGAAAAGTTTTGTGAATTTATTTCACCTGTTTTTCCAGATTAAAATAAAGCTGTTCAATTATGGGTCAAAATGTACCCATTGGCAAATGAATTCACAGAATGGATTTATGAATATAAAAGATGTCTTTCTTTTCAGTGAATGTCACTTCTATCTGTGAACATCAAGCAATTATGCAAACAATGAGAAAGGAAACATAAACACAGTTTACTTTTGAAGCTGTGAAGCATTGAAAATAAGGTTATATGGCTTTACTTTATCCATTTCTGTCTTTTTAGATGGAACTATTAGTCCTGAAATTGAAGCAATTTAAATGTGTCTACTTTTTAGCTCTCTGATTTTCCAAACCATTAGTTTCACCAGGCCCTCAAATTTCAAATTAAATTTCCTGTTGAACTGGGTGGGGGCTTACAACAGAGAGAATTTTTATCACAGTTTCCTCTGTATTGGCAAACAACTTATTCTTTATCAATTTTAACCTAACTGTTATACCTGTTATACCTAACTGTTAACTGTTATAACAAAACCTAGAGTTGTTTTATAGCAGATCAAATTATTATGATACAGCTCCATGAAGCACACATCTCCATAAAAAACTATTAATGCCCTTTCTCTTCCAGCTATGGTAATTATTTTCTATTAGTGGACCTTTTACATGAGAAATTTGCACTAATGATGGAGACAATTAGACCCTTTCATTCTTACTCATGCAAGCAATCTTTCATACTTACTATTATGAAAATAGTGCCATGGATGTAACCAAACATTTGCTAGAGACATGAAGATCATCAGATATGTTACAGCCACAACTGACTTGCCTCATTAGTGTTCCCAAGATGACCTGCTTTTGAAAATACATCTAAGGTTAATAACAAACAAACAAGCCAACAGACAAAAGTAGGCTTTGGAGATAGAGAACTTGTACTGAAAAATACTTACCTTTAAATAGTTTTGGACTTGTGTAAGTCCTTATATAACAAGGAAAAAGGTAAGCCAGAGGAAATTTGTTGCTCATTTTTATTTTAGGTCTTTTTTTGTCCCTTTGCCTTAAGCTAATAGCACAGCAATTTTCCAGTGTATTTTCGCTTTTATAGAATGATTTTTTAAACTTTTTTTAAATTCTATTACAGAGCAGGATTGAGATGGTTAATGGTGTTCTGATGATCCACAGTGTGAATCTCTCAGATGCTGGAATGTACCAGTGCTTAGCAGAAAATAAGTATGGCACCATTTATGCCAGTGCTGAGTTAAAGATTTTAGGTGAGTATTGAAAAATCAGACTGTTCCTTTTTCACACTTTGATAATTACATCTTTTCTTTTATTAGTGTAAAAGAGCAACTTCTGCCAGTCCAAACAGCAGAGCAGATAAAAGTAGTCCCTTTTTATTCTTGTTATTTATGTGCAGGTCCTTTTTGCCCCAAAGAGCATAGGGCCTCCTGTTAGCTTAAAATATCCTTTAATAAATAACTGACTCAGTACATTTTGCGACTATTTCTCATAGAAGGCTATTTCAGTTCAAAGAAATGGAAAAAAATATGTTTTACTCTCTGAAACATATGTACAGGAGATGAAACTTAGTAAATATATTTTAGTCGCTATCAAAATTATTATTTCTACATATGCCATTATTCAAAGGTAATTATGCATGATCTTAGTTTTAAAGCTATAAAAATTCCCTGTGAAATCACCAAAACTGATTGAACACTAGAAATTACATACTTGGGTGAATACAACCCATAAGAAAGCAAATACCCTACAAAGAGTTACCCAGAAATACAGTAAAAATGTCATTATTCAAAAGCTGAAGTAGGCACTTAATGAAGAAAAACTGGAAGCATGTCTTTTCAACACCCTAGTTTTCCTTAAAGAAAACAGCAGTAACACAAAATGGGACAATAATAAGAGCCCTTCCATGGGATTAAGACAGACTTGTAAGTCTTATCATCTTTATTAGAGCATGATGTATCCAGAAGATATGTGTCTGTCAAAGTAGTTCAGTGGTCATATCAGAGATTAGAGGTCTCTGCACTGATCAAACCTGGAAAATTTCAAAACCTGACCCTGGGAATCATTCCTGTAAACTCCCAGTCAAATAAATAAGAAAGCTGAAGTTACTGAATAATATATTAGACTTCAGCTAAGATTTGGCTCTATTGGAGAATAACCTGTCTAGTACATCTTCACTATTTCCTAGCTGGTCAAACTAGAATTTCACTGATAAGCCTTAAAAATATTTCTTTATAGCCATAAAGTCAAAAGCTAACATCAGTGATTGCTCTCGTTCCAGCACTTGGTCATTTGTGACTCAGTCAGCACAGAGATCCCTAGTGGCTACAACATTCTTTTGCTCTGTTTTTTATATCTGCTATAAGATAGGTATACTTACTATGTCAGGTAGTTGCACACTTTCTTTGATGTTCTTTAATATCCGAAATAGCCACTGTACATTGCTGCAGTAAAATCAGCCTTTCATTTTGTCACTTGTGAAATTGTACCCCTGTTAAATTTTAACCATAATATTGTATTAAAGAAGCAGTTGTGTTTAATTTTCTGCCCTACTAAAGGGACAAGAACAGAATAAATTGTCCATATAATTATCTCTGGTTTGAGAATTAACCAAAATAATGGTAGGAAATTCCTACATATTTGAGGCAATGGACTGTAACATGTACATGTAGCTGAGATAGGGGCTTTGGTTTTGCAAAACTAGTTTAAGAAAAACACAAACAAAGGAGATTACTTGAAAACAACTGCCCTTTCTTGGTATGAAATTACAGTAATTAGTGTCTTTTTGTGATGCCTTTATTAGCTTAGCTATTGTTTGTTTGTAAACAGTGGGACTTCTTGAAAGGTTAAATACTAAGGACTAGACATGGTTAAATACCTTCTGTTAAGAAGTTCTCACAATTCAATTCCCACTCTTCAGACAAATCTAAAAAGAGAAAGCAATAAAATTTCTCTAAGAGTAATACTTCTTGTAAGAATTAATTCTAGAAAGTGCATTTTGGAAAGCTGTGGAATTTAAATTTCTCTTAATTTTGAACTATTTACTTGTAACAAGTTTTTGATTAAATAAAAAAAAAAAGGGGTGGGGACGGGAAGTGTAGCTAAACCAATTGTAATATTTAATTTCCATAGCTGTTGCATTTCACAAGCAATCTTACTCTAATATACTGATGTGAAAGACTTCTCATTAACCCATAACTGGATTAAGTTATAGACCTGCTCTATAGTTCTGGTGCATGATTTCAAATATTTTGTAAAATTTCATCTTGGGCATAACAATTTCCAAGACACAATTGGAGATTCTATCCCCATAACCAAATCTGTTATTCTCATCTTCTATGAGAATTAATGAAACAAGAAGCTGTGACTGCTTTCTGTAGACTTAATATACTTCTTTTTAACAGCTTCAGCTCCCACTTTCCCACAAAATCAAATGAGAAAAACAATAATTGTTACCAAGGGCCAAGAAGTTGTCATTGAGTGCAAGCCACAAGCCTCTCCAAAGCCAACGATCACCTGGAAGAAAGGAGACAAAGCGTTAAGGGAGAGTAAGAGGTCAGAAGTCTGTTCACTAAACTAAATATCATGTTTACCTGTTGGATTCTGTGATGTGATATGAACATGGAGCGAGTGACAAGAATGTGCATATGTTAGCATGGGTATGGCATAATTATTTTGTCAAGCTGATTTGTTGGACAGTGGTGACTTTATTGTTTCTGCAATATTGAAATGAAAAAATCTTATTATTCAGAGATGCAGACAGATGGAAAGATATTATTATTTTTTTGGGGGGTTGTCTCTATTTTCTGCCATTAATTTCAAAAGTCTTCCATTTATACTGTAGAGATACTACAAATTTAGTGTATGAGACTATCTAAAGCATAGAGGCTGAAGTAATCAGGACCACATAAAATATCAAATATGCTTATTCATTTGACATAATTTCACTAAGACAAATTTTCAGCTGGATCACAGTGGAAGTCTATGAAAGAATAGATTTAAGATGATTCAGAGAAGGAAAATGCAATTCCATTATAGGACTTAATTATACAAGTAATTTCTGTACTCAGCAGCACATCTGTTTAACAGAATATGTTTGATTAAATAAGTTCTGTCCAGCTCTGTACAGTAAAAGTAGTTTAAGAACTGCAAGTTAAATGCCAGATGTAATTGCACTTTACAAGATTGCTTATCTGCACACTAGAATAGTTTTGCCACATGGTCTTTAAGTACAAAGAGCAATCTTTTTCTGGTACTGTCTGTGAATGAACCACTTCAACTAACTTGTGTGACATTAGCTGGAAAGATAAAAGCAAGGCCCTTTTTGTTCATGTGTGCAATGCTGATGAAAGCAATAGAGTGCATCTGTCCTCATTAGCTGCAAAAGCCATTCTGTTCAGGTGTGCTGTATTTTCATCTCATGCCATTTTATTCTGAGAAGGAAAAATGGGTAACTTCTCATGTCATATTGACTTATTTTTATTGAGGAGGGGAGAGCAAAACAGCATTATATACAACATTTTACTAACAGGTGTGAGTTGTAGAGCATATTATTGACAATGTGACAGAATGATATTACAAAGAAGCTGAAGATATCAAATATTGTGACACTGATTTCTGTATACTGTACCTACACAGTTAAGACTTTTCACTATATGACCTTTTCCTCTCATGTCCACAAAACACCCTATGATCCCTATAAAACACACTCTGATCACCACCTGTAAGTCACATTTTAATCCAAGACCCGTAAAGCATTTTGGTATTTACTTCATGTCTGTCCAAACATAGACTAACTCTGAAGTTAAAATCTTATAAAAATAGATCTGGAGCTACATTTTTGGTATTAGTATCTTTCAATACTTCGTTGTTTTCACAATCTGGAACAGGAAATGATGAAACATGGAAAATAAAAAGCTGGTTGAACTATTTCAGATCTTTTTTTAAAATAGGGTTGTGTTCAACTTCATTTTCAATCATCTATTCAAGGACTGTTTTGTGTCATTCAGAGCAATTCCCCTGCACCTACTATTTATAGAGGGGTGGGGGTGAGTGGAATATCAGTTTCAAGGGAACTCAGTTCTGCCTCTACATACAGTAGGCTTTAAACAACAATAGAGTCTGTTTGAAGAGAAAGTGAGGAAGCCTATTGTGATTTGTGAAAGGAATTGTAACTCAATGGAGGTAATATATGTGTTTCGATGTTTTGGGAACTCTGAGAAAGAACAATTGGAAAGAACTCTGTAAAACATTTTAAAAACATTTTAACTGAAATGAGAAGCATATCCGTATTCTTTTAAAATGGGAGTTCTTCAGAGTCTTCTGACTTATCCCAATGAAAAAATAACCATTAGAAATTGTCATGTGATGAATTTGCATAGAATATTAAGCTATTAGAGATTAAAAAAAAAAAAAAGGCAACATTCTGGTTAAGTAATAAGGAAGGGCAAGAATAGAGCAGGAGAACCCACAAGTTTTTCCTCTTCTAAAGTTCTTGCATCAAGTGCACACTGTGTTTTGTTTTGCGAAGTCTGTGAACCCAGAAGAGGAATTTGATCCTTTTAGCCAAATCAATAAAAAAGAAACTTTCCCCTCTACAGAGAAGACATTTGACTTGTCTAGTGTGTCTGTTATTATCTCTTTCACCTTTTCCAATCTGTGTTGCTCCCTTGGATGTTTTACTGGTTGATAGAAATGTATTCTGTGATCTCAAGTGACGTTTCCATTGGTAATTGAGTGGAAGGCTGTTTGTTCCTATGGGACTTATGGCTGGGTACAGTTCTCAGTGCAGTCAGTCTTTGACTCAAGCTCCTGGAACTTAATGCAGTCTGAAAGCCTCAAATGTTTGATTCATTCAAGAGCCACACACGTGGCAGCATAACTGTGGACAGTCTTCATGAGCTTCATCTCTTGGTCTGGTTTTACCTTTGTACAAATTGTCAAGAACTTCATATTCACAGTCTATCTATGTTAGGTTTGATCTCCAAAAATCATTAAACTCATTATTCTGAGCAGCAGATAATTTGATTCCTCTTGGACAGCAACCGTTCTTTTGTAACAGTTCTTTTGAACTGTGTTTTGAATGAGAGGCAAATCTATGAGATAAAAGAAAGTAGGATATTTTCAGCTATTTGCTGACAGAAAGGATCACTCCAAGTACAATCTCAAAATATTTTCAATGTGATGAAATTAGTCCTATAGAAACTCAGTTATTTAATGAAGATTCCAAAATGTTTACAATTCATTCTATTAAAATATCAGATACAAAGATCAAGATCTGATGCAAAACAAATGAAAAAAAAAAAAAAAAGGGATTGGAGATTTATTATGCAGAAGATTAAAACTTTCAAATATCCTGGCATAGTCTGTGAAGCTATATAGGACATTTTATGACAGCATTTGAAATGAAATTCACATTTATTTCATATATCATTATCTCAGTGAGTCAATACATTTAATCAAACATAAGTTCATCAGCATTTGCAGTTGTAAGATAAAACAAGAGAATTGTTTCACTTCTATTTTGGAATTAGAACACAGCTGACCACAACACTAATATCAGTGGTGTAGGTAGAGAAAAAAATTTAAGCTGCATATTTCCATGAGTCATCTCACAATAATTAAAATTCTTAACTATCTTTATTAACCACTTGTCTCTGCAGTCTATTGTCTCATAGGTTTTGTAAAAAACTGTGAAATCTTTTAGTTTATAAGTAGTTTTGGTTTTACAGAATAATAGATTATATAGAAAAATGGATCCAAGTCTGAGAAAAAAGTTCTTGCTTCGATTTGCAATAAAAGGTTGGGTTGGAATTTTGCTTTAGGTCCTAAGTAGGAGTAATTTGGCTCTTGGGCAAGAATGCAGTGATCAACAGTGATCAACAAACACTTTTGTGAAGTTTCTGAAATATTTCAATCAGATACTTCCTAATTTGTAATCAAACCATCACAGAGTACTTTAACATCAGCTTCTAAACAAGATTGAGAATGAACCCATTCAGATCAGAAATCCGTGTCACAGCCTATTCATAATTAAACAGTTTTTTAACTTATATATCAAGCTAAAAGAAGGCAACAAAAGTCATATGTTATTCAGACAGTAAACTTTATAACACACACTAGAATAGACTAGAATCTGCTGTCAATTACATCAGTATAAATCATGCATTCCACTTATAAAGACTGATTAAATTCAGGACAAACATTTTTTAAAATTCTTTCAGTTCTTGTGTTCAGGCATTTGTAAATTGCTTGTAGTTTCTAGTGATCTACTATTGCACAAATTTTTGTGAGCCATTACTCCATGAGGTGTCATATCTTTTTCATCTCTTTCTTGAAGTCTGGATTACTCTACCTTTCTTATCTGGATTACTCTGTAGGAGCGACTACAGTGGATGGTTAAAGAGATATGCTTGAGGAGTCAAAGGTATTAAAAAGCATTATAATTCCTTGTTCTTCTGGTTATGTGCTTTCTCCTACATCTAAAATATTCTTCTCATTAAACATATTGAATTTTTGCTCTAACTCATTATTTTCATTAGTTATAATTAAAATAAATTAATTTGAAAGCATGCTAGCAGTGAAAGAGTTCTCTTCAGTCCTTATTTTTTTCTTCTCTCTTAAGACCACCAAGAAATAACAACAATAATAAAGACCACACAACTTAACCAACAAACAGATAACAGACCAGAACTTTTGTATAGTTCCCAATTGTGTAGTCACAATTTTGTGCTGCTTTATTTTGCTTTGTTTCTTTACCTTTTGAATCTTCTCAAATTATAGTCGTTTTTAGTCATTGATTCCTTTCTATCTTGATTTGTGTGAAGATTAGTATTTGATCTAGAAAAAAAGATCTATATATAGTGATGTTATATAACCTATGTATTCATTTATAATATAGTTCTGTTTGACTTCTCACTTTCTATATGACACAGTCTGAGCTTTCTCCTTCACCTAACAGAACAAGCGTTGGAGGAAAAAGTTAGCAGTCTCTGAAGGGCAGGTTCACCATAGGTCTCCAAGAGCCGAACAGTGCCAGTCTCTCAGTGGCCACGGTATAATTGCTCCTATTCATCTGCCTAGGTTCAAGGTTAACTTTCACTGAAGACATTAAGCATTTCTGTGGGGAAAATAAGTGGTAACAAACCTCCACCTGCCACTTCAGTTCTCTCACAGAGCAATTAGCTTCCTGTTTTCAGAACAGAACAGAATTCCTTCTGTTTGAAGGAGTTCTGGAGATAAGGTGAGAAAACTTTTGATAGGTTAAAGAGCAGAGGGAATTCATTTCAGTGTGATAGGCTGGGTTTGGCTAGGACACAGACTTCAACATCCCTATTCCTGCAGTAGAGAATCACAATGATATTTTTATTGATTACGAGTAGGTAAAAAAATTTTCATTCATTTTCTCTGAACAATATAAAAGAATTTCAGAACAGCAGCAAGCGGCATGGAGCTCTGTATATCACCTGGTTCAATCCCCCTGTTAGAGCAGTGTCAGCTAGAACAGATCATGTCCAGTCAGGTTTTAAGTATCTCCAAGGATAGAAATTTGGGGATATTTGTTTCTATTGCAGTTAATCACCCCTACAGTAAAATAAACAAATAAATAAATAGAATCTTTTTATGTTTGAATGGAATTGATGGTTGAATGAAATTACATGTGTTTCAGTTTGTGCCCATTGTCCTGTCATGGCCAAAAGAGTCTGGCTCTGTCCACTTCCTTCCTTCCTTCACTGTGCATATCAATTGATCAGTGTGTCAATCAGCTGGGAGGCTCTGATTTATAATAAATATGGCCATATAATGAATTATTATTAATGCTTCTTCCATGACACATAAAATTCTCCATTCAGACCTGTCCCAACCCCTCTTGCCCACCAAACTGAATAAAATGAAGATGTTGCTCATACAAATCCTGCCCGTTGTGTATTGCCATGTTGCAAAGTTACTTTCTGCATGACATATTCTTCATTTACCATGTGTCTCACCTGAGGTCATTGGGACTGATTTGTAGCCATAGAGAAGCCTGTAGAAGTTCTACATAGAACAAAAAAGTACTAGATATAAATAGTAAGTGCTCTGACAGTCAGTCCTTTAATATTACAACTAAAATTAGTGGATACTAAAAATAGATATTTGTGAAGCTATTAAACATTAAAAACATACCGAAAATCTTTGACCTACAGAAGTAGTTGCCCTGTACCTAGATATTTCATCTGTCGCACTTTGCTATGCAATTAGTGGAAACACATAAAGCACTTAAATCTAAAAATATCATCGTTCAAAACCTTAGAAATGGACAGGTTTTTATAGTCTTCTGGTCTCTGAAACTCCTTCATTTTCAGTTTTGACAGGTTCTTATTACAGTTTTACTCTTCACTCTACTGTATTTAAGGATCTGTCAATGTTTCCATTGCCAGCTCATATTTTAATACCTTTTAAGTTTAATTACTATGGAAAAAAAAAATCAAAGAAGGAAAAGAAGGATGTTTCAGAGCAGAAATGAAAAAAGATTGAGTTTGTAGGTGAAATGTGTATTCAATTTTATAAAGTACTTTGGTTAGTAAATGTTGTGTTACACTTTTGAATATGAGCATAGATTTGTGTGTGACATAGGTATATATTATATGGTTTCTTCATAATCATGGTAGTAACTTTCCAAAAGAATTTCCATCTAACTGTGGAATGCAACATTTGATTAAACCAAAAACTGTGCACTGTGAAGGCAAAAGAAGATATATATGTAAAATGGATGGGAAATTACTCTGAACTGTATTTTTTGCTTTGTCTACTAGTCCCTGATTTGCACCAGACTCAACTTGTACCTGACACAAGTTTTCCTGCATCTGTGTGATCAGCCACACAGGTAGCACAGTAGTTCAGTCTCCTGCCCTTCCACTTTATTCCCCCTGGTAATAAAGAAATATCTTTAGAATTAATCCAACTATAGGAGCAAATTTTTGACTGGTTTGAAGATTTTACTGTGCCTCCCAGTTAAATACCCAAAGAAAATGGCCACTTGAAAGTTTTAATTTGTTTAAACTAATATTTTCCACAGGATACCAAATAAATTATGCTTTCATATTCAAGTAAAGTGTTGTCTACAAGATCTTATATGACTTCTCTGAGCTGAATGTCACGGTCTTTCTTCCCAGGAATGGTATTCAGGACAATATATTCTATTATTTCTTCTCAATATAGTGTTTCACATTCTCTGCTATACAGCTATTTAGTCACTTGCTGACTCTTTTGAGGTAAATAAGATTTGATTCAAATCTGAAGCATATGTTTAGGTAACAGCACATTGTAGTATATATTATTTTAGAAAAACATTCTCTTCTTCACACATGGGAATGATGTTTGAAGTGTTGCACCTTATCTTACAAATTTGCAATTCAATTAAGATTTTTTTGTGTGAAAATAGATATGCAGTTGCCTGCAATAACCCCCACAGTCATCCAGCTGCGTTGGCAGCACAGTGCAAGCCTTGCATAATTATTCTGTAGTATCTATCAGGCACATGTGCGTGTTTTGGACCTCTTCAGTTACTTACACACTAGACACAAATACTTGGGTAGGTGAGCCCCACCTTGTATGATCTTGCTGTTTGGTAGTTCTGTATAACTGTAGTTCTTGCTTTTTTCCTCAGTGACTGAATTTTAAGTATGCCATATATATATACACATATATCAATTTATACATATCCCATAGACCTACTGGAAAGAAGAAGCTGAAGAACTCAACCATTTTAAGTTGCTAATAACACAAGATATTTGATCTGCTGTTTATGCCTTGAATATCTGCTTACGTAACTCAGTTATCTTTTGAGCAAACAGTTTGTCAATTCTGATTTTAACTATGATTCATTTATCTGCTGTTGTTAGAATTGACTGCCTGTTTGTGCACCACACAGGCAGAATATGACAAGTCATGAGTGGCCTAAAGGTTTTTCTTTGCTTAAGGCTCTTCAGACTATGGCTTTCAATGTAATTTGTCCTTAAAAGAAACTTCATCTACAAATCTTGGCAATTTAAACACTTAAATTCGCACTACCAACTGATCCACAGATTCCCAAGTGGAAATTTAATGATCGAAAAGTAGCGAAGAGAGAAAATGTTCAGGACATTAAGAACGAGAAACTTCATGACAGAAACTCTAATCTTCCTGAGAGAGTTCTGAAAGTCACTTCTTTTCAATTTTTGCATAAATCATGGTCTAATTTAGCTGTGGCAGGCTTATAATGGGAATTAGAGAGCTGGTTATAAAGTAGAAAAGGGAAACAATGATAACCTTGACTAAATACTGAAAATAAATGGCAAGATCATTGTTCACCAAAAAAGAATCGTTGTTCCAAAGCAACATTGTTTTACTAACTGACCATATTACAAGGGTTTTGACAAAACAACGATTTTGGCCACACTCCTAAACAACTGTCACTCTTCACTCATGTTCTCTTACAAAGAACACGATTAAGGAAACAATCCAGAAATGTTCAATGCTTTGTGCTTCATGGACTTCAGGCAAGAGACTGGCTTTTCTGTACCTATGTGTGCAGTTAGATCTGGTTTCAGTGACAAAGTTAAATTGAAATTTCCCTCATCTCAGTCCTCTTGCTTTACAGTGAAATGATTTAGGAATCCAATTCAGGTGGAAAATGGTCCCTTTATTTCACCTAAGTTTTATTTTTGTTCTTGTTTTTTCACTTGATCCTTACCCTCATCAGCAGGTCACACAGATGCAGTCATGCATGTGCCAGAGCAGCCCAGGAAGCATTACAGGGACTGGTCATGAACCAAGACATGCTCACAGCAGAGTGTCCAGGACAGCACCCAAATCCAGTCTCTCCTTTTTCTGCCCATATGTCCTGTACACCAGCTAGGGCAGATGATTTACCTACACAAGTAAATTAAAAGCTGCCTTGTAATCCTGCCTGGGATTTCACTGGGGTGTAATCAGCTGTGGTATTCAGCAGTTAGTCCCTGGAGAGATTTTAGCCTGCATCAAATAGCTGCTCCCAAGCAGTCTTTAGGCATCTTAGGTGTTTGTGCATGCCAAAAGCCAGTCCTTCCAGACAGTCTGCATGCTGCCACCATATTTTAAAGGCTAACATAATTTAATAGAATGAAAGAAGTTCTGTGATAGCCGGATTCAATATATGGAGGAAATATGCCTATTTATTTTCCTGATGGAGAAATAATCGCTGTTTAAGTTGTGCAAGACATGAGAGCCTTATCTCAGCCAGAATCTTCGGGCATTATGGCTGAATTAGTTACAAGATAAATAATAATTTCTGTCACTCAGTGACATGTCACCATATAGCAATAAACTGTTTAAAGTCTGTAGGCAACAAGCTTATTTTCAAATTAGAAAGAAGCAGAATGTTAAAGAATAAATTTCCAAGGCATCGTAGGAAATTTGTGAAGTGAACCCAGATGGTTCAGACTGAGAAATTTTGTCAGACTCTAGAGTACAAGCATGTACTTCAAATATATCTTTTAGTTTATAGCACTTTAAAGGACTATACTACATTTTAAGTGATGCTCATTTTGTTAGATCTACTAGTCAGCATTCATGATCTGTGTGGAGACTACAAAGATCTACACATGGGCTGCCATAATTCATTTTGCACTAGACAGCCTCTTTTCCAGGGAATATTCTTCTTTATCTGTCATAAATCTAAATTAATTAAGCTGACGTTTCAACAGATTATCATCTATTGTCTCAAGATTTAGTGATCTTTGTAGCTATATTATGAAATTTATTATTACATTTCAAAATTTAAAAGGAATTTATGATGCCTTTGGCGTCTTCTCTGACATTATATTCTGACATTCCTCAGTCTGTCAATCTCAAAAATGGATGAACTGTCAGTATTTATACACTAATTGGTCCCAGAGAAGAAGAATAAGTTTATGCATATTTTTAAAAAGTTTTACAGAAAATTTAATTGTATGCAAAAAACTTAAGCAAGTGATTCATTATTTAGGAAAAAAGGTATGGTGGAAACAAGCTTTGTAATGGGATTAATAAAACTAAACAAAAAAAGAATTACATTGGTCTAGAAAATGATGCCACAAATAATCCATAGTCATGATAAAAAATAATGCCTCTCTCAAGATTAATGATTTAAAAGCCTCTGCCTAACTATGAACAGACTTCAATCCATAAATGACCATAAATTTGCTATCCAATCAACACTTGAAGTGGTGTATTTCTAAGCAATATATGACAATGAAACTATATATTATCCAACTAAAAGATACTTTAGGTCAGAACAAGGGACATCTGTCACATTTGTATTTTTGCCTATTTTCAGGTATTGTAGAACCTCAGTCATTGCAGTCATCAAGGTTCAGATTTGCTTCACTGTGACAAAAAACAGACACCATATTTCCTCATGAAAATGTTATGTGTTTTTATCTATAAGGAAAGCAAAGTATTCCTCCATTTAATATGACAATTAGTAACACAAATCAGTATCACACTGTTACTGATTATAGGTTACTTTTCCTGTATTTATCAGTTTCATGGGGTTAATTTAAAAGAACTTTAAATGAAATGTTTATCCCTAGTAAATCATAGAGAGAAGGCAAGAATTTGAAAATATTTATGAAAAAAAAAAACAAGATGAGTGATCTCTCACTGCTTGTAAATTGTAACCTCACCACAGTGAAAGAAACTATTTCTAACGTGATCTAGTTGTGTATAACACAAATTTTACCATGGCATATTACCAGTATAAGTGAAAATCAGATTACTCTGATGTTAGTGACTTCCACGGAAGCAGATTTTCTACATACATATCTGAGATTTCTGTATTTCTGTATCTTCTTTTCAGTGGCTGCATACAGATACTGTCCTACAGCAAGTAAATGAAAGTCAGAGAGAAAAGAATCACAAAGGGAAAGCACGCAGGAAGTTTAAGAATATACCAAGACTTCTGTTTAGTAGACTAGTCTTGAAAAAGAAAAAACATTCTAGCAAGAGAAAGCAATTGAGGCATTTGATATTTGTAGAGACTTCTAATTCCTCAGCCTTGCCCTTCCCTTCCACTTTCCTGTTCCTAAATCCTTTTAAGAAATTATTTCTCCACTTTCTGTTTTTCAAATTTAACACAGCTTCTAAGTTAATTAATATGCCACTTTAATCAGATTGTTAAAAAATATTTAGTAAAATTAGCACCACCTTTAATATCTGTAGCACTTTACTGGACCTAATATACAACTAGGTATTTTTATTTCCCCTGCCACCATAGCCTATCACCTCAGTACACTTTTTGTATTATGCTTATTGGCTATTATCTCCTTGCCTATGTTCACAGCAGACATAATCAGCCTAGAGGTGGGAAATGTGTAATTTAAATTTTACCATAGTGTCATTAAATTAACTGTGCTGAAACCATTGAAACACACTTAAAAGATTAAAAAATTACAGGTTCTAGTTAAAAACCTGGGAAGACAGATGAGAAAAGTCTGTTATTTTCATATGTGTGGCTTAAGGTCACATTGCATAAAATCCCCTCATTACACAGTCTGAAAGGTGATGATATGGTATTGTAGCAATATAAAAAGGTGTATGGTGTGATGGAAATGTGGTTATGTTGGAATCAGAACAATTCTTTCATCAGGGAATAGAGGAAAGAAATTACTTTACTGTAATTGAGTGATAGTTCAGTGCTGAGGAGGGTTAGCACCTCTAGTAAATATTTCACTTGACGCGTGAATTTGGATCAGGCAGGTTTGTGCCCAGTAGTGGTTGTTCTGCAGCAGGCTGCTGAAAGAACCAAACAAGGCTGTAGGACACGAAGACCCTGCACTGCAACAACGGTGACATGCATCACCTTGGATTTCTCTCTTCATATATGGCGTAATAATGAGTGACTCACTTGTGATTGAGATATGGGTCCACTTGTCCTTCTCCATCACAAAATTTTCCTCCCTGCATAAAGTTTACCTTTTGATGAATAGTACTTTTGGGTTTTAAAGGAATGGAATTGAAGAAAATAAGGCATTTCTTTGAAGGACTTTATTTTCTTTGCAGCACAAACCCTACTGTGATTGTTTTAACAATCAAATAATAAACATAATTCAGATGTTTAAGAAACTTGTTTTAGAATCTGTATTCGATTACTCTATTTTATTTTTTTTACAAAAGAAAGGCAGCCTACATTCTCATAGAAAAGTAAAACAAGGTGTCAAAGACACATTTCTATGCTTCTAACAGAGATATTGAAAGTAACATACTGTTTTATGCAGACATATACAGAAATCTCTACAACTCAGAAATTGAAATTTTCCAATATATATAACCAAAAAAGTATCAGCATTAATGTACCTTTAATATACCTTAGCCCTTAAGTGGAATTAGGGAAAATCAGTTCAGACTTCATAACTGACATCTCTGTACCTGCAGACTAATCTTTCTCAGCCTATCTCCTTGTTCTAGGATTTCACTTTATTCTCCTTATTCTGATTTCATGCATCGCTAAGCTCTGAAAAATCCCTGTCTTGAAGCACAACATGCAATAATTTTGCTCTGACAACCTTGTAATGGGAATTATAACGCTTAATACTTCTTTTTCTTTTTTTTATATATATAAAAACAAGGAAAGTAAAAGACCCTCTGTGTTAATATTGTCTGAGTTATATGACACCAGAGATGCCGTTTTTCACTGTTTTGGGTTTAATGGCAATTAGCAATAAACTGCACCATTTACTTTATCTCTGTACTGAATATCCTTCAGATGAAAAGCAGTATTTGTGGGGACTTAAAATTCCTGGTACTTCAGGAGCTAAGTGCAGCATTCAGGAAGATAAATCAGTTGAAGTTTTTATCACCATATTCCCCTTAGTGGTGAATTTGTCTTGGATAAGTTTTTCAGCACTTCCTCACTTTCTCATGCAAGGCACAGAGTATTGCAGTTGTGTTGTTGTGTTTTGTTTGGCATCTTCATTCTGTGTCTCTTTTCAGGATCAAGGCCCACACAATAGTTCTTTGTTGTCCACTGATTACCCACCCAGGAAAATCTTAAACCCTCCTTGATATTCTGTTAATACACAGCAGTTTCTAAACATTAATGTCAGCTTAAAAGACTTGTGCAATTCAAACTGTTGAATTTAAGCACATGTGCTTTTGCCTTCAAGACACGATTTCTGCTTGAAGTTTGACTTCTGCATTATGGCTCAACTGCACTTTCATATGACACTGAGATAAAAGCATATACCAGAGAGTATAACCCAGATTTTGTACTGAAGAGAACCCCCTGTGTCTAATAGAAACTCCTATAAAAAGAAGTACTTGCAATTGCAGCAGTAAATGAATCCCTATTTATTAAAATTCATTAATTCCTTAGCAAAGGACTTTCTGTTCTGTTAAATGTAATTTGCCTGATAGTATTAATGAAAAAAATTGTCACTGTAAAAACATAATATTGAAACAAACTAATTCAGGCACTTCCAACAGGACACTAGAGTGCAGAGAACTGTGTAACAGAATTGACTGGACATTGGTTGGATTACAAAAATGGGAGCACTGTTCATTTGCAGATCATATCTTCATTTTTTTTTAAATTTTTAATTCTGCAATTAATCAATTTTAATTTAACCCCTATCTGTCTACTAATTTTTGCTTGTGAGTGTGTCTTTGGTTTGTTTTTTCAAGGGGGGAGAGGGCTTTGGGGTTTTGGGTTTCTTTTGTTTGTGTGTTTGGTTTTTAATGTAGATAATTGCCATCAGGGATGGGGTATAATTTTAGGAAATAAGATATAAAATAAAAGAGAAAAGAACCCAAACTTTTGTCAAGTCATTTAAATTAAACTCACACATGGGATTTTTTTTTTTTTTTTAATGACAGTTATATGGCATTTATGTTACTCTCATTCACACAGATTTCTAAACAGATAAAAAGCATGTTGCCTGTATTCATAAGTATTGAACTTTTGTCACCATATTTTTGCTCTGTCATCCAATTGGTCTGAAAATTCTTGATTGCACAAATGGCCTAGCAATAGGTAGCACTATTGTGATAGTAGCTCCTCAGGTCATCAGTATTATTTTGCAAATAAACAAAAAAAGGTGTTTCTATTTACCTTGATGTAACGGCTGCATTTGTTTCAGATAATCAGTCTTCAGTTGCTTTGCTTTCCAGGGACAAAATGTTTCTCTTCAGAGCCCAGGCACGTTCCTTAGTGGTACACATGGCTAACTTCTCAGTGATGTGGGGTAAACTGAGAAAAGCCAAAGGATAACTTTGCATATTATCTCTAGGCAACTCTTAAGAGTAACACTCTTTTTATATTTTGACTTATTCTGTTAGTCCTTAAGAACATTAAGTACTGTAGTTTAGGAACTTAATTTTGTTTCCTTTCAAATGATACAAACAGCTGTTCTTTCTCCCTCCTGTAAGTCTCTCTGTAGCACATTATTTTGTTTTCAGTGTGTAGTAAAAAGTAGTTTACCTTTCTGTGTATTACGTTTCCCTGCATTAAGACTCTTTTCCAATTTCTGCAATAATTTTCAAACTGTTTATTTACCTAGTTTAGTTCTGGAGTCCTTTCCCAGAAACAAGATTTTCCCCGGCTTGAGAAACAAATTCCTTATGGTTTTTGCATCTTTGACCTAATAAAAATAATTTTTCTCTACATTCCAGTCCTTTATCAAGTGAGTAGCTTCCCAAGGATTCATCTGTAATCACATCACTGAGCTTCTGCCTTTTTTCCCAGATCCTGTATTCTGAATGATTGAGACTGAAAAAAATTTGAAAAAAGAGTCAGTTGTCTATCACATTCAGGGATAACTGCATTAACCATGTTTAGTATTTGTTATTCAATCCGTGCTGTAGCTTCGAACTGTGACATTAATTTAGAAGGCATTTTGTTTGCTAGTATTTCAAAGATATCTTTCGAAATCCACATATGGTTCTTCCTGCAATCCTTTCAGATTTACAGACTTCCTTAATTGATCAATCTGAAAGAAATGAGCTAAGAGAATTTTATCATTTTTAAACACTATGTCTAATATTTTTAGAAGTATTATCGGGACATAGGATTCACAGTTAAATTTCTCTCTGTTTGGGGCTCCTCAGTAGTTCTTAAAGTATCAACCTGCACTGTGTTGTGACCACAGTAACAAAGACCTTATTCCACTGAGGAGTTCTGCAGGCAGACACTCTGCCCCATCAGCCCCATCTGGGAAGTGCTTGGGTAAGAGAAGGGCTGAAAGGCAAACTGGCAAAAGGCTTGAAGGAAAGGATAGTCTGAACACAGACAATTATGTTAAAATTCTGCTTAATTTTTTTGTGGAAGCCAAAGGAAAATCAGGCAAATACTTTTCTAAGGTGGAGAAAAATATCAAAACTATATCATTAATTGTGCTTTGAAAGCATCTGAAAAAGGAAATGACAAAATTGCTGTCAACTATTGAACAAGCTGAGCCTTCACTTTACTACAAAACTAACAGCTAAATTACAGAAGCAACTGAAGCATTTCACTTATAATATTACAAACATCAAGGTTCGCATTGACATTTCCACAATACACATTTCTAGCAAAAAAATGGGGAAAAGGTAAAAGAATTTAGAGATTGATCAAAAACAGCTCATCCAACAAAAGAAGTTGCTCTTAGGTGAATACAAATTGCAGGAAAATGCACTCAGTTTTAAAACTCTTGATTCTGGGCTTTAGAAGCATTTTCCTTTCTCCTGAAATACTGAGGAACATCTTATTGTAGATTGTGGCTTAACGTTCTTTAGTATGATGTCAAAACCTTGCTAGGAAAAAGAAATACCTGCCCTGGTTTTAATGCACATTCTGGAAGCTTAGAAATTTCTCTGCATCTGCTTTCATTCTCATAGCAGAGTGATTGAAAAAAATGAGCAATGATGCCCCAGGTTCTTAACAGCGCTTCACGGAGCTCTGCGGTAGATTGCTCTGCGGAATTATTATCCATGTGCTGTTAAGTTGGATTTTGCACTTAGCAAGTGGAGAATTTTGATCAATAGGAGGAATTCAACAGAAGGGACTCTGGATAGGCATTAAACTTACTGAAGCAACTAAATGAAGTCTCAAGGAGTCTTGACAAATTACAAGCTGCTGCTCTTGTCACATTCTTAGAAGTAAACTGACTGTGAGCAAAGAACTGCATCAGAAATGGATAAAACGAGAAACAGCTGAAGCACTGCAAGGTGGCACTTTTTTCATTTTGCAGGAAATATCAACTTCCCATTGAAAGATTCACAGGCTGAGCCCAAAACATGATAAAGAAACTGACATGTCTGACTGAATATTATGCAAGGTGATTATTTTTAGCATTTAGAAATATCCCAGAGGATCTCTATCCCGTGTCTACATAGAGAAAAAATGTCATATTTCAATGAATGTAAATGATTCAAAGTTGTGAGAGAAAGATCAAAGGAGGGGAAAAACTGAACTCAGGTAAAATCAGACGATCACAAATGTTGAACAGGCACCTTGCTTGTCATTTCATGGGTTCATTAGTTTTTAGCCAAAAAGCACTGAGCATAACCTGACTGTATTCCTTTAACTTCATCTTAGCATCTAAATTGAGATAAAAAATTCCATAATTCAAAAACAGAGGCAGAAAATTGAACTGAAAGGAACAAATAAAATTGCATTTTTTCTTTCCCAATAAATTATTTTTAGTTATAACAATTCAGCTTTTAAAAATGTGCAAATAGCACATTTGATGTGAATTTTGTCTAGGTACTGCTCAAGCACATGCAGTTCCCAGGTGAGAATGCAGGTTGCTAAAACCAACGATGCTTATGTAAGCAGGTTTCATTCCTTCTGGAAGAAATGCAATTCATTATTTAAAATCCAGAAGTCAAGATGAAAAGCCTATGTTTTCTCTGTAGAAAAGCTGGCACTGGCAGTTTGTACCAGAACACATTGCCAGTCATGAGACACAAACATAGCATAATAAAAGACTTTGAAGTATTATTAGTAGTATTAGTGAGACTGATATTCAATATGACACATGAAAACAATAGAAATATTTTCTCTGATGCATGCCATAACTCTCATCAGATCCTCTTTAAATACTCAGCACTCAGCATAAAAGAATACAGGATTTGATATGTCCTTTTTTTAAGCGACATAACATAAATGACATAAATGCATTTGTTGGTTAAATGCACAATTCAGAAAAAGTATATTTTTATCTCTATTAATTATACTCTAATTTTCTACTTCAGGAGAAAAATAACTTCCCCTTGTTTATAAATAACAGCTTGAAAAAACTGCACTTACTGAACTGTCCATTGACTGATTTGATCATCCTGCAGTATCTTTGTAGGTTGTGATTTATAGCCAGGCAAAGGGTCATGGGAACCACTTACCACATTAATAGTAATGTATGGCAGACAAGATCTGAGGCCAAATTATGCCCTGAGAAACAGATGGGGTGTGAATGGGAGTTGTGTGAGACAAACTAGAAGAAAAATGAGGCTGCAGCTCAGACTGTGTGGTACCCAGGATTGTGTCCTATTATGTTTTCTCTTTCAAACTAGAAACCTAGAAGTGAATGAAACTCATCCATGTTTTGCAGTACACAAACTACTAAATTAGCCAGTCATGTCGCTGGTCACAGGGTTTCTCGTATTTTGTGTCTCCACTAAATCATTTCAGTGAGACTGTCTACTAGTTGGTGTTTAACAATGTTGAGTTGTTGGTCTTCCCTTCTTCATCTCATTTACAGATTTATCACATTGTCAGCTGTCATCCCCTTGTTTTAAAAGTGTATGTGGTTTTACTTATGTTACTTGAAAAGTCAGTTCCTTAGCTGGGCCCTGATTTGTAGCACAGGCAACTGAAGAAGTTCATGGCTGATAGTTTCCTGACTGCTTTTGGTAGCTCTTTTTTTCCAAAGCTTTCTTTTTACCCTTTTTACCTAATTTCTCCTCTTCAAGAGAACATAGGTAAATAAATAAATAAATTTATTGACATTTGTGTCTTGACACTGCATGTCTAATGCATCATGCAAGAAAAGCCAGAGAGAGTCTGCAGACCTGGGCCATCCCTACACGCAATTCAGAAACACATCAAGTTTCCCCACTGTTTTGAGATGCTTTCATGAGCATTAGGGGTGTTGCAGTCAGTGCCACCTTCTTTTCCTTGACTCCAGTGTCTTTTTCTCTCACCCTTTGCTCCTCCACACAATATGGATTTCCCTCCTCTCCTCTTCATCAAATTCTTTTGGAAAAGGATATATTTGCAAAATTTTTGGTTGGGGAATTCTCCCACTACAGTGAAAACAACATTGCTCTGACTTGTGTCCTCGGAACTCTGGATGTAGAAACTGACTTTTCCTAGTCCTTTTTAAATCATTTAGGAAAACAAAACACACCACATTATTGGACTTCTATGATTTTGTAGGGATTTTTGTCAGACAGTATTTTTTCTGACCTTTGAACTGTTTGATATGATTTCACAAATTAACATTTTTTAATGACAAGGAAAAGTAATATTGAAAAATGTTCATAAATATTTACGTAGTATCACTTTTATATATAGAGTTTCTAACATTTAGAATCCTTAAATACTTGTTCTTACAATTTATTTTTTTTTTTTATTTTTTTTAAAACAGAACTCAGGTTGTTTTAATGTCTGTTAGCTTTATGACCTCCAATCTTAAACACAGAAAGTATAAAAATCTGATTCAACAAAGATATTTTGTATAGATCCCTTTCTAAACATGAAATACACTTTACTTTGAGAGGAGACGACCTTCATAGATTTTTGATTTCAGAATAAAAGCTCTATCCAAACAATGTACAAAATTATTTCTGACATTCATTTTCTGATAGATTTCAACATTGGAGTTTAAAAATAAATACTTCATTTTTATTTTGACTTTCCTTTCTGCTTTTCTTCACTCATGACAGATAGCTAATGCCTTATTTATGGCAATTTATTTTAATTAATTCTGGACACCTGCAACGTGTAATTGATTTGGCACTGGTATAAATTTCCTGACTCTAATCCATCTCTTAAACTGCCTTCAATCATATTCAACTTCTCATTTAGATATGGTGACTTGCCTTAATATGGAATTAATTGATTTTGTTGTTGCTGTTTTAGCTTCTTTTCATCTATATTCCCTTCCTTCCTTTAGTTCAAAAGACTGTATATAAACACAAAATAAAATTATGCTATATTTACACAGCCATTATCCTGATTAATGGGATAGGATTCCTATAGATTGAAACTGGTATAAATATGTTTACCTAGGGGTTCAGAATACTTCTAGGCACTGAGCCAAGTTCATCAACAAAGAATCATAGGGTGCTGGACTTTAAAGAAAATAAATCTCTCAACTTTTATTTTAATTAACATTTTTAAAAGGAGGATATTTTGATGGTTACCCCCTTTCAATTATCTTCTAATTTCCTCCTATGTTGCCAGTTTCAGACTCAATATGTTTCATTTCCTCAATTTTCTAATTAAAATAGGATAGATGTATTTCTAAGACGTTGAGCTGTACAGCTCTGATCTTTAGTATAGGAAACCAGTGATGTGCTCCCCATTTGGAGTAATGAGGGTAAGGTCTCCATAAGATCACTAACCTCAACAATTACTGAAGCTACCTCTGTCAACCACATTCAGGAGAACAGCTGAAAAATACAGAACTAATTAGAACTGCCACAAAACTTCTAAGGAGCGTAATCTTTAGCTACAGGGAATAGCCTCTACAGAAATAGAGATGGAGAAAAGAATAATTTGCATTAAAAACTTTAGGAGATAAGAAACCCTCATCCACCTGTATTGCAACACTAAATACCTGCAGTAAATATACATTAGTCACAAAGAATGTTTTCTGTGTGCTCTGGGGCAAATGCTGAGTTATTTCCTGTGGGGACCAAACATATGTACTGTACAATCACTATACTATATATTTATAAACAATTAAATAGTAATATTAAAATTATGTATTAAAATATGCATAATAATTTATATATTCTATGTATATATTTATGTTATACTGTGCATCCAATGACCAGCTTTTATTTCTTGCTACTTTAATAGAGGAGATACACGTACTATTTTTGGTAAATGCCATCAAGTTTTCTTTATTCATTTTTTACCATGTAGCTGAACAAGCAATAACACTGAGGATGCAGAATAACTACCTGTTTCAGGAAATTCCATGCCCCTTTGCTTGTCTTTATGGTTTATTTTACACTGATCATCATTACAGCTCTTAGACGGAAACAAAAATCAAGGTTAATAAAACTACATTGGATATTGATGAAATGCCCTATGCCAGTAAGAAAGAATCCTCAGATGGCAAGAATCACTGAGATTGTTTGATAATCTCATAAGGGATGGGAGGAGGTATGTACCTTTCTCTACTACTTTCAGGGATTCTGCCACAGAAAGTCAGACAAAATTTAGGAGCAGAATTCCTGCAAAGGAAAGATGACAACTCACTGTTTTTCCATGTCTCTCTGAATATTTTCAGGTTGGGTGTTTTTTGGTTTTTGGTTGTTTTTTGTTTTTTTTTTTTGGAACCTTGACCTTGCTTCGTGTTCAATACATACTGCATTCCAAAGTTCAGTTCAGTAAGATCAAGGCTTCTGTATAATCATGTAAAGGTCTTAATTTCATAGTTTTATGTAAAACATTCTTAAAATGTCAGTGTGTGCTGTTTTCTCTCTGAATGAACAGAGAAGAACCCTGGGGACTGAAATGCAACTTTGAAAAGGACTGCCATTATCCTAAGTCACTTAACTCTTTGGATTCCTCATCTTGACTAGTACAATGGGATTAGTGTTTATAATTTATTCTGCAGAGGCTTTCGCAGTTAATTATTCATGTAATCAGAGCATCGTTCAGGTTGGAAGGGACCCTAGAAGGTCACTTGTCCTAGTCCTGATCAAAGTTGAGTAAACACTGAATCAGACTAATCTGTCATAATACTGTGATGTACTTTGATGTATATAATGAAAATTACGTTTCAATAACAAAAGAAATAGCAATTTTTTGGGGGGAAAAAAATGTGTGTCTTCATATTGTGACAGTGGAATAAACTGAGTTAGGGAGAAAGCATCACTACAATAAAATTTAGTCTTGAGTTCATGTTTTCAAAACTTGGCCAACGCCTTTACATTTAGTTCAAACAAGATCTTAGAGCTACCTAGCACAGGACAGATTACTTTTAATTTGAATTCAATAAAATATGATGAAAAAAACTATGGTGTTATTGTATTCTGTGCTGAATTAAATATTGAAGCTTTATATTTTTCATTAATTTAATTTAAAAAAGAAGATTTAAAACTATTTATTTTCAACTTAAATATATTAATTTTCAAGTAATTCAAATGTTTCTAGTACATTATACCAGGATATGTGGCAGAAAATCCCTATTTTTCTGGACTATAAAACAAGTCTAAGTCCATTTTTATTTATTTTTTTAAAACCTGTTGTACTAAAAAGTAATCTATTTGAGAATACTGAAAAAATTGTCCATTTTGAAATTATGTGGGATACTAAGGAAAAAGAGAGCCTTGTTCTGATAGCTCACTGATTGTGTCATTGGCCTTGGTTTGTGACTTAATGTGCTGGGATTGTTCCTGACTGATTTTATGTATGTTCAAACCTATAATAGCAACAGTAGATGCAGTAAATCAACTTAGAATTTGGTATCATATTAGAATGGACATCAGGGATCATCTGGTACAGTCTGGTCAAGACAAGAAGGCCCAGAACCCTGTTTAGATGAATCTTAAAGGCATTCAACATTGGGGAATCTACCACTTCCCTTGGGAGATTATTACAATGGCTGATTTTCCTCATTGTGACACATTTTCCTCTTTTGTCCAGTCGGAATCTCCCCAGTAGTAACTTGCACCCATTACCCCTCATCTCTTCCATCTGGCTCCTTGCCAGGAAGTTTCTACCTTTAAAGAATGGAGAACGGTGATAACGTATTCCCTAAGCTTTCTTTTCCCAAGTCTGAACAAATCCAGTTGTCTCAGCTTTTTCTCACATGTCAGACTGCTCAGACTTTTGATAATTTTAGTGACGCTTTTCTGTCCTGGACCTCTCCAACCTGTCCACATCTTTTTTCTATAGCAGGGATCAAAACTGAGCACAGTATTCCAGGTGTGGCCTGAGAAGCACTGAGTAGTGATATAATGAGTTCTCTTTATCTCTGCTGATGATACTCGTGTTTGTGGCCTTCCATCCCATTGGCTTTCCTTGCTGCAGCAGCACACTGTTTGCTCATACATTGATTTTGCTGTCCACTAGGACCCACCTGTCGCTTTCCACAGAGCTGCTCTTCAGCCAGTAGATCCCAACTTTTGTTGCATTCCTAGATTATGTTTTTCCACTTCTCCTTGTTGAGCTTCATAAGGTACTTGTTATTCCAGTCTTTCAATCTATCCAGGTCTTCTCGCAGAGTGGCTCTCCCTTCTGAAGCATCTGCTTCCCCACTCAGTTTCATATCATTGGCAAACAAATCTCAACATACTTATAGATAAAATAGGATTCAAACTGATGTTTTGATAACCGTCATACTAAATGGAAACTATACTGTCAATATTGGAAACATCCTATCAAACCAGTACTGGTCATACTGTAGTTGCCAACAAAAGTCATCTCTCAAAAGAGATAATACCACAGTGAACTACTAACTTAATCCTATCTGCATGTTGCCTAAAATTAAATTAAAATAATTTTATTTATAAGTTAAATAGTTTTATGTTATAAGATGGCTAATTTTACTTTATTTAAATAATCAGTTTATCTAAAATTCTGTGTACAAATGTGATTTCACTTTGATTATATTTATTACTTGAAAAGAATAAAATTCTTAGTGTCTTCTTAGTGTATCTTCCTTGTCCCCTAAAGTTATTTTTCAAGTCAACAGCTAAGAACACAGTAACTTCCCCTTCTTGCTGTTTACTTTCTCCCTCGTGTCTTGTATCAGTGGTGATGTGCCCAAGATAGCAATATATATTCTTAGAAAAGGTGTTTATATCACATGATGGATACTTCCAGACAATGGATGTAACCAAACTACATATAATAAATACAGATAACTAGAAAAGAGGATATGTTAATCCTGAAAATGAGAAAATTTTTAATACCTTAAGGTTCCTTGTTGAACACACCAGAAATTCTACAACTGGTTTTTATCAATGGAATTCTTCTTGTCAGATAAAGATAATACCTTTTAAAGGGTTGTTTGGGTGGTGGTCTTTTGTGTATCTGTTCTTCCTTTTAATGTCAGTAAGTCACAATAGTATATATGAACTTCTTGTTGGCTTGGATTGTCAACAAGATTAGGGTTTTCTCTTTTCTGCTTTACTCATGAACCTTGAGAGTGCCTTTGAAAGGCAAAGAAAAGATTCACTTAAGTAACTTTCTAATATTGTGTCGCCTGCCTATATAGAATTTTGTTTCAGTCAAAAGATAAACAGTTGATTCCACTGAGATGGGAATGAAATAAGCTCCATGAATACCTGAAGGTATCTTGCCTTTCCTTTAAATGTTGCATATGTTCTTACTACCTAAATGGAAGACCCTCCCAGAATGTCTGTAAGAAACAGGAATAGGCACAACTATTTTATTCTTCTATCAGTCATAAAACCTGCAAATGATTAATCATATAGCATCCAGCATTAATGTCCACATTCAGGCCTTGTATAATGTCTTCAGTTACCTTACTCCAAGCTAGAGACAGGCTGTGTTTAGCCTTCTGCTTTGTTGTTGGTATCGTTGTAGTGAAATGGCTCTGTTAGTTGTCAAATGTGATTTTCTTTTTATGTTCTTCTCTATACAACCAAATAATATGCAGACCAAATTCAGCAAATTTTGGCATATAGGTTTATGAAAGCAGGCAAAGCACACTGACATCAAATCCGGTTACCATGTTGAGTATTTCATAGTGATTTACTGAAAAGGTAAATAGGACAAAGACCTTTTATCAGCTCAATCCAAATGTGCTTTGCTGGTAATTCAAAACATTGAACAAATCTTGCTGTGCTCTACTTTGTAATATAACTCAGGACTTATTTACTATACAGATAGATAGCAACCATCAAATCCAAGGAATTATAATTTCTGCTACCTCAGGATAGGTTCTGCAATAGCTTGATACATTCTGAATTGTAAATCCAGTGGCAATAGACTGACAAGAGTGGTTTTCCACATTAATGGAAACATGCAAGAAACAACTTGTCTATTCATATAATTCACATATTTCCAGGGATGATCCACTGAGAACAAGCTGCATGGTTGGAATGATGTTCCCTTATCACTAAATGTTCTTAATTTTTTTCTGTCATAAAGTGTGTTGCTGAATGTCAAGCATATACTCCTTCATCAATGCCAGAGAGAAGAGCCAAAAAGGAACACAATAGTCTCTTCTTCTACTCTATAACACTAAGAAATATTCTGAGGCAAGACCTCATATCGTTCTACAGCTTCCTCATGAGGGGACCAGGAGAGACCGGCACTGATCACTTCTCTGTGGTGATCAGTGGCAGGACCTGAGGGAATGGCCTGAAGTTCTGTCAGGGGAGGTTTAGTTTGGATTTTAGAAAAAGTTTCTCCACCTGAAGGGTGGGTGGACACTGGAACAGGCTCCCAGGGAAATGGTCACAGCACCAAGCCTGACAGAGCTCAAGAAGCATTTGGATGACACTCTCAGGCACATGGTGTGACTCTTGGGGATGGTCCTGTGTGAGGCCAGGATTTGGACTTGATGATCCTTGTGGGTCCCTTCCAACTCAGAATAGTCTGCCAGTTTAGAGTTGTAATAGGCAGCTAGATGATCTAGTCTGGGTTGCTTTACACCTCATGCCCTCCTAATCTACTGCCAAGTAACATGAGTATAGCATGTCTTCTTTTAAAAAGGATCCTAGATTTAATACAAATACATAAAAAGATAAGGAACCAGTTTTTCCCATGGTACTTTTGGGGATTTCCTTCCAGAAACTAATTTTCATTGTCTCTGGCTTCCTGCTATTTGCACTCCTAATTCCTTTCCCTTCCAGATTATAACCTCCACCTTGCTATCATCTCCTTTCAGGTAGTCCATTTAAAATTATTTAATGGTCAAGTTTTGTTTTTCTTGAATAATCATACCCTCTTATGAAACAAAAAAAGCAAACAAATGAAAAAAAAAACTGAAAAAAAAAAAACTGAACAAAAAAAACCCTCTAAAACTGAACAAAAAATCCTAAAAACCACAGAGCAACTTTTAAGTTCGGTACTGTTTTCATATGTCTCTGTGTTTGTCTTAACCCTTGTCCAATAAGGGTGAAATAAGATACCAGGAAAATACATTAGCCATGCTCAGCCTCTATACTGAGTGATGGATGTCCAATATCAATCAGAGGTAGCAGGGAAATCTCTCCACTCAGGCTCTAAAATACAACAGATGCTCCTCTGACAGTTTTCATTATGCTAAAGTAGTGTAGCAACAGGATTGTTTCTTAATTTTTGAATTTGATGTTATCAGTTTTCTTAGGAATAACAACTCTTTCAGATTTCTTTTTTGACATTGAAACTAAACAGCCAGCACCTCTACTGTTCTTACATTTAACAGCAAAGCAAGCTAAGAGAAACAGCCTAAATTAAAATTTTAAGGGCATTAAGATCTGTCCTGCAAGTTGATAGTAAATAACTATTTACAAAACATTCAATAGCAGGGGCTTGAGTGAAATACAAGCAGTCCTTAAGATTTTTATCTAATGTCCTCAGCTGTGCAGTGTTAATGAATGTTTACAATTACCATGAATTTTAACTACTACTCAGCTTTATTTTTTAATTGATTTGTTTACAAAATGCATGCATTAATCACGTTAATGTCGTATTTTATCATTTTCAAAATTACCTGATGGCAGTTGAGGAACCCTAGATAGAACAGCTTGTTTCTGTCTTTTTTTAGAATGCATTATAAGAGGCTATACAGTGAAAAATTGAAATTCTTATTAATTTGTTCGTCTGAAGAGAGCTCATAACAGATTTTGGAATAATATATTTTCTCAGACCCATCTCATTTCAGTATCTTATGACTATTATTGAAATTATAAACCTGTAAACCCCTATATTTAAATGTTCCTGAAAGAAAGATTTAGGCAATGAGCAATTAAGTGTATTACAGAAAGTTAAGTCTTGGCCCTAGGTATATTAAAGGTAATTAAACCACTGATTTCTGTAATTAGGGAGGGTTAGTCTTGAGTTCAGTATGGCAAAATGTGTATTAATAATAACAATATATACTTAAAAATATGTTTTGATATATATTGAGATTTTTATAAGCCTATCTCTAACCATAATTATTTTCTTGCATCTCTCATTATGTAATTACATGCTTAATTATTTTTACATATTGACACTGTTTTGATTGATAGCCCTCTGACAGAGTTCAGGTACGGGGATATCTGTGTGGTACCCTATGAAGCTCCAGTACTGTATGTGAAAAGGAGGACAAGATAAGGCAGGGCCTTCCAATTTTCTTCTATTTGGATCCTGCCCGTGTATAGCCAGATTACTTTTAAGAGCCTTTGCATGTGTGGAAGTGGTATTTATTTTCAGAATTGTGGTGACTTACTCAGATCCCACCAACAGTGCACAACACGAGATGCTGATTTTGTGGTACAGTGAAAACAACTTGGTGTCACAGGGGCTGGCTGAGCTCCAGCTGCCTTCATGGGGACAATAGGGATCACTTATTTAGCTGAGACCAGTTAAATAAGTCTAACAAATAACCAGAAGTTCAAAGCATCTTTGAATCATATGGTTCTCCACTACCTGTTAAGCTGAGGCAGCTGGTGAGGCTAACATACACCAGTACAGACAGAAGTGGAAGATACTATCTAGTTTGCTATCTCCAGTCTTAAGTGTTCCTTTTCATTTTCACTGAACTTTGTTGCAAATGCAAGAGTATGTTAATTGAGTTCCATTTAAACATGATTATATGAATCCTTTTACAGGTTTGCCCATTTGTACCTCTCTGAGCAGATGAATTAATTTTGATAAAACAGAAATAGATCTGCTAGATACAGAGCAGGGACTATAAAGGACTATAAAGCTCCTTTTGCCATAATGGTCCTTACTTTTAACCAGGAGGTATTTAAGCAAAAGCACTGTTCAATTCTTTGTAGACTGTAAGAGAGAAACTAGTCAAATGTTATATGATTTTTGTTAATTAGTGTGAGTGTAGAAGATCTAGAGATGAGTGGCAGTTTCAGAAGCAAGACAGCACTGAAGCATGCTGCTTTTAAGTCTTCTCAATTCTTTACTTTGGATGAAAGACAAATTCCACTGCAGTCATCTGAGCCTTGGGAGTAGCTGATACCCTTACTAAATGAAGTACGTATGCCTAACTGAAGGTCTGACTCCATGCACTTGTCATTCTTCTGGTTTTATTCATCAGGCAATCGCTGTATTCCTGGAGCATGACAAACAGCAGCAAAATCCACTCTGTGACCTTGACAATGGAAGTGGAAAAGCAGAAAAACCTTGAAAAATGCTGGGTTTAACCATCAGTCTATTTTAGCAATGTGATAATTTAGTAGCTAGATGAACTAACTAAATGTGTTTCTTTTTAAAGTTTTTGCTGAAAAAGAAGGAAAAAAAATCACCTCTCAAAGCAAAAAGTGTATTTGCTACTGCTTTACTTTTTTTTTTTTGTTGTTGTTTTACTATTGTATACATCTTGGATGAAAATTAATTCTTTCCCTCAGTGACTTATAGAACTACTCTTAATATTTTATGTTGAAGGAGGAATCAAATCCATAAATAATAAATCTAAACCTTCTAGGTGAAATACACAGGAATATAATGAGTTTCTGTGAAAAATCACGGATTTAATGCAATAATGCTGTATTTTAATGTCAGCTATACTCATTTGCTACTATTGCATGAGAATAAATTATCAGTCATTAATGTATGCATTCAGATGAAGATAATTACTATATTCTTCACTGATTTTTTTCTACATCACTTAACAGGAATGCAAATTTAGAGATTAAAAAATGAACAAGTGTACTGTAGAGAGTGGTGTCAAAGAGAACAACGTATGATAAAAGATTTTGTATTATTTCATAAAATCCATTAGGTTATATTTGAAAGCCAAAGCCACAGTTAAATAAAATGAGGGGGGCAATTTGATAAGCAAATAAAAAATTATCTCAGAATAAAATATTGGGGGAAAAAACAGTTGTAAAGGAACTAGGCTCAGTAGAAGGATCTCAAAGGAAGGTATGTGTAGAACTCAAAAAGAGATGCTGGGTAGTACATTCAAGCTGAATTTCAGAAGACCTGAAACACTCATGTCCTGTGTTACACAGGGACAAACAAAAGAAAAACATGGGTTCAGCTACATAACAGGCAGATGAAAATGTGTTCTGCCTGTGTTCCAGACCTTTCAAAAACCGTGGAGCTCAGTTACCATAGACCTGAAGCTCATACTGACATTATAGGTTTTGTGCCTCATTGATATTAATGTAAGTAACTATAAGAATTTCAGCAATGAAGATCAAGGAAACTATCTGAAAAGCCTATACTATTTGAGCTAGAGAAATCTCATTAGGCCCCTCTGAGTGTGGGAAGACAACTTTTGTGCTCCAGAGGTTGGGCATATATTTGCAGCTTCTAAATTGGAGCCACCTCTTTAGCTCTCACCTCCCTTCCTTAAAATGCTGGGTGATCTATTAGCTTCCTTCCCAAAGACAGAGCTGTACTGCAGCAGAGTTAAAACCACAAGCAGATATCTGCAATGGCTTGGACTTAAAAGATGCTGGGCAAAGATTACTTGACTGAATTAAATAAGTAGCTACTCAAGAAGTCACTAAACATTTAACTCGATGTTGATAATTTTTCATTTCAGCTGTCCAGTTGGCTGACTGCTGTTGAGACATAGATTTTCTATGCATTAAATGTCTTCCAAAAATGAATGTGCACTAAGCTGCCATTCAAGAAAGGATTAGGGGGTCTATAAGCATGACCACTGGACTAATGCCTTTGTCTTTGATTTGTTATCAAAACCACAATGAGTTGATTTATCTTTTCTTCAAGAGGCAGTTCTACAAAAAAATATACCCATGCACAAAAAATATGTCTAGATAAACAGACATGAATTAATTTGCCAGGAATGTAATTTTTTAGATTTCTACAGATTCAACATTTTTAATTCTGATTGTATGTACAAAAGAGGAGTCAAAATTTTCTGGTTCAAGCTGTTCAGCTGTGTACAGAATGCAACCTGTTGTAGTTATCTTTTGTGATAAAAAAGAAGTTTCCTTGTCCATTGTCATCTGTGATATTCCAGATATTCTCAGTGTGGAGTTCATGACAACAGGCTATCACAATAAAAGTTTTAAAAAAGATTCAGTGAAGGATTAGAAATTTAATTGTGTAATAATATCCAAATTGCAAAAACATATCAATTTATTATCTTTTAATAGAATTTCAGAATTTAGATTGAAGTATTGCTCTAGACAGGTCTGCAGAGCCATCTACCATTTTCTGTCTTCTTAAAGCAATGGAGTCACCAGCATTATTCTATATGTGTCTCAGGTCAAGAAATTAAGTTCTTCCCAGTTTACTTTTGTACACCATGTGCTGTTTCCAGCAGCATTGTACAATGATAGCTCTGGAAAAGTTGCAGACTTCTTTATTACATAAACATGCTGTGAAATGAAAAGAAAAAAAGAAAAAAAGCCTAATTCCATGTTTTATGCAATCTTTTCTTTTTTGAGGGTGGTGAGGGGCAGAAAGTCCAAGCCAGAGTGTTTAGTGGACAGGATTTACACCTTGATAGTACAACATTCTTATGAACATCACTGGCTGGGGACAGAGGTGATAACACAATGTGTTTTCTCTTTATCTTTTAGTTTCAGAAGTCAGAGAAAGTTTCAAGGCATGTCAGAACGGAGGCAGTCATAGCAGTTGCATGAATGAGTACCAAGTTTGGACATCTGTTCTCAAACTTGCCTTAGAGGGCCCCAATGTTTTCCTTCTTCATATTTACAGGTGCATATAGAACTGTACAAATGCCAGTCTGCCCATCTGTCTGTCTAGTTATCTGTGAGCAGCCTTTGGCATGTTCTGAAATTCTTAATTTCAGCCCCCTTCCTGAACATCAAACTATCCATTCCTTTCCCCTCTGAAATATTCTTCAACCTACTCCTTATGTTTTAGAAGCAAATACTCATGAATTCAGAGGAAGACATACCCCTCTAATGGCAGTCAAAAATGAAATGTGTCAAAATCATAAGAAGGAGCAAACAAGAAAGCAGTCAGATTTAGAAATCACAGAAAGTGAGGACAAGAGAATGGTTCACATTTCTTCATGAACATTTTGTAAAGATCTAATCTAGAAGCAGTAGGTACCTTTTCCAGGTGTTTCTGCACCTTTTGTTTTCACAACATGGTGTTATTTACCTTTGACCTTTTGAATTCATGGTCTTTTGTTTGGGTTTCAATCAATTATGTCTAACATAATGGCACGTCACCCAGCTTGTTGGATATATTCCTTAATGTGCTGTAAGATTTAGTTCATTGTTTATTACTGCTCAATATTTATTTGATTTCAGTATGTGACTTATTTGCTACCATTATCTATGCACTTACAAATACATTGGTCTGTGTCCACAGGTTTCTCTGTTATTGAGTTAACTTTATAGAAACAATTTATTTAGTTTACTCAGCTGAGTCTGGCAAAATCATCTGTGTACCACTGTTGGGAATTTGAATTAGGTTGCTCAGTCTTTGAATATTACTTATATTTTAGCTGAAAATAATAAATGAAGATGACACTTCTGTTTTCATGTTTGAGCACACGCTATCAATTTCTTAGAGTGACTTTTTTTATTTCTTATTCAATAGTATGTCTCTTATTCATCTATGCACTTCAGACATTGAAATTCTGGATTCTTTCCCTATTATTTTGAGCTTCAACTAGACAATGCTTTGGAATAAAGGTGCCTCAGTGCTTTATAAAGATAAAATGTGTATTTAATAAATGTAGAAATTTATTTCTATATGCATAATCACATCCCATATCTGCATTAATGAGAAATATTTAAAGCTAGGAATGACAGGAAACTGCATCTCTATCTTCCTTCTCCTTTTTATAAAAAAGTGCAGAAGATTTTTTTTTTTGTTTACCAGAGAACACACATGACTTTTTCTGTTCCCTTAATACATTAATTAAAATAAAGAAAAAAAACCCCAATATATCTGTAACAAATAGTTATGAAAGTACTGTGAGACATTCTTAGTTATTGCATGACTGAATTCTTGATCCAGAATTACTGCATAATGAAAGTCTAAGGATGGATATAATGCAAGGAAAAGGATCTTTTGTTGGCAAAATAATAAAGTTAAAAATCAAGTAAAGTTTTGGGATTGATTTCTTTAGATATTCTAAATCTATAGCCAGGTACTGAAAGAGTCTTTTTTTGTCTATTAGATTCATGAGTCTCTGCACATTGATCAGTTGCTGAATTGTTTCAGATTAATAGTTATAACAAGAAGCCATGGCTGGGCTGCCATAGTTACCACATGAGGGATTAAAAAAAAATATTTGACTTACATTCACAGGATTCTGTTTTTGGAAGAAAGACAGTAATGAACATGAAAATGATAATGTTTTTCCATCAGTAGCTTTTTGGCATCATAGCCGCCGAGTTTGTGCTCAAATAACAAGACTGTTGAATAGCCACAACATGCCATGTATGTGCTCTACCTATTAGTTGTACCAATTCTGAGATAATGGGCAGATTCAATGGGGACGTATTTTACATTCTCTCCTAAAAGTATCATTGGGGAATTTTCTTAGATACAAATTTAAAAAGAAACACTATGGGGGCTGGAAGAAGATATTTTTGTAATACCAAAAATAATCAAGTTTGTATGACAACAACCGAGAACTAGATTTTTATATTAATTAACAGGGTGATTGTCCAGTTCCAAGGAGAACCACAGAGCAGTTTATAGCACTGAGGTAAATGTGTTGCCATTGTGCTTCATTCTGACTGCATCTTCACTGTGTATACTACAGGCATATTGCATCTCAAACTCATTTAAAATATAGAACTTTAAGTAATTGTGAGAAAATGATGCTATGCCAGTGGTTTAATTGTCAGTCTTTTGTCAGTTTGAAACATAGGAAGTGTGTCTGACAAAGGCAGGTAGGAGAAAGAAAAATTGGAAGCAGTCATTAAATTCATGAACTAAGATATTTTAGCTATTACTGGGAAGACATCTCTCTTAATCTTAAATCAAGTCTGAAAAGCATACATTAGGGGAAAATTCCATTATTATCTTAAAATACAATATTTTTTCCTTTTACCTGAATATATTGATTTTAAATAATACATGTATACATGTATTACTGTTCAGTGATACAAGAGTAATTTCACTCACTACATGCACTGAGATCTATTCCATTGAGATTAGAAAGTCTGTCAGATAGAGACAGCTTCCCCTGTAGAAGCTGGGTTCTACTTAGGTGAATTTTTTTGCTTTGCAGAAGCCCCTTCTATGGCTTTGACTCACAAGACAGTAAATCCACTTTTAAATTGCTTGTTCTGAAACCAAATATGCTGATGCTATGTAAGAAAACAGTGAAGCCAGCACAAAAGCAATCTGCTGATTCAAAATTGTTGGGTTTTTTTAAACACAAATCAAGTCTCAGTAAACTTTGTGTGAATTAAGTAGTCTGTCCTGCCATGCCATAGGAAACCAAATGAAAACATAAGAATGTCATTAACTCTTAATAATGAGTTTTGGCTAATTGGATGGAAATTCCTATTCTTCGCCTGTCTCAAATTTATGGTGGAAAGTGATGAAGTATGGTTATGAAATGACAGAATAATATTCAGTGACACTAGGAATTAGAAACAGTTTTTTCACCTGCTAAAAAAAATAAAAATACACAGCCCTTCCATAAGCTTGAGACCTAGAAATAGTAAAATTTGGATTAAATATGCCCTCATTTTGCAAGATATTTTTAACAATCTGCCATTTTCATGTTAAGCATATCTGTTTTCCAGTGCATTTTTCTATGTCTGGGTTTCTTCAATCAGGTGTATGAACCTCTAAATTGAATTTTTGCATTTCTAGGTTTCATTTTAGCAGTTTCCTATTAATTAAATCAAATTAAATGAAATCTTATGGCTAGTGTCCCAACATGAAGATCAAGAACTAGCGTAACAATATACAATGAAATGCAAGTCATTATTTAATTGCCAAGATAGTAATTGCTTAGAAATGATTAATTCATTTGGCATTTACAAAAATGAAAATGACAATTTTGTAATAAAGTAGTTGCAGAGAGGCATATTGCCTTAAATGAAACAAGTCTCAATCTGTATATCTCATAAAATACAGGCTTAATTCAAATGGAAACATTTTTAAATTCCTTTTATTTAATTTCTGATAAAGATGGTGATTTTTGCCCAAGAGGCAAGATTTTGTGAATGAAAAGCTTACTCCAATAGCAACTCAGGATTTCTGTTCAAGCAGTAAAAATTTATTTAAACAAATTTCCATACATACTAATATTGATGTGTAAAATAATTTATAAGGAGGAGAAAGTAAGGCTTGGCACTACTTCTTTGGAAGTCAATTTTGTGACTTGCTACAAAGCTTAGTCAGATAAAACCTGTCAAATTAACTTTTAAAGTCCCTGTCTTTGATCTCAGACTTTATTCTTTTCCATTAATGCCATCTCATAGTGAGTATACTTTGACTGAATGGCCAAACTGTACTTTATTTCTTAGAGTGTTCCAGAACATAGATATTTGGCACTATTTATATGAGTAGTGATGTAGAAAGTTGAATATGAAAAAACATTTTTTGAAATATTATGATCAAAATATACTCACATTTTTTTCAAAACCCAGGGAATTCTGGAAATCTGGGGAAATTAAAATAACATCCTGTAGCAAATTTGAACTTTCCACAAACATGGCTAATTCTGTGGAGTTAGACACCAGAATATTGTTTCTAGAATACCTGAATATCATCTAACCATTAATTATCTAGTACAAAATATTATCCTAGAATACTGTCTTTTTTTAATGTCATGCAAACTGTCACACACATGGATAGGAAAGTGGTATAATTTATACTTTAAACATGCATTTGTACTATCAAACTTAAGAATAGGTGCAAAACCAGCCCTGCATGCAAGAATTTCTTGATGGTCTTCATTTTTGTCTTGATTATGAATGAGTGAGTAGTGGGCTACTGAATTATGATTGAATTTGAATTCAGACAGAGCATCAATCAAAAATTTTCTTCAGAAGGTACCTGTCCCCAAAAGGTGAACATAATTAATGTCTCCCTTAGTCTGTTAGGCTTACATGCTGCCCACAGATGGTTAAATTTCTACAGTAAACCAGAATCAAGGCAGAAGGAAAGGTTTTGTCATTATACTGTTCTAGCCTTCTCCAAGTATTCTTAAAAATTAGATGATTTTGTCTTTAAAGGGGAAAAGTAGAATTGGATTAAAGCCAACCTAAAAAAAAAAAAAAAAAAAAAAAAGAAAAAGAAGAGAAAATAAAAAACTTGAGTGATCACACACTTGTAAGAATTAAAGCACAGCTGAGCCTAAGCAAGATCTCAAACACTATATCTTCAAACTCTCAGATGTGAATCCAGATCAGAAGAGTGTCTAACGGGATTAAACCTATATCTTGACTCAAAGTCCTTTGCTTTCTGGTGAGCTTCTGGCTTTGAGTTTACAGTGATGTGTAATATCAACAACATAAACGTTCTCATTTTGAGATGAAAATAACTGTAGAAGATGTGATATTAGCTTACAGCTATGAAGTTCCTTTATAGTCACAGTGAACAGGAATCTTTCATCTCACCCCTTGGAGTTTTTTTGGTGTTGTTCTTTACTTCATGACAGCATTGCCTAAGGGCTTGAGTGTGTAGTGCTTTATTCTTTCAACAGTACCTAGTCTTCTTTACTAATTGTGACTTTTGAACCACAGTGCCCAAATTCTAGAGGAATGCAGAAAAGAGCTGGAATTCTTCCTGAGGGAGCAGAGGTTGCAAAAGAACCTCTGACATTTTCTCCACCCCAATGTGTCCTTTCCTACTGTCCCTCCTGTGCAAAACTCATGAAAGTGCTTGGTCCTTGCAAAAAATTGCTTAGAAAGTATCAATAAAGTCTTCTTGTACCTTTACTGTTATTTGGCATCCTTTGGAAGGATGCCAATAATAACCCTCTTAATTAATTCCTTTGTTTAACAGTCATCAAGCCTGAGGTAAGACATTCTTAGTAATTCAGACAAATTACTTTGTTGATTAAATAAATAGCAAATGTGGAAAAACAAATTATAAATACAACCAATTCCAGGCTGACGAAGAAAAGCTTCTAGTTGCAAATCCCAATTATGTAGAAAGAGTAGTCTGTGAAAGAGCAGTCAATGGACCATGGTTCATAAATGACTTGGAGGTCTCAAACTCTTAACACAGGTATAGTGATCACTAATGACCTCTTTGCAAGGATAATTATTGCAAATCCATACTTATTTCATGTTTGGCAGTAGGACCAAGTGATTAACAAACTGATTTATCTACTGCTCATGTCATTGCTGAACAACTAAAGAGGCAGGCTGTTCATTCGTTCTGCTACAGACTACAGGCATAGAACATGCCTTCCCTGCTTGGATTACGAAAGTAGCAAGACTCAAATTGCCGAGCATTGATTCTGCATTTATTGCACCTCCTTTTGTATGAGACAAAACCCATGGCCCTTTACATTGTCGTTGAGTCCATTTTCTTCTTTTCGACTGTTTTTATTTTCATTGAATCATAGAATAGATTGGGTCGAAAGTGACCTCTAAAGGTCATCTAGTCTGCCCCCCTGCAATGGACAGGGACACCTTCAACTGGATCAGGTTGCTCAGAGCCCCCTACAACCTGACCTTGAACATTTCCAGGGATGGGGTATCCACCACCTCTCTGGGCAACCTGTTCTAGTCTTTCACCACCCTTGTCAGGAAAAATTTCTTCCTTATATATAGCCCTAACCTACCTTCTTTCAGTTTAAAATCATGGTTCCTTGTCCTATCACTACAGGCCCTATTAAAAAATTTGTCCGTGTTTTTTTTCCTAAGCCTGCTTGAAGTACTGAAAGGACACGTTTCTGAGTATGAGGAACAGCTGTGGAAGATTAATGGTAGAGGACTCATAAAGGAAATGCTACTGCATTATAGAAACATACTAATTGAAGCAATTTGATTTAGCTCAAATATCTCCCAGTTCATACTATCAGTTTTGTATTTGAGCAAGAATCTTATTAGATTCAGTATTTGAAGTTATTAATCAAAGTATCTCCACAACGAAGATAAGCAAGAGATTGGAGTGCTTTATAAATGTCTATAAATAAAAGTCCATCTATGCTCTTCGAATCTGTCAAACAGCACCTTGAAAATACATATATTTCTGAGTATCACATATTAAGCCTTACTAAGGTAAATCCCCACCCTTTATTTTTTTAGGTTTTAGACAACACTCCACTCTCAAAGGGATGTTTTTACCTGATCCTTGTAACAAAGACGCCATCTCACTGGGTTCCATTCCACAGCCCTACTGCAGCTTAGGTTTCCACTTTTAATAAAAAGAGTAAATAAAATCATCTTATGAAAAAGGTCTTTGTTTTTGCTGACTATGCTATGACATCTTGAATTAAAGGAAAGGTCAATTGCTTTTTACATATTTCTGCTTTTGTGCAGTTCAAAAATAATCCTGTAATCATATCCAAGCAACTATATGAAGAGCACTGCTAAGGTTCTGAGTTCAAACAATCAAAAACTAGGGGGAAGAAATGATGGATGAGGTTAAAAGTATAATCTCAGTTCAGCAGGAATGCAAGTAAGTGTGACAAGAGCATGAGTCAAACAGAGTTTTGAGGATTTGTCTGCAATTTTATCAAAGTAAGCACACCTAAAGCACCAAAAATCTTTGAACCACAGGAGCTAAGTTTTCTTAGAAGCGAAATAAAATCAAGGAGCATTTTTAAAATGAAGAAAACTTGGTGACAGAAAGGTGAACCTATAAGCAGATTATCCCCATCCACTGTGTCCTTGGAAGGCTCATGCTTCCCTTCAGGTTTTGTTCTTAGTTCAGCAATCTCTCATCAGGTTTCAATAAACCTATATGTCGTCCTCTTCTTTTCATAACCTCTGATCCCTGACTGTGTCTTTTCCCAGACCTCTGAAGAGAGGGAAAGAGAGATGCCAACATAGTGAACTACAAAATGACAGGCAAAACTGATGCCATCTGTCACTATCTGCTCTAAGGACACATTCACCCTACTACCTTACATAGATAGCTTAGTCTTGCCAGGTCCCTGGGAAGTAGTCATCTGGTCCAATAGATTCAGAGTACAAGTAAAGCTATTAAAAAGAAATCAAGGTTCTTTTAAATGGTTAGAAAATAATTCTGCTTGCAAAAGTGAGATGTGAATACATAGTAAACAAAGAGATCTTGGTTGTTTCAATACTCTTCCCTGTTACCCTGAGAGGAGAGCTTGTACAGCTATATAAAGTGTGTTTTTTTCTGATTATCTATATAATTATAGGGGAAAACTGCACGTTTGGCAGTAGGTTATCCCCAGTGACTCAGTAACTTTTTCATCCTATTTTCTTTACTCTGTTGTCCTGTCTCCATGCCATTAATAAAGCACTTCATACATAAGGTTAGGGAAGAACAGAGGTGGCACAACACTTAATAATGCCATAATGTGCTCTTTTGTGCGGGAAAGGAGATTTAGGGAAGAAAGTATGACAAGCAAAAAAGTCTGAAGAAAGCAAATAGAATGTCGGTATGAAGAGAGAAAGTAAGCTGGGAGCTGAGTGCCATGTGAACTCCCTAATGCAAGAGCCAGTTTTTAGCATTAGAGTTCCCCATTACAATTACAATAGCAGAGACCTTTGAATGATTGCACAGCTGACATGCCACCAGTCTGTAGGAGTGACACAGCTGAGGCCACACAACAATTCACTTCTGCCTCTAGACTAATATGGGAACCTTTCCAATGCCTGCTGTCAACTGGTGGTGTGGCACCACGACAGTTTATATCCTGAAATTAGCAATACATCACCAATCATCTGTATCATCTCTGACTATTTGGTGTCACCAGTGGAATGTGATGATGTTTACCCAGACTTACCATGAAAAATAAATATGAGCTCAAGGGCATTATATCCCATGCATCAGAGAGCTTGTGGTTGGCAGAAGGAAGAACAACCCAAGAGCCATCCAAATCCTTCAAATAATGTGGACATCCAATATCATGACATTAACTATTGCATCTTCTTTCCAGGTGCTTCTCCCTGGTTCTTACTGGCTCTCTAGTCCTCTCCAGAGTCTGTGACCACCACAACTTTCCAACATTGCAAAAGCTGTACAGACACTGAGAGATAGGATGTAGAGGCTGTGTATGGCTGATTCATGCATAAATCAAAATGGGCTTGGCCTGAGGACACCTTATTTTGCACATAGACTGTTTTTCTCATTATGCACAGTGGGACACCTGATTCTAAAAGAAGAACCAGATTTGGGAGCAGCCTGATGGAGCAGGACAGATAGAGTCACTGATTTATTTTTTTTTTTCCTTGTACCATTATTATTGTCACTCATGCTCTATTGCATATAACTTATATCACTGTGGGAATTCCGTCTGTTCTCTTCCATGCACAGTGATCCAGGAGTGGACAGATATGTGAGTTTTAAAAAGAAAGAAGCTCTTCCTGCTGAACTTTTATTTCAACTTGTAATCAAAATTTTTTACTTGTGGCTGAAGTGCAAGTTATTCCAAAGTAAACTAAACATTTTAAGGTTCAAACAACCCTAATCGATAAATTGTTTGTCAGTAAGAACTTTGTACCCTTTGTACCCTTAGTGGCAATGTGGTTCTCCAGAGGGAACATGTGTCTTTTTAACTGCCTTTTCCAGTTAATAGACTGTATTTCACCTTGTGACACTAGAATAAAATAGATCTTGTTTTACCTAGTTTTCCAGCCATAGTACCAGATTCCCTCCCAGAATGCAAAATGAACTCAACTGACCTGAAAAGTGGTGTCAATAGGATCCTAGTCCATTTTGGTCAAAATCCCATTTATAATTCCTACAGTCTAGAAGTATTTTTGTGCTGAGCCAATGCTTTTAAACTGTCTCTCCACTGAACTGACTGTCTCTCCTTCCTGAAAGATGTCTGCATTCACAGGTCAAACTTGTTCTTTCACAAAATGGAAGAAAACTAATGTAGCTCAGTCAGCTTTACAGTTTAGTTAGACATATTTTTCTACCCTCTCATAAAATTTTAAACATTACAAGACCCTGTAAGTCAGATTATCAGTGGGTTTACTATCAAAAGAGAAAAGTAATTAGAGAGAATTGTCAATTAGAAGGGTAGTATTCTAGAAAAGTTGTCTTCCAGAACAAATGTTCCTGTGATAATTTTCTATGTATTGCAGAAGCAGTACAGCCTTCTATTCTCTCTGCCCTTGTCTTCACAATGCACTTCCCTCTGCATTTCTATTCACAATGGAGTTTTCTGCATCCTCAGCTTGCACCAATATCTTTGTAAACAATGACATGTTTCTTAAGTCAGGTACTGACTTTTGAGCACACCATTTGTCAAAGATACAGCCAGGAAGTGTGTTGAATGTAAGTGATGTAGGAATCTAGACCTATAACACAGAGGTGGATTAGGGCTGCATCATGGAACTATGGTTGTTCATCAGATGTGCATTCACTCCTCACATTTTTGTGGAAATCTGTTGTATCTCATAGATTTGTCTGCTTAAAAGCTCCTGTGTCAAGGTGAAGTAGTTTGGAGTAAAAATGCAGCCATGACATAGCTTTTAGCCTCTATCTTTTGCTTTCTTTCTGGATGTAGCGACAGATTATTTAGATCTTTCGTGCTAGATCTATTTGTCAGTGAAGATGATAGAAAAAATAAGTGCTGGAATTTCCAAGGGTAAATATTTCAGAACTGAGCACATAAGCCCCTTATAGTTCACAGCATGGTGACGTTTGATTTGATAACCAGAGAGCCAGCAGGGACCTCTTAATACAAAGCAGGACCAATTATGCTATTTATCATACCTAGCACTATACTAATTATGTCATTTTTGTTACATGCAGTCTATCAAGCTTACCAATGTTCAAAATTTCATATGTCTATCAGGAAATTTAATTTGAGAACTATTTTTGAATAATCTATGTTTGAATATTCTTTTCCGATTTTCAGAAGTCACTATTGTACTAAAGAGTTCTTTTACTCTATCCCCTCTAGACCCATATCTTTCATGAAAGCAGTGTGTCAAACTAGGCTGTAGTCCATCTGAGACCTCATGCTTATTAGATGGGGAGAAAACAGGGGCCATTTTACAACAGCAACAGTTAGAAGACCAGCAGATCTGTGGAGCATTGCATCTTATAACAACATTTCTAAATAACTAGTGAAGAACTTGTAGCTATTGATCCAAGCAAAATGTACACCATGCTAATGGAATCTCCCCTCCAAAGAGTGTCTATCTGGAAAAACATGCAGTTAAGTGCAGACTTTGCACACTCTTCCAGAGGCAGCATACTGATGAAAACAATCAATCTTAATCTTTCAAGATCTAGTTGTACCTACCATATGATAGAGACATAATTAGGGCCTCTCCAGTTGACAGCAGGGTCAGTTTGATGTGAGAATGGGGCAGACATTGCTATATTGATCTGTCCTGTCTTTGAACTACAACTGAGATTGGACATATGAGATGCTTGAAACCACAATTTTACAATACGGACTCAAACTAGAAGTAACAAATTAACAGAATGACACATTAACAGCAACCATCAGTAGGTCATTAAAACTATCTCAGCTCTCCCATACCACCAGCAGATTAATCTCATTCTCCTGTCTATTTCTAGAAATGTTAGGAAAGAATATGTGTGTTTTGGGTTGTTTTGATGCATTGTATCAATGGGACACAGAAAGCATGTATTTAAGTGCTAATCCTTTTCAGACCAACATGCCTATTAATTTGCAAGGATTCACAATCCTCTTGCGAATTTGATTCTCAACAGTCAGCTTCATTTGCAAGCATCGAGCCATCTCTTTGACTGCTGGTCCTTTGCCATCTTTCTTGGGATTATGGCATTCAGTTCCCAGTGACATTTAATTAACTGATTGTCTATGTGTTCAAGGGACACAGCAGCACAGCTCCATAAGGGTGGTCTTAAACAATGTGTATTAATTAACTACAAACTACAATGCTTGGGGGGGGGGGGCGGGGAGGGGAGGAGGGGAGGCGGTTTGTTGTTTGTTTTTTTTCCTTGAGAATAGAAGTCTAATGCAAAAATGATCATTTTTTCCTCTTCTAACCAACTCTTCTAGTCACGTGAAAGCACTAACAGTATCACTAAGTTTTCAGAGAAGTGAGAAATACTAAATTTCATACAATACATAAAAATACCACTTGCAGTTAATATTCTAGCAGTGTTGCTATAGAACATGAATCAACATTGGAAACCAGGTTCCATCTGACTGGACCTTATTACAGAGCTTACAATAATAATGCTTTAGCTAGATGACTTCTGCCCTAAGCATATGCAAACTTCCCATGTAAACATCTAATTAACAGTCTTCAATTTGCATGACTTGTTTCAATGAAATTAAAGTTTCTGCTGTTCATATTATACTGCTGAAGTTAATGTTAGCACTTGAAGCATAGCGTAGTTTGGCTGTTTTGAGCTGGGTCCTTATCTAGTACAAATCAAAATAGAACCATGTAGTTGAATGAAATGATGTCATTTTACACTGGCTAAAGATCTGTCCCTTGAGCACATGGTCTATTTGAATTTTACCTTTTGCATATAAAGTCTACCTTCGAGTACTAATGCTTTTCTAGCTAACAAGTGAAACATGGAAATATCTTAAAGTAACTAAAGTTTTCCTGTGTATTTTTCTTTTCCTGAGGAAACTATGCAGTCCTACAAGCACTTTATTATCTCTAAAGCTTCTGAGGAAAATAGAATAAGTTAATAATTCACTGCTGTCACTTAGAAACATGGAAAAAATTATTGTGATAAGGCTTTTCCTTGAAAAGCAGGAACCCTTTCGAAGAAGCAGAATATTTCTGACATTGAAAGAGTGTGCAAAAAAGAGGAATACATTTAATTATTAAAAATATTAAAATATTAAAATAGATATTAAATTTATATGTTCAAGAGTATAATATGATTTTTAAAAAATATAAAAGAATATTTTAATAATTTTGGAGTATTTTCAGCATTTTTAGAGATATATTGTTCTAAACCCAATGTATTTTAAAGGGGCTTTTAAAAGAACTCTTGGACAACAAGGCAGAGCAGAAAATACCTTTAAATGGCCTTTCCTACCAGTTTCTTGAACAAGTGTTTCTGGAACACCTATCCTGACATATCTTCTGAGCAATACTCCCAGTTTATCTTTGCACAAGATGAAACACGTTTTGGGGGTGAAACATTTGAGCAGACTGGCAAGGTACCAATGAGCAAAATGATGCTAAATTTTCAATAGGTACCAACACTTACTTGAGTGTACCAGTAAAAGTGTAGAATAATTTAAATGTCTTCTTGTTTGTATAATTTGTGTAGATAATACATTATTGATCTGAACTTCTCTTACAATTACAGTTAGACTCTGATTCAGTTTAATATCTTAGCAGATGTTAAAATTTTAGCACCTTTATATCACCCTTAATATTGATGCTATTAAGAGAGTCATTAAAGCAAATTTTGTGCTCAAGTTTTGGTCTGAATAAAGTCACTAATACAAAGCACTGTTGAAACTAATGATAACCAGCTGATTCATAAAAAGACAAAAACACTCCCAGAGATCATGTCAGTTCTGACACATCAGTGGTTTGCAGCCTTTACTGCTCAGCGACACTGCAGAAATCATACTTATTCCCTGTGCTTAGAACAGAAGCTACATTTGTTAGCAAAAACTGACTTTTAGTGTCATCCACTTGAAATTATATTTATATGGGTGGACAACATTTGCACCAGCTAAAACTGTGTATTTTCATGAACAAATGTTCCTGTGAAGCAAACAGCAAGGACAAAATGAGAGGCCCAGTTGTGGCTCCTTTGAAAGAAAGCACCCTGAGACAATTTGAATAGATTAGCTTAAATAGAGCTGGAAGTATTTTGTGGTACATTAATAATAAGTGTTAGCATATTCCAATGACCTAAGATATCACACAGAGGAATTAAAGCATTATAAATTTTTGAAAATCTGAACTGAAGAAAACCCAAATAATTTTATGCTTTGCCAAGGAACTGGGCCAAATATAGTTTCATTTCTAATTAAGTCAACAATATTAAAATAAAATTCTTCTTTCTAGGGTGATATTATTAAAAAAATGCATATAATGTAGATGGCATTTTGCCTAAGTGGTCTTAAAATAGCAATAACACATCCATTTTCTGTAGGCATTAGAGGCTTGTGCATCTGTTATGAAAGGGCAAGAAAAAGCAAAGGGAAATGAGAGAGCTCACAGCCATTCATGGGGAAAATAAAGATTTCAACTATTTACAAATACCTGTCCTTGTAATCTACATTAAAGGATACTGACAGACCCCAAACCCAAACTAATGTGAAATGACAGATTGCTCAGATCAGAACACTGTGAATGGCCAGAGGCTAAATGAGTCAGTGCAGCTTCTCTCCATTTGCATCTTTAAAGTTCCAACATGCACACAAACGAATTTCATACTCCTGGATTTAGATCTCAATATAAAATGCAGGGGACAACTTTCTAACCACAAATAACTTTTTTTTTTTTTTCAGTCCAGTTAGTATGTGTTACAGTATGCAAAGTTTTTAACTAAATGCAATGCTTCCCTGATTGCTGTGATTATTTCTATACAGTGCTATAAAAATTTACCTTAGCTTGAAAGTCAAAAAATAATACCAAAAATAAAATGAAAACACAGAAATGTACAAGCATGTATGGCCTAACCAAACTGCTCATTGCTAATTCTTCCTCCCCACTAAAAATGGCCACACATTTGACTTTTTATTTTCTTACTCTCTAATTGTTATTCAAAGAATATCAAACTCCCAGTATAAGCTGCCTGACATGTATTTCTATTAAGATCCAGACACTGTGTCCGTCTGCAAGAAAATCAGTTGCAGTAAAATCCTGAAGGTTGTATAGCCATTGTAATGTTTTCTGCCTCAACTCCTCAACTCCTTCAGCATCCAGAAACAATTTCAAGCCACAGCATCAAGACATCTCTTTGTGAGAATCTGCTATGAATGATGCAACAGAATGAAAATGAGAGTTTCCTTTTTTCATTATCTTAATCTTGATGGAAGTCCCTGCTCAGTGATTTTATGTGTGATAGAGAGAACAAAAGCACATCCTGGCCCCAGTGGGTCAAGGTAAAACTGTCCCTGGTGATAAAGAGGGATAAAAATTTCGAACATCAGTTTCCAACATACAACAGTATGTCCTCTACTAACTGCAAATCATATGTGAGAATTTCTGTGCTGGATGGTACTATATATTAATGAATTCATATTATTTCTGTAAGACAGTGAAACAATCAAAGTATCTACACAATTAATATATTTAATTTATACTTGATAATTAATCAAAGGGAAAATAATCACAATAATATGGCAGGCAGAATAGATCTCCCTTTTTTATACCAAAACAATGATGTCTGTATTTCCTATTTTTTGCCCCTCTCTTCAACAAAAGACCAAAGATTATAGTAACGTCTATTACTTTTTTATGAGTCTGGTATTGTTATTAAAGCTCTCTTGTTTGAAATGCAGATCTTGCTGTGTCAAAGAACTGTATATTTAATCAAAATTTAGCAGCTTTTTTTTTTTTTAATCCTCGTAATTTTGAAAAATAAAATAGTAAAAAACCCAATTTTTCTTTCAGAAAAAGAAAATTCACTTCTGTTCAACCAGTTCCTTTACAATCCTTAATTTCTGTGTCAAACCTATTTAACCAATCGTGAATTCCAGCATGAAAATCATGCTTGAAATCCATGGAAGGTCAAATCTGCTTTTATTTTCTCTAGAAAATATTTCTTCCTGTTAAATATTATAAAACTTTAATCTTATTCAGTGTACTTTAGTTAAATCATGCTGAATTTTATCACACGTCTATTTGCTATCATATCTTGATTATTCTTTCCAAACAATTACTGCTAAAATCTTTATTGAAATGGATCTTAAGTCAACTTCTTTTTGACATCAAGACATTAACACTTATCTCTTTTTTTCATGTTATGAGACAGAAGATTCTTTTCTACAGAGACACTAATTTCACATGCAACTTTTTTCAGAGACCATGTATGGGCAATATCTCCTTTACGTGATTATAATGAGTTTTTCTTATTTTTAAATACAATAATCTCCAAACTATCATCTTGATCTCTCATCTATTCTTTCTTTATTTATTCATTCATCTATCATCATTTTTCCCTCAGCTTCTAATTAGTTAATAATTTGCAGGTTTTTTTTTTCCTGAATTACCCTTAAATCTACCCCAACCCCATTCCTTTCCTCCCTTTTATTTATGAAGGTAAAAATACTTTTTGCTATGGTATTTTCTTATTAAAATATGTAGATATACTACACAGGTGGTCTCTCTGTGACTGAGAGATATTGGCAGGGAAGGAGGACAAGTCTATGTTCCTGCTGTGTGCAGCAAGTGTTATGTGAATACATTAAGCATTTCAGTTTTCAGCATAACCAGGCCTCTGGCTTTTTTCCAAAACACAGGAAAAAAAAAAAAAAAGGACAGAGAAGTGCTAGGCACTTTAAGGAAAGTATTACTTTCCGAGTCAAATAATTCACCAGCAAGCAAATATGTTTGCAATTCCTTTGAGCAATTACTCTTTTCCTCATGGATAGCAAGATGTTTTAGCTAAACAGAAATGTAATTGATAATATACATAAGATTCATTAGCTAATCTTCCATATGCATCTAACCTTCTTTTCTTCCAATCTCAGAATGAAAAACAGGTTTTTGTCGGGACTTAAACTGTATAAGCTTTTATAATTTGCAAACACTAAGGGAATGTCTTTTCATTTGTCTGATCTTGACAGTATATTGATGAAAACTATTACTGTTCTGCAAGGGCTATTGTCATATAAATGATAAGATGTCCTCAGAGTATTGAACACCTTGATAGGAACATTGAACATCTTGATAGGAAAACAAAACTTACATCAAGAGGAAATGAAGGGAGCTTGCATGCCCGTCAGTTTCAAAAGCAACTGTTTCTTCAAAAGTGTGATATATCACAACAAGATTTCAGGCCTTTTTAGTTGCTGTGAAAAAATCCAAACCCTCAAAACTCTGAAGCATTCGGTTAATATAATTATGTTTTCTATAGAATTACCTTTAGACAAATAATGTGGGTTAAATAGTGATGTATATTTGTTTAGAGCAAGATGGGAGATGCATTCTCAGGCTGCAATAGGGAACCTGAAAGTTGACATGTCCTTCCTCTGCCCCATTCACTTTTGAAGGTATTATTTTCTTCTCTCTGTCTGCTGAGAGCAGTGAGTGGTTTCACACCTGAAGTGAACAGAAGCACATTTTTCACTGGAATGAAATTCTGTTTTCTCCACCACAATGTTTATAAACCACCCTTTTTTTCCCACAGAGTCAGAAAATAGGGGATATTACTCTTTTTCTTGGGGGGGGGGGGGGGGGGGTCAGATATGCAGTTTCATATTAGTGATTTAGTTTGAGTACATTATTGTATCTTAAGCCTTTGGTAAATCACTCCTAGTATAAATCAAAGGTAACTCAGTTTTGCACATTAACACATCCAGCCTAGAAAGGGAATTCCTTCCCTTTTTTGCCTGCTGAAGAGCCCAACATAGACCTGTTGAAGGTGCCATATTCCTGGTTAAATACTTCTCAAGATTAAACCACAACCTTGCACCCTCAATGACTTCTGCTCATGGCCTCAACAGGGGTCTCCCAGCAGGAGTGTCAGTCACTACTGTAACAGAAAGTCCTCTTTGGTGAGGTATATCTAAAAATCCAACCGCCACCAGGGAAGAGCCACCCACCTACTTTGGTATTACCTTAGTTTTCGAATACAGGAAAAGGAAGGACTCCATCTCCTCCTCCATTTCTATGGGATACCTGAAAACATTTGCTGACAATTATCTGCTTTCAGTGTCCATGCCTCCTAGTGGGCTTCCAGCCTACATCTCCCAAGACTTTTGAGAGAGCTGTAACCAATGTCTAACCTGGGAAGGGATACACAACACCTGCAAGGGCTTGGCTTAAATGCCTTATAAGAGCTGCCATTTTCCTTTTAGGCTTGTAGTTCTCTATCAGGAAAGAATCAGTGATCATTTACTGCTCTTCTAGGGCTGCAGCTTTAATATAGAAAAAAATCAGGGGTTTTGTTATCTTAGAATAGCAAAAAAGTGTTAATTTCCATGCAACTTCATGGACTTTATGATTAATATTGTGTAAGCAAAGCCAAAATTTTAAACTCCTAAATATGAATGGTTGAACAACATTTCTCATGAGTATGCTTCAGAGGGGTTACTTGCCAAGACACACAGTGGTGCTGCAATCACACATACTCAAAGGTAAAAATAGAAGCCAATCTACAATAAAGCAGAAGTTAAGTCCCTTTGCTGTGTAGCAATGCCATAAATCATATTTTGACCACATACAATTAATTTAATGGGGTATTTTTCTGATCCTCTTTTGCATTTTGCTTCCCATTCTTCTCAGATCTGATTTCTAAGGTCTTTTTTTTTTTTTTTTAATAAATTGAATAGCCTGTGCTTGATATTGAAATGTGATTTGACGATAATATAGCAGTGAAACTTTAAAGAAAAATTATGAAGTATTACCTGTTTTACTTTTTTACAAAAGTTTCATTAAAACTCACCACTAATAAATGTCAAAGGATACTAATTCACTGATGCTTCCTTGACAATTATGAATTAAGGAGGAGTAAAATGGGTTTATTAAAATCCTTTTGAAACAGAAATTAATCCAGCTATCATCTTCATCATACCTTTTCTACAGAGGCAGCTGTACTCAATCCTATTTATTATATCTAAATTATATCAGCCTGGAATTTGGCTGCTCGGATGGGAGAGAGATTTATGTGTTTTTCTATTTATCCTTCTCAGGGTAACTATTCTTCCACATGGGAGCCTGCGAATCCTGAATGCTTCCAAATCTGATGAAGGACGGTACTTATGCCAAGGTGTAAATGTATTTGGATCTGCAGAAATCATTGCATCAGTATCTGTTAAAGGTATGAAGAAATACTTTGATGATAATGATAATTTCTCTTGACTAATATTTTAATATTGCTTAGAATCCCCAGACAACGATACAACAGGATTGTAGAGGCAGAATAAAAGAGCATTTCCAACAAGCTAGGGGGACTATACTCCATCTGGTCAAACGATATATTCCTGCATCAGATTGCATAGTCAGGTCAGAAGAATTAGTATATATAGATTAAATCACTCAGATTAAAAATAATTGTAAAAGTAAAAGAATCAGTATCCTTTTAAACATATTTTAGCTTCAGGAACTCACCTCTATCTTCTTCTGCATGGGAACAAACCTTTGGATGGATTTAAGCAATAATTGTATCAATATAAAATCTAAAGATAGTTTCTTAGAAGAGTAACAATAATTAAACCACTGAGTTGCAATTAATTTCTAAGCTATTTTTTTTTTTCATTTTTCAGCTGGATTCATATGTGTTCATGGATTTTGTTTGTAGTTGGTCAAGTCTTTTGATTTCATTTTTCAATCTTCTTCCCATATTTAGTAATCCAGAAAACATCTTTTTTTTATTTTTTTTTATTTTATGTTACAAAACTGAAATTTTCATGCAATCACAAGATTCCTGGTGCTGGGGGGGGAAAAATAAATAGAGTAATTTTTCCTGAAACTAATAAAATTAATTCATTCATTCATCTCAGATGTCCTACAGATTGTTGTTTAGGATTCTGCCTTATTGCTACCATGAAACTGTCTGTACCTTCTGATCCCGACTGCCATATTTCAGTGTACACTACAAATATACTTCAGTATTTGACAGTGTGTATTTGAAACAAACAGCAAATGTAAACTCTGAGTAGACTAAGCCGTAGTCGATCATATTATCTGGCACTGTAAATAGGCTTCATCTAAATGTTCCTAATCCTTTTATATTTCAAGAACCTACAAGAATAGAGCTGACTCCCAAGAAGATAGAGTTAACAGTTGGAGAAAGCATTGTTCTCAGTTGCAAAGCCCTTCATGACAGCACACTTGATGTCACTTTCTATTGGACTCTCAATGGGCAGCCAATTGACTTTGAAAAAGAAGGTGGACACTTTGAAAGCATCAAGGCAGTAAGTGACCATGCACTTGTCATCTGTGTGCTGTGAACTGGTAAAAATTTGCATACTTTCATATGTCTCCCATTCACCAAATTCTGGCCAAATTGAAAGATAAGTTGTTTCAGAATCAGTGAAAAGAAATATTATCTATAGTAGGTGCAAAGTGCAGGTCACCAGAATCACTCCAAGTAGTTTTTATCAAGAAGATATTAAGTTTGAACTTATGCATCCTATTGTTAGTAATGTATCTGATAATATTTGTGAGGGTACTGAAAGGAGTTTTCATCAAATCCTACTTACATTCTTCTGCTGATTTTAATATAGAAAGGATGCTGCTAAAAGCACTGATGTCTTTCTCACAGATCACATGGCTGTTGAAATTCTCTCACCTCCCAATGCTTTACTTGCCTAGTGTGTATTTTAGTATCTGAATAGCAAGGATTATATTTTATTTATCAGCTCCCCTGTATGGGGTACATTCTAACTGTGCAAACATTATTTAAGTCAATAAGAATCATATGGAAAAAATATGCATGCCAATTTCAAATATTGCCACTTAATTCAAAACGCATTTCATGTGATAAAACAATCTGATAAAGTAATTCAAACCTGTCTCATGTAAAATGGTTTGAACATTTCTTAGTAGAAAGAAATGTTTTAACATGAACAAGTTTGGAAATATAATCTACAGTCACTTAGCTCAATCTTCTCACCAATGAAATGTAAGTCAAATGTTCATGCTATGTTAACAGGGAAAAATTAAGTTCACAAAGGTCAGGAAATTTTAAAACCTAATGTGTCTAATCTGAGTACAACATACCAAAGTTAATGGCCTTAAAAATCTTGTCAGCTGCAATCAATTTATTCTTCTGCTTGCCTTTATGGAAGTCATGCTGTATTCACTTGGTGGTGGGTTTGCTTTTTAAAGTTTGAGTTCACTTCAATAAGCCTTTCAGTGGAACAAATTTTGCTCTTCGGAACAAAATATTTTTAACTTGCATGAGTTGATCCTGAACAAAATGCTTTTTTTAATGGAGTATTTTCAAGAAAAATAATATCCTTTGTGTGCATGAAGTCACAGAATTATACATCAATATTTTCTGCACACACTGATACTTTGTCAGACAAAAATATGTTCAGGTTTGCCTAGGTTTTGTTTATTCATTTCAAAGCCTGACAAATTGAACATTATTTGAATGGGTTCTGTTAATAACAAAACCACTGTAAACCTCTCATCACTGGCTGCATTACTCATACTTTCACTGTGGCAGACCCAAGTGTTAAGTATGATGAGCATCTTGATGCTTAAAGCAGTGTTCTAAAAGCTATCACCAGAGTAACATTTATTTGGGCTGTAGATAAATTTTCACTTGCTAAAATTGCAGGCTTGCTAGCAATTACAATTAAAAGAAATCCATATTGCTTTGCTTGTTTTTAAATTATATCTGTAGCTTTTGTACAAAAAGAAAAAAAGTGTTATCTTTTTCATACTGAGAAATAATTTTTATACAAATTGAAGGTGTATTTGCTGTTATTCACTGAGCTATCAAGAATTTAGTACCTATACCAATTTAGGTACTTCAAGGACTTGCCTGGCAATAAGAAAAGTGTGGTAAGGATGTCAAATTCAACAAAGCTGTGCATGAAGGGAACATTAAAGAAAAGCGACCAGCTGAACTCCGCTGGACTGACAGCCACAACACTGCAAACTAAGAAAGGAAAACTTCCCAAATGTTGTGTATGCCTAACTCCACAGTACATTTGTTAGAAGAACAACAAAGCAAAGTGTTATATAAACCCAGAATCCTTTGACATCGGTAAAGTCTTATTTTGTCCAACAAAAGACTCAACAACATTTTAGGGTCCGTGAGGGATAATTTCTGTGTAATAAACAGAAACAATTTTGCTTGGAAGTCTGAATTTCCAAAATTTCCTTCTAGCAACACAGTGAGCAAATAAGCACAGAAAAAATGGACCTGTTTGTTTTTATTAGGATAACTTTGATTTTCTCTCCATTGTGCTAAATCTAGAAGTTCTGTTCAAAAGTCTATTTAAAATTTTCTTTTCTAAGGTCATCACTGACCTTAATTTTCTTATGGAGGTATCCCTTTTCTACTTAAAAACATCTGATTTCGACAGTAGATTTTCATCCAACTGTCATCATTCCAACTCTGTGTTTTAAAGCCAATACTGATTTTATGGCAGCCAAGCAAAATGATTTACTGTGGTTATCCACAGGCTGGTAAGCATCAGCATTGCTCTTGTGTCCCTCACCTTGACCTGCATGAGTACTTTTCAGACTCAGGAAAGTGATTTAGTCTCAATATCTCCTTGGTCTTTGATCTTAACTGAAACTGCCACTGTGGGAAGCAATAAGCACGACTTGCCATGTTATATTTTACAGTGGTCATTTGTTCACATGGAAGTGAATTGAAATCTACTGTTTCTCTTAAAAAAGGACAGATAAAGATCGGACAATGCGTTTAAGTGCTGCCTAGCACTGGAGACTTCAATCTTACAACCCAGAACCCTTGAAAATGCATAGAATTTGCACCTCTCCTGATATTTTCAAGTCACTCCTGTTTTTTTCTAGTACTTTAAGTGTATTTTAGAAGTTAAGATTAAAATTCACTAAGCATTTTCTAAACAGGCAGTGCTAAGTTCTACACTACATGGAATCAATTAAAACAGCAGGCTGTTAATAGTAATGTCTTTCCTCTTTATCTGATGTAAACCCAAACAAGGCTAATTAAATAGGGAGTTTATTTAATACCTTCATTTCTCGCCACATGAGGAAAAGAGCAAGAGGTGTCAGAAGTCTTGTAGAAGATACATGCTCTATGCACAGAAAATTTCTGTTCAGGGTAAAGCTGCCATATACACCTCATTGCTGTCAATTTATTTCACTGTTTGTCACAATCCATTCCTGCTGATGGAAGAAGCTGAACATAGCCATTACTGTCAACTCAAATCTCCAGATATTTCAGCCCTATGCTCATTACCAGGTTTTGTCCATTTGTCACACTAGAGCAGTTATATATTTGAGTGATCAGAAGCAGTTTAAAAATAAAAAATATTATCTTGTCTTTTGGTAATACAAATTTCTTCTAAATTAGGGAGGTTACGAAATGGAATAAGGATTCCTGGAATTTGTATTTTGTGACTGGTAACTACAAACCAAAATCCAAAGACAATGAAGACCACAGCATAATACTGCACTTTACCATGTGTTGCTTCCAGGACATAAATAGTTCTAGTGAACTGATTGAATTTATATCATGCTGTGTTAGAGACACTGCAAACATTTCACAGAACCAAACCACAAAACTGGAGCATGCAAGTGCTTGTGGCTTTAGCTACAAATAGAGAGTAAGAGAGAGAGATGAAAGTAATGTCTTATCTTGTTTAGCCTGGATGAAAGGAGACTGAGGGGGGACCTTATTGCCCTCTACAGCTACCTGAGAGGAGGTTGTAGTGAGGTGGGGATTGGTGTCTTCTCCCAACTAACAAGTGACAGGATGAGAGGAAATTACCAAGAGAGATTTAGATTAGATATTAGGAAAAAATTCTTCACTGAATGGGTCATCAGGCATTGGAACAGGCTGCCCAAGAAAGTGGTGGAATCACCAATCTTGAATGTGTCCATAAGGAGTGTGGATGTTGCAGCTGGGGACGTGGTTTAGTCGTGTACACTGTGGTGCTAGCTTGGACTCAGTGATCTCAGAGGTCTGTTCCAACCTTAAAAATTCTATTATCTTCTCTATTTAATTTTATTTTGGAGGAGGAAGATAGACAATCATTTTGGAAAATGGGAGCCCCTAATATTTCTGAATACCAATTTCTATAAAAAAATATTATAATAAAGAGGTCATTAAATACAGTCAGATAATTTTTACACTGGTTTATTCTTTTAAGGTATTTTTTACCTTTCCTTGTTTACAAGAAGTGTTTTAACACAAAAAGTCTTGGGACAAATAAAAGATATTTCATGACAGTCCATTCTTTCCTGTTTACTTGCAGCTGATGGATCATTTAAGTGCTTGGCACAGTGTTATCCTGGGCTATAACAGCACAACTGATTGTTTGAACAACTGATCAATATCAACCGTCCTAATGCTACAGCATTCCATTTACAGCTCTGCTGCCTGTTTTACACTTGCAGCTCTGCAGCCTTTCTCCCCAACTGCTGTGGCAGTGTTTTCCAGAGCCTTCCCAGCAATATTTCTCTCTTGCAGTTCTTACACTGCTAATCTTGTGGTTGTGTTCTTGAGATCTTGCGCCTGTAAACCCCAATTGTGTTGTTACAGAGAAGTGTCATGAGAAGAAGCTCCCACTATCCTGAAACTCACCGCTACCTCTCACCCCCTTTTTTAGTCTCTTCTTTCACAAACCAAGCCACAGTGTGCAGTGAAGTAGATAATGGTCATATAAATACTTCATAAATATTATTTGGCAATATATGTACTGAGAAGCTTAATAATCAATCACTGTGCAACAACTGCTCTTAATTAACATATTCCAATTTACATTAACAAATAGGAAGTTTAAGTAGGTACTAAAGAAAATATTACAATACTAGGAAGGGAAAAAAGGAAAAAAGAAATCACCATCATCTTTTTCATTGCCACCTACTGCACTGGAGGGAGTGATGCCTAAAGGTTTGGTGTGTATTTCGTAGATTTTTTAGAGTTTTAGAAGTATAGGTTTTCTTGCTCACATATTAAATGATGTTAGACGTTACTAAAGTGATTCTCTCACACTTTCTCAGGCTTTCTGAAGGTCATGATGTTTTTCAGAGACACCTGGAAGATAACTTGAAGTCAAAACAATAGAAGAGCCCAGAAACCTTTGGAGGTGGTGCAGGGGGCATAGCCTAGGACCCTGATGGGTGGACCATCGAGGGAATTAGAAATGATAATTGGTTATAGATATCTAATATGTTAATTGTTAGGAAGAGTATAAAAACTGTAACCTTTCTGAGGGCAGGGTTCTTCAGGGATTTTTGGACACAGAGATCCTTGTTGAAACAACGTGTGTTTTGTAGGCCCAGGGGAGGCCCAAAGCCTCTGAACTCCCAATAAAGGTATTGTCTATCTTTCTCCATTAATCTTTTCTCTGAGTGCCTACCTTCCAGGATTTTAGGCATCAGGAGCCTCAACAGGAGAATATTCCTTCTGGCTGGTCACCAGAAAGAGGCTTCCATTTTCCTTTTCTCTCTCTCCTCAATGAGTTTTTTTTATTTCTCACTTAATTGGCTTTATTTGTTAGAGATGGCATGTGCCAGAATCTATAGACCCTGCTAATAAATCTCTGGCCACGTAAGGCTGTCACAAAGCATTTTGTGCAGCAGATTAATGAAATCCCCATCACATGCCTGCTTTTTGTGCTCTCTGTTTTGATATCTTGTCAAAATGGGACACTTGTCCCATACGGATTTGCTTTCATTTATGTTATCTTCTTCATCACTATCGCCACCCTTCCACTCCAATCATATTGGTACCACCATGCTCTGTTTTTCCCCTCTTTCTGCATCTTTGAACAGAAGCACAGGTACCACATACTATTATGTCTCTTCTTCCTTTGATTCTCCTGGTGATATCATCTCTGACACAGAACATGAATTTAACTACATGAGTGTAATGGGCCTCTCCGTCCTGAAGCTTGCTATTTTATATCCCATCTCTTTTCTCATTCCTTCCCATTCTCAATGCTTTTTCTGTTTTTTTTAATCCCTAGATTTCACAAAACTACTCCAGCACATGACATACTACCTGACTTCTGATACTCATTGAACTTCATCTTATTTTCTACTTTCTCTCAATAAAATTAATCAAACTCATTTGCACCAATTCAAACTGCACTGGAGATGCTCTAATAGCATCTCAAGCTGACTCAAATCCTCCCAACACCCCATCACTGTCTGGCATACACTCAACAACCAGTGCTCACCCAAAACAACTGTTTTCATAATTCTTGCCTTTTCTATTCAAACTGCTCAAAAATACTGCCACTGGAAGAGTTCACATTTCCCCTGGAAGATTCTTATGGATTCACAAACCTGAAAAAACTTTTTTTTTAACTTCTTATAGGCAGGGACAATGCAACTTATGTTTTATCGGGTATCCCTCAGTGAACCTGCATCAACCTGAATACTACTATAGTATCATTATTAAACTACCATGTACCATTAATCACAAAAACCATGATAACAATTATTTCATCTTCTTTGTTTCAAATGTGTTTATACGATTAAAGAACAGAACTCAGAATGTAATTTTTCATTATTGCTGTATCAATTTGCATGAAATGGCACTTAAATTGACCTAAATACATTACAGACAAAATTTGGCTTGAAGCCAATAATCTATCATAATGTACATATAAATTATCAGCATAATATAAAGTAAATCCATTGTATTGTGTTTTTTCACTTACTGTTGATGGTGCAAACTTAACATTGCCATGATGTTATTCTGTATGATAATTTGTTTTCTTCAGATAAATTCACCACAAATAAACTCCATTGCTATTCAAACATGGCAAAAAATCAACTGTCAAAATTTTTCAATTTAATCTAACTGAATTTCATTAGTAAAGTCTGTTTTGCTAAATCAAATAGTGTATGAGTCAGGAATCCACCTAACCCATGTGTTATATATGAAAACACCCATATATTTTAAATAATCATTTAAGTTGGATAAGATATCATGAACAACCCAGGTCATTTTTGTTTAGGATCAAATCTCAGTCCTGTTTGCTTGCACACTATTGTTTTACTGTTCTCAGTTTATATAGAATACAACCTATTCAGGCTTTTAGTACCTCCCAAGCACTCTCCCTTATAGAACCCACTTTGTAGGAAAGCATCCTCACCTCTCACTGCAAGAGATTTAGATGACAGCCAGCAAGCCTCAATAAACCCCTGTAGTAATAGTAAAGACTCAAACACCCCTTAAACATTCATCATAGAAGTTTTCCTGCAATGGCAATCTGTGTTTCTTCACTCTTTTTTTCCCACTGAGTTAAGCTTTTGCTGAATCTTGAGCATTTGTACTAGTCTCAGTACTCTTTTTAGACATATTCTTCCCAAGTAAAGAAACAGTTTTCACTGTATGTTGCCCAGGTTGAGTTCCCAACTGAATCATCTGCACAATAATAGGCAAACTTTCTTGTCCTCAGGCCTTTGCACGGCAGAAGCTGAGAGTTGTGGGCCACCATGTCATCTTTATTAATAGACTACCCAGTATTGTGAACTTCCTTTCCAAGATAAATCAGAGCTATATTCAAAGAACTGCAGTTGGAGTGTGAAAGGGAGGTATGACAATCAATGTGGAAAATGAGCAGCATTAGAAGCAGATTAAATGAAAGCTAGGGTTAATAGAATGAGAAGAGAATGATAACTCATATCTATTTTCTGTATATAATTCTGTAGTTTGGACATATGTGATAGACTATGTAATAATCAACCCATAGTGTAATTCATCCATGGAAGATGTAGGGAGAAGGGAACAACAGACTTACTAAATATTAAGAAAGTGCTGTAGCAAGTAACTGTGAGCTCCATTTCAAATGCAGGTAGATTAGAGACTGTTTGTGTGCAAAGCCTTTGGAAGAAAAGGTTGTATATAGAATGGAGCACCTTGGTCTAGAGATAAAAACTCAGCAAATGAATGGACAGATTAATGGGGAGGTTTCCTAGCAACTGGCTCAGGACAATGAACTCACTCTCCCAGAAGAATAAGTTTAATTCTCTTCACTTGAAGAATCATATGTAAAAGTTACTTTATTTCAAACCAACTCACAACCCTTTAGGATTTATGAAATGGAAAGGGGAAAAAATCCACATACAACTTCCTCTCTGTGGGGATGTGAGATGGCTAAAGAAGTATTAATTCCCCAACAGTAAATTCTCTGAAAGGTGTCTTTTTTTTTTCCCTCTGCAAATCCCCAGCATTAGGGCAATGAGTGCAAAAGACAAATCCAATCAGTTGATTTGTATTGAGCAAAGTATGCATATTATATGTTCCTTGGGGTATTTTTGAGTTTGGGGAAGTATCTCCACATCAAAAGCAAATGCTAATGTATAGGTGGCACCAATTTTTCTGAAAAATATTTTCAAGCCATACCTCACAAGTTAATTAGATGCATTGCAGACTTGACTGTGACCTCAAACAATGTGCTACACTGGCACAGGGAGAGCCATAGACTGATTCAGCATTCAGCACTGGAGCTGCCCAAAACATGATGAATGGGATGCTTGGGCATGTAATATGAATGATACAATAGTTTGTTGTCCTAGAGAGAAACACTAGTCATGACATATAGTATTGATATCTGTATTATTATTTATTTGCTGCTTAATGAAGACTAGAAGTGTGTTCACTGTTAGGGTAGGTCCATAGCTGATGCTGACCTTGAAGGTTACATTCAACTATCCTGAAAATCATTTCAGGTTATTTGTTGAACCTGTCTGTTTTGTTTTGGTTTGTTTTAAGTTTTAGCTTCAGTAAAGTACAGTAGAAGTTTATAACAAAAAATACAAATAGTTTTGATGCTTTATTAAATGGGTAATACATGTTACTTAGAATACCAAGTAATATGTTTTATTTCTGATAAAATGCTACTTTGAAATAGCGGACTTCTTGCAAAATATTCCCTGCCACAGAAGAGCATAAAATTAGTGAAGTGAAAAGCAGCTTTTAAAAATGTACACTTAATAATGTCAAAACTTAGATGTGAACAAAGACATTTAAACACCACTAGTTTTAATGAATAAAAGTTGGACCACACGGTTGCTGATACACCAGGCTGTTCTAACTCATTTTAGTCCAAGTGAGAGATCTTTTTACACTGTTTATATCCGTGTCACGCAGTTTTTGTCTTCCCCAAAGGGGAGGATATGTCTCTGCTTTTGCTGAAACATCATGTCTTTTTCCACTGAGAAAAGATTAAAACCAAAAGACAAAGTTTCTGACCTTAAATACTTTTCTTAATGGAATCTCTGCCACATTCCCACTTAGCAGATTTTTTTAAAACTGAATCGTAATTGCTCAAGTTTAAGCACCGAGTGCAATGACAAGGTGCAGAGATTTTCATAAGACTTAGAAGGCCAGCACATCAGTTTAACCTCCTCCAGACCCTGTAATGCCTACCTATAATCTCTCATTACAGGATAAACTACTCAGCAAAACAATCTGTCTTCCAAGACTTGGAAGGGTCTGTAAAATTAATAAAGATCACTTTATATATGCCACTGAGCAGCACTAATGTGGTATTTTTTTAGAGGTCCTGGTCAAACATAGATCCTGCTCTTCTAAATGGAAGCTAAAATGTCTCATTATTTCCAGTGATCAAGAATATAATGTCTGAGCATATATCTATCTGTATTAAACAAAGTGAGTTTAATATCTTTCTAATCACACATCCTCAGCAATGCTGGCTGCACATCCTGTTATGCTGTAATAAAAGTGTTTCATTGGGATCTATTGTACTGCATTGCTCTCCACTTAGAGCAATCATTCTTTCAATTGCTGCTTACCTGCCCAGTTACACAGGTAGGCAGATGAAATACATATATTTTTCCTGATAAGAATATTAGGATTCACACTGTCTTGAACCCTTTGGAACTTAGAGCAACAGCCAAGATTTTTAACAGCTCCTGAGCAATGAAATCAGACAGCTGCGGTCCATTATTCTATTCCTTCCACTTAAAAACAAAACAGGCATTAAATATAAGTTACCCTCAAGAGAGGACAAATGTGGACTAATTCTGGTCTTATCCTTCTAATAACTAAGGCTTTGTACAAAGATCACTAATCGTCTTGAGCAAGCCATGTTTCAATAGCTAATAAGTGCTGATGTGTTAGACGACTTAAAAATATATATCCTGAATTTGACTCCTGGTAGGAGTGTGTGCTCTTCTTTTGCATTTTGATCTGTAACATTACTCAGATATTCTTTTCCACTGCTGCGATTTCTGATATGCCAGAGCAAGAATATAGGAATTGCATTACGACCTGACTGGTCTGAGTATCTCCCCTCTAGCAACGTCATTATCTAGGCCACTTCAGAAGGCAAAGCACTACCATGGTAATCACGCTCTTAGATCTACAGAGTTATTTAGCTATAGATCATGCCCATATTCACTCTGGTCTCGAAGGCAGCCTTGATGTCTCATCTCTCTTTTCCTTCTTTGCATGTGAATATCCTTCAGTACAGAATTTGTCTTGGTGCTACATGGAATATTATGGCAATTTTAGTTCCAAAAATGCAAATTAATATAAGATTGGCTGAAGAAGCTATGCCAAGATGTGCTGAAAAGGAATTCTTCTGTCTAAAAAGAAAACACTCAATTATAGAAAATTGGGTCTTGAAATTAATCCTATTTTGTCTTGTCATTAATGACCTTGGCACAAGAGACAAAAGTATGCAAATGACAATTGTTTGGTACAAAATTGGGCATCTTACCAATGCAGTAGATGATGAAAATAACAGATGGGAACAGACAAGAAATGCAATACTGCAAAGCGCAAGGTCATGCACACATGAACCACTGGTTATAAATTGGAAGCTCCTAAATTTCAAATGATTGAGAAGAATAAAGATCTGAGTGAATCTACGTGAGCACAGAATAAGCAAATATGAATCTAGGTGAAGTCAGTGACAAATTTCCAGCACAGCTAGAGAAGTGTACACAGTTACATCCCTAGTAAGACTCTATTTTGAATGCAGGGGACAATTCTACTCAATCAGGATCAAAATTGCTCAAATTAGAACCATTGCATGGAACAGAAACATATAATTCAAGAGAAGACTGTCAATCTTTGCTTGGTTAGTAATGTAAACAAAATCTGAGAAGGGAAATGCCGGCACTGAGTAAATTCTTCTTAAAGTGGAACACCGAGTAGGTACATATAAATACTTGGATATAATATATAATCTACAATATTACATAATATTATAGTAGCCACATATTAATCAATTCTAATGTTTAATATAGAGTGTCTAATATACAATAAGTTATATATGATAGTTATAAATTAATATAATAAATATATATTATATACCATGCTATATTATAATTATTGCATTGCATCATATTATTGTCTAAAATGTCCTAGACATGATGTAATATATTCTAGATCTCTTTTATATAAAGTGGTACGTAAAGTCTAGATAATGTAATAGTGGATAGTCAAATAACATAACTGGGGGTTATACAATAAAATGAAATATATACTTATAGAATATAAATTAAATATTATTTTATGTCATTATCTAAAAATTATATTATATATTACAGAATGTATAATTGTGATAAATACATATTATATGTTACATAATTATATCCAAATCATTAATTATATATAATCTATCATTAATCTTATAGAAATTAATATTGAAAAAATTTAACGTGTGAGGTTCACATATTGTACAAATTAGCAATGATAAGGTAATTTAGAAATATTTGCAGGACATTTTATCTAACCTCAGTTAATATATTAAAATTATTTCCATTTGACTATTAAGAGAAAAAAGAAAAAGCTTTGAAATAAACAAAATTACTTCTGGCAATTTGCCAATATTGTTTGTGCTTACATTATATCAAAAACTTGCAAGCATTTTTAGGACACATAATTGAGGAAGTAAACTGCAATTGCTACACCATGTGACCAGTGTGATTTGTTTCCCCGACCAGTGACTATATTAGATCAACAATATATATGCACTTAGGTTCCCTAAATCTAATGGAGAAACACTTATTGACTCCAGTAAATTTGGGTATAACAGTGGTTTTTCACATTCAAAATATGGTATTATTTCTTGAATTTATGAAATAATACAGAGATTCTTTGCAAAAGCCATTTATTGTACAGAAGTCTACTGTACTTTAAGATTTTCTCTTTTCTGCTCATTATTTTGGGGCATTGTAATTGCTGTTTGATAGAATTCTAAAAAAATAACAGTTTGAACTGGTTCTCTCTTTACACTCTCTATATACATTTTGCATGCTTCAGATTTAAATACATACAGATTTCAACAGGAAGGATGAGAATCTGTTTATATTTTCTCAATAATATTTACCATTAACTTCCTCTACATTAATAAAAGTCAACCAATATCTTTCAAGTTATCTTAATTTCATCACAGTATCAAGACATATTCCAAATGTCACTACATTGTAGCAAAGAGGCAGAGGAAGAAAGCTCTGAAATTCTAAGAGGACCTTTTTAAATACCAAGGATGGCATCCAAAATATTTTTGTCCATCTCCTTAATGAATTTCTTTGAGCTAGTTTGGAATAATTCCCTTTGAACATGCAAATATGCACAGTGTGCTTTAAGCAAAGTCAAAGTTATTAAAAACCTGAAATCCTCTTCTTTAATCCCTATTAATAATTGCATAAATGCAGTGTTCTGATAATCCTCACAAGAGGGTATTAGGGCACATACATTTTGTAAGATGAAAGCTGCATTCAAGGGTTGCTCAAACCACACAAAAACACCCTTGTGAACTACCTTGAACACAGATTTACCGAGTTTTAAACTGGCACTTCATCCCTGTTTCAGCAAGCATCCTCTGCAGATTTAATGATCAGGAACATCCTCCTGATGCACGCTGGAAGATACGGTTGCAGAGTCCAGACTGCAGCGGATACCGTGTCAGATGAGACAGAGCTGCTTGTTAGGGGTAAGTATATTTGTGGTATCTCCCTGAAAACACACTCACCAGACACAGTTTTAGTAGGGAATGTAAATATGTCGGCTTCAGAGACACATCCATCTAATCCTCAAATTTGTCATTAACTTACTGTCTTTGAAAGCAGTTTCACCATAAGCATTGCAAAGAGAAACAAAAGACAGTTTGTTAATTGACATGGTTTTTAAGAGAGATGACAGCACAGAAAATATACCAGATTAGCTAAGATGCAGACAGTTAGCACTCACAGACCTGTGTAAGGTGGATATAGTGAGTTCTGTGCTTTTTTATGTAATGCTTTTATATTTCATCTTATGATCAAGCCATTCTCACAGGTTTAGCAGTTTAGGTATATTCATTTATTTTCTACGAGGAAGGAGTGTGCAACCTTTGCTAAAATTATGGATACAAACAATGAAACTAAAGCCCTCTAATATGACAAGAATTTGGTTTTTTTCACACATGGAATTGCCATCACCAGCTGCTGACTGCATCTTTAGACCCAGTCCTGTATTCTGTCGAGTATACCTGTCATTTAACATTTCAGAGTATGCACAGAAGCAGAGTTCTTTTTCTGCAGGATCCTAGATCATATCAAGGATACAAACTAGTTCACAATAAAGCAGGGCACTCACACCATATGTGCATTCCATTAGGCAAAGTATTTCTGCTTTCTGCACTACCTGTGTGTGTGTGTGCATGCACACACATGTGTGTTCAGTGCCTGATGGGATATAAGGACTTACAGCCCACTTACTGGCATTACAACTGCTGGGTCCTGCACTGTCAACAGAGAAGGATCCCTGCGAGGTAGCACAGCTGGGTAGCCTTACTGTGGATTATACATTTTTTGAAAAAATAAATCAAGGTAGATATTTTTATTAGCATTTGAAAAACTCCAGATTAAAAAAAATAATCAAAACCACTCAGATATTCTAGCCTTTCAAAAATATTTATTCTACCAAATTCCACAACATCTTTAGACTTTATGTATTCCTATCCATCATTTTTAGGACAAATATATGCTTTAAATGATAAAGAATGTTTCTGGCTGACTGCAGGCCTCTTCACATTTTGATGAAAGTAATTGTTAAATATTTCAATAAAGACACTTTGAGGACTGTCAGATTTCTATGAGCTATGGCACTATTGGGATGGTTGTATTCAGTTGACTCATCACAGACATGTAATACCGTTTTAGCTGCCTTATGAAATCTGATTCATCTTTGTGGGTTACGCAAGACCTTGTGTGTCACCTTTCATCTGTCTCAGGCAGGAGCTGGAGGCTCTATGGATAGGCATGGCAATCTCAGCTTTAATGCCATTGAACTTCATAAGGACAAAAATCTCCTGGTAATTATCTAGAACAGACAGATCACAAAATTATTTTTTTAAGAATATTGGTTATATAAATTAGTTTATTGAATTTGCTCTAGAAAATAAAAGCTTCTCTGAGTAAGAGGTTTGAGATTTTTAAAAAAAAAAAAAAAAAGGCACTGCAAGCAGTATCAGAATGTATTTATATGGGTTTCATTACCATGTTACCATGCTGTTGAAATAAAGGCTATAACTGCTTTGCAATGGAATTTAAATTCAAATATACATTGCTTACAATCTTTTCCTTTTCTTGTTTCCATAACTGGATAATTCTGAGATAGAATAAGAGATGTTTGCATCACTTTCACAAAATGATTTGTATGGTGTAACTGCTTTTATCCTGATAGAAAATTCAGTTTTCATGAAATTATCAGATATGGTTGCTTTGCTGAAGTCATTAATTTCCTTAATATATCTGTAAAATTTATGCAAATGAGGGCAATAAGATCCTGCAGTGTCAGTATTGTTTTCACCAAGAAATATAGGACTGCTTTGTTTTGTATTGCAGAAAATGTTTAAAGAACATTCAGTGTAGAGTTGCTAATGACTAGTCCTTATAGACTTATAAAGTTCAAAATCCTAAAATATTTATGAGAATCTAATCTATCTCTCCTTATACCTTTACAGGACCTTCTTTTTCATTTCAGTATCTCTAATACTTTTTTTCCCCTATCTCAGTCTATAGAGCGCACTCAGCAGTGTGCAATTTGACACCGATGATCCCAAACTACAGCAGCTTTCAAACTCCTTTAGGTTTAGCTTTTGGTGATACCGGACATTGCTTAGGAGAAGATATCAGCAGAAAGAGATGTTTCAATAAATATTTCAGTAAACTCTGAAGAATTCCACCTGACAAAGGAAGTCGTCTATGAAGAAAACCCATTGACACTATGTAGTAAAATCTGTAATCCAAACAGTATTATTAATCCAGCAGTATTATTCCCTACAGCCAGTATAGTTTTTAGTTAAAATAATTTCATTTTATGCATATTAAAAAACATCCTTTTGTTTTCAATGTTACAGCCCATGGTCGAACTGAGATAGCAGAAACTTTGTTATGAACTCTTATACATACTCATACATATAAGCAAACTTACAGTACGTTCTTGTTCTGATCTTACTCTTTCTCCTTTTTCCCCTGCAGTAAGTTCCAGTGTTGAATACTCACAATATCATGCCAGCATATAACAGCATTTCAATCATAGTTATATTGTAAGGTTCATCTGGTATTTTTAATATATCACTGTAATTCTTCCTTGAAGAACTGGTCTGCTTACAACATTTCTAGAGGAAATAAATTGGACAGACAGAATAAATTTAATTAAAATAATCTCATTTTCTTTCCCTTAGATATTTGTGAATATCAGAATTACTGCTATTAGCAAATCGACTACATTTATACTGAATTATGCATTCAACTGGTCCATTATTTTTAATCCAAGGACTGTTTTCCAGAATTTAATTACAAGTGACTTGGAAGAGTACTATATCTTGTTGCAGCCCCCTCAGATGGAGGAAGGAAAAGAAAACTCTTTTGCAGATTTCTGTTGCTTGTAATTAACATTGTGATCTTTAACAGACAGTCATTCACTACTGTATTTTCAAGCAAGTGCAATGTCTCGGTATCATTTATTGTGGGGAAGGCATATTTATCTTTTTCGAAACCATTTTTGCTAGTTGCTCTATTGGAATTTCTCTTGAATACATGCCAGGGAACTAACTATGTCACTATTTGTGCCCTTATTCTTTGCTTTGCATTATACAATGGAAGTTAAATTCCAAAAATACCACCTGTGAAATGCAATATGAAGAACAGAGAATAAATAATGCCAAGTAAACCTCAATTCCTTTAAGTCTAATTGCTTACAAGAAGGCAATTAATGGTGCAAGAAGATTTCTGAATTTAATACATATGCGTTTGCCTCTGTGTGTGTTCGGTCTTGCGTGTGAAAAACAAACTTAAGAGAGCAGCAAGCTTCTATTCTACAACTTTCTACAATGTGTTACATATTTTTTTAAAACTAATATTTAAATATTCAAATTCACTATACCACAGACCTTGAATTTAGGTAAGTTGCATAAATACATGTCTAATATTATTTCAATGATGATTTTTACCTAGTGAATCTCTTTCAGGAACATCTCAGAAGTATCTATGAAAACATATTGTAGATCATGCTTGGAAAAAATCTGCATGCAAGTCCCATCAGCACTTACTATTCAAACCTAAATACTTCTCTAAGTGCTTTGAAAATGTGATTAAACTATGTATATCAAAGTATGAAAACCTTTTCAGTGGTCCCTAGAAATTTCTTTTTTCTAATGCTGCCAATAATGTGAATTGTGGATTTCCTTAGGAAGAGATGTTCTGCTAGCAGCTGAGCCTGTCAGGCAGTACATTATCTTTCTTTCCAGCTTAAATGCCTTGTATTTTAATCTTGGAGTGGGTTGTAAATGAGAAGTATTTTGGTAGTCTCATACTAATCAACATTGACCTTCAAAGGTGAGCTGTCCTGACATACCTGACATCATTTGTTTATATTCAGATAGGCTACTACCTAACTTGCAAAAGCATTTCCTCTCCAAAATACAACTCTACAAAATTCTCTGCAATTCATCATCACAGGTTGTTTTTATTATTAGGTACCTTAAAAAATAAGTCATGATCTTTTATTCATCCATTTTAGATCCACGATCCCCTCTAGATACACCCATTGATTCTGTGGTGGTCCCCAGAGAGGTCCTTTACTCTCTGAATGTGGGAAGAGAGAGAGGATTCAGATCAAAGGCCAGAATTGATTTAAGGCAGATGAGGCAATGCCAGTCACTTACAACCTAGCTCAGCAACTGCAGTGCTCATCTACGATGTAGGATATCTCTTTTTATCTGTCTCAGGCCCAGACTCAGAATCACACTTTCTCCTTAAGAGCATGCTATACCTGCAGGTTAGGTGGGATCAAGATGTTTTCAAGCTTCTTTGTTAGGCAGAGAAGCCAGGAGCACAGCAATCAGGTGACAAACAAATGAGCACCTGGCTTGTGTAGGGCACAATTTAGGGCATCTTCAGCAACCCAAATATTTGCTTCCTTCTCTGACTTTAGTCCTGCTCTAAGAATGAATAGAGGTTACCTCAGGGGAACCTGTGTCAATGCCTTAAGCCAATACACTGAAATGTGTATTGGAAAAAAGAAAAGCTAAATAATGTGCATGCACCCCCTGCACCAGATTCACCCTCCATCAGGGCAATGATGCAGATAGTGCTAAAACTTTAATTGCCACTGCAATATTTTTCCAGAAGACAGTTATCACAGCCCATAATGGCAGAAGAAGGTATTTAGGCTGATACACCTCAAGGACATCCAGAAGAGAAAACAGTTTTTCACAGAGGCTGGTAACTATTCTGGCAGCAGGCCTGCACAAATGTGCTACTTCAGTGCAGTCCCTTAACAGGAATGATGTATGCCTGATGAGCAAAGAAATAGTTTTAGTGGAGTGAATGAATACAACAAAAATCACAGCTTTGGACTTACATTCCTGATCACTCAAGCCCTTGCCTGATTTCATTTAATTTATGTCTTCTGTTGTTTGCTCACCCAAGGAAAATACGTGCAGAACACCTGTTTGCCGCACAAACAAGAATGTTTACAGGAGAATATAGATATTCGCTACACAGTCAACAAACGTTTTCCTCAGAACTTGAAGCCAAGAGCCATTTAAGAAGCAGAAGTAATTTATTATTGTTATGAATGTCAACCCTGTACTTGACATCATTCCACGAATAGTTTTCCCATGTCATATGCTTTGTCTGGCTACCCACCCTTACTTATCCACCCAGATCTTCAATTTGCAGTGAATATTAAGTAGCAAAGAAGAAGAATAGCAGAATGTTACAGCTTATCTGGTTTTCCATCTATCATTGGTACATCAGTAGTTGAGCTGTCTCTGTACTGATTTTTCACAAAGCAGTGATTACCAAAGCAGAAGGCTCTAATAAAGGATGAATATGCATGTCATGTTCTGACACTAATGATATGATCACAAACATGGTTACCAAACACCCAAGTACCAGCCAGGAGACTTGCCTCTCACAGATGTCTCAGGTGATCTTGTAGCCAGCAATGTGTCAGCTTTCCTTGAGACATTGCCTGCTTGGTGAATTAATTTGTTTTTTAAAACATGTCTTCCAAAAAGGGCTTATTATATTCTTATTTCCCCATCATGCTGTTGAAATCCGAGGCTATCTGTGCTTTCTTATTTCCATTACAAAGGGTGTCTTCATGATCTTGTTCTTCCACCATTTTTCACTGTAAAGACATTGAGAATACCAAATATTTTTGCCATACAAAGGCTGAAACCATGAAGGCGCTTACCCTTATTACCTTGCATTGCTCCAATTAGCGAGATTTTAAAAGGTCAACAGTATTTTTTAAGTTTGACTCATCAGTACAAAATCTGTTACTAACAGACTGGGAGTTTTTGAAGAACAGCAGCAGAAGTCATAGATAGAGCAAAAAGCTACTTCTTATGTTTACTTTTGGCAAAAAGTATCCCTTTGCTCTTAAAACACGCAGTTTCTAATGAACTCATGTGAAGCACTGCTTTGTCACAGGTTTCAATCAAGAAAAGCTTGAGTAGAAAAATCTGCCAAAGCCAGTTATTGTATACTCCTTGCTCTTTCTTCTGCAAATTTGGAGGGTTGGCTGGAGAAAAGTGTTCAACAAAGAAAAATAGGAGAAGCAGCAGTCTAACATGCTTTCACAATGGTCATCATGAAGCTCCCTATAGTCCGTTAAAAGTAGAGAGCCCTTTCACATGCAGTAGTCCTGGTTCAGCAGTAGTTTTCAAGAACACCAGGTAGTTTCTTGCAGATTACAGGATCAGTGCAAAACTTGCCACGATACTAATCTCATGTGGATGGGGACAGCACTTCAAACATTTAGAACAGAGTGAATGATTTTTGCTATATTAACCTCCATATTGTTAGAGATAATAGTGACATCACAAACACCAGTGTAGCTATTTTTCACAGTTATCCCTTCTATGCATCACATTTCTTTTTAGAAGCATCATGGCTGAGTTAGGAATACAAGGCTGTGAAGTTAAAGGATTGTTTCATATCTGTGAAAGCTTCAGTGCCTACTTAATGGTATGAAGTTTACAGTATTTTAATAAAAGAAAGATTTTTATCACAAAAAAATTACTGGTTTCAGTAACATTAAATTGTCAGATTAATTCCATCAGGTCTTATTAGTCTTATTTGTAAATAACTCTTCCAAATCTTGTTTACAATTCATTAAAAACAAAAGAGTTTCAAACTACTCAGGCAGATGTTGCATACTGCATTAAACACTGCCTTACAACCATCTGTAGAGCAGCTGGGTCATCTCCAAACTTTTTTTATTTAAGTTTTCTCCATCCACTTGCAAAGGAGCAAAGAGTCCCAGTCCCAAAATTACTAATTCAATGTTTAACTTTCTGCAATGTAAACAGTGTAAAAAAAGGTAGAAAAGGTTGACATGACAAGGTAATAAAGTCTGAAAGAGTATAGCAAAGATGACCAGTAGGTCTTTTCAAGAGAACTACAGCAATGCAGTAGCTAGGCAAGTTTGCTCGTTTTGAATTTGAGGTGCTAACTAACAAAATGTATTATCTTCTATAACAAAAAGATTTTAAATAAATAAAATGCAGAGACATTATTTGTGCACTATTTATTCATCAGTGATCACGTAAAAGATCATTTCAGCACATCTAGTCCTTTTAATAATTTCTATATATTTGTATGTACATATATATATCACTCTTTACAGTTACTTGAAAGGAGGTTGTAGTGGGGCAGGGATCAGTCTCTTCTCCCATGTAATAAGTATCAGGATGAAAGAAAATGGACTCAAATTGCATCAAGGGAGGTTTAGATTAGATGCAAGGAATAGATGGTTCCCCGCTGCCCAGGGAAAAGGTGGAATCACTAATCCTGGAAGTATTCAAAAGGCACATGGATGTAGCATCTGAGGACTTGATTGGGTGGTGAACATGATGGTATTAAGTTCATGATTAGGCTCAATGATATTTGAGAACTTTACCAACCTTAATGATTCTATGATTGTAAAATTTTATAATAGTACTTTATAAAAACATTTTATATATTACACTTCTCTTATAAAACATGCTTTAGGAGAAACTCAAAGATAAATCATTTATTAGTGTCAGTTATATTACAAATACACTGGTGTTCTCCAAGTATTAATACCATTAACTTTGTTTCTATGTCATTCATCTGCACTTAAGGATTTCAGTAGATGCCAGTTATTTTCTGGATATCTTAGTAATAGTTTGCCCATTGTTGTTTGCTTTTATTATCCTTTTCACTCTTACTGTTCAAATTGTGTTTTCTATTGTTATGGATGTCAACAGACACTGTGCATTTCAAAAAAAAAAAAAAAAAGTCCTCTTAATTCTCTGCATCAATGTTGTACACCCTTGGAAACACATTAGCATATGCAAAGCTAATGAAAATGCTTTGATCAATACAAATATTAGTACCAAAAAAAAGAAAAAAAAAATGGCAGGAATATTCTTTAAAATTGAGATGAAAATCAGCTTCCTTCTGTAATATATAATGTGTATTTTAAGACTGTGCCCTGAGAGCTACCCAAATGCACTGTGCATGCCAACTGTGAGTAAGATGAGTATTAAGATCAAAGAGGTACCCAGAAGCTGTAAGATCTTGAAATGGACCAGAGAGCAATCCTGCAGTGTGAAGGGATGAAAGTCTTCGTGGCTACAGTCTGTGGTTTAAGAGTGCACATTTTGTGGTCTACAAATAAAATAAAAAGGTTAGAACTATTCGTCTTGTAGACTGGCAAAACTACCAATCTAAGCAACAAATCCATTCTCATGCTATATTTTTTTGAGAAGTAATGTTTCCTCTGAACTCCACTGACCTGGAGCAAATATAACGCAGGAACTGCTGGTTAGGTTGACCACCCTGCTCCTTTCTGTTGTGATATTGCCAATAAAAGTTAAAGACAAGCATTTGAGTTTAAAGGCCTTCAAACACAACATTATTAAATGGAACGTAAACAAGGTCAGCAGATTCTTGCTGGTCTTTGAAATTACATTTGAGCTATAACAAAGGCCAGGAAGATGCCCTGAGCACAGACCCCATTAACTGGACTCACAGAATATGTCCATAAGACAGAACTGCTCCCTGAGGCCAATGGGTACAAGCTAGTTCCCATCCACACAGTTACATTCCCGGTTCCCCTCCCCTCAGGATGGGCATGAAAAATTTCCTGTTAGACTCTGCCCCAGTCCACAGTAATCCATTAATTGTGCCAAAGCATTGGTTGGAAAAGTCACAATTTCACAGGACTGACACTGTGATAGGGACTGGCTGCCAACATAAGAGCACAAAGATCTAGAGTTCAGATCTGTACTTTGGCCCTCTTCAGTTATCAACTGAAACATTGACAACATTGGAAGATAGTATATTACTGTAGATGGAACATCAGCTCTTAATCCCCTAGACTCCAGAAAAAAATATTTCCAGCAATTAGATCGTGCAACAGGACCTTTATGTGTATATATATATATATTTAGATATTTATATTTTTATTTTATATATATATAATGTTTTTAATGGTATGAAAGGGAAAGAGATTCATATCTTTAAAACCTTTCTTTTCCAAGAGTTAAAAAAAATCCTTTGTTCTAAGAAGTTCTTTTACAAACATCAATTTAGTTCATACCTATAACTTGAGTCAAAAAAAGTGCCGAGAAACAAGTACTAAAACACAGATCAGATATAGTGATGTTTATTAACTCAGTACCTGACAGACAGACATGTATTTCTGGGAATGCTGGTGCCCACACTAGAACTGCAGAGAGTGTGGGAACCAGCATGGACCAGAAATGGGAGAGCTGACAAGGAAAGCCCTAGAGTGCGAAAGGTAGTCAGCAGGCCACACCAAGGAAAGAGACATTTCCAAAACTCAGTCTATTACTCTGTTGGGGACCTGCTGACAATGTAATTCATGATGCAATTCATAGGCTACTAGTGCTTTTATACCTTGGGTGAAATTCAAGTTCCAATTTTGTGTCAAGTTACAACTGCCGCTACACAAATATCCAGCTCAGAGGTTATGGACTGCTGTCTGGAATCTGAGCTCACAATAATCAGCAGCTTTCAAGGTTACCTCATCCAAACTACCTGTTTTTAGGTTAGCACAAGGCAGAGAAGTCATCAGGACAAAGAAGCACAACATGACATAGGTACCACTGAAGGACTTCTCAGGCAAGACATCAGGGATTTCTTGTGATTCTTATAACTGAAATGAGATGAAACTATTCAGGCTGAAATAGTCAATCAATATCTTCTCTTTCTTACCTTCCAAACCTGAGTCTAACCTCCCTGTCTATCCTAATGCAGTCTGGGTTATAACCTCTCCATCTGCCCAGGGCCCTTATGTACCTTACAGGAACAACTTGGGTACCCACACAGGGAGGGGCTGCAGTTATGGGTGTATCCACTAAAACCATAGCGTCTATAGCATCAAATATACATCAATATACAAATATACATCAAAATTTCTCAATCCATCCTCTCATTCTCCACCATGTGCAAATACATCATCTGTCATAGCTGGGGATAGCAAAAGGGATTTTTGCTACTTTTATGTGCCTTTTCCACTATTGTGTCTCTTATCCTCTTTTTCTTGACCTCTCTTCTTGATGAGAAGCCAGTGCACCTTGTTATTCAAAAAGCAACATCTTCAGGTCAAGAAATCTGTATTCATGAACTGCTATGTATCAGGCTTCTTAGTTGTTTGGTAAAAGTAAGAATTATCCTGGTCAGGCAGCAGTGGAGTAAATCAGCAGATATTCTGGGATTCACAGGAAAGGGCACTGCCTTACTGAATGACTATAGCTATTATTGGCAATTGTTTTTCAAGAACTCTCACATTAACATTGTACGATGGCAAGCAATCTAACGACCTCTCAGGATGATCATTCTAACAGTAAAAAGATACATAAAACAAATTTACCAAAATGCAGTCATGCATGTCCTGAAATGAAATATCAATCTGTGGAATTGCTCTGAAAAGAGATAACTGGCTAATATCCTTGACACTGGGTTTCCAGTGTTCCTAGAGCTGCATAAGAGCCTATCACAAATGTCTTCTTTATGAAGGTCGACTGCAGTATAGTGCATTTACGACCAGTAATTTTCTGTGTAGTTTCCAGATAAGCATTTGAGCAGACCATGCATTTTTTTCCTCAATTGGCTATTCTCAGCTAAAAAAAAAATGTTTCAGAGATCCTGAGGAATAACATAGCCCTTGGGAGAAAAGCCTTTCTGCATTAGCCATCCAACTGACACCGTGAATGATTACATCCAAGCATCAAATTTAATGAGATTTCTACAAAAATGAGTGACATCTGCATAGCACTCATGGCCTGGCTAACTGTCATACGTTTGTCATCACTGAGGCTTTTGTCCTTTATTAATCCACTTTCAAGAATGCCTGCTGTTGGAAATGGAAATGCTTTTTAGCAGTCACCCTGCGGACTGTGTTAGAGCACACATCTCTGAAAGCATAATGACACATTGTCATGCCTAGGAATGCATTTAAAAGGTTTAAAAAACATGAGAAGACTCTGACAACAAAATACATTGAGAATTTAGCAGGCAATGTCTGCATAAATGTATTTTACATCCTTTAATATAAGCAAGATGCTTGTTCTTTTGCTATAATACAGTGGCTAGAAACTCTAACAACATTCAGAGTGCATGAGGAAAATATTGTTGTAGAAAAAAAATTTTAAAATATTTCTAATTTTTTTTGTGCTTGGAACCATGATATAATTCTGAGCCTAGGGCTCCAACCCAGTAAAAGCATATGATTGTATCAAAATCCGAGCTTTCCTTTAAACTTTCCCTCATGGCTACAAATAAAAATTTCACTAATATTTTCCTACATCAACAGATAGCCTGAAACAGTAGAGGATGGAGATTGAAGAATCACGCTATTTTATTAAATTACCCCCAGAACTTTCTCTTCTGAGACAAAGGTCTGACCTGGTGCTTCCAATCAACTACAGCAAATGCATGGCAGGAAGACAGGAGTGCAGAGGATATTTCTTTCTGCCGTATTTTCTCCCAGGAAGAAAAGCAAGACCTTTCCACTGCAGATGAACATGAGACTCCAGAAGACCAAGAGCTTCAAGGTGTCCAAGGGGTGGCTCCCTCTTATTCCAGTCACTGTTTGCGACTCACTGAAAGTCATTAAGAGCAGCAAAGTCAAGCCTGGTGAGTGGGCAAAGGAAGGGGAGAGGAGAGACTCCCAGCACTGAAGCTGCTCACTGCCCATGGAAGTGAAAGACCCTGTTCTTCCTATGGCCCAGAGCCATACCCTGGGATCCTGTGAAGAAGACTGCAGTGCATTGTGGAGACAGTATTCTTCCACCGTACATCTGTAGTGCTAAACTTTACTGAATTGAATCTCTTGAATTTCAAACATTTATTTCACTGTTTTGTTGTTATTATTCTAAATGCCATATATTTCCAACATTCTAATGCCAGGCAAATAGAGGCAAGTGAACAGGGTAAATTGCTTTCTCATTTATAGGATTCAATGTCTCTTTCACTCCAAAGATGTTGAGCCCAAGTATTACAAAACTCTGATCCTACTGCTGTCAAAGTTCATATAAACATACTTTTGTTGAAGGCATATCAGTGAAAACATAAAGCTGTTTGCAGCTGCAAATGACAGATGATCACAGCAACTGCTAATATTTCAGTTAGTGGGGTTTTTTTAACCTTTGATGTTCAGATTAGCTTGTTTCTACTCGTGGACTAAGGAACCTAAGCAGCAAAAGATTCGATAGCATGAAGTGGCAGTAAAATATAATAATGCTGAGCTCAGTAGTGCAGAAATCCTGGGTACAAGCTCAACTACAAATGGAGGCACAGACCCCAGTATTTGCCACCCTGACCTGGAGGTGCTGAGCTCTGACAGTTCAGCAAATGGGACTACACCAGCTCATGGGAATGGAGGCATTCAAAGGTCCTGCTCCACTACATGCAAAGAGAATGGTCCTCCCACAAAGTGTAGCAGCAATGGCTGTTTATCAATGAAGCTTTGTTTCCTTCACCACCCTTCCTGCAGTTCCATTTTCGGATAAAGTGTCCATTAGTGCATTTCTGATTACAGTCTTCCATCTGTGTAGGAGCAGAAGCCAAACATCAGCTTTCAATAACAAGGGGATGGAAAGAATTAGAAAGACCTTAGATGCAAAAAAATCCAGATTATTTTATAAGATATTGATAATATATATTTTTATTTTTTTTAAAGTATTAAGCCCTATCCTTCAGGTCTTATATAAGCTTTTAAGTATAAGAAACCACAAGAAAGATGTTTGGTTTGCATTTCTGCATGACAGAGACATGCATTTTCATCTAAACATCTGGTTAAAAACAACTCTGGAAAAGGATCCTGAAAGAGGACAAACTTACCACCAATTTAGTGTGGAAAGTGCAAATGGACAATGTTTTCAAACACCAGTAATATCAATTATCACAAAGAATTAAATAAGAAAACTACGGATGGGAGTGGGATGTCATAGCCACATTTTCCTTTGCAAAGTCATGTTTGTTACCAAAGATGCCAGTTATTGCAAGAGTCACGTGACCTATTACAAATGGTGATTAACATATTCTCATTTGGTCCAGCTAAGTGGAGTAAATAATCCTTTAATTTTCAAAGTAAGAAGTTGTGGTGGATTTTTTGTTTGTTCTCAGTGGTCCAATAGTAACTTTCAGTTTTCAAAATATCTGGGCTTGGGTCTTTATTTTGTTTTTAATAGCTTTCAATCAAACAGTTAATGGACTTCCAGTATGTTAGCAATCCAGCCAGTTTCCCTGAATGTGTGAATTTGGAAACAGGATGAATGCTGTATTCTGCATTCAGTTATTAGTAATATTATTGTTCTTCATGAAGCACATCCACGTATGCTTCATTTTGCTTACTGTCTGTCTTTCCTGCTGACAAGCGTCAGAAAAAGATTGAAACTGTTCAGTCTAGCTTGATGCTTCTTAAAGTTGTTCTTTTTTTCCCCTAATTTTAGGTTCAGAATAATTATAATGGAGTTTTTGGGCTGTCTTTTAATCTGTTTCTGTTTCTAGTTCTTCTGCTGTCACTCTAACAAGTTAATTGACATTCACCCACGCAGCATTTACAGAACAGCAACAATAACAATTTGACATCAGGAATCGTGGAAATGAGGTATCTCCATGATGTAGTACTGTGCATTTTAACTCTTGTGTTTTGTGGATATTGAACTCCACTGGGTCCCTCCAGAATGCGTCTCCTGTATTATTGCTGCTCATCCACGATGATGGTGTAGTCTGTTTGACTATTCCGCTTTATTTCTAGGTCCTCCTGGTCCCCCAGGGGTTGTAATAGTGGAGGAAATTACAGACACCACAGCAACACTCTCCTGGAGTCCTGGGGCAGATAATCACAGCCCTATCTCCCTCTACAACCTGCAAGCACGCAGTCCATTTTCTCTTGGCTGGCAGACCGTAAAAACAGGTGAGAAAAAATTTAAAACAGCACAAGTAGACTGTTCAAAACTCCTGATCATCACAGTAATAACCACTGGCAACTACAGAAACAGATATTCTTAAGAAAACAGTGACAAATTAAAATCACTGATTTTTTTTTTCCCCTTTTTTTCATTCCTTTCATGTTACTTAGCAACAGCTCTGAAAGGACAGCACAAAGACACCTGCCATGATGCATCTGTGAATAAGCAGAAAGCTCTCCCCTAAACCCTTCAATCTGTGTCTTTTCAGGACTACTACAGTGCCAAAAACCTAGCTGCGACATTAGAGCCTTGGTGTCGATCATTTCTAACGACCATGTTGTATCACAAAATCCACGTACTACTGAGATACTGCATGTAAGCTTCAGATTTTTGATTGACTTCCACATTTCTTTACTCTCTGCAGTTCCTGATCTGATAAGTGGGGACATGGAGTCTGCTATGGCTGTGGAACTGAACCCTTGGGTGGAGTATGAGTTCAGAGTAGTAGCAACCAATAAAATTGGGACTGGAGACCCAAGTGCACCATCGCGAGTGATTAGAACAAATGAAGCAGGTAAGGAAAGGATAAAAAGGTTATTTTTACAGCACTATCAGAAACAATAACTACTTTAATATAACAATAGACCTAAACTCTTCTCACTGGTACGCATCTGTGTGTTCACTCATCACTGTTCCAGAGTGATACTCTTTGTGATGGGGATCCAGTTTGGTTTAATTACAGGAATACTTTTTAATGTACAGAAATTTCTAATAAAACCAGTCCCTGCTGTCTTACTCTATCTGGGCTGCCTTACTTTGTGACAGCATGGTGGAATGTTCCCCCTTCCCATTCCCCCCCGGCCACGTGGTCCCCGAGATGCCTCGGGAAAGAGACACATAGAGACCACAGGAGGGGAAAGCAGAGAGTTTATTCACATGGTCAGGGGTATTTAAGGGGCTTTAGGGAATTTTGGTTACAACCAACAGAAATTGAGGGATAACAACCAATGGGCAGAGGGTTAACTAAGGACCAATAGGGGGGCTTCACATAGTGTGGGAAAACCCTGCCTGCAGAACTCACAGAACTCACAGAACAACCCCGATGAAACTTTCCAGGACTGGATGGAACTGACAGATAGACAGTGAATTGTTGTAT
>JAWWTY010000001.1:40123774-40168256 GCA_035222235.1 Margarornis squamiger
CCTGCCGGGCCCCACCCTAGCCACACCTCCCCTTTTCCACAATTGTATTCTCCCCTCCCCTCTTCCCCATATTCGCCACGTTCCGCCCATAACTCCTCCCAAACTCCTCCCAGTTCCCAGACCCCTTAAAGGCTCAGGTGCTTCCCAATAAACTAGTTCCAGCATCACCCCCTGACCCTGGCTGTGGACTGATCCTTTGTCCTCCCTTCGGAACGCAGCAACATAGTCCTGCCAGAACAAATTCCTGCATACTAAGCTAGGGAGATAAGAGTTTTCTCAAGGGATCTTGAGAAGAAGAAAGTTGACTCAGGGGAAAAAGGCAAGGAATCCATTTTGCAATACAGTAAAAGCCTCAGTTTTTAAGGCACTTTGGCTGATTTCTTAATTTTCTTCACAGGCACACTGCCACATTACTTTTCATTTTATCTTTAAGACATTGCTGTCTTTCCTCTGATAGACTTTCACTGCTCTTCAATTGGAGGCTGCTTCTCAGTGTCTTCTAAGTGTTTTATTGGGTTTTTTTTTGTCATGCACACCATGAGCAGTTATTACATTTAAATAAATTTCATTATATTTCTGACTAGGATGGTATTGTGGCAGACCAGAAGAAAAAAAATAAATGTTATGTCCTGTTTGGGTCTCTTGAAAATTGCAATGGTCTCACAAAGTTTGGAATCATTGACAGTAACTTGGGCAGAATGAAGGGAGATAAAGAAGAACTGGGAATCTGAGAAAAATCCCTAGGCAGCTAGAAAGACATGTTTTAAGAGGCAGAAAGAGATAGAGATAGGATTTGGACAAAACTTCAGAAGAGAACTGCACGTCAGAACACTTTCAGATTATTCTTCATTCTTCTTTGTTATTTAGAAGGCATAGACAGATTCTTTTTGTTTTAAAGTTTCTTCAGCTGAACAATTTTTAAGTAACTTATTAATCGTACAGAATAGAAGAGAGCCAAATTGAAGGATTCACTTGAATTTGAAAGCATTACTGATTGTGCTTTTGTAAATATTGTGGGAAAATACAGCAATTGTGTTGCACTCAGACTTTTCATTAAGGGGAACTATAAGAATTATAAAAATTATGAGTGGCAGTGCCTTTCTCATTCTGAAAGAAATTCTTACCTTCCAAGATATGTTAATCTTATACTTCAGCTCCATAATTTACCAGTCTGTGTCTATGTCATCCATAAACATTCACAGCAGAAGGTTCAAGCCAATTTTCTTAGACAGAATCACAGAATCAACTGAATAATTAGGGCTAGAGGGGATCTCGGAGGTCTCTACAGCCTTCTGCTCAAATCGGGGTAAATTATCTTCAGAGAAAGCTGCTCAGTGTTTTGCCCTGCTGGGTTTTCAAAACCTCCAAAGAAAGAGATTGCACATCCTCCCTGGGCAACCTGTGCCAGCAGTTAACTAATTTCATTGTGATGTGGTTTTGGTTTTTTTTAATTTATACAGACAGAACTCTTCCAATCTCAGTTTTTGAGCACTGTCTCTTGCCCTTCCACCCTGCACCACTATGAAGACTTCATCTCTGTCTCCTCAGTTACCTCCCCAGAGGCACTGAGAGCTGCTGTTAGGTCACCCCAAGCCATGTCTGCTCCAGGCTGAACAAGCCCAGCTCCCTCAGCCTTTCCTCACAAGGCAAGTGCTCCAGCCCAAACAAGCTAGCAGCCTCTCCTGAACTTATTGATCAATGTCTTTCTCATTCTGGCACCCAAAATTGGATGCACTATTTCAAATGAAGTCTAACGAACCTATCTGCAGTTGTAATAAAACATATTTATTTTTTTTTTTTCTGCTTTAAATGACTATGTAGTTGCTAGCTGATATTAAATTTCACTGTGCAATCACGGAACTGCACTGAAGTGATTTGATTCCCATTCATGCATATTGAAGGATGCTTCCTTTCCAATACTCGCCTTCACCTTCTTCAAGCTCCCCACAGTGTGAAAATTGATATATTTATAGCAAAAGCTTCAGATGCTCCATATTTTGTTCCATTAAGAAAAGGAGGAAATGAAAATGAAATAAAAAGCACAAGCTAGTTTCATCTGAAATGATTTAAAAAAAAAAAATACCCCTTATTTCACCACCATTATTTTTGTCTTGATTTTCATTGGCAGTGCAAATTCTGCTGGACCCTAATGTTTGAACAACTTCCCTATTTATTCAGATGATACATATCAGACAGGACAGAAACATTCTGGAGAAAGTTTATCCTGTAATAGGTTACACCTCTGGGATTATGCTCTTTCAGAATGAAGAATATTTTCCCTGTTTTTGAAAGGATGGTTCAGTATTTTAATCAACCAGATGTATTCAAACTGTGAGCTAATGTTTTTCTGACAAACTGGGGTTTGAATAATATTAGATTTCATCTAGCTGTCATGTTTTTAGACTCCTTCTTCTTCTTTTACAGCGTTTACCAAACAAAACCTGTATTTGCTAAAGTATATTCTTACAACTGAAGTAAAAGTCTTTTTCATGCACATCCATTTTCAGTATTCCTTTGGAAATCATTGTTATTTTACTTCTGTGAAAATGAGTTGATAATTCATAATACTGATCAGTAAAAACAAAACTGGGGGAAAGACAAAGCATACAGCATATGATGCATTTTCATCCAGTGCTTGATATTCATTTTGGGGTAACATTCCACTGTTATTGCCACAGGAAGAACAGAGTACTTAATTCAAGTAGCAATGATCTGTACTCCAGTATACGGGGCTCCTCCTGATAAACAGCACTGTAGCTGATAATAATGCAGGTCTTCTTGAATAATAAATTAGTAACATATTAGTTCAAACAGGAAAAAGGCCTTACTAGATGCTTACTTGTACTTTCATCTTCCAAGTTAGGAATACCTTTTTTTGCTATCAGAATTACAGTTTCATAAATGTGTTTTAAAAGAGTGTTTTGTAGCATGACATTGAAATCCAGATAGCTTCCAGAAAAACAACTGAACAGCTTTCAGAGAAGTTGAAGGTGAATTTATTTGGTGTGCCTGCATATTATGGCACGGCATAGCAGGTGTTGCTATCACTTCAATTTTGAAAGACCTTTCTTTAAGAAAAGGTTTGGTTTCTGTTTCAGCTGCAAATGGTTTGGGGGTTTGGAGTGGGGTGGGTAATAAAAAAAGATAGATGCAGCTTCCATTTTTTATTCTATAGAAGGAGTGGGAAGAGAGGAGTTAAAACAAGAAATATCTTTCCAAATTGTTAGAATCTTCATAGAGTTGTAAAGTTGGAACAATAACACAATATACTGCTTTAAACAAAGAACCAAATAAATTTTAAAAAGCCCTAACTGTTACACATATTATTCTTTGAAAAATGGCATGCTGCTGTATGGCACTCTTGAAGTGTGAGAGGCTTCGTGATCGGCAGATCATTCAGGCAGTCACTTTATCCTAATCTCCAGATATTTCTGAAGTCCCAAGCCTGTTACCTCTGTACTCTGAAATGCCTTTCACTGATTTTGTGAATTATCCTCCTTGGTATACTTTTCAGATGCCAAAGAGATGGGAAACTACTAATAGTTTTCATTGAGTTACAACAGATTGCATACGGTTTTTCAAAGTAGTACCTTATTGCCAAGCTTAGTGAACCTAGTGACCCATTTTTTTTTTAATTTTTTTTTTTGGAATCTCTCTATTACTAATTTTTTTAATCTGAAATCTTCAAAGGAAACTATTAACATGGCTATTAACATGATATCCAGTTCTAGTATCATAGTTCGCAATTGTTAAAGGACATGTATGTTAAAGGAAATCATATTTCAGAAAGAACATGGCATCAGCATCTCTACTCATGGCCCAGGCAGAGCAACCTGGCTATTTGCAGTGATGGTAGGTGTGCCCAACAAGTATAAACAGGGAGGTTGCCCCTGTACTAGGTGAAAATTCAGAAATATCTGCCCCCCAGCTGATACTGTGACTCGTGTTCAGGTAAGAGTTGAGACCTGCCAGGCTGAATGGTATCTGCATAGACAGCCCACAGAGGCAGCAAATGTGTGATTCTGCTTCCATTTTTTTTATACTTAAATGGAAATTTGCATCTGTAATTTAATGGCACATGCAAATTTTACTGGAAACATAAGTCTTTTTCTATCCCCACACCTCACCTATTTTATCACTTTTCCCCTAAGATCATAACAACACCTTATATTAGTCCATTATCTAAAAGTACCTATGGAAATAGTACTTCAGATGGTGTAAGGAAATCATTAGAATAATAAACAGGTTTTCCCTTGCTTTAATTTTTTAATTAAACTCTAATCTTGTTACTTGGTTCATATTTAGTTAACATGATTGCTTTTCATAGCTACTTTCATTGGAATGGATAATATCGCAATTTTCTGGCACATCGAACTTACAACCAGCTGCTGCATTTCTGTCAGTTCTAGCCTTGATACATATTTTACAGGTCCACAAGGTGCAAAGAGCCAATAACATGAATTTAAACATGTCTGGCATTCCACTAAGACAGTCGGGGCATTTGAAGCCTGGGGGCAAAGCATCAATTACATTATCTATTCATGGGGAAACATGGGGAGAGAGAAATTGAGTAGAATCAAAGTTTAACCTGCTAATCATGCATACAAACTTGATTTTATGAGGTAACAATGTAATGCACTCTATTAGAAGCAAATTCTACACAGGCTTTATTTTCAGTAAGTCTTTTTTTTCCATTAAATTGCCCTTATTGTCAGCTAGAATGTTTTCATAGCAACAAGAAATATCTCTCTCCCAGGAAAAAAAAGTTGCCTGGTTTAGGCTGCTTTCTTTTCAGGGTTTTTTTGTTGTTGAGGGTGCTGTTTTATTTGTTATGAAATTTCAACTTTTCCCATTATCATAACCATTTTTGCACTAGAAAAAAGTTGATAACCTGCTGTATCTGTGACATTTGCAGATGGTGACATGGGCTACTAAAACCTTTGTAGAAAATGTGATGTTCTGTGGAGAAAAACAAAAGAAGAGAAAGTAGACTGCAATCATTGACTGAGTGGGCATATCTAAAACTACAGGCTACTCAAACATTGGATTGCAGGCTCAGACTAGTATTGGCAAAGAATCCAAACGTGTGTCCTACTACAAGATGTAAGAGGAAAGCTAATGCATTGGTTCTCTGTCATATATGCATTACGCAGCATTTAACATTTCAGTCCTACGTGTGGTGATTTAGAGTTTTCAGACTGAGTACCACAGCCACATACGACCTTCTTGTTAGTGAATAGGACTGAATTCTCTCTCCTAGTTAATTAGAAATATTAATAATACAGAGGAAATGAGAACAAAATTTCAGATCCTTAGGCCACTCGGGGCATCCTTGTTTTCCAAAAGTTGAATATGCATGTTTTCCACTTCTGAGATGCAGACACATTTTACATTTCCTTCCTGAACATTTGGGATTGGAATTGTTTTTCAGGGAGGGTAAGAACTTGAGGGCTGGTCTTTCACACAGTGGCAACTTAACATCCCTCTGTGTCCTCCAGGAGAAAGACATCTAGGATTAGATGTGTGTGTGTATAGATACACACAAACATACATGCACACATATTGAATGGAAAGCAACTGAAAAGAAAAAACCTGCCAAATATGTACTAGCTCTAGTGACAAACCCCCTCTCCCACACCCATACCTTTTCCACAGCTAAGAAGTGTTGCCTTTCAAACTATATCTGTATCTTAAGATATAAAAAGCTTTAAAAGAAATAAATAACTTCAGCTATACTTAGAGCTAAGTTACAGGTTGCCTTCTTAAGGATTAAAGCCAAGTTTTATTTATTTATCTCCCCAAAGAAATGTAGCAGTAACAACATTTTGCTTCATTTTCCTTTATTTGACAAATGTTTCAGAATTTATACAAAAAATTTGGATATTATCCATGTGGATAGTATCTTAAAGAATATGGGATTCAAGCAGAGTAATAAAAACCTTGTGAATAAAGTTCGGAATTGAGATTTTGGAAATCTGGACTCAATTGCTTATGAGAAAACTGTAAATGTGGGCAACTCAGTTTACTGTCTCTTACTCTAAAAACAGAAGGCTAGTAAGACTTCTCTTTGTCCTCCCTATATCTCACCTCTTTCCTGTTAAAGGATACAGACTAAATATAACTACAGGTTTCTACTGCAATAATGGAATCAATCATACTCAATTACAATCAAATATAATTTTGGCTGCTAAATACTTTTGTTCTGCACAAAAATTAAGATACACTACAAAATTAAGAATCTGTCATTTTTCTTCATAATAAACAAAACACACAGAATTGAAACAAGCCACTAGACATTTCCTTGGGGGAAAAAAAAAAACATACAACAGAAACACATTAAAATTATTAATTTTTCATGCAATACCATATATTTAAAATTTCTTTATAGTACTGGAATGTCAAAAAGAAGATGAACCAGTTTACAAGTGCTTTCAGCTTTTCCAGGTTCAGTGTGATATTTTCTTTTCCTTTCTATTAGGAAAGGAATCTAGAGCTAGTTTAAAAGATTTTTTTAGTTCACTCACTGAAACAAAAACAGGGACTTTAAAACTTGTTTTGAACAAAATATTTATTTATTTTCTTTAGCAAAAGAGAAGTAAAATCATATTTTTGGATTAAAATTAAAAGTCTCTGTCAGCTCAAACTGAAATACTTTCATTTGCCTTTCCTGTTTTAATTTTTTTTATTTTTAAAAAAAGTCTGAAACAAAACACTAATATTACATATTTTGAAAACCAAATAGCTATGCTTCAGTAGCTATAATAAGAAAATTAAATATTTAATAATTTTCAATAATTTGCCCAAAAGTGAGTTTGGACTTCACCATTTTCATTATTAAACAAAAAAAAAAAAAAAAAAATTAAAAAAAAATCCTATGAGCCAAGGAAACTGAAAAGAATTTGTAAAAACTCTGAAGCAAAAACCTAATTTAATCTCCCTAAGACACAGAGCAATTTTCAAAATTTTGGACACAGTGAAAGTCTGGAAGAAAAGTGGACACCTACCTCACATGTTTGTGGTTTCATAGCTATGGTATTACCCTCCACTTCAAAAGCTTCCCAAAACTTTGCATTTAAATACAGGTTTAAAATATATAGCTGACACTGTCAGCAATTTTCAGCACTTTATAACCACTGCTGCTATATACAAAATCTTCAGCAACATCAATTCTGTGCATACATTTTGTCCTAAATTAAAAACCATTGCTTTTCATCCATATTTAGCTTGTAATGCTAAGATACACATGAATTATTAAACAAGTGGCCATGGCTTCATCTGTAAGTTTTACCTTTCCATATCACCTTTTCTTCATTTATATCTGAAGTATCTTGTCAAAAGCTTTGTAGGACTTCTGAGGGCTACATTCTCCATTCCTGCTCTTAGAGAAAACGCTAATGATTTTTTTTTTTGTTTTAATAGAGTTTAATTTCACTTTCATTTTCAGCATATCAGAGTAATTCCATGAAAATGGAAAACAGTAAGCAACAAATCCTGCTGTTCAAAGAAATCACACTACTGGCAAAGTCATTTCAAGTTTTTTTTCTGTGTTAAGTGGAGGTTTGAACATCAACTTGTGCTGGCATCCAGCCATTATTTACTGTAAACTGCAGCTAGTCACCATGTTTTTCAGAACACAGTTTTTAGTGCTGTTTGTTGTTCATGTTACCAGAATGATGGAGACACTTTCCTTTTAACATTTGACCTTATCGGTGACTGAAGGAAAAAAAAAAAAAAGAAAACCTGACCAGACCCCAAAGACCTTACAGTCAAAGGATAAAACAGGAGTTTTATCCTTTGGTAGGATACGTAGCTGGCAAAGGGCTAATGAGAAGGCATTGATCAGAATCACAGACATGTGACCAAGTTAAGCATAATTACATTTTATGATCCTGATGACAAGTTTTAAGCAAAGGAATAATTCAATTTCCAGTAGGTGACATTCTCTCCTCTTGCTCTTAAATGAGATGTATTAACACAGCAAAAAGCTCTTTGCTACTAGCTGGGGTGTATTTACTCAGAAGAAACAATACTGACCTTCTCAGCTTTGATAAATCCTAAAGAAAAGAGGTCCTAATGTCCTTGTCCCCCAGGTACATGCAGCCTATGTCCAGGAGCCAAGTTTAGGCATCATTGTTGCATATTTGGTCCAAGTGCATATCCGTGAGTGTCACTGCTGAGAATCAACAACACAAAGATTAGGAAGTCATTAATCATGTGGCAATAAACCTAGGTCATGAGTGAGTAAATTCAGATAATAACACTGACATAAAGGTGATGCTGCTGAAAGGTTGGCTGATATATAACCTTGGTGCATGGAAAAAAAATGTTTTCTTTTAATAGTTTTCTTCACTTAATAGTTACCCATTTCAGAGTGCCCCCCTCTAACTGTGTATAGTCTTCTTTTCTGCAGTGCAGAGGAAATTTATTCTTTTGACACATTTATTCTTTTAATCGTTATTAATTTGAAAGAATTTTACTGTATGGATGTACATTTTAGTTTGATGCAAAAGACATTCATCGTTTTGACAGTTTTATTCTTTTAACATTTATTCATTTAAGTAGGGCTGTCGTCTGCAAAGCTGTTAACAAGGAAACTCTAGAAAGAGGACACTGCAGGTTAAATAACTCCATCATGTTGGATGATTCAAAGGAGTACAGCATACTCTCCCATCTCTAATGTGGCACCTACATGAGAACTTCATTTGTCTTTATAACTTTGCCAAAAATACCTTAGAAAGGCAAAAGAAAAATGAGTGCTAAACAACGTTTAAATATGCCCCATTAGAGATGAAATCATTTTTTCATCTGCATTTTTTCATGGTAGAACATTCATTCCAGTGAGGTTTTTTTGGTTTGGTTTGGTTTGGTTTCCTTTGGTTTTTTTTAATCCAGAAGGAAATTCCGTCTCTGAAAGGAAAATTCCATTACCTTTTTGACATGTAAGGATTAGGTGTTAATTTAAACCCATTGATGTCTCCATGCAGTAGAGTCTCCTCACTGTTTAGACAGTTATCTGTAGAAGAGATGAGCCACCCTAAAGCTCTGAGTTCACTGGAGAAGGAGTTTGGACTACAAGGTCAGCTAGGGCATTTGGTTTCCCAATAGCTAAAGTTGAACTTTATCTTTGCTGAATCACAGCAAAGTGATTCAATCATCTGATTATACAGAAATCAAGAGCTTTCAGCACAGAGTGACTATTACAGACATCAATTAGCATGTGTGAAACGGGAAGGCAGGCAGGCAGGCAGGGAGAGAGGGAGGGAGAGAGGGAGAAAGGAGGGAAGGAGGGAGGAGGGAAAGAGGGAAGGAGAGAAGGAAGGAAGTGGAAGGCACCACGTTTGCCAGATGAACACAGCTTTATTGGAAAGAAACACATTAGAAATCTCTCCAATCAGTCTGTTAAGAACCACAGATAAAAAGGCTCTTACCTCATTTCCAATGGTATAAATCAGAAGTAATTAATAAGCTTTGAATGTTTGCATCATTTATAAGAAAAACCAGAAATGGACTTATGTTCTTTAAAGAGAAGTTCAGAGTTCAAAAAGTCACTACACAAAGGAACTCTGAAGTTTTATGTGAACTTACAAATCTCGTAAAAACTACACTTTCATTGAACTTTAGCTATTAATTACCAACACACAAAACAGAGAGGACTGTGTACAGTTATTTAAATCTCATTTTCTTTAGTTCAGAGGCACAATGCTATTGTGCCACTCAATAAATAAGCTAAACATGCAATAAGGCCTAAACAGTTAATGCCTCGCAGTACGTTTCCACCAATGGCCTATGCACTGCTGTAAGGAAGAAAAGAAAAAGTTTATATCTTAGGACATATTTAGCCGAATAAAGAATGCAAAAATTACCTCTTCACAGTAAATAAACTCAAAATTAGTCATTTTGGGAGCTTCATTAGAAGCACTAAGTAAAATAAAAGAAATTATACTATTCCAATGGAACAATTAAGATTTCTGGCCCTACAAAATATGATAAACCCATCCACACTGATGATGACTTCTTTTAAAGGAATTCATCAGCTGCTCACATGCTTGAAAGCCATAATGATGGTCTCAATTTTTGAGGAACTGTGGGTAGTACTGTTCCCAGCACTTTGAAGAAATTATGAGGGGTGTTTACAGTGTTTACTTTTTAAAATTTCTGAAAATTGCCTCTCTGGTAGGGCATATAAGAATAGAATTGCAATAACTAAAACATTATTTATCACTAATTACCTGGGAAATAATAGAGACATTATTATTTATGCCCTAAGATTTTACCTGAAGTCTGAAATACATTGGGTTTCCTGGGTTTTCGTGTTTCTATTAAAAAATTAGAAATGTTAACAAGGTAATTACTGTTCTGTCTCTTAGATGATCTGTACATTGAAATTTTGACTAAACTGTCAAAGGTATAGTTCTTAAGCATTTTTTTATTCCAATGTTATTTTTATTCTCACCTTGTGCTTTGTTTGAGTCTACCAGCTTCTGCAGTTCTCTGAAATGAAACTTGAGCAAATTTTCTTTACAACAAAGTGCTGTGTTATTATTTCTGTTCTGATTTAACAGTCTCATGTCTTCTGCAACAACTTATTACTATGGGGAAAACTTCAATAACTCGGACATTCTGTTTTGTTTTGTTTCTCCTTTTTGCTCACAGTTCCAAAGACACCTCCAGCTAATGTAAGTGGCAGAAGTGGAAGGCGACATGAATTAGTAATAGCATGGGAGGTAAGGGACTTTTCTGATTAAAGGCTCTATTTCATGTTAACTTCTTTGAGGACAAAGTAAAGAGTACTGTACTGGGGTTTTCTTACAGCAAATCTTGACAACATATGAACACAAAACACTGTTCTTACATATGTTCTAAAATTGCAAAGCACTGTACATTATCATGTGGTTTGAGAGGAGAACATTATGGCAGCATTTCCAAAGTTGTGTTATTTCATAATACTTTTCTTCCTGATCTACTGCTTGTGTTGGTTTGATTTTTCTGGATATATTAATATGTAATATTCATGTTAAGTGTCTTTATAGTGTTTCCCAGGTGACTGGGGTGGGGAACTACTGGGGTGTGTCATATCTCCCTCTCTGTCAAGGGTAAAAGTTTTCTGGCAAAAGAAACTGCAGAGCCTTTGGTGAGACTAGATTACAAAGTCTGTCTTATTTTTGCATCCTCTGCCCCTGGAGTCATGATTTTTTTTTTCCCCTTGGTTGGGCAGTACACAGCTTCAGAAGGATGAGCAGAAAATTGTGTCTGCAACTGCCTGATGTTGAGACATTAACTTGCAATGGGCATAGGAGAGGATTTAGTGTCCCCTGTGCCCCTGCTCTGATTCACATGTCCATTCGCTGCATATCTATGATGGGCACTTCGAGAAAGGGAGTTTGGACACCCATTTTTGAGCATTTCCCATAGGTCTAATACACTGACGGCTGCTAAACCTACCCTAATCCCTAAATCAGTCCATTGACTTCATAATAAATATAAGCTACTGCTAATTTACTAATTAGCATGAAAAGTTCCATTCATTGAGCTGGACATGCATGTGTTAGCTTTTGCAGAGCTCAGACTCTAAACCAGATAAATCCCTTTTCTAACTGCCTGCTTATGGCAGATGTGTCCCAGGTTAAGGTGCTAATTGCACAGGCCTTCTGAGAAGAGAAAAGCAAATGACGTTGATTGTTTTCACCAAAAGAAGTGAAAAAACTGTTTGAGAGTTAAAACAACTAGATTTATTACATTATATCCTAAGTCTCAAGTTGAACCCTGGACTTAAATCCCTAAGATTTAACACCCCATTTGGATACAGAAATGAGACAGGCTGGCACCTACAAACCAAGAAAGTCCCACTGCAGCAGGAGTCACACACATCATGTTATTCACTATATGTTGCTCTGTATTTTTAACAAGGTCACTTGTAGAGGCTATTCCACCAATAGACAACTGGTTAAAGCATTAACCACAAAATGGGAGATATAAAAGAAAACAATTTTCTGAGCCCAAAAGCCCATTCAGTCCTGGGACAGTGACCTAACTATTGTGATTAGGTGAAAGAACTCCTTTACAAAGTTCTTCTTTAGAAGTAATCAGCCTTATGAGGACATTTTACTTATCAGGTATGGTAGGTAAAGTCTTATAATGCAACTGTGACTGCTTTCTACATTAGTAAACCCATGTCTGATCATTACCTGAACTTTATTTTTCAGCCAGTGTCAGAAGAGTTTCAGAGTGGAGAGGGATTTGGATATATTGTAGCCTTCAGGCCCAACGGAACACGTGGCTGGAAGGAAAAAATGGTGACGTCTTCAGATGCCTCAAAGTTCATCTACAGAGATGAAAGTGTGCCACCTCTGACTCCTTTTGAGGTGAAAGTTGGTGTTTACAACAACAAAGGAGATGGTCCATTCAGCCCTATTGTTGTCATCTGCTCAGCTGAAGGAGGTCAGTTCAATAGAAAGTTAAATTGCATATTGTGAACAATATTAAGCTATTTTTACATAATGTGTCTCCCTATATTGCAGAAGTGCTAAATAACACTAAACATGTTTTGCAGAGAAGAAGGTGAGCTAACTTTGGAAGCTTACCTAGAAGGCAAATTACAAAGTTTAGGAATAGACTTCAAGCACCTCAGTCTCAAATAAAAACAATAGCAAAACCAAAAGCAAAATAAAAAAACCCAAACAAACAAAAAAAAAAAAAGCCACAAAACAACAAAAAAAACAAAAACCCCAAAATCATACAAAACAAAAAAACCCTCTTTTCATGAAGGTTCATCCTTAAGATGAAATCTGTAGTGTTAACTTTAGACTGGGTTTCTCTAGCAATGAGTAAAGAAAGAATGCTATTTTCTGATGTTTCTGGGAGTCATGATCCCTTTTTTGATGGGTTAATCAAACAACAACTCAACGACTAACTAAATTTCACTTATAAATGTTCATTGCCTGGTTAATGGATAGTAAAAGTGCACAGAAACACATTTTGTTATTTTTATTATTTTGTTTTTATTTTCTCTTTATTTCATTAGTAAAAAAGTTCTGAGTTTATATTAGCATCCTAATATACAATCTGAGTTATAGCAATAGCTCAGAAGAACAAATGAAAAAAAACATTTTGAAAATTTCTGTTGAGAATTGCTATAAATTCTCAACAATATTTCTTTTGGGGGGTGGGGGAATAACCAACAAACGCTAACTTGTACTAGTAAAAGAAGTGGTTCTGTTTTGACAGGAGGCAGTGTATGGAAATTTCCATGCACACAAAAGGCAAGTAAATGTTATCCACAAGAATATTTTGAGCAGCTCCGTATCTAAACTTCAGTTTTTTCTTTACTATGCTATCTTGAATTATCTCACTGTCTCCTATTAAAAGAATAAAATGAGTACTAGTACATATAGGAGGAGTTTCATGCTCTCTCTACAAAAGAAAAGTAGTGTGAAGATAATAGTATATCATGTGAAGCTGAAGAACATTAAATGTTATTCCATATTAACCCACAATAAATGTGTAATTTTGGAGCCATGATGCAGCAGACGCTGTCTGCTATTATTCTCTCACAGTAATTACAGAGGTTGGAGATGCTGCTTTTGCTAAAAGCAGTTCCATTAATTTTGTTTTGTTCCACTTTTTGAATCAACATTACCAAGTATTCATAACTCTATAAAAACAATTACATTCTAAAATATAAAAATTGAGCAGTACAAGTTGGATTTGTACACTTGACTTTCCTGTCCCTCAATGGAAACTGATACTGTAAGACCAATGGTGACATTTTTATTTTTTAATAATTTCATATTCTAGTCAGAAAGGAAGGGATAAAAAAGTCAATTTTTTCTTTTCATTAGGAGCAAAAGCTATTTTAACAAAATCTGAGTGATGAATTGTAGTAAGCGGTCCTTTGCCTATTTGGACAAGATTAGAAACAGAATAATATGTAATATATACTTTTTTATTCTACCAGTTATTTTAAAAATATGAACTTTGCAAATTATCTTAATAGAATTATTAAAAATAACTTTCTCTAGAAACCAACTTTTCTGATTATAATTCAATTACTTGGAAGTACCTACCCATTATAGCTTTGCTAATTCAGTCTCTGTATGTGTCTGTACATTACACTTTTCTTTGGTAGGAGGAATTCTATGGACATAAATATTTTATAAGACTTATATTTCAAGAAAAATACAGGATGCTGTGACAATACAGTGCAAAATTAATTTATAAAAAGCTTTTCTCCAGAATAACCCTAGGTTATATACTAGGTGATATACTGAAAATTTAAAGGAGTAATGAAACAGTTTATTACAGATAAATTCTGGGTTATATGGAGATTGAGGACAATAGACATTACAGTTTGCTATGAAAATGGGGAACTGCTTTTGAAAGAAGTATGGACTGTCATGCTTAAGGAGCTAAACAACTGAAGGCACAATTTTTCAAGTATTACTATTGAAGAGTAAATATTAAATAACAATTGACAGGACAATATATTATGGTTCTGGGCTGATCCAGCAAACCCTTACCTTACTTGCTTTTAGTCACACAGTCAATTCAGTGTATGCTTTCTGATCACCTTCAGAGCCCATTTGTGGTGGCTCTGAGTTGTTCTTAAATAAGCAGGTCATGTAGATTAAGGTGTTCCCCTCAGTGAACAGAACAGACTGTCCTAAAGTGATTCTAACTGAGGCAAAAGGCTTAAAACATTACCTTCTGAGTAAAGGAACACAGAAAACTTGACCAAAACACTGAGCACTTTTTCAGAAGTAAACAGAGTGGCTAATCTTTTTATCTCGATTAAGTCAGATCATATAATAGAATCACAGAATGGTTTGGGTTGGAAGGGACTGTAAAGATCCTCAAGTCTCAACATACTCTGCCATGGGCAGAGAACATAACACTAGACTAGGTTCCCAACCAAGCCACATCCAACCTGGCCTTGAACACTTCCAGGCATGAGGCATTCACAACTTCTCTGAGCAACCTGTTCCAGTGTCTCACTATCCTTATAGTAATTAATTTCTTTCTAAAAACTAATCTAAATCTCTTCTCCTTTATTTTAAAACCATTCCCCCTTGTTCTGTCACTATCTGTCTGTGCAAAGTCACTCTCCTTTTTTTATAGGTTTCCTTTAAGTACTGGAAGACTGTTAGACAGTCTTCCCAGAGCCTTCTCTTCTCCAGGGTGAGCAACCCTAACTCTCTCAGCCTGCCTTCAGAGGTGCTTCAGCCCTGTGATCAACTTCTTGGCCCTCCTCTGGACCTGCTTCAACAGGTCCACGTCTTTCTTGTGCTGAGGACCCAGGAGCTGGATGCAGGGCTCCAGGTGGAGTCTTGCAAGGGCAGAGTGTGGGGGACTAACCCCCTCTCTCAACCTGCTGGACACACTGCTTCTGATGCAGCCCAAGATGTGGTTGGCTTTCTGGGCTGCAAGTGCACATTGCTGGCTCATGTCCAGTTTTTCATCCATGAGAAGTGCCAAATTCTTTTCCTCAGGCTGCTCTTGATTAGTTCTTCTTCCAGTCTGTATTTGTGCTTGGGATTGCCCCATCCCAGGTACAGAACCTTGCACTTGACCTTGTTATTCCCCATGAGGTTCCCATGGGCCCTCTTCTATAGCTTGTCCAGGTCCCTCTGGATGGCATCCCATCCTTCAGGTGTGTCAACTGCACCACTCAGCTTGTTGTCATCTGCAACTCTGTCTCTGACTGTCCATGTCATTGATAAAGGTATTAAGACAGACCCCTGAAGGACACCACTTGTCACCAACTTCCACCTGGACATAGAGCAAATAGATACTTAGAAGATAATACCAATGGTTACTGAAGCATCAATGATGATGGTAACTGTAGGAAACAAAATATATGCAGGTAACACCAAGATGGCAACAATCCACAGCTGAAGTGTGAAGAATATATTTATTCCATCATTACAGGGGCATACATACATACACTGCTAAATGCAACTTAGCAGGGGCAAAATAGCACCAGGCAGGCCTGTGCTTTGTCTTACATATCAAAGGTCTGACACATGCGCAATCTGTCACATGCTGTGCTTTAACAATTCTGAGCCCCCACACCTGTGGGAAAGAATGCTTTAAAGTCTATAACAACATTCGGTTATCTTCTTTGGGATAATTCCATTTCTTTCAACAGACAGAAAACAACTCAAAAGAAACACAATGTGTGAAATTTTCCACACTTAAAATATCCTTAACATTTCCCAGCTGCAGTGTCACCTTAAGCAAAAACAGCTAAAGATAACTATCTCCTCACCAATCTGCTGTTTTCAACCTCTTCCTCCCCACAGTAGGCCAAAGTTGAAAAGGGGAGAAAGCCTGAATGGTTATAGATGTTTTAAGACTTTTCTTCTCCTTCACCCATCTTTTGACTTCAAAGAAAACATCACCAGAATACAGTTCATGAGGAAGACTGTCCATGAGCTAAAGGTGCAGATGAATGTAATGGAAGAATAGAGAATAGAAGGGAGAATCAGATAAAAAGGTTGTGCAAAACTAGATAGATGACCCACGGAGAAAAAAAGCAAATGTGTGTTTGACCCTCTGAAAAAGGTGGCTTAATGCAGTAGGAAAGTTTGAAGGAGAATTCTTTCCTGAAGATCTTAGGAAAGGAAGAAAGCAAGCAATCAAAGAGAAAAGAAGAAAGACAGAGGTCAGATGTAGTGATGTAAAAGAGATGATGAGAGCCAGGAAGCAGTTCTGGAAATGGAATGAGGATGATGCACAGACGAGGCAGGATAGAAAAAATATGCAAAATTACCTTCAATAAGGAGGCAGAACAGAAGAACACAGCAGACATGTTCCAGCACTAAGGAAAGACAAGCCTGAACCTTTCATAAAGGAAAATTTTAGTAAGAGAAAGAGGCATCAGAGTACATGGAGAGCGCAGCAAAATAAGGTACCTGCAAGGAGAAAGGTCGAGATACGCAGGCCTGAGGCTGAAGAGAATCATGAAGAGAACAGGGAGAAATCTTCTGACCATACTTTCTGCCAGGAAAATAAGATACTGGATTCATGCTAGGATATACTGAAGCAGCACTGAAATTCAGTGCAGGCACATTATTTTGATCCACAGAGAATAAAAATTGTAAAGGCACAAGACAATGAAAATAAAGCAATAAACTAAAGCAATGTTAGCACCTTTAGTTTTAACATTTATGTATTCTTTTTTATTGATGACTACATTCCAGTTAAATACTGAGTGACTAAGAAGTGCAAGACTATTCATACAAGGTTTCAGTATGGGGGAAATCATATACAATTTCTATGTGTGGTTTTAATTCACTGGAAAATGAGAACTGGGAAAATCATAAACATAGCAACAGAGTAGGAAATAAGAGTGTAAAGGTATGATGGCAAGAAGATGGAAAAGACTGTACTGGTAAAAGTGATGGCCAGGTTGGCTTTCTTTAACAAGCATGGCTACACAAGGTATGAGCTACATAGGAAAGACTAAAGAAAAGTAAACAGTTGGATGTCATAACATGACAATATAGTGTATCAGTAAATACCAAACCAGTGTTTGGTTAAAACAGAATAACCTTGAGTTCCAAGTTATTTTGAAAAAGGGCAATTGAAGCTAGGAGTCAAAGCAGAGGTCACTTCCTGATTACCCTGATCAATGAATTCTGAGAAAGACCTTTCTAATTGTTGATAAATAGAACAGAATACTGTTACTTCTGAGAGAATTTAGCTGCTGAGAGTGGTTTGGATAGTAAAAACTAATTAGTAATGATCTTGTGTTCCAGCTGTTCTAATTAGCAGATTCTTTATCCAGTACTGACTAAGTGGAAAGGAATAATGGAAGAATAGTCTTGTTCTGATGAATAACTGAGACACCAGAAAACTTGATCATAAGAAATAACAGTTGAACACATCATCACTAAAGACCAGGAAATTATTTTATAAACTGGAATTAATAAATAAGACTAGAAATGAAAGTGTTTTGTAATGTCTCTGGGCCAAAGCTGTAAAACCTATTTGAAGTTTATTTTCAAAAAAAAGGTACATTTTTAAGACAGTACATTACATCAGAGGATCTAGAGATGTACTTGCTTAAGATATTCAGAATAAGAAAAAAGCATACATAATACAATCCAGATAATGAAAAGAATAAGAATAATATAAATATAGAGAAAAATTAAAGTTGTTTTTTTTTTTAAAGTTAGGGAAGTGTATAAAGCAGGAAAAAGAGTAAAGTAAATAAGGCATTTATATATTATGATAAATTCAATACTGGAAGTTTTCACTGCAGATGTAAAAGATTGCACTTTCACAATCTTCTTAGCTATCATATCTATCTCTTTTATTCAAAATAAATGATAAAGTATTTTATTATTGTTGTACATTTGATTATCTTTAATATAAATGCCTTATTTACCATAAACGAAATTTAATCTGTTTTCTATTCAAGATTGCCAGCTAGTGGATGATGTTACATTAAACATGACCCTGCAGAGTGAAGGACTGTCCTAGTTAGGTCCATTTCCTCTTGCTTTTTGCTGGTAGCCCTTATTTAAACAAATTTAGACCCTTTCCTTTTCATTTAGAGGGAAGAATATGCAGTTACACACTTTTAAATACAGCCTTCATGTCTTTAATTAGAATCTTAAATTCATGAAGCAAAGTCCTGTGATTCATTTCATAGCTAAAGCTGAGCTGCTTGGGTTTTAGGTGAACCTGAAAACTAATAAATTGGCAGATTAGCTAGTAAACTACAGAAGGTTATTTCCTGTTTCTGCCAAATGATCTATCTGGAGAGGTCCTGTAAAATTTCATCTAGAGCTGTCTCCAGTGATTTTTTTGGAAAGAATGAAGTCACAATTCTGATATGTAAGAGTTTATTAAGCACTCTTCTGATCAATGTCACTAGCCTCCATGGGAAGGCAGATATGCAATCAATATAGTGGGCACATTCCCTCCTCACATGCTGAGGATAACTGTGGCTGCCATGTCACTTGATGGAAACAAACCATTTGTATTCATGGAGATGGTGACACTCCTCTCGTAAAGTCTTAATGGAATAAGGCAGCTCCTTATTCCCAGGGAGCACTCTGCTGTGTAATAACTGGGTTTTCTCATGGGGAAGGGAGAACTGCAGCAGAATGTATTCTGTGAGCAAGTATGCAGGAGAGCATCAATACAGGAGCAGGCTTCACAAGTTCTACCTGACAAGTAAGAGTATTTCAGCCCTAAACAGAAAATGTTCAGGGCAGAGGTTTTCACAGCTAGCTCATTTTGACACCCTTCTAATTTTTCTCTGTTTAAAAGGCCTCTGCAAAGAGACTGGTTAGAGAAAAGGAGGAAATAGAAAGGACTTGAGGAAAAGTGGAAAGTCCAAGGGCCTGTTCAAGAAACAGTAATCTCATTTCTAGTGCTTTTGAAATGGGATATTTTTTTCCCTTTCTAGCACAAGATTCTAGAGATGGTTTTATATCTTGCATGCAGCCATGTCACCGCAGGTCTGGTGGAGTTCCCAAACTGGGGACATGCATCAAACAGGCTGAGAGGTGGAGATCAGCATGATGTCTCTTCATTTTTCTTAGGAGTGAAAAAAGTTTACTGAAGGTTCCCTGATTTGGTAGATAGTCCCTGTGGCTATTTCTAGCAAGGGACAAAATACTATCACCTTCTTTACCTACAGGCTGACACACCAGTATGACTTTTACTTATTTTCCTTCTCATAGAACTGTTTTGCATTTTTCCACAGAGAGATATTATCACAGAAATGGGTCCTGGCAGAAATCCCAAAATCTCAGCTAGGTAGAACTGCCTTCAGTCATAATGCAACTGCCCAGACTGAAGTTCTGATCTTCAAGAAGGAGCTTGGAATTTGGACTAGAGTGCTTTGTAAAAATCCTTTTTGAAATCAAAATGAGAACTGAACAGATACTAAGTGATTGGTTGAGGAGTCCTGACTGAGGATCTGTTCCACAGAAGGGTTAAAGCAACATAAACTTGAGTAGGCTCTTGGACTTGTTTTTTGAGTTGTATCATATCGAAATATGTAAGAATAAATATTTCAGAAAAACATATCCGTGTTTCACACCCCAAGTAGGGAAAACACAAGGAGGGCTAGTAACTAATTTTTCTTTCTTTACTTTCCAGTATCAAAATTCAGGATTCCCTCTCTGAATATTAGATCAATGCAGTAAGTGCAAATCCATGTCCAGCTGTATTACAGCCATCCCAAAGACCTACCTATTGATCATGTTTCCTTAAAGTGTGATTGCAGCACATGGAAAGACAATGTTTCATGGGCACTGCACACAGCCTTTTGAGAATTTGTTGTGCTGCATCTTTAATTCAAAGAGGGAATATTAAAGGGACTATTAAAGATGTTGGCCTTTTTTTCAAGAAGTATGACCTTAGGCAGACACCTATTATTAGCATAATGACAAGATATAAAGAAAATAACTTGATTATAACATCAGTGACCATAATAGGAAAAGCTAATGAACCTGTCAAACTTATCATTAGTTTTAGACATAGAGAATAAAGTATGACATTGGAGTGAACCACAGACCGTATTGTATTGCCAGAAATTATATGGCCCTCATCTTATCTGAATCAATAAAAAGTGCTCTCAGTCTCCAAAAACTTTAGGCAGTCATAATATATCTTATTCCCAAATATATAATTTATGTTCTTTTACTGAGGACTTCTATTCTCAATGTCTAATATCAGTGAAACTGCAGTGAAGTATTTTGAATATGTAAGAAATGCATTTTCTTCACATAAAAAAAAAATCAAAACTATTTCTGTTCCTTTTGTTGAAAACAATTTTTAAAAACACCAGAAAATATTCTATATTTCTATTCCAAGTAATATACAAACCATTCCCGGAGAATGCTATGAAAAGGAAATGATACCTACATTTATAGAAAATGTAAATGCTGCCAACCAACATTTTGTGGACATCTCAAATTATTTATCCCACTGCAATCTTTTCTGACAACAAAGTAATTGCTTCAATAATGCAAAATCTAGAAAATAGCTTTTGCCACACAACTCTTAGTAGTACATAAAATAGAAAGCAGGATGTAACTGTTGAACAGAAAATCATGTTATGAGCAATATATTTCTTCATAGCACAGTTCTTTCCGTACTGAATTCTAAAATTCATTTCACTTATTTCTGGAGGTATTCATTTTTTTATTCTTTTTTACCTGAAAAGTTCCACACATACTTCATACTTATTAGTAATACTGATTGTTGGCAAACACTGTTTTGTATCACATCAGAATTGCTTCTTTCTTCAGAAGTAAATAAAAGAGGAGATAAAAAAAGAGCTGCAAACATTAAAAATCTAACATCAGAAAGGATGGAAAATTTTTATATGCCATATCAGATAAAAAGTGTAGGGCAGCAGTGCCAGAACAATGCCTGCACTGTGATCAGAGAAAGGAGGACAACTAATGAGTCAAGACTGATATTAGGTATCATACATATTAGGCAGTTTGATCACCGAGAAAAAAATATAATTTAAAATCAGTCTGTTCTGTAAGGAAACTCCTTTTCTGTAACCCTGTTAAATGAACCTCAAAAAAAAACATTTTTCAGAAAGCTCTTTGATGTGCCTCCCTATAACATAAAAGCCAAGACCTCTGCCTGCCCTTCAGGAGCAGATCAACACATTAGAAATGTAATGAGGAACATTAGGCCAAGGAAGAAATCACAGGCTCTGTGACTGCAAGGGAATGTGAATTCACATTTTTGCTGACAAGTGAACTACACCAGAAAAGTGGGCAAATGCCGCTACCGTGTGCTTCACAGTCTGTGTTCGAGCCTTGTCTCCACAGCCTGCCTTAAGCAAATTTTCAGTTATATTTAGATAATAAAGCAAAATATCCAAGAAACTTCCTTAACTCATGTCTCAGTTTCATATGTGACAATTTTTGGACACTCATCACTTCTAGTATACTAATGGGTAGTATGCTCAATAGTCTATTGCAACAAATCTCCAGGGACATTTACCCAACTTCCCAACCACTGAAAGAAGTTAGACCTCTCTAAGATGTTCAGTGATGTGGAAATGCAAAGGCAAATGTCCGTGTGACAACAGTGTTGGGCAGGTGTGGTATATAAAGCATCCCACATCCCTATGCCTCCAGTGACCACCATGGCTATACTCCAGCAGCACCAAAGGACACTCACCCTGACTGGAGGGCAAGAAGGGTCCTTTGCTCCAGATAGTCAGGAGGTCAGGACTGCAGAGTGTCCCAGAATAGATAGAAACATGGACATAGGGCCAATGGTAACAGCACATGTAATCAGGGGGACAAACTCCAGGTCTTTATAAAAATGTGCATCCCAGGCGTAAAACAGTAAATGCCTCAGAGCAGAGAGAAGGTGGCACATCCCATACACTGGTGCCTGTGACGTCAAGGACATAATAACATAGTCCTAAAAAATTCCTTTACATAGCATTCCACTACAGCACTGGGTATCAGTTTTTACTCAGCATCAGCCCGGGGCAGGTATGAGCAACCCAGTAAGGTATTGCTCATCCTGAGCTGACAGAATGGCACTAAAAAGCCACAAATAGAATGAATGATCCATTTACTGCTGAAGTTAGAGCTGTAAACGGGGTGTGTGGAGGCAGGAGACATATATAAAATATTAAAGTTTTTTAAAAAATCACCTACAAAAGATTCTTTCACAGTTTGTTGCACCCATCATCAGTGATCAGCTATTGATGTAGCATGACACAAATAAAGAAGTACAACAATAATAATCTCTTCATCTTGTTCAGCTTTTCATGTTCCCCCTAAGTGTCATACCTTCTTGTGAGTATTAAGGTAGAATAAAGGAACTAAATGACAGTTTCAGATGGAGTGTTTTTGATAAATACCAGCTGTTACAGTGGAGGTTTATTGTTTCAATTTTTCTTAATACAGAACCCACTGCTGCTCCCATCGATGTCAAAGCTACGAGTTTGTCTGTATCAGAGATTCTTGTTGCGTGGAAACATAATAAAGAAAGTCTAGGAAGACCACAGGGATTTGAGGTATGAACACAGAATATCATAATGAGAAGTCTTGTTGCTTTTGCTAGCATTGCATTCTGTTAACATGTGCAGCAGCAAAACTTCAATAGAAATTATGCTCGTTTTAGCATACATACAACTAGCTGCAGAACAATGGTCACAGCTGTAGTACCGGAACATCTTTTATTTATTTCTGCTTGGAAACTGTTCAACACCAGATCTTATAGCATCTCTTTGTCACTTCAAAAAGAGCTGAAAGAACTGCAAGTGACCCAGCATGTGTCGTTCACGGGCTGGGGAAAATTAGGTATTGACTGTTTCCAGCTCTAAGCAACCGGTTCAAACTTGTTATTTACTGACAGCACTCAACACAGGGAAAGGAGACAGTCTCTGCGTCCATGTGCTCTCATCCGCAGTGGCCGAGGGACATCTGCTGGGCAGACCACAACCATGGGATGTCAGGAGGGGAAGCAGCAGTTGCAGAGTCCATAAATAAAGTTCTACTTAGAGACAGCCCTTCTTGACTTGGGAAAGGGCATGAGCTCCGGCAACAGACCTTCTCCCACTTTTGGATACAATTTACAATCCAAACCTCCAGGAATAGATCAGATCTAGTAGAAAACCTATCTATCCTTTGGGGCTGCCATGACCCATCCTGACCTTGTGGATCAGGCTATGCTGATCCTTATGAAATAGTCCAGCTAAACCTAATTTACTGATTTGGGGATGCAGGTTATTTGATCTGCTTTAGACCTTTAGAGAGCAGGCTCATCCCTGATTCTCTACAGTTGCACTGAAAAGGGAATAAACATGTAGGTCTGAAGCAGACACAAATCATGTGGTTGTCTAAAGACCTCTTGTGACCTGCTAGTGCAGAGAGTTTCCCTGGCAGCATTTCTGGACAAACCCAGGGACCAGTGACCATCGCTAATGGCCTTAGGAAGGACATGTAGGTGTCTGGGCAGCACCAGAGCCAACACATTCTCCAGCTCAGCCTCAGGCTGGGCAGCTGTGACCAGGGCAGTACATTTGTCCCACAGCTTAGACAAAACCATTTAACATTTCTTTACCTTTTTGCTGTAGCCTCCTGATATATTGAATAGCAACTTCTATACTACTCTCCAGAGCAATCCGAACAGGCTGTGACTTTGGCATGTCCCCTCAGGTCTTGCATTGCTCAGGTCTCTGTTCCATCTGCGTCTCCATGCTGAACTCTGCTAGCCCTCTGTCCATTCTCTTTCACTGTTCTTTACTCCCACTCCTTCAATACGCTAAACTTGTTTTTACTTCTTTGCAATGGCTTGCTTCATCCAGTGAAATTTGACCATTTTACCTTTAAACCTGCTATCTATAAAGAGAACAAAACTGTATCTGATAGAGATTATATTCACCTTGCAAGTGTTATCCCTCTCTACATTGAAGTGTTCCACTTGATACTAACCAGACTTCAATCTCAAGGCCAATCTTTTATTGTCTGAAATAACTTACTTGCTGCATCCTGTCTTTTTTCCTTTATGAAATGTGGTTGCTTTGTTACTCTCTCAGATAGCTTAACATCTTTTAAATTATACCTACTGTTTTCACTCTTATCCACTCTAACAACCACATTGATTCTCAAAATGTTCTATTAACTTTGCTTTACATATTTTAAAATAAAAGTAAATTTTTCTTTCTAAAATTTCCCTAGAAACTTATTCTTTCAGAACTTGAATGTATTTTGCATTTGTCTGCTTGTCATATAACACTTCCCTTAGGTCCACAGATGTGTCCTAGCAATAGATGGCTATTAGAGGTGGGATCTCTTTGTATCAGAGGTGGCTCACTTGGAAGGTGTCCAGACCTTTGTAGTTTAGCATATTCTGACACAAACAGTAACACTTGCCTGCTCTGTCTCTCATGGATTTCTCAGGTATGAATTTGAAAATGCTTATTGATACAGCAGAAGTTATTTACAGACAACCTTATTAACATTTTGGCTCTTCACTGTACTGTACACCAATTTTAGGATTCTAGCATGAAGATTACAGAGTAAATATTTTAAGCCAGAGACCTACAGCTCACATAACAAAAAAAAATGAAATATAAAAATACTTCACTGCTCCCTTCTACCTCCTCCCATAAAGGAAATTATAGGAACCTTTTAAGTAGTAGTACCTTTTAAGGTACTACTATTATCTGGGGGAGGAGGGTGCTTTTTTCACCCCATCCCAACTGTTTCCCACCACATCTTTTCCCTCTTTGTTCATTTAGCCAGAATTTTTCTGCCCACTTTCTGACTAACAAATCTTTTAGGGAGTAGTTAGCTCTTTTTTGTCTTCATTCCCAGGAATAATTATAATCAGAGCAGCATTTACTCATTAAACAGAAAAGTAAATATTGCTCTACTGCATAATTCAACAGGACAGAACACAATCTGAAGATAGCATTGCTAAATATTTTCAGTTCCATTTTTGGGAAGGATTTCATTAAAAAGGGGATAATGACTAATAAGATCAGGATATACTGAGTCAGTGCATTACAGTATTCACTTAGGAACACTAAAGCCACACTATCAGCCCACTTTTGCTAACATACTGAGAGTTTCACTTTAAAGATTCCTCTCAGTGAAGAATGGAAAGAAGCTAAAATCCCCTCACAAAAACCTCTGAAAGTATGGAACAGCTTTATGCTTTCTATATGATCCACTTTCTTAAGATTCTGTGAACACTCTTTTAATTTCAGTACTGATTTTGAAAGTTCATCATATGTACAGTGCAGTGCAAAACAAAGACTGTAGTACCTTAATTCACAAACAGTAAATAGATAATGTACAGAAATCCAGTAACTTTATAAAAGGATGAATGATTTATCTTTTTTTAAGCACTTACTTCTTAATGTAGAATTATTATGGACTGCAAGTAAAATGCTGCTTTCAATTCAAATTGAATGCAAAACAATCTGAGTAGCCACTCTATTTTCATGTCTCAATTCATATTCTGCTTGTGGTCACCACAACAGTGATAACATTCTTCACATTTCTGGCCTTTTATCAACAGCATTATAAAAGGGGCAGATATTTTCTTAACAATTGAATGTTTGAGCTCTAATCAACAAAAGTGACAGAATATGTACTATGTATGGACAAATTCACAGTGACCCACTTTCACTCCAGCCCTGTTTGCCTTTACTAAATGCACTAAGGAGTAATGAAAGGCAAAGTAACTTGTCCAATTTCACACTGTCATCCCTGAAAGGTAGTGTTAACTGTTAAGTCACAGGAGTTTTATGCAAGGTTTGCTATACTCATTTGCATTTTCCAAAGCACATATTATTCCTGACTTCAGTACAGGTCTGTCAGCTGTCTGCTTGACCTTAGTAAACATATGCCAGCTACAGTCTGATAAAGTAGAAGTAGCTTGAAAACTTTGTCAGAATTGTAGAAAAATATAGTGTGTTGTTCATACTTATTGTTTAGAATCTTTAACCTGAAGGTTATAAAATCTATTTGAGCCCTAGGCAATGTTTTCTTTGTCACTCACTACTGGCAAGGAAGGTAAACAGAAAGAATTAGTGGCTGGAAGAAGAGATAATTTTCTTTTCTGTTTTCTTTTCCAAAAAGACAAGGCTAATACTTAAGTGCAGATCACAAAGCCCATGTCTTTTTCACTGGAATTCCCCAAAGGAATAGGAGTTTTGACTAATGCAATCAGAAGATCAACTTGGGGGGGGGGGATAAAATAAAAAATCTCAAGTGCCATTTTCAGAGAGGATTACTTGACATTTTACCCTATTATGCCTTTTCAAAGCAAAATTCTCAATACTTTGCTGTCTTCTAAGTGTACTTTATCTATTTTTATAATGGAATGGAAAATTATGTCTACATGGTAGTGGAATTTATTTTTTTTATATTAATTTAGTGAAGTATTTTAGAAAGAGAACAGGAATGTGTTAACCACAGCTTATTAAAGCAAGACAGAAAAAAAAAAAAAGAGTAATTGGTGGTTCACTAGCCTGCATACCAATTTACCAGAGTTCATGTTTGGAATTAATGAACTTTTTCAAACACAAAATTAGCAAGGGGATTGTTTTATATATGAGTCAATTTTTCCTACAAAGTTACTCACAATCTGATTCAAACACCTCTAAAGTCACGAAGACTAGAAGCAGGAGTTTATAGCAGAGCAGTACTACTGCTTCTCATGCCCTTGAAGTATGGATCACATCCCAGATCCCTCATGAGGGCCCCAAGAGAGCAATACCTTCTCCAATGTCTGTATCATGAATTGTTTGTTACGATTATCAGTGAATCATGAACTTTCTGGGGGTTGCATTAAGTAAAATCAGAAACTTAGATACTTATTCATTTTTGATATTTGACAATGGTCCTCAAGGTTGAGGTTCAATATCACTTTTCAACCCATGGATCTGCAGGACCATGCGGAGGAAGAGAGTACCTGAGGAAAGAGACAGAGGATACAAGTTGTTCCAGAATGCAGGAGTAGTGAAGAGTGTTCTGTTTCTTCTTTTCAGTCAGAAATTGTTTTTGTGAGAGGGAAGGAACTGAGGCTAACTGACCTTTTTGCAGGACCCTCTCGTCTGGTTCTGAAGCACAGTCACACCAGTATCTTGAAATGACACATAAAAACATCTCTTCTCCTAAGTGCTCGCTTATACCATTGCACCAATATTTCCATAGCTTCCATGTGCCAGTTCAAGGAATAAAAAGGTTTTCTGATAATGCTAATTAAAATACTTTTTATGAAATCTGAATCATGGAATGGGTTTTTTCAGGGCTAGCAGCAGTTTTTCAGCTCACTCCTTTTTCTCCCCTAACACCTTCTGTACTCTAAAACCTCCTCCTTTTCAATTACATCAGTGCTGTTGATGCTGATGAATGCTCAGAGAGCCCAGGAAAGTTTGTGTTTTGTCCACTTTGATTCACTCTACCTAATTTAGGCTCTTGCTATGCCTAATTTGTAGCTTTGATTTTCCATGGTCAACAGAAAGAATATCTAGATGATAAATTTAGGAAAAAGGACATGTAAATAGATCAGATTAACTTATAAAAAACAATGCACACCCTAGAAACCAACTTGGGAAAAAGAATAATATTATTTAATATACTTTTTAACCTAAAGCTTCAAGGAAGCAGTCTGTAACTATCAGAGGTAGAAATATTTCAGACAGAAATAAGTTTTTAACATGAGGATTTACTTTTCACCATTGCTTAATCCATGATCAGGGCAAAGGAATTTGCATGTTCCTGTATCTCCTCTATTCAGTTATTTGCTTTCTCTCCAGCTCAAAGAGATGGGTTTCTGCAAATAACATATCAAAGCTTGCTATTCTTTGGCTAAACAAAAGACAATAGAAAGTCCAGCAATGATGTAAAACCTCACAAACAGGAACACATTAAACAGACCAAATGATTTCTTCCACGCTTTTTCTTTCATTTTCCAAATATGGGTTACTCTTTTGTAATTTATGCTTTGTGCTATTATCAATATTCAAAATCATCCTTAATGAAAACATGCTCTGTGTTATAAATCCATTCTGAGAAGTATAAATTAAAGGTAAAGAAAAGAACAAGATTTTAAAAAGAACCAACAAACACATAGAAGTGTAAATAAACAAACCTTCTGTTCTATGTCCAGCATTTTTAAACATCTTCAGTTCAAATCAATGTACATTCCTGCACCATCTACCCAGTCAACGATCATTGGAATTCTCTTTTTAATTTTATAACCAGCTTTTCTTTTAGTTCCTTTGGTCATGAACAAATGGATGCACATGTTATCAAAAAAGAAAAGGAAATTTTGAGATCAAAGTTCATACTCACCTGGTAATACTTTAAGAGGAATTTTAAAATCAGGGGACAAACACTTTAAGGTCTTTGAAGTACAGAGGAAACTGACATAGAAGCACTGCCTAATTGCATTTCATGCTTTTGGTTCTTAATGCAATATATTCTTCCCCTCAAGAATACCCCTTTGCCAAGCAGGAACACCCTTGCCATGTGGTGTAGCAAAACTGATAGGGAACAGGTCATGACTATTTTTGCAGAATTAACATGTACAAAATACAACTAGTATCCAAACTGATCATGCCATATAAGCAGTGGTGAAGAGCAATTCCAAGCACATGAAAAATATCAAACGGGACAAGTTGTGCTCCTGTCTTTCTTCCACATTAACCAGATTACTATGTCTATATAGTCCTAACACCACTATTTTGAAAATCAGACTTTCACAATTTCTTTAGGCTGAAAAAAGTAGTTTCAGTGCAAAGGCTGGAGGCTGTCTACTGTCTTGAACGTTGCATTAACATAAGACATGGTGTGTCCTGTGATTAAACACTGAGACCTGTTGAGCTACTTATAATTTTGCTCCCATCTGTCTAGAACAAGGATTTTACAACTTCAGCTGCTGTCCACACCTGCTCCTGTCCACCTGTCCAGCTTGATCAAGTCATTTTTCCTTTCTGATGATTTTCATACTGGGTCCTCAGCAGATGACACTACCTGGTTGGTAGCATCTTCCAGGACAAGTGCTCTCTCTCATTACATGTTCATAGAGTGCTTAACACTGTGCAGTTCTCATCACTGCAGTGTGAAGTTTGGATAGATGCATCACAAAGAAAATGAAAGGAATCTGACTGCCCAAGAGATGATAAGCATTGGAGGTTCAATACTAGTGTATGAATAAATGTTTGTTGGTTCTTTTTTCAAGAAAGATATGATGAGATGTTATTTCAGATATCAATAGGTTCGGTCAAGCATTCAGCAAAATACCTCAGTGAATCACACTTACTTCAACAGCAAATGGTGACTGCAGCTAGATTTGCAAACTGAGCTGTAATTAACTAAACAGTCAAGCAACAGCCTTTTAACATGAGATAATTCAGGCACACACACACACACACGCACACAAAAAGACATTTACTTGAATTTTATAATTGAAAGAGTGGACTTTGAGTTGGCACAAATCCTTGATCAAAGTTAATAGAACTACTTAACTCAAGTGAAGATAGGAGGTACATTTTTGCAACCAGATATTTTTAGATTTTTTTTTTTATGGCACTCCTAGTGCAATTATAAAAGGTCAGCACTGTACTCCTTATATTCCTGCAAGCCCCTTGTTTTTTTCAGTTCCTCATTTTCTGGGATACATTCACAAGAGCACTGTACTGTCTGTGACCTTTTTGTCAGAGGAAAAATTATCCAGACATAATATGAATAACCTACTAAGAAATAACCAACTTCGCATAAAAGGTCAAAATGTGCAATAATGAAAGTAGGTCTCAGTATGAATAACAGTAAGCTGAATATGGATCTGTGAGTGGCACTTTAGTAACATCTCCAGTTAGGAAAAATAGGGCCCCATGAGATCTACCTTACATCTGTAGGTCACCTAGATGCATTAAAAAGAAACAGTACTGTTTTTCTCCAGTTAAGCCCTGAAAATATTTGGTCCCTGAGGAAAGAGACTGTTAAACTTCACAGCATTGCATTATAACCTGTTTGAGATTATGATAAATCTATTGGAGATAATAGAAATAAGAATTAAGAACTGTCAAAGATCATTTAGGGATTTTATCTCTGAAAAGGAAGAGTATAAACATACTATCAGAATTTAATTTACCAGAAACTTGTTTATATCCAAGAACTAAAATTGAATCCATTTCCTTCTTTTTCTTCAGATAAGACTTTTCTGATGATGGAAAGATTTCCTTTGTTGTTCTGTCATTGCCTATTCATTGCACTAAGAAATCTTGTGGCTCTGAGCTGCACCAGGCCAGGAAGGGAATATTGCTCACAACACTTCTTAACTGATGCAGTTAGAGTTTTCCAGGGTGAAGGTAGATATTCTGGTGACTTACCAGAGGATGAGCTGTCCTTGAATGTTGTCCTTCAGTGATGGGCTCTCCCTGCTACAGTTCATCTTCTGCTCTTCTGTCCTGTAGTAACAGCTTCTCATTTCAGTACACAGCAATTCAGTGTGTTTCAGGTCATACCATGATATTCCAAGTCTTGCTATTTCGGAGACGTGGGCACTGCATGGCTTGAGGTTAAGCTATGAATGCCTTATGCTTAAAGGAGCCTGATGATCAGAAAAAGGCATAAATGGCAAAAAGACCCTCCACAAGATAATAAGTATAAACGCTTGGAAGCATGAGTTCACTAGGTGCCTATATTAATCCTTCATTTGGTCGCTTATTGGCAGGTTGGATACTGGAAGGACATGGAGCAGGAAGAAGCAGCAGAAAAGGTCAAAACAGAGGGAAATGAGTCATCCATCCTCCTGACTGGATTAGAAGGAAACACGTTATATCACCTAACAGTGAGGGCATACAACGCTGCAGGGTATGGACCATCCAGTGCTGCTGTGCATGCAGCAACCAAGAAATCCCGTAAGTAATCTCAGGATCTTTGCTACAAGGGAGAAGTCAGAGAGCAACCTCTGTCTTCTTGGGTTTTCATTTAATAAGAGTGTATAATAATCAGGAATCATGTATAGCTTTGATTCATAGATTTGCTTTGATATTTCTCCATTAATTCATATGACTTTGCATTCATAATAAAGCTCACGTTCCTAGAAAACAAGGCATTTTTTACAAAGGGAGAGAAAAGAGTTCAAGTTCATGGGCTTTGTGGAACTTATGGGGTGGGATGAATAAATACACCATAATCTACTAAATTTAAATAAAGGTGGGAAAAACCAAATCTTAGAAATTTGATCTAGAATTGGGAGCCTGCTAACACTGCCAGTTTTAAATGAAAGATTGAATTATTTTTCTTTTGATTTTAAATAAACTACCTATAAAATATATTTATGTACATGTTATTTTTTTCTTCTCAGCTCCCAGCCAAGCACCAGGCAATATCATGTGGATACAGGATGGCTCACATGTGTCTCTTGGGTGGGAGCCAGTCAGACCTCTAGCTAATGAATCTGATGTAATGGGATACAAGGTCAGTGCTTCCCCATCCTTACTCACCTATTTCTCTTCCAAACAACTGCCCCCCTTCTTTGTTGACTTTTTTCCCTTTCTTGTTTCTCTGTGTATGTAAAGCATTCTGTACAGACTGTCTCCAATCAGTTTCCACTGTGAAAAGCAATAAATAAAATTAAAATGAGAAAAATGTCCCAACATATTTTTGTGTTATGATTTTCAAATACTGATTATAAACTCAATAAGTTCTATCTGAGGGGATCAGTTCATCATCTCTGAATCAGAAGTGGATATTAATAGGATAAGCCTGCAGAGAAATTCCTAATAACTCCTCAATTAAACTGTGTTTGCAGTAGGATTTAGAGAAATGCAGAATAATGAGGCATCTTAAATTGACATTAAAATTAATATTTTTATGGAGCAGAAACACAAATACTTCAGTTTGTTTTGTTATCATGTTGGTGATGTTCAACAATCAGTGACGGTAACATCTGGCATTGGAAGTTCTGAAGTCTTAAGGAGTAAAATCCAGATTAACACTTAAATAGCAAGTCATAAACCCCCATAGAATTCATTGCACTATTTTAAATCAAAGCAGAATGATTTCAATGCTTTTACAGAGGTCTAAGGTTTGGGTTTTTTTGAAAACTATATACAATCATTTCTATAGACTACAGTCTGATATACCCTCTGACACACCAGGAAATATCACCAAGAAAGTGCAAAATGCTTCAAATAAACCTCTTCTGACCTTTATCAGAATAGTTGATATTCTGAAATAGTTGAGTTGACTGCTTTAGTTTTTTACACCTTTTCAATTTTGTTTGGGAACAGAAACTCATATGCAGAAATACCAAAAAAGACAGCTATGTACTCACCTGCTTTCCTCCCACACCATAAATTTGTGTTGAATATCACAGAAGATGCAGGGATAGACCTTAGCTATTCTCTGTTGACTTATCCAGCTAAAGTAAACAGAGTAAGGACATAATTCTCAACATTTTCTTTACATTTGAAGTTGGGTTCTTGAGCCAAAAATGTAAATATCAACACAAATTTGTGGATAAGAATTTGAATCAAATGGAACCCAAAACACAATTGGAAATTTTGGAGGTAAAATTGTGCAACATCTAATGCTGCAGAGGGCTAATGTTCTATCTCTGCTTTGGATCATAATCAATGTTCTCTCACAGTCGTTGATTGTTAGTATACTTTGCTATTACTGTTTTGCAGACACTGCAGGGAGGGAAGAGTAAAAACAGATAACTGTTCAAATATCATGTCAAGAAATCCTTAAAGAAAGCATGAAACAGTTAACTGCAGTGACTGTGTTATCTGCACAAAATGTCTGGTACAAAACTTGAATGAACACTATGACAACTATCTATTTTATTGACCGTAGGTATTATTTCGGCAAGAAGGCCAGAGCAACAGTCAGGTTATAGAAACACAGAAAACCTCTGCAGTGGTACTTCTTCCTGATGTTGGTGTCTACATCATTGAGGTCTGTGCAGTTAGTGAAGGAGGGGATGGGACTGCCAGTCCCCAGATCAGAGTTCCATCTTTTTCAGGTAAGGTTACACTTAAGACTGGTGATTATAGAAATGCTTATCATTCTCTACATGAAAAAGAATGTTCTCAAATTTTTTTACATATTAGATAAAAATATTAATCTGAGTCTCAAGTTCTGTGCTGAAACAAAGTCATCTAGTGCCTTTTGAGATTCTCAAGACCATTTCAGGCAACCAGGTGAGACTGATGAACAAAGCAGAGGATCTATAAGAAACCTCTCCCTTTCTAGGACAAGATCTGAAAATCTAACTGAGCTATAGATATTTATATGTGCACTAAGTGTCTCACATAGCAATATAGTCACCCAACATGTAATTCATAGAGACCAACAGTGGAGCTTTAACACTAATTCAGCTAATCTGAAATTAAAAATTCAGACATAAGCACTTAAAGTGATATCTGAGATGTTTTAAGGTATTCCAAATATTTGCACATGGTAGTTATAATGTGAGACTCAGAGGATACACACATCATTCTGGACCACCAGCCAGAGGTGTACCATCTAACACAACTAAAATAGCATGTATTTAGGTAGGATTCTACAACTTCCTCGTGAGGGGAAGAGGAGGAGCAGGCATTGATCTCTTCTCTGGTGACCAGTGACAGAACCTGAGAAAATGGCCTGAAGTTGTGCCAAGGGAGGTTGAGGTCGGATATTAGAAAAAGGTTCTTCCCCCAGAGGGTGGTTGGGCACAGGAACAGGCTCCCCAGGGAAGTGGTCACAGCATCAAGCCTGACAGAGCTCAAGAAGCATTTGGGTGATAGCCTCATGGTGTGACTCTTGGGGATGGTCCTTTCCAAGGCCATGAGTGGGACTCGATGATCCTTGCTGGTCCCTTCCAACTCAGCATATTCTGTGATTCTGTCATTCTGTGAAGCCTGTGTATGTGTCCTAAGAATAAGCTGAATTTCTCTGTAGTTTCAAGGACTTCCTTGAATAATTGCTACTTTATTAAATTATTCACTTACTACAATACTAAAGTATTATCATTAAGTAACTTATGATGTCTAGATTCTATCATTTCCTCACTGACTGTGACATGTTGAAATAATTTAAAGTATCAACATTTCACAGTAAGAAAAGGATGGAAGGATTAGTGGCAAGAACAACCAGAAAATAACACTGACATTTGTCTAAACACTACAAGGCATGCTAACTCTAACTTTCTGCTAACCCTTTAAAGTTCTACTAAACATTGCTTTTTAATCTTTAAGGAGTACTAACCAAAAATTGTGAGCCTGAAACTTCAATCTAGACCTAAACTTTCAACTCTAGTTGAGTCACAAACCACAGTGCTAACATCAGAATGCAGAAGACACCAATCCCTACTCCATGGAGGGTTTTTTTCATGTATTTTTTGAGCCATAACTCCAGGCCACAATGTCTTTCATTCCCTCTAACCTGATATTTATCCAAAGAAACCCAGTCTGGTTCCCTTCCCATCCTGTTGCCACTACCAGCCCAGAGCACAGTTTCCCTTAGCATGGCCTTTTAAGGGACTGTTGTGATCTAAAATCATCACTGGACTACTGGGGAAAATACCACTTTTTCCTCTGGGCAAACATAGAGATCAAGGGCTAGCGTTCATTCCTTTTTCCAGGAAGGAGATTTGTGACTATGACTGTGACCCGGGGCAGCTTCAGCAGACTAATTCTTTTTTTGAGGATTAAGGCACAAACCCACATACCGTTTTGGAATTTCCTATTCATTTGCAGACTAAATATGAGGCTCCAGTGTGTGAGTTGCTGTAGGTATCATTATAAAATCCCATCTGGGTAGGAAGCCTGTTTTGTTACTGCAGTTCTCAGAAGGTAATCCATTGCCTAAAAGCTAGGCTTTGGCTGAGGGTAATAGAATACAAGTTTTGGACAAAATCTAGTATCTAGATGTACTGACAACCATTTTCATCATTTGTTCCTTAATTGCTTTGCTTTTCATTTCAGGAGGGAAAGTAACAAGTGCTCAATCCACCTTGCATGAGTTGTCTACTTCCTCATCATCTATAACGTTGCTTTTGGCACTGATGGTACCTTCGACCTCATGGTGAAGGTTGCAGACTTTGTTGTTGCTATTTCTTTGCTTTAACTTGATGACACCAAGGGATGGAGTTTTATGTCCACGGAGAAACTGGAAACCCAAGCTAATGCTTAAAGACCCGTAGAAATACCTGTGGTGCACTTAGAGGAGTGTTGGAGACACGGTCAATAATTCATCAGGTTTATATATCTTCTTTATTTGTAAGACTCCTCGGGGGAGGAGATACTTCTTGGCCCAAAAATATGCAGATTGTATGTAATAAACTTTTGTAAGCAAAGGTAATTTCTGTCAAATGTATTTTTCTGTTTTAACATGTTCGATTTTGGTGAGCCCAGTCATGTATCATCAAGTGTTTAAACGGTGGTGTCTAGTACAGTATATCTGTTTGGTTTGGGGAAAAAATCCTTTTTTAAATATAGAACAAGGTTTGATACAGCTTTGTCGGATACTTTGCTTGCATTCCCTATAACTGGTTGTTCCTACTGACAAGGTAGAAAAAATACAGTTTGTATACACAGCCCACTGAAAAAGTAGAGAATTTGTTCTGAAAATGTATAATATGTATTTAATTAGCAAAAACAATTGTCAGTAAAATACTAGACTGCAGACTCAGAAAATGACAAAATGAAGTGAAAAAGATGCATTTATTTTATTGCAAGGTAAATGGCAGACTATTAAACACAAACTTAAGAGGAAACAAGCTTTTTTTATTAAATACTGCAAGATTTCATGTCCAATGAATCAGATGTTTATTTTCAATAGCAAATAAGAAATCAATCCCTACTGCATATGACAAAGAAAACTTCACTGGGCATTTAAACATGATATACATTAAGCTCCTAAGTGGACAAATCAATCAGTGAAAGGAGAGAAACCTACTTTTTCCAACCACTTCTCAGCTATAACTTTCTTTTTCCTCTGAGTCCATTTTTTACTAACATTCTATGCTTTATATAGTTGGTAATCAAGTTGAAGTACATATGAAAGCATATTATGGAGAGAATATTAACATTTTTCGGAATGTAATCATTCACATATATTCAGACTGCAGTAGGATATATTTTGGAGGATTTTGTGTCTGACAAAAATACTTGGAAGAGTGCTACAAAGCATCATTCCAGTTATTTAGCTAATTGGCTCTATTTCTATAGTTTACTGGAGATTATTCTTGTGTGCTCTCAGTTTTAATCCCCACTTTTTGCTATACCAAACAATTTTTCATTCAATACACAATATGGACAATTTTTCTGCATTGGAAGGCCTTTCCATGTATTGGCACCTGAAGCAAAATAATTCCCAGAGTAGGTGATGTGCATATTTGTACAATTACAGTGTGCACAGTGTTGTGACAAAGGATGTTTTACCAACACACCGAGAGATCACACCTAGGATGAACATTACCTTGCCTGAATAAAAATGTTTATCGTGAAAGTACTAATAGCATAGTTCTTCTAGCTGTCCATCCCTCTAAAAGTTTTGATGCAAGTCTATTTTAGCTGATAGGTTCTGGGTTCAAACTGCCAGTTCACTAGCAAAATAATTTCTGGCATTTAGCTGGTACACTCTAACTATGTTCTTTCTCAGCAGCTTTAAAATAGTAGCCAAAAAAGCACAACACAGATCAAGTGCTTAGTAGGTAAAAAGCTGACTGATGACTAAATATTTTTTCTTTTGAATATTTTATCAGTAAAATTTTTCAGAGAAACTTCAACTCAAATCTTTATTACCCACTAATATTTTAGATAATATTTTAAAAAATGGGGTTTAAATTTACTTAGTCACCATGTTGCTAGGAAAACTAAGGCAGCATAACTAGCTAAGCATAGGCTGTAGGTATACAGAAAGAGACCTTCTATATCTCTCCTTCTGAAAAATCCTTTGAGATCAAAGAAAGGAAGGTGTAATGTACCTTGCTGAGAGAGCAAACTCATAGAAAATAACTACATTCTGTCATTTGTAAAACAGCGGTATTGCTACTATGCAGAGAACCTGCATTAGCACTCCATCATCTTTCAAAAGGTTAAAATAAACAAGAATAAAGTGATGAACCAAAAAGCAAAATGGCTATTTTAAAATTAGTTAAGCATAATTTCCTCTATTTTTTATACAGTTGCTTGCCAATGCAGTTTATTTCAGAGTATTCTAAATGGCTACATTCACTGCTGGTGGCATTTTACTTAAAATTTCTGAATACAATAAATGGATATGATTTATAAGAAGAATAAAAGTCTGATAAGGAGATAGAGCTCCATCTAGATACACCTCGAACTCTAGTATGAAGACAAAGATAGAAATACTGAACTTACCATCAGGTAATGTAGTTGTATTGCAGGGACTAAAGGAGGTATGTTTTATATTCAACATGAACAGAATATGTATTTTGCATCTTAAATATATTAATAAACATGTTTTAAATGTTTAAGTACCTATGTATTACCTATTTGTTACTTTGTAGAAGATGTTTCCTTATCATGACATTTTTTAGTTGCAAGGGAAAGCTTTTTCCTTTTTCATGTAAATGATTGTAATAGTGCAGTCTGGCGTCACTGAGGAGACTGTATTTTTGTATAAGGTCACAAGATCTGCTCAGAAAAAAAAAAAAAATAATTAGAAAGAAACTTGGTTTCACCAACCAAAAGAAAGATATTGTCATGACCCATATTAAAATGTTAGATATATTGTATACAATCTGTATATATGATATATATAATGGTATATACAATGTGGAAGACACAGTAATATAATAGTTCCTGTGTACTGTTCTTGTAACATTAGATCTTTTTAATAAATTATTCTCTTTTTATTGGCTTTTATCTTATCTCCTGTCTGCTCCTCAGTTACATTCATAGAGTACAGGGTGACACAATATTTTGTTTTTCGGAAGCAAGGACCCTCTCGTTACATGACTTTCATGAAGAAAATGATGAATCTGCAAATTCATCTGCAAATATGGACAATGCAGCCTTTAAAATCAGATTTTTTTTGGTATAATTCCAATTTCACCTAAGTGATGGTTTCCCTGAATAGGTGTTTCTTTTACAACTAAATAACTGAAAGGCTAAGTAAGGCTTGAATTCTCAACATGAGACTATACCTATCAAAAATTTCAATGTAAGTCTGCATGCAATTTTGCCTCAGAGATAAAGGGTTTCTGCATTAAAAAAAAAAAAACAAAAACAAAAACAAAAAAAAAATCATGAACAGAAGAGAGATTTAGATTAGATGTTAGGAATGACTTCTTTACTGTGAGGGTGGTGAGGCACTGCACAGAGAAGCTGTGGATGCCCCATCCCTGGAAGTGTTCAAGGTCAGGTTGAACAGGGCTTTGAGCAACCTGGTCTACTCAATGCTGTTCCTGCATGTGAAAGGGAGGTTGGAACTAGATGATCTCTAAGGTTCCTTCCAATTCAAATCATTCTATGATTCTATGATTTCTATGAAAAGAAGTGCTTTATAAGGAAGTCACCAAGGTCAATACTCTATATACTAAAGTATTACATAGTTTCTGATACCTCTCTGGCACTCATGGCTGTGCAGGCACAAAAGCACAGTGAGGTCATTTCATGTTCAGTTGAAAAGTTTGGTTGCTTTGTCATATATTTCAGATACTTTGTGTGACAAGCCACAGAAGAATAGTTTTCAAAAATACACATACACTTTTGAGGGAAAAAAGTGTAATAATGGGTGACCCAATTTTAGCAAACATTTTTTCTTTTTGTTCATTTTATTTGAGCTTTTAATAATCCCCAATCAATTCTTTATGAAATGCGTATTTACAATGGTAGATGACTTTGCAACACAGTATGAAGTCAAAAAGCCCATACTGGAAATAAAAATACATTGCCACAGTCATTCAAACTGAGATTTCAACTACAAAATGGGTACTACTTAAATAGCATATTATCAGGACTTCCATTAAATTACTTATGAATGTCACAGAAAACTGTAATGACCTGCTTTTGCTGACATGGAGAACTGTGCATATTGAAAATCCATATCCTATCAGAACTTCTACCAAACTGCAACCCACTCTTGCCCTTTTATGGCCATCATCTCAGTTCCTCTGAAGATGAAAGATAATTTCCTTTTTAATTACTTCTTATGCTTTTGAGCAAAACAATCACAAGAATAAGAAAAAATGAACAAAATTTTACTACAATAGCTTAGTTGCCTTTAGGCTGTTACAAACAGCCTCCCTAAGCATGCTGACACAGAGGTTGCTTCCAAAAATACAGGTCCTGAGTTTGCTCTAAGACTTTTCTCTCAATTCCGGTAAAGACAGACCTGACTTTGTCTTCATCACAGTTCATATTTTTCATACTTTAAACAAGGTAATAATAGTGTATATAAATCAAAGCCTCACAAGCCTAAAATAAAAATCTATGGATAATTGTACAATCTCAATATTCACATTACTTATTACAGGGGTCAGCTGTTTAAGCAAACTGGCACAAACATTTAGATGCACAGCTAATCCTGCTTCTTGTGCTCCTTTTCTGCTGCCAGATTATCAACTAAGCACCCCAGCTTGTACAAGAAATGCTACCTAGTCATCAGAAGAAATTGATAAAGAAATCTGGGAAGCTTCTCAGTTCATTTTTCACTATGATGAAATAGAAATGTCAAGCTAGAGAAAAATATCCTCCCTTTTGAAATGGTTTGGTTGGGAGTGTTCACTTTTATGCTCAAACTCATCAATTCTAAGAAAACTACAGAATAAAAATATGAGAGCTTTCCTGAAAAATACAGCTATCAAGATGAATAGCAAAAGCAGGCACTATATGTGTTAATCACAAATAAAGTTATTCATCATATTTTGCTTTTCATACAGAAAATAAGATGGGAAAATGCATCAATTTCTTTTCCATAACAGAAAACATGTGAATAAAAAGATATTGAAAGTAATTGAGGCATATCTGGGTCAAAGCTTTAGCAAGTACAATTTTACTCTAAGCTGCATTGCTCTGCTCCCTGGCTGAACAACTATTTCCATTTCATAATGCCACTATCTCCTATCTTCTACAAAAGGGATGTTTTAAGACAGGATCGTAAAACAGGATAGTCCTCCTGATATTTCTTTAAAACTTTGTCCTGTGGAGCAACTGATCGTCTTGGAAAAAAAGCCTCAGTTCAATTGCTTAGTTTTAACTCATTCTGCTATTTTTGGGTGATCTACACACCCAAATCTATCCTTTGAAGAGAGTCATTCTAGGTGGTGATGTTGCATATGTACGTTTGTTCTAATTAAGAAGTTTCTCGTGCTTTAGCTGAAATAACCAAATGCCCACCCTACTGTGACCACTAGACTGTAGTACACGGGCCGCCAAGATGATCAGAAGAGGTAACACACAAGCCTGGTATTAGTTCTGTTCTAAAATGGAGAAGATTCAAAAGCAAACTGTTGATGCTTTCTAGTTATACTACATTTATTTTGAGTCCTATTAGTAAAAACCAAATTACCAGAGGATCATGAGTGTGTCTTTTGCTCCTGTTAGAGAAAAGAAAAAGCAGCACTTCACACTGCCCTACAACTTTTTGGGCAGCCCCTTCTTCCTCCCCCTCCCCTGTCCTGTAACAAAATGCCAAAGGGTACCTGTGTGCATGGTGGGGTGGGGGGAGAGGGGAGGAGAGACAAAAGGAAGAGGAAATGCATGGGCACAGACTTCCACAAGGATAACCTGAGATTAACCCTGCCTCTTGACTTAGCAGTGTTTGCCTTCCAGTGAGCCATCTGAAACGGTAAACCTTTTACCTTCCAAACACAGGAGAGAGGAAGCATTTTTACCCATGTGATTAGATTATCTGCACTAGATTATCCAAAGCACTAAGTTAGGTTTCCACTGTATTGCTATCTGTCAATGCTTTTTGACTTTCTAAGGAGAATAGAAGCTAATCGCACAGCTTTTGAATGGGAAGTGAAAGGATATTCATCACTGCAAATTTTTTGGAAAAAAAGCTCTTGAGTGCATGGGGTACCCACAATAGGAAATATTAATGCTCTTCACAAAAGCTTTGGACATTTAATACAGGATGCAAAGTTAGAATCAGGCTTGCAGTGGCAAAAGTTTTGTCAGATTTCTAGATCATAAATTAATATTGCTAGATCTCTGCAAGTTTGCTCTGCAGAGTGGTAGTCCTTCCTTTTGGATCATTTTCTATTGGACAAAAACATTTCTTGAAAGTTTCTTATGTACTAAGAGCTACCACTCTGAAAGTCCTTCAGCACAAGAGATCTGCAGCACCTTAAAACTTGGTGTGAGAGTATATTGACAAACGTACTCCTTGCCTAAGGCCTAGCTACTTTTACCATTCTTCCCCCCACTAAGAAAATATTTATCTTCATAAGCTACTAATTTCTTTTCTCAAATGGCTGCGGAACCGTTTCTTACTTCTAGTCAAAGAGTACAGCTGTTAAGACGCTGTAAGCATCTAAAAGAGGTGTAAAAAAATATGGGGGGAAAAAGCCCCAAACCGAGTAAGTCTGCTTGTATAGGCCAGGAAGCAAAACAAACCCAAAATGAAACTGTGTTCCATCTAGATAATGGTGGGGGAAGAGCTGGAGGCCTATCCTCCTGCACCCACAACTTAATTTGTTGAATGTCAGTAGTGTAAGATCTGTAGTGCTATAACAACTTTTCACAAGGTTCTTGGCAGGATTCTATAGAGGAGAAATGTCAGACAGGAAAAGGAAGAAATGAGCTTTTTGCTTGCTTTGTGGCTGATGCTGTCATTTTTACAGAGCTCAGAGGTAAAGTGAGAGATACCTGGCCACATTATATTTCCCTTGAACGCCTAAAACTCAACATAATGATGAGACAAAGCCCTTTCAGCTAATTAAATAGCAGATAATGTTGAAGAACTCCAGGACTGCTCAAAACTGAGTGAGGGAGGAGAAGGCAGCAATGTTTCAATGCCAATAAATGTGAGATGAAGAAAATCTAAACTGTGCAAACCTCATGCTGAGTGTGGAACTGGCAGGTGCAACTCAGGAAAGGAGACATGAAATAATCTCAGAGGGAGTCAGAAACTCATGGTTCACCACATAGCAGCCTATAGAATGCAAAAGTTGGGTAACATCCAATAGGTTATTGAGAACAAGATTTAAAAAGCACTTTTTTGCAAGACAAAACTTTGGTTTTACCACAGTACTGGTACTGTGTGCACATGAGGTCTCCGTAGCTCAAAAATGTGTCCATAGAAATAGCGAAGAGAGAGACAACTGAAGTGATCAAGGATATCATCTAGAACATCTGCCACCTAGGGAGAGGTTAAAAGGACTAGGACTCCTCAGTTTGGAGACATGTGGGCAACAGATAAGAAGCTATCATGCCCCAACTTTCTTTGCTGTTGTTCTCTCCCATGCAATAGACAAAGCACTTAAGAGTCTGGTGGAAGACTGACACTCAAAACTCCTCCTCTTCCTGTTTGGAAGCTGTTTTTTAAATTCAAACTTAAAGATCATACTTGATCTGTCCAATGAATGCTGAATTATTCACACAGAAAGCTCCAACATGGAAAAGATGCTGTTTCAGAATACTCCCTATTCCCAGGGCCAGAGCAATCAAATCTACTCTCAGCCATTATACAAGCTAGAAGGAAAAGGTGTTTGAGATCTGTGAAATCCTCAGCTGGACCTTTAAATCATTTGTAGCAGACAGAGAAAAAAAATGTGTCTGCTTCTTTTTCACAAAGGCATATTCACAAGTATGCATTGGAAACTTGTGAACATACCCAGGATGATGAAACCACCCCTCCCATATAGACATAAAACATAGCAGCTGAAACTGGATTTCCAGAGTCCCAGTCTAGCATTTTCACCAGTGACTGCCTTTAAGTCTTTATTAGTTTTTAGGTTATATCCTCATTGTGGTGCTTGCAGGCCATCTGTGTTACCTGCTGATAACTAATCAACTTAAGAGTGTAAGAAAATGAACTCAAAATTCTACAAAGTGTATTCCTATCCTTGCACCATTTCTTAAGCTAAACATAGAGCCTGGGAGAGATTTAGGTAAGGCAGTAGAGGAAAAGCAAATATCTGCTCCTACTCTTTTATGAGTAACAACATCACATTTGCTGCCAGACCTTCAGAGACCCAGGGAAATGAAAATGCAGCATTTTTACTTCATCTTTTATACTAAATACACTAAGTGGAATGAATTGGGTGTAATGTAGTAAAGATGCCTGATTGATGTAGGTTATAATTTAAAAACTCAGTTTTCTGCTTCTGAGTACACACATACTCACTAATTAACTTGAACAGACGCTTATAAGACTAGTTTTGACTCTGCCCATTTAATGAACAAAATCCAATCAACCACTCTGTTAGCGTAAATGGAAGATACATGTCTGCAAGAATGATAGACAACTGATTGCCATAGTGATTAGCATCACATGCCTCATGGAAAGCTATTTGGCATTCAGCTCTCACTGGCACTTTTTAAGGATTCATACAAGCCTTGGTATACTTTGCATTGGACGTGCAGCTGATTTAAATAAGAAGGCAACTTTTTAGATTTGATGACTGATATTTTCATTAAACTTTTGAATTTCTGTTTGTAAGAAAATGAATCATATTTCTCATACTGTTGTGGGTATTTTCAAGGAAAAAGTATATTTGGTTCATTCCATTAAAAAAAAAAAAATTATTATTTGTAGTGGTCCCAGTTGTTCCAAGCATTATAGTTGAGCTGAACTAACCTCAGGAAAGCTGTGCTGACTCACACTTAAGCAACCTAGTGATTTTATAGACTGTGTGCTCTATTCTGGAAGATTTCAAAGCCATTGTTTGCTTCAAATATCTAGACTGTAGAGACATCCAGAAATTAGATACATCATATGATCCCCTGGATTTAAAAAAAAAAAAAAAAAAAAAAAAAAAGACATTTTTAAAACACTGGAATAAATTTTAAATGATGAAAAAAAAAAAAAAAAAAAAAATTAAAAAA
>JAWWTY010000001.1:40168356-40179958 GCA_035222235.1 Margarornis squamiger
AGTTACTTATCTTCAGTTTCAATTAGGATGTTCTTTGGTATATCGCTCCATATTTTTAACGTATTACCTTGTTCATTATCAAACAAATTCCATTCAGATAACAAATAAATCTGGAAAGTTATTGCAAGAGGCTGCCATGCCTGTCACAGAATTGACTAAACTGTGGGCAAAGGTCCTCCTGGACAGCAGGGTTTTGGATCATCATCTCAGATTGGGTCAACAGATCCACATTGACTGTTTCTTCCATCTTGTATGGGTTTGCTTCAGCCCAAAAGAGTTGAGTTGCAAATAAATTCTATTTAATTCTGCAAGGTAGTATGAAAAACTTAAAGTAACTAGGAAAAACAAGCAATTCATATATTCAACTTACCCTGCAAATTCAAAGGAGGCAGGGTGAAAACCAGGAGGGAGGGAAATAACCTCTCAAGCTATAAAGGATAAAAGAAAAAGGTTTGAACTGTTCCTTAAGATCCTAAGGACAGGAACTGAGCTATCATTCCAGGAAACACAGCATACAAATTAAAACATTGCACTCAATGTTTTCAAAATCTGGGCTACCTCCACAGCAGCATTTAAATATAAATGCAAATTGTCAATTCAAAGAATATAGATATGAAACTGGGATTTAATCATAGACATGGTGCAAACAAGAGTGAGAAATTAATGCAGGTAAGTATAGTAAGAGACACTTAAAAACTGCCACTCTTCCAAAGTACCTAACTACCTAACTTTAAATCTTAGAAATTACATTATACTAGCTGGAGGAAGGAAAACAAAACAAAACCAAACCAAACCAAACAAAACAAACAAACAAACAAACAAACAAACAAAAAAGGTTCCAGCAAAGCAGGAATTAACTTAAATTTCCTGTCTGTCTGCTGAATTTGAAATGTGTCTGGGACATCCTTATTAAATATTAACAGAAGACACACCAGATACCTACAGGATCCTGCCTGCAAGCTCTCCTACCCTCCTTTCCTGTACATCTCCCTCTAAATTGCTCATGGAAAGGAGGCACCAATAAAAGGTTCCCTCATTTCATGGCCTCTTTCATGCCTGAAGGGTGAAGACAACTTCACTCACCAGTGTATCTGAACTGACTGAAGACAAAACCCTGACCTTCCTTCTGACCCTCAAAACCAGCACCAACCTGAGAGCTGCTGAGGAGCAGTGCTTCTGTTTGCTGTATTGCTCCTGCATACTCTTGCATGACCTGCTTTGGGAAGAAAAATGCCCACCCCACCCTAAAGCTTCAAAGGCTTCTGAATATTGAACCTGTTTGGAAGGGTTCACTTTTCATACTTCATAATACCTTCAAATGCTTTCATCATAACCCTGGAAAACACTTTCAGATGTGTTGCTTGAACAGTAGCTTCCCTGACTGTCCACTCTCAGAATAGCCCATGTGCAGCCTAAATATATTCATGTTTACATTATACATACATGCAAAAGAGAAATGTGCTACACTACTTCTCACTTAGCCAACATTTATAAAAGTGTTCAAAACTGTAAAAAGCAGCCACTGAATTTTAAAAAACCCTCTCTGTTTATGCGCAAAGGCATTCATTATATTTGAAATGTTAGTATATTATAAAGAGCTGAAGTTATAAGAGAATTTGGGCCAGTCTTAATTTACTCATTCACATAAATTATATTTTTGATTTTAGTGCTTGTAAAGAACTGAGCAGAAGCAGAGATGGAAAAGAACTATTTGGTGAGTGGGAGAATCTTCCAGTGAGATAGTTACCTTAAAGGGGAAAGTCAAAATACTGAGGGCAAAGTCATGAAAAAGGCAACATCACAGAACATTTCTTTGACAATGAGATCCATTAGTCATAAAAACAGTCTTCCAAGATGGTATTTCCGTACCAGTAAACATCTGAAATTAAATTAAAAAAGAAATAAACTGTATTGCAACATTACATAATACAGGCAGTCTGATGTTCACACAGAAATTTATAAAACCAAACAGTTTTTAAAAAGAATAAAAGATCACTCCAAGTACAAAGCATTATATTTTCCACTGGAAAAAAAAAATGAAGAAGACCATCTCTCTGCAGGCTCTTAAAAAAACATTCTATTCAGTTTTTTTTTTAATAACTCGATATGTTTCAAGTCAAACAAATTTTCCAAAGTAAGGTTACAGAAGAGTCTGAATGCTTGTGACTTCTTTTGCCTTTAGTTTTCTTGAACCTGTAGCTTTTATGACACTCACTGACTAAAACATAAACTGAAATATTTTCTTTACTCCAATACACACTAATAAAATCTGCATGTCTCACACCTTCAGACTGATGCTTCTCTCTGGTACTCAAGTTCAAACCGGGCATATTTCCTATTGTATTTTTCAGTTAAGCTGGACATACTCTAGCTAAAAGAAGTTTTCCATTCAGTTTTCTACTGTCTATATTTCAGCCCAGGTTTCCCCCATATACTACAGCAGCCAAGTAGGAGTTTGAGGCTTCTTTTTCCATCATTTGGTGGCTGTATCTACAATTCTCATTGGTTGTCAAGCACATAGGCAGGCATGTGCACGTGTCTCAAGTACCTAAATATCAGTTGACATTGTCATGATGGTTCCTTACCTTTCCTCGAATCCCTTTAAAACTGCATTCCTTAATGTCTGACATTACGGTTCCCAATTAAGCAAGAAGTGACAAGGATAGATGGTGACCTTTTACCAAGTGATTTTCCATACATAACATTCTGCATGAAATGTGAAACCCTGGCACCTGAATGAAACCTATCAAAAAGAAAGACTGTTCTCTTTTATGCTACCATTCTAGAGCGCTGTGCAAATGACTAGGATCTTTAAGGCAAAAGTAAAATCATAGTGTGTGACATTTCATTTTCATAACCTTTTCAGTCCATGAAAGTATGTTTTTAATGGTGTAATCCTTGTAAATTATTAATGATTTTGCTGAATATGACAAAATTTATAAGGCAGTATTCTCAGCATCATTTATAAGAATACTGGTTATGCGTACTGCAGGTATAGGGAGGTAATTGTAGCAGAAAAGTGAAACAGTCAAAAAGATATGTAAAATAAGCTGTGATTTGTATATCACTGCATTATGTTATTAACTTGAAAAATAGTTCTGCTTCAAAGGAAATGTCAGTGAGCTTTGCAAAGTTTTCCAATAAGGCTCAATTCTGAGTAATAATGAACCTATGTTAGGCAAAGATGATTTTTCACAAAGAGGAAAATTTTAAATTATCTGTCTTGTACTTTGAGCATCTTTTACGTGAACCTTGTTAAGATCCTAAGTATATATCCTTTAATTGGATGAAAAGGCCTCTGATGCATAAGTAAAAGCAAACAGGTTTCAAGCACATAAAATCAGTTCAGGAAAACATTTTCTGGTTTTACATAAAATGGTAAAGTTCATTTCAATTTAAGAAAAAAGTCCTCTTCTTTGCTAATTATTCCACTTCTACTGCTTTGTTTTATTGCTTGATGGTTTAAGAGAGTTAAGGGTCTTACCAGTGGTGATGTGTTAAAAATTATTCTTTTTAAGGTAGAAGCCTGAAAATTCACTGCACACAGACTTATTTCTGCCTTTTTTTGTACCTTTCCACCACTCCTTTGAACATGTAGCTTTCTGTAACATCACATTCTGGTGGCACATGCAGAAGGTACAGAGTATAGAAATTATATTAATCTACAAATCACACATGAGATTGTAAATGTATTTAAAAATTCCAAGCAATTCATGCTGGGATATCCTTGGTTGGTATAGCTCTCTATTTCTAAATGAGTGGCATAGGAAGAAGAACTTATTTCTAGTCCTTGAGTGAAGTGACTATCTTAATGCTGGCTGAGTCAAATAAGCTTGCCTTCAGCTGTTTCCTATAAAAAGATGAATTGTTATAGTAGTATTCTCCACAAGAACAGACACAAGAGTAGAGGAGTGAGGAAGGAAATATTTTCAGGTAGTCCCAGCAGAATGTAAAAATGCTCCTCTAGAACTCTGTCATGAAAATTTGTGGGGAGCAGGGGGAGAGAGGGAAATAGCAGCTTATCTATGAGCTGGGCAAATATAACACAGTCTGTGAAAAGACAGCATTTTGCCCTGTAGACTCTAAGGCGTTTGGATCACAATCTATTGTTAGGAATCCCAGAGACAATACTGAATGAAGAAATAATGGTTTCCTTAAAAATAGACACAGTTTGCTGTGTATCATTTTTGCAAAAAAAAAGGAAGTATTTATTTGTAATGCAGATTGAGAGTTTTTGATTGAAAGCCTAATATACACTTATTCATTCCCACAAGTATTGCTGACTTGTTAATATTCACATCAGAACCTGATGCTCATTAGATCTTAGAGGCCTTGAAATGAGTCTCGCCAGTCTCATGATGCTTAATTTAGATGTACAGACATTTTCAATTTTTTAATTCCATAGCTTTATGCTTATTCAAATCTTTTATTTAATTTTTCTGCAATTACTTTTCAAGTTAAAGAAACAAATAGTTCAATTTAGTATAAAGATAACTTTGTTTTTCAAAAACATAGCTCTTTAAAATTTACTGTTAATTCATAGCTCAAAGTAAACTAGATTCAGTAATGATCCTATTTTAAAGTTAAATTGCTTTCCAGACACCTGATACAATGAAATGGAAAGATATATTGTAGTCCTTAAGAAAATCGTTGGAAAAATATAGCAGTTTTACACCAAGGGAAGGTGAGAGTACTGACTAAGCACTGGTTTCAGTTAGCCAGAGGAGCTCTGAGAGCCAACAACTCAATCAAAATGGTTGTTTGTTCAGTGCATGGAAAGAGAAAAGGGGACAAAAAATAAGACTAGCAAATGAACTTTTCATTCAACTTAAAATCTTTATAAATTGTGAGAGAAAATCAAGATCTTTCTGTTCTTTCACATCAACGTTATTACAATATGGAAAAGAAGCTTGTTCTGTTTATAATACCAGAAGCAGGTTGCTAAAACCTTCGCGGTCATTGTTCTTCTTCCAAGATGTGGTCCTGATTATGTGGTGGATTGCTTCCTGCATAATTAAACACTGCCTTGAGAAGATGACTTCTACTCTTCTCTCTGCTTTGGAGCCATGCTACCGTGGTATCAGGGAATATAGACTTTATTATGAAATTCTCCAGAAAGTAGGATCGTGCAATTTGCCCTGATATGAGTGGACACCTCTGAAAATTTATTCTGTTCATTGTCACTCCTTTCAAGCATTCTAATTCTTGTGTTTGTGGCCTTTGCTCATGAATTTCCTCATCTTTGGAAAGTTAACAAATTCAAATCACGAGGAGATCTAATTTTTGCACAGACTTTTTTCCTTTCTGATCATCTAAACATAACTGGCTGGCATTTTCTCTGCATAAATTGTACTATCTGTGAGATATTTTTACAAGGGAATTAAGCTATTGTTGCATGACTTTTAATGCTAATAGTTCAGATAGGAAGAATTAAGCCCTGATTTTAGGTCAATAGTTAACAATCTATTAAATCAAGTATTTGCAATAGCAGGAACTGGAACTGATGTACCAGATAATCTAAGCATTTCAACTCACAGTCACTCCTGCTCCGTGACAATAAGGTCACTTCCCCTTGACCTAATACATTTTTGGTATAGCCACTAGAACAGGAAAGTACGTGCTCATAGTAACTTATACCTGAACAAGGATGAGGTAAAAATTGGTTTTATCCTCATTGGCACTGTAGTAGGTTAAGTACAAGGGGACCGGAGAGGAAATACAATTTGTGATGTTAGATAAAATAGGCAAGAACATAAAAAGATTCAGTGGCTGGAAACTGAAGTCAAACAAAATCAGATTAGGAGCAAGATACATATTTCTAACAGCAAGAATGAACAGCAGATCTATTGCTGTCACATGGACTCTCTACTAGAGAGAAGCAGCTTGCTTAAAAGCCTACCACTAGGTAGGCAGATACAGCCAGAAGTTAAGGTTTCAATGCAGAAAATTCTTTTCTTCACAGAAAATTAAGATGGAGTAGACAGGGTATTCTCATCTGTTATGACAACCTGTAATCTGTGTAAACCACGAAAAGCTGCAAACCCCCTATTTCCATGTGCAGAGCGCTGAGGTGAAAGAGAAGACCAGCAGATCTGCCTTCCCAGCAGGAACAGCAGAGCTGTACTGCCCTAGGCAGAGCATTTGAAAACACAGCTTCAACTATTTCAGCATTTAAGACTGACTTTAAATGTTTTCCAATACAATTTTACCACATAAATAAGTAGAAGTGTTCTCGCATTTATAAGCAGTGTGTGCTAATTATATGGGGGAAATTCCCAGAATACTAAAGCATAAGATATGTCCAAGGTTCACTATTTAAGGTAAGAAAAAGAGGTTTTTCACTAATTAAAACAGCAAGGGAATAACAAAAACTTTATCTCAGAACAGAATGTAGGAGAAAAATAGCCAGGCATTTTACCCTTAGAAAGATTTGTTTAAGCACTTCAAGCCATTTCAGTGCTAACAGGTCTCATTTCCCTGATGTAATTAGTAAAGGAAACAACAATTACCTGCAGGTTCATTAAATAAATCAGCACTGTTGCTCATTGTGAAGTTAATGATCAGTGGTGCAGATGATTGTTAAGGACATGGTTAGTACAGTTGATATTCAGCAGCAGCACTTTACTAAAGAGACTATTACTCTGCTTCAAACTTTGGCATTCAAACAAATTTTTTCTGCTTTCCCATTTAATAACTGAAATTATTCTAACTGGAATTGAGTTTTGCAGCTTAATTAAGATAAAGATTTTTCACAGTGCAATAAATTAGCTGTCTTATATCTGTTTCTATAAAACAGCTTTTGCTCACATACATGTCATGTAACTCAGATCCACCAGCACCATAATGCTGGTACTCACTGTTGTGAAACCCCCAATTTAATATAACTTAAGGAAATCTGGACCCATCAGAATATTGGACTTCTTTGCCAAGAGAGAGCCTCTCACAGAGCAATTTCCATTCAAAGCTGCCTGTGAATCTCTGTCTCATCCTGGTTTCTGACTTTGTAATGTTCCACCTGGACTGCAATAAAGCAATATACATAGGCATGAAAGCCTCTGCCCTTTGAGGAACACATCTGAACTGTTCTTACACTTCTATACTAGGTTCCCCCAGAATCTCAGGTTCACTTTAATGCTTTCGGTCCTGATCTTCAAGGAGATTGATCACACGAGTCCACTGTGTGCATATATATAATTTGTATTAAAAAGTAATCCAAGACTTCTGAGGAAAAATAGTGGTGAGCAGCTCTATTTCTCAGAAGGAAAAAAAAATCAAAAAATCAAACCTTTCTACCGTAAAAGCAGAACTCGGTTATAACAGATGTCCTCTGAGAATTTCCTGAAACAGGGATTGAAATTCTACAAGAACTAGAGCACAGGTAGCTTCATCATCTCTGTTCTAATTTCATATTTCTTGCCTGTTTCCACAAGAATAAACTCAGAGCAGCTGGGTATATACAAACTTCTATCACCCTAAGGTATCAGCATGCCATATTTTTCTTAATATTCTATTCCCAGGGAATGTGACATACTGATGTGTAATAACTACTGGCATGAGTTTTATAGCACGGTACTGCCATTGCCCTTTCAGCAGTCTTTCAGCTATTTGAGAAAGATCCCCAAGAAGTTCCATCAATAAGAGGGTTTTTAAGCATTTTGTAGCTCCCTCCTATGTTATAAAAATTGTTTAATATTAAAAATTAATTAGTGGCAGTTACTGCCTTGTGCCATGATGTTTTGATCAACCCTTTTCCCCTCTGGTCAGAGGACTTTACCAGGACTTTGTAACAGAGGAATAAATGTTCCCCATTACCTTGGCCACGTTTAACTAGAACACAGCAACAGACAGACTTTGTCTTGCCCCTCGAGGAGACAGAAAGCCAAGCAACATTGGTCTGACAGAAGTCTGAGAATAAGAGGGAACCTCTCTCCTAAACTGATCTGTTTCATAATTATTTATTTTTGTTACACAAGTGTTAAAGAGCAATCAAAGCCAAGGTTTCATTTTACACGGCCTTTATGTAAACAGAGTAAGGTTCACTAAGTGTCCAAAGAGCCTGGAAATCAAACAAGAGTTCACAGTTTCAATTAGCATGCTTCAAATTATGGAGGTATTTTCTTTTGGACCTGGCCTCTAGGTAATGTAAATACCATTGTCATGTAAATTAATACAAAGTGAGGAAAGAGAATAAAGCTAGCAAGTCAGTGTAATATAAACAGTTATCTCTAAAATTAATGGCTTCAGGTATAAGGATCTGTTTAAAAATCAAACATAAATCACAAATAAATAAGAGAAAAAAAATTAATGGGCTTTCAGAATTTTTCTCAGTATACTCAGCTGCAAAGTGGCAGGACATCCCCAGTCCAGGTAAACAAATTGCACTGCACATCAAAATAATAACACATCATTTTAAAACCCACTCTATTCAGAAGAAGCTCACTTGCTAGATTTATGAAAAGAAATATTTCACAAACACCAGACATTCAGCAAATATTAGTTACTCTATTTATTTCCACTGCAGTTTGAGGTTATTCAGCTGGCAGTTGCTAAGGGAACAGCCTTCATTTAGTTCAAGTGTTATCAGAACTAGAATACCATTCTGTAAGAGGTAAGTCTGCAAAAAAGTAACTTTGAATCTGAATAAATGAGCAAAATATATATATATGTATGTGCATACACGAACTCAGAGGTGAGGGGTAGATGGCATTAGATCAAATGAGTTTAAACAGTTTGTTTAACTACCAGATTTTCTCATCTGTCTCTTACAGAAAATGTATGAGAATAATCTCAAAGAATTCTCAACCTTTTCTGTAAATATCATCATCTGCAAACAGTTGCATGTTAGGCCATTGCTGGAATACAGGTTCCTTTTTGTTGAAGAAAGCATTTCAACTCAACAAGTTTTGCAAACCAGGAGGTGATAATGATGTGGTACACACTCAAAGGGCAGCCCAGGCTAACAGGAAAGCTAAGCTTTTGAACGATGAGTTTGCCAACATCAGCAAGAGAGAGTCAAACCTCCTACATGTTCCACTGTTGTTAAGCTGAAAAAATGTTAAGCCTCAAGTCATTAAAAACAGACTTTAAAGCATGTTCAGGCAATATTCTTTTCTTTTCTCTCCTAGAAGCCTGGAAGTCTCAAATTAAATTAATACACTTGAAATCTCTTCTCTGGATCTTTTACAGCTTTTCCTGGGACCCGGCATCCCAACAGACAGTGAGGATTACCCCTCAAAGTAGCTCCTATAAGCATTTTTTCTGATGAGTAAACTAAGTTAAAGCATGATTCCTAAAGGCTTGCAGAAATCACTGTAGAGGAAAATTTCCCTCTTGAAAAACTGGCTGCCTGCGTCTGCCAGGGAGAACAAGAGCCCAGACAAACCATGTGGACAAACTAAACCCAGCAGAGTGTTAGAACTGTTATTCCACAGCACGCTGGTGTCTTCTAGTAATTTTATTTCAGGGAACAGTTGTCACAAGCAAAGATGACAGCCATTGCTCTTCACCCACAGTGTACAGCATATAAAAATGCACTGAACCTGATACCAAGCAGCCTATACTACCCATTTGTTCTCTAAATCCCTCTGTCCTTTCCTAAGGTCCAAAAGCAGCAATTTTCCAGGAGGCCCAGGACAACCTAGCAGCTAAATGGTCCCAATATACCCGAAGGTAAACTGTGCTCTTAGAAAGATTTCCTTCAGCTGAAATGAACAGAGCTGCAAGGTATCTTATAGACTGCAGTCCAAATCCCAAGGTCTTTACTCATAGGTTTTCTGTTTCTGCTAACACTAGAGTGGAGTTCTATACAGGTTTCCTGGGACAACAGTTTGTGTAACAATGAAAAATACATAGCATAACCAAAAATATTCCATTATTATTTGTCTTTCAGGAAAAATGTAAGGATGGAAGTTTTGGGATCCAAAATGCACTTGTGAGAGGTAGCCTCCAAGAACAATCTCCTGTCAGGACCAATCTTGTTCTACTCGTTTTGGATTTCACTTTGTTTTCTTACAAAAATAAAATGAAATTACTGTTTCTAAAGTGTTTCCATCACATTTCAGTGTAATGAGTAATCCTTCCTCTTCATTTTTATTGGGCATGAAAGAATAAAGAAAAAATTAAAACCTGCACATCAATCAGAGCAGACAGCTATGGAATTGTCAGAAGGAAAAATGATTGTGGCATCCCTACACTGTGCTTTGCTTGCACTGTGCAGAATACTCCATCAATTTTGGAAAATACTTTCAATTTCACTGAAAGATAGCAATGTCATAGCTGGTCCTCAGCTGATGTATTGGAAATGTGTTTCCTTAAGTTTTATAAATCCTGTCAGGAATTTTAAGACCTCTGCCTACATACACAAGACATCAGGAGGAGCATTATGCAGCTACCTTCATATTTACAGTATGTTTTGAGTTATTTCTATGAAGTAGCTTGGAGTGAGGAAAACAACACAAAAAAGCCTTCTCTGAAAAATCAAAAGAAGCACAATATGGGAAATAATATATATATGTATAAATATATCAAGTTTAAGAATGGGGAGGGAAAAAAGAATTTCATTATGTGTAAACCATATCAGCCTGATGCAGTTTGCCTGACACTTGCAAAATTTACATTGTTTTCTACAATACTATTACATTACTCATCAAATTAACAACTTGGATCATCATGGGACCTTTGTATGCATATGGAATTAGTGCATTAGTGACAACAGAATAAAAGTCTTGAATTCTCTACTTTTAAATTGAGCTACCTCCTTACCTTTTATGAGTGTGATTTATTGAATGATCACCAGTGCACAGAAGCTTTCCTTGTATTGCCTTCCGTGCTTCATTAGGAAATTCTCTATAGGCAAGAGAGGTTTTATTATCACTGACAAGGAACGTGGTAGCACAAAGATTGCTAGATAAATTCCAGAGGCACAGAAGATGCTGTATACCTGAAATGCACCATTGAGAGAGCTGGGAGGGGTTGCCCAGCCTGCACCTGCCTCCACCACATCACAGATGTTGTCTATAAGTTAAAGCTGTCCATGGCCTTCTAATGCAGTAGTGGAAAAAAGCTGCACTTTATTGTATTCTCTCAGTCACTTCAGTTGCTGAAAATTCTAGGAACATAGGCCACAGATCAAATTATACAAGGTGGTTTTAGGTGCTTTGTGTACCCTGTGCAAGATCAGGATGGGAGAAAGGCACAAGCAAAAGGACAGTCACAAAGACTTGAGCACAGTGAAAAATGACTGCTGTGCCAACTGTAATGGTTTGGGCTGAGATAGTTAATTCTCTCCATGCAGCTGGTATGGGGCTGCATTTTGGATTTGTGCTGCAAAAAGTGTTAGTAACACAGGGTTGTTTTAGCTACTGAATGCTGAGTAAGTGCTGAGCAGCACTTACACAAAGTCAGGGCCTTTTCTGCTGCTCACCCCATCCCACCAGCAAGGAGGCTGAGGGTGCACAAGTTGCTGGGAGGGGACACAAGCAGGACAGGTGACAATGGCATCATGCTTACCACATAAACGTGGGGGAAGGGGAGGGGAGGGGAGGGGAGGGGAGGGGAGGGAAGGGAAGGGAAGGGAAGGGAAGGGAAGGGAAGGGAAGGGAAG
>JAWWTY010000001.1:40180058-40224217 GCA_035222235.1 Margarornis squamiger
GGGAAGGGAAGGGAAGGGAAGGGAAGGGAAGGGAAGGGAAGGGAAGGGAAGGGAAGGGAAGGGAAGGGAAGGGAAACCGATGTTACACATGGTGGAGCCCTGCTTGCCTGGAAATGGCTGGACACCTGCCTTCCCATGGGAAGTGGTGAGTGAATTCCTTGTGTTTCTTTGCTTGCATGTACAGCTTTTTCTTTACCTCAAACTATGCTTCTCACTTCTGCCCTTCCAATTCTTTCCCCCATCCCACTGGGGGTCAGTGAGCGAGTGGATGTGCGGGGCTGAGTTGCCAGCTGGGATTAAACCACATCTACAAAACCTTTACAGATAAAGTGAAATAGACATACACAATAAAGAATTAAGTTATTTAATTTCAGTCTTTTTAAAATATAATAATTCTTTTTTTTTTCATTGCAAGATTTTGAAAATCAATTTTAATATCTATGGATTTGAGGAAAGGGTAAATGAAATTATTTTTCCTCTAACAAAACATTTCAATCTCATTAGGAAGGTAAAAATGTGAATTCTGCACAGGCCCCAAAATATTTCTTATGCAGCTAAAAAATATAACATTCAGTTATTTGCATAACATCCTCTTTTCTTTCCAAACTTAAACTTTTATAGTCTTACTGAATACTGTTAAACACATGCAGAATGTCGTGCCAGAGGCTTTAATTTTAGTGCAGTTGAAATCACATAACAGGAGGAGTCACTTTTGCGGTATGACATTTTTAGTGAATTCTATGAACCCTATTAGTGACACTGCATACTCTAAACTGATAGTTGTTGGCATAATTTCTTGTATTTATACATAGAAAAATGCAATTCTTCTTTTGGTGTAGTTTCCTTAGAGATTAGATGTATTGTTCTACACGCAGCCTACAGATATACATAAATAATAATTTGAAAATATGAAAGTATTAAAGACAAATGCTAACAAAGATGTATCAAATGTTTAATTATTGGTAATTTAAAATGTTAAATATTTGATCATTTAAAAAAAAAAAAAATTGAAATGTCTGTATTATGAAGCCACTACTGCACCTATCTTTAGATGTGAAAACTCATACCAAAGAGTTTATTCAAGAATTAGAGATGAAGTCTGCCTTTGTATTTGAAGTTATGCCCTTTACCACCCTTCATAATAGAAAGTATGTTTTCTTACAAAATGATTGCATCAAAGTAGTCCTTAAAGTTAGAAAGGTCACTAAGCAATTATTGACCAGGTGATCTCTGGCCTGGAAAATTAATTTGAATTTTATATAAAGTTAAAATAAGGAGGTTCCATCTAAATAATTTTGCTTACTGTTCCTTTACCTGTGGCTAATTGCAATTAAATACTTGTCTGTGAGGCCCATGTATCAACTAAAATTGAGTGGTAGTATTATAATTGAAAGTTTTCCACTGCTTTGTCTGATTCCACTTTTAAATTACATTATGATTCATATCTAAGCTACAGTCAAGTCCTATTACTCTACTCAAACTAAATGAATCTTCTATCTTATGTTTTGCTCAATGGACACCCCAGTTTTGTCTTCCTATAGGGAGTTCAACAAAGGAAGTTGAGACTGTAGAAATTCAAGCAAAGAATTGAAAAATGTCAATATACTATAACTCTGTTTCATGGCATTAAGCCCTGGTTCAGGAAATACATTGTTCTTGTCCTCAACAATTACCTGTAGTCTATTTGCGTTCAATTTTTCTATACGCTGTAAATTGCCTAGGTGTCAGACGTTAATTAGGTCTACTGTTCAAGCAGACAATCATCTTAAATCCATCATACAAGACAAATATGTCCCCTGCAGTAGTAAACAGTAAACAAACTAGGAAAAAAAGCCCCAAATCATTACAAATATAGACTAACTCTTTCTCACAGGAGCCAGAACTAAACAATGATTATGTCATATATGGGCGTAATAATACACATTGTTCTTGCATTTTTCAGTGTTGATGTATCTGATATCAATGAGATGTAGTCCCTAGAGAGTAATTCTGTAAAAAGACAAGTTAGTAGCTTCCCATGTTTTGCTGTACTAGGTGTTGTACTTATATATACATATGTACTGTAAAATTTACTTCATTGGTCTTCTAGTTCCATTTAAATTGCTCAGATTAATACGGTTTTGCTAATCCAGGGCTTTTTGGGCAGAACTGTATAAAAATTATAAAATATTGACAAAATATGAAAATAGGATTACAACAGTTCATTATATGGAAAAAGCTGTTGAGAGCACTTTTGTGGGTATATGTGGGTTCCCAAGATGCCTCTTCTCATCCATACTAATAAAAAATGGTGAATCCAAAAATTCTTTCATGAAGTTAATTCTTTACCAATTAAAAATTATGAACTGAGCAAATGAGTGACATTAAAGTAGAACTGAAACTGAAGTTTTGTAACATTTTCAGAGATAAAGTAGAAAGAGGAGATTTCCTTACTATTCAAATTAACTTCTGTGTCAAGATCTCTTGCTCCATATCTGTTGCTTTTCTTTGAGAGGTAGATCTTGACTCACTACTAAAAATCCTGAAAACACCAATTTCAATTCCTTGGGCAGATGAATAAGCATCAGGACAAATTATAGTTCTATTTTTCACACTCTGGATTCTACTTACAATACTGTAATTTAAAATCAATATTAAACTTGATTTACTTTTATTATTTGGGATTCACATTTCAATTGCTCTGAGGCTTCCCTTGGGATTAGAGACATATTCTGCATGGTATCAAAGCAGAGATAAAGGCGTATCTTCAGATCCAGACTGTCTATACTTCATGCATAGCATGTGCACTGTAACCCCTAGAAATCAGCCACCATCATGACAACCCACAGTACATTATTTAGGAGTTTAAGGATACATCTACGTTACCTTTTTAATCTGGATTGGGAGTGAACTTCTGAACTGAATCTCCTGATCATATTAATTTAATGCTCTTATTTCTCACCTTGAAGCAGTATCAAAGCTCACAAATTAAACTCCCTTCAGATTTAACTAATTCAGCATTTGCACTCATATCTGACCCAAACTCCACTAACATATAAACACACCATGTGGCCGGTTTAGAGCTAGTCCAGAGTAAAAAATGTGTAAGCTAATTTTCTACAGACTAATCTTGGCCCTGTAATTTCTTCTAGCAGAATCAACTTCCCCTTTGCCTACTTTTTCATCAGGCTTTCAGGACTCTCACCCCTGTTTATATGGTATTTAAGCAAATATGTAAGGGAAAATAAGGAAGACAGGTATGTCACAAGGCTGATACTGAATTCATAATTAAAGAGAGAGGATCTAACTCCCATACATATGAGCAATATATACAATATACCTAGAGCCACCTTTCAATTAATCTTTCCAAAACCATGAATACAGATCTAAAATTCAGCTGGTTGTGTGTTTTTCTGATAATCCTTTGCTGTAATTTCATGTTTTCTATATTAATGTTTTCTTGCTTATTTTCATAAAAAACAAAATGAAGCCAACTGCTCTCAATGTAGAGAACATTAGACATTCAGCTTCATTACTGTGGTTTGTTAAGATACATTTTCAAATTCCATATAATAGCTCCATGGAAATAATGCCTTATCAGGTGTAGCAAATGCCACAGGGACTAGAGCTGATGAGTACAAAAATACTGAGAAAGAGAAAAGAAACCAAGACTCTCTGGGGAGTGAAAAAAGATGAAACAAGAACTGAAACAGTAAGTCCTAAAATAAAGTCAAGAGGGCATGCAGAAGCACCCAAGGGGATGAGCCAGTACACGGGAGTGTGAAATGAAAGACACTGATTTAGCAGACTGGAAGAAAGTATCAAAAAAAACAGGTAGAGCCTCATACAGCTGAAATACCAAAGAATTGATCAGCTAGACAAAGATAAACCTGTGACAGTGAAAAGAATCTCATACACACAAACACACACAGACACACAGACATAGACAGACAAGACAGATACACACACACGCAAACACAAAAGAGCGAATATTGTTTCATATTAAAGCCAGGATGTCCTTATAACACATTGATGTTTGTGAAGTTCCCATGGGAATCCTTTAAAAGTGTGGTCACTGTGGGATACCACCATCTTACAGATAAGGTGCGTTTTATTCTAATATTTGAACCTGTAATTTTGAACTGAAGGCCTAGGTTCAGTCCTAATTAATAACTATCACATGAATGCTTCAGCTATTCATGGGTAAAATAATTCAATCTTTAACCTCAATTCTATATCACAGATGTGTGTTGATCACAGTTGGTTTTTGGATGTCAAAGGTCATAATAAACAGCAACATTTTTTGTAAGATTTTTTAGCACAGCATTTACACAGTCTCTATCAATTCTCCAACACAAAGCACCACATACATAGTAAAAAAAAAAAATAAAAAGGGAAAGGATAGGACAGATGAAAATTGGAATAAATGTGTCACCTTTTAACAGAGTACCCAGTGTCACTATGCTTAAAGCAGAAATTAAGAATTACTAGTCAACCACACACCATACCCAAAAATTCATGTAAATCTCAGGCCAGGAACAAGCAAAGGTGCCAAAATATTTAAGAAACATGTAGCTTTATAGAACATATTGTACTGCACAGAATTGTAAGTATATGAACTCCTATCTGTCTTTATCTCCAGGAGGGACAAAATACAGACTTGAGCAGAGATTAAATGATATTGCCCTCCTGATTCTATGTGTAATTGTAGCATATTGCCATAGTTCCTGCTGGAGTCTGGAAAGAGATACAACATAGAGAAACTTTAGATCCATCACATTTATGCTCAGCTCCCCATGCTGTCAAGCATAGGACTCCAATCTGTTCTTTGTTCAGGAAACCTTTAGTAGTTGTGGCAGGTAAGATAATCACACGTCCAATTTTTTTCAGGCACATGGAAAAGATGAGTAAGTCTGGTTTGCGCTCATCTGTTAAAGGTAATCCCAGCATGTGCTCAGTGCCCTAGACATTCCAGTTATCAGAGAAGTCTATCAGATATTTTATCCTTTCCCCATCTCTCTCATGTAATTTGGATCAAAGAAAACAACTTCTTGTTTATTTCTAATATCAGACAGAGGCCTGATTTTTGGTCATATCATCAGGGCAAACCTAAGAGCAGTGAGCACAACACTACACTCCAGGTAACATACTTAGCAACACTGTTCCAGAGAAAATCCTTTGAAAATCATCTTAATGTGGACTCATTGTGACAGTTACTCTAGTGAATGGATCCTGGATGAATGTTACAGACAGGGCTGAGTTCACTGGAGAATTACCCAAACCCAACTATTTAGATTGACTGTGTTCCTGTTTCGTTCGGATTTGAGTTTCTTACTGTATTGTTCTGCTTTCTCTTCTGGAAAGTGTCATATGCTTAACATCCTAAAACAATATGAACAACTATCAGGCACAATTAATAATACAATAATGAAAAATAAAATTAGAGAGAGAGGGGGCATGTGCATGTGTGAGCATAAACGGAAGACATAAATGGAGGAGACAGCAATGTCACAGTGAAGAGGGAAAGAGGTAATTGAACTTAATGGAGACTGAAGAAGAAACACGGATTCTGTTACTCAAAGAAATTACAGTGGCTGTATGAGGACATTACCATGACATCACATACAATGGAAACCTGAGAGACATTAGCCACTGAGTGAGAATTACTCACATGATCTCTGTTGCCTAATACTATGCACAAGTTATGCCAGATAGTTTGTGCATAAATGAAAGAAAGGAACTTCTGTTACCATAGATATATGGTTCTACGTAGTAAAACCATGCTCAATAGGAGTCACCCTCTAAGGGCTGTGTCTACTCCATAGCTTACCTTACAGTCGATTATTTCTACAAGAATTTCAGAGGTTGCTATCTACTATAATTATTAGTTCCAGAATGAAATGTGCTCACCTGGCAGGTTAGAAAGCCCACAACAGTGGAAAGAGCAGTTATGTCAAACAGGCATTCTCAGTTTGATTTGGATCACTGGTGATACAGCACCCCTAATTCGTTCATTTGAAAACCATTTCTCTCCCTGTTTTTCCCCATGCGTAAGCATATAGGCACTGCGACATCGAAGAACTAAATCACTCAGTAAGTAAAGCCCAGAAACAAGTACAGTAATATTATTCCAGCACAATTTTAATCCTTTCATTTATATGTGTATGTGTCCCTCAGTTCCTCCCACACTTGATCATGGGGGATTCATCCTCCACTTAACATTTGTGGAGTTGTGAAATGAATTAAGGTTTCTCCTGCTCATTCATTATTATCATTAGAAAATTAAATGAAAATGTATCTTTCCGCAAGTCGTAAATGGTCATTTCGTAACACTTTACTTCAGGAGAGCAATTTTCTGCTTCTCATTCGTAACCAGGCAAATCACTTTCACAAACTAAACAGCAGATCTATAAAATAAACTTCTATGCTTCACAGTGTTTGGGCTAAGTAACTAGCAGTTAAAATTATGGACAGAGAAATAAATTTGCACAAATCAGACTGCAGGAAAATGGCAAATAACCATTAAAGAAAATTAATAGTCATAAAACAATTTCATAAAATAAAATGCCAAGGGTATAATGGGGATTAAAAATTGGGAGCTCTATCATAAAAATATTTAGTACTTGATTCTCATCTTCTATATCTTAGCTTCTCATCTGATGCAATTGTATGAAAGTAAGTTCTGTGTATTGGGTTTGTGTAGCAAGGTATTGGTAGTGGAGGTCTGCAGGGATGGCCTTTGGAGAAGACATCAGGAGCTGTCTCCATGTCAGGAAGAGGCTGCCCATGGAAATTTGTGCATGCCCTATCCCTGGAAATGTTCCAGGCTAGTTGGATGGGACTTTGAGCAATCGGATCTAGTGAGTGGCATCCCCACCCATTGCAAGTGGGTTGGAACTAGATGATCTTAAAAGGTCCCTTCCTACCCAAGTTGTTCTATGCTTCCATGTTTCTGTGTCTGATGGAGCCAGTTCCAGCCAGCTCCAAGATGAACTTGCCACTGCCCAAAGCTGAGCCCATTAGCAACCATGATGGTGCCTCTGTGATAGCATATTTAAGAAAGGGTAAAAACTGCTGTGCAGCAGCTGGCAGAGAAGAGGGAGATTTTGTGTCAACCCTGCAGACAGTGAAGAATGAGGGGGAGAAGGTGCTCCAGATGCCAGAGCTGGGATTTCCCTGCAGTAGGACAAGACTGTGATATGAAGGTCCATAGTGGAGCAGATGTCCACACTGCAGTCCATGGAGTACTCCATGATGGAGCAGGTGGACATACTCTGAAGAATTTTCAGCCTGTGTAGATCCCAGGCAGGAGCTGTGTCAGGAACTGTGGCCCGTGGAGAGGAACCCTTGCAGGAACAATCCACTCCTAAAGGACTGCACCCCATGGAAAGACCCCTTTGCTAGACCATTTCTTGAAGAACTACAGGCCATGAGAATGACCCGTGTTGCAGAAATTAGTGAAAGACTGTGTGCTGTGAGAGACACCCCATGCTGGAGCAGGAGAAGAACAGGAGGAGGAAGGAGAGGCACAACTGACTACAAACTCCATTCTTCCCCTATGTCACTTGGGGGGAAGAGGTGGGAGAGTCAGGAGTAAAGCAGCCTGAAGTGGGGTGGCAGGAAGGTGCTTTTAGTTTTTTTGTATTTCTCAGTATCCTACTCTGTTATTGACAATAAATGAAATTAATTTCAAAAAAATCATCTCTTTCGCCATGACTGTAACTGGTAAGTGGTTTGCATGTCCTTTTCTTAACTCATGAGCTTTTTCATTGCATTTTCTTTCACTGTGCTGTTGAGAAGAGGGAGTGATAGAGCAGCTTGGTGGACGCCTAGCAGCCAGCTAAGATCAGCTACCACAGTGCTGCTATACCAGTACAAAACTGGGGCAAGTTGAAAAAAAAAAAAAAGAATGTGTTTTTCATTGAAAACAAACATTTGAAGATAGATACAGCTCAGCTTTTTTATAGAGACATTCTGTGATTTGAATTCCAGAGCTTTACAAGCTCTAAAACTCTGCTAACAAAGCATACAGTCCAAAGCACTTCAGTATCACTGAGGCGGAATGTTTTTCATCATTTTTGTTACATGTGTTTAATCTGAACAACCTGTAGAAGAGCCTGTACAGAATGATTATGTTCCAAAGTTAAAAATATAGAGTTAAACACATAAAGTAGATGCCGTGAACCGTCAGTGTTACTGGAGTGACTCAGCTCTGCAGAAGGGGCAGTCTCATTACATCCCAGTCAGAATGGCAAAGTGGAACAGAGTTCTGCAGTTTCAGGGCCAAAATATCGCCAGAGTAGGCAGAGAGGGTGATTATACATTTTTTCCATTCAGTGCAGAAAATTCACTCATGAAGGTCAGTACTTTCATAATTTTCCCGCAGAGACTATTAACACTGTGGCTAATGAGAGCCTAATTTGTTGCATCTGAAAGAACTTGAACCACAAGTGAGTGACTGCAGCAGCCACTGAGCGTTGACTCCCACAAGAGGATGTGAGTGACTGATGACAGGACTGCAGGAGGTGCTTAAAACTAGAATAGAGAAGGGGTTGTCATACACTTACCCTCAGCTTTCCTTTTATTGTTTGGTTAGATTAAACTCCATCCCACTTATTTCACTGATTTAAAGTAGTTCCCTTAATCTCCTCTACAGCTGTCTTTAAACCAGTTTTCTATAGAAAGCCCATTTACACATTATAAATAAGTGCTGTCTACTTATAGTTATATTCCTCTAAATGGAGAACTGAAAAGATGAAGTCCTCTGAAATTTAAATCCTAGGAAGTTGTCAGTGAGGCTGATGTCCTAATTCCCATCACATTTTGTAGTATTGTAGCTGTCTTAATAGTCATCTGCTTCCATTTGTGAGGTTCCACTTATGTCTAGTCAACTTAGAATACTTTACTAATCAACTTTTCCTCTCTCTTTACTCTCATTCTGATAGTTGTGTCTTAGTACTTCTTACATGTTTGATAAAAAATAATTCTCATTCATTTTAAAGTAGTTCTAACGAGAGTTATACTTTATGGTCCAAAACAGCTGTTGGGCATTCAGAAAATAGAATTAGATATACCATGTTCACAATATACTGCACTCACACTATGTGAAGATTTCTCAGGGCTACTTTCAGACAAGAAAGAAGACCTTTCTGAGTAAAAACAGAAATCCTGTGAGAGCTAACCACTTCACACCTGCTGTGTGCCTCTGAACATGTTTTGAGAATTTCTCAAGAATCTAAATTCAGCCTTGATGAAAATGCCTGAAGCTCTGCCTCCTTGAGTCTGTTAACACTAAGGTGAATTTGTTCAGGGTTTTGAAAACTAAACAAACAAAAATCAGCTTCTTCATCTTTCAAATAATACTGTAGTTTTTAGACAGTAACCAGTATAAAGGTGCAGCAAACCCCTATAGCCTCGGGGGCTGGAAGAGATTACATTGCAGGGAAGCATGCTTTCTCTTCAAGCTTGTTTGCAAAAGAGGAAAAAGTAATCTCTGGTATTCTCTACAGGCACTGGTGCCTCAAAACTCCTCTGTCTCCTGAGGAACAGCCTCATAAACATAAAAGCAACAGCCTCTCCACCCCACTGAGCAAAGTGTGAAGATTGTGACAGGTTTTTCCATGAAACCTTCATCCATATTCTCCACTTCTCAAAAATAAACAAGTGCAAATAAAACCATTCATGTGCCACATCCAGACATATATCCAGGCAGGCATCTCAGTCTCAGTGGTATACATTGACATGTGTTTTCATCAACTGCAAAACAACATTTGCAGAAGAAAAAAATCCTACCAGAAAAGCACCATCTTCCAGAAGAAGCTATTTTCTAAAAGTCATAGAGACAAACAGGGGAAAACAGCCCACAGGTTTCCAAATAAAATCCAGTACTCAGCTCTCATAGCTCCAACATCCTCCCAGACACACAGACAGCACTTCGCAAAGAAACAACATGGCCTGTATGGGCATTACTCAACTGCCTCATTTTGCAGCAGTCAAAGCTCAAGAGGAAATATTCTTTTCTTTTTCTGTTGTGTCAGGACATAATGAATTGATGAGGCAAGATTGTCATTTTCTGCAGAGAGAGTTGTTTTTTGTTAAGTTCTAGGGAGTGTGACGTCTTTTCTGCGGTGCTGTGAGAGACACAGGTGCTCAGAAAGGAATGTGCACACTGGCAGGTCCTGCATTTTTTATTGTGGTAGAGGGAGAAATGTAAGTCTAGAAGGAATAATGAAGTATGCCTTAGAGCTACACACACTGTACAAAATCTTGTACAAAATTCTCTTGCTCCTGGAATTAAAAGTGAAAAAGTAATATTTTCTCTTCCTGACCCTGATAAAAATCGTTCTATTCCAGAGAACAACCTTTAGACTGAACACATCACTCACAGGTATTTCCAGATGAAACCAAAGTACATGATATGAAAATGTATCAGGGTTCACCTTAGTTTAACACTTGGAAACAAGTTGGGTTTAGTAGGATTCTGTTTACTAGGTCAGTTCACTGCACTCCTGAGAAGCCTAAGAATTTGGGTATAACTTTTAATACTCCACAAACTGCACTGAGTCACCTGCCACATGATAGAAAGTATCCCAGAACAGCACAAACATATTAATGCGGCATTTTCCAAAATAACTTTCTATCAAAACAGAACTATCACAGCATAAATTTACTGCAATTAAAATTGAAAATTTGTTATTTAAGCAATAATTGAATGTTAAGCTAAACTTGTGACTTTCAATAGCACATTCTGAGTCAAAGCTTTAATAGGTATTGAATGCAGCATTAAATTAATTTATGCTATTTTATGCCCTGGAATACAATATATACTTCCATGAGAAAATTCATCATAAACCTCAAACTTGAACAATCCAACAATATCAACAAATACTCTTCCACTATAAAAATGTGGAGGTTTTATGGCAAGACCTATAAAGGAGTGGCAAAATATTTTTAACTTTCTATTTGCCTACTGGAATTTAAAAAAAGAAAGGTTAAGTCATGCAAATGCAAGAATGTGATATGAGAGTTGCTATTCCTGAATTTTTAAGCCTAAATGACTCCAAAGTATTGATAATTAAGGAACACAGTTGGAGATGATCAAGTTATAAACGCTTGTTTAAACAGAGACTTATTAAATGTGCACATGACAGTAGACTTCCTCCCTTGAGAGCCAAAAATAAACATATTTTAACAAAAAAGTTTTGTTCAAAAATATACTGAAAATTAAGCCTTCTTAGTTCTTGATTGAAAGTTAAACACAGCAAATGAGACTTAGAGAGCTGGAAAATCACAAGCATGGAGACTATGAATAAGAAGACCCTGGAGTTAACTTTGTCATATAATGTCTTGCCATACAAAGACTCACATTACTGCTCAAGAACAAGTCTTTTTAATATTAATTTGCAGGCTGTACATGTGAAATATGTGATAACACTCCTTTTACATTAAAAAATAATGTTATGGTGTGAGAGATGATGTTGTGAAAAAGATATGAAAAATAGATAGCTTTCAGGCAGGAGGATGGCATCATGTCTGCCAGCATGTACTACTATAGATCACATGCTTAAGTGTATCAGCAGCTCCTCAAGTCTGTTTCTGAAGTTAACTTTGTGTTTTAAACAGAAGTTCATTTCCATAATCCAGAGCAGTGTCAAAAAAACTGAGGACCACCCAACAGGTTTGATGCTGGGAGTTAGCAAATAGGTCAATACCGATTTTCATAAGTTTTTGCAATATGTAAATATGTATCAGTAAAGTGTGTCATTCTGCAGGTTACCCAAACAGCCACTGTGCCATGACACCAAGCAAATTTCACTATTTGGCCACATTTGATAACTCAAAGAGATATTTCTCTGTATCACAGGAAGGCTTTTTGTACTAATCCTGCCACTATGATTAATCATCTTTCTGAGTAAATCAACCTCATTAATTAGGAATTATACTGGTTGTCTAGCTGTGACTCTAGTTTCAAGCAAGGACTCAAAAGCAAGCATATTATAACTGTCTGGTGTAGATCTGCCTCTGAGCCCCAATCTGCCAGCCTGTAATCTGCTGTAGTTTGGTCTGTCAGACAGCTTTTTCAGAAAGACAGCGTGTTTTATATTTTATAACTTGAAGGATATGGAGCAATCATACTGCAAGAAAATTAGAGTATCCAGAATGTACTTGGAGAGAGATTTAAAGATAATTTGTCTAAGCTTGATTTTGGAGGCACTGGCCAAAGAGAAATAATACTTTTATCTTAAATTCATTGTCAGAAATAAGAGGATTTAGTAGGACATTATGTGCATTGTTTTTAAAGTTCATTGTAAGCATAGTTATATTACTGCATGAAATCAAAGATATTATTTTTTTCATGAAATCAAAGATCTTATTTTTTTCACTGTAAGGAATTGTTTTACTATAATTGTCAGATTAGAGTGGTTCAACTGTAGTTTTTAGTTGATCTTAAATACTCATAAATATTTTAGCATCCCAATCATAAAGTTCTTCTGGAGTTCCAAATTTATGCCTGCTACACCTCCACTGAAGTCAGTGCATGAGATGTCTTCCTGCCAGGAATTCTACAGGACTGTTTCAAAGGTGAATTATTCCTTAATATTTTGTGATCACTGATCACATCACTTTCACTCTTCCACAAAGCCAGACTGATGTTGATTTTTCTCATGGTATTTGAGGCAAAATTCTCATGCTCTGACTCATAAGATCTAGCACACTTCAGAAGATGAAACTGGTTTGTGTTCAGATCCTAAGAACATTAATTGAAAAAGATAAAACTATTGAGTTTTATGCCCTGCTGTGTAGATAGTCTCCCTGGCAGAAAAGCAACTGTACTGTAACACCTTAAATCACCACACCTATATATGTTCAAGATCAGTTATCTGACATCACACTACTGCCTTGAAAAAATGCTGCTGAGACACAAATGTCAGAATGTTCATACACGCAAGATCTTTGAGTTTACAGAGAATTAATATTATGTCTTAAAAATACTATTATTCAATTTTCTCATGAAGGCAGCAGCTCGCTTTTTCATAGCTCTGGTTTTGTATCCATTAGATGTTTAAGAAATTATTGTTTTCTTTTTTATAGAGGTACATCACCGTATCAAAAACCAACTGCTTACTTTGGGAACTGTAGACTTTTTGGCAGGCCTCTTTTCCTCCTGAGAACAGAGACTGGTGTGGGCTGAGGTGAAAGGATTAGAAACAATGTACTCTTTGGATCTCTAAAGAGGCCAGCCTCTTACTTAGCCTGTTGCAGAATGCTGAAAAATCTCTGAATTGCAAAGAAATAGACATATCAATGAAATTCTGATGGACAATCCCTAACAGATAGGGGACCTACAAAACAAGCTGCAAAGCAGAGAGGAGTTATTGTTGAGTAAGGAGACAAAGAGCAGAGGCTGTTTTAAAGTGCATTAGCAGAAGCACTTGAGTTGCCATAGTTCAGTGGCAACGGCGTGGGAACATATGGGAACACTCTGAGCTGCAAACATGAGAGTGTCAAACCTTGATGATCTCAGGCATCTTGTTTTCACAATCAAATCTATCCATACTTTGTTACTTGTTGGACTGTGTAATGTGTGAGATACAAGGCCAAACACAACACAGAAGGGATACTGCAGCATAGTAAAGTGTTTCTTGAAAGTCATCTATATGTAAGAAAACAAAATAAGGTAAGAATGTCATTAAGAACCAAGTGGTGATGAGGCTGTGAACTTTCACATCAACAGGGCCAGTTACCAGACAGTACTTTCCTAAAAAACATAGCCAGCCATTTGACCTGAAGAACTACAGCAGATATTTTGCCTCAATAAAAACCCTATAATGTGTTTTTCATTAGAAAGTCACATTGATATATATTATGGTTTCACTTCATTGGTTGGAATAATTCTATACATGATCAGATCTATCTTTTGGATTTATTGCACACTTTGTTCACAATTCTTTTGTAAGTTTTAATGGATGTAAACTAATGGATAATATAAAACAACTGAATCCAGAATTGCTTTTAGAATGATAGCCACCTATGTTTCAGAGCAGTAAAGTTGTTCAGGCCTATTCCAGTATTAGTCCATTATTTTGATCATCATGCTGTTCTAGAAAAGGTAACCATGACCAAGTAGGTGAGATAACCAGGACCAGGCCAGTAGGACAGGGCAGTAGCAGTAACCAGCATCAGGGCAGTGGAATTGGTATGATTTGTAGGATACGAGTCTCTGTTTATTTATTTTTACATAGCTGTTCTCTGTGATTCAAAACAGTTTAGAAATATTACTGAAAATAAGCTTTATCTTTATATTGTGTTATAAATATTACTATTACTGTTATCATTGCTACCTTTGCTATATAATTTTTCAGCTAATGAAAGTGAAGCACAGAGATGTAAAGCTAATAATTTAAAACTGACACACATATGCATATTCAGGCATCGTTTAAGTGGTCTTTTGATTTATATTACGAAATTTCCCACTGAGTTTGGGAGCAACAAACACATCTCAAGGTCAGCCTTTTATTTAGCTACCTGCATCCAAGAATTTGGACCAGAAGTTATTTCCCTAAGGTCACCAGGAAAATTCACAGTAGGGCAAAGGGAAAATCCATGTTTTCAAGTGCTGGTCTTTAAATAGAAGATCTAGGCTGCTGCAGTCCACAATGTAAACATCTAGATTTCAGAAATGAAGTCACTGCATAGCCAGCTTTCTATTCACACACAGAAATATATGCAAAAGCATTTGCAGTGTAGACACTTGACTTTTTCTGCTTCTTTGTATTTAACAGAGAAGAGGTAGATGCAATAGGTTGTTTTTCCTTTATTTATGGCCCTCAAGAACAGCCAAAGTCCAAAACTATTGTGCTCATGCCCTATCAATCTTGTTGAAAGTTATAGAGTGTATGCTAGATTTAATAAAGCAATGATGCAGTATATTGACTAATTTGAGATTTTGTGTCTCAAGAGACTTTCACCAGTCTTTTAGAAAGTAAAGATGGAATGCTAATAGAAATGAGAAGACAAGTTGAACAACCTCCTGCCAGTTCACTGATTAGAAAGATATAATTAAAGTGTTTTTGCCATAGATTTGGTCTTGTAGGAATCAGCAGACCAAGTGCCAAATTGATCTCAAATCAATGGAGGAAAAAGACACTGTGAAGGATGAGGAAACAGTTTGAAATTAACTTTCTGTGATAGAATGACAGAAATGAGGCAATAACCATAGTTTGGAGGACAGCCAGATCTGGTCAGACTTGCTGCTCACTCAACAAATTCTATGATACAAAAAAATTGTTTCAACTGGTTTAAGCAAACAATCTCATTTCCAGCACAGCATTTTTTTCATTAGAGATTGTTCTTTTAAATTCAGTGCAGTTTTAGATGTTTTATTTTTCAATGGTTGTATCTTTTCTTCCTTTTTTGCTAGTAACATCTTCCTATGCAGTATTCCATCCTTTGACATAACAATAGGAGTAATCCTCTGTTCTGTCACAATGAATATCATTCTTTCCTCTCACAGAATTTTGAACACACTCAAACCTTAGCATGGGTTCTCTGTCTCCTACATCCAGAATACAACATGAACCTTGCCACCAAATAGGTTGTTTCCTTCACCTTACCCACAAAATCTTGCCTGTTTAATTGTTATATCATATTCAAAGATATATCTTCTCTGTGGAGGGCCAACCCTGGCTTTGAGCCAAATGTCCACTTAGCTGCTCACTTGCTCCTCCTCCTCAAAGGACGGAGGGAAAATGGCATGGAAAAGCTCAGGGATCAAGCTAAATACCAGGAAATTGCTTATCATCTACCAAGACAGGCAAAACAGACTCAACCTGGAGAAAACTAATGTTATTTATTGCCAATTATAATAGATTTGGGTAGGGAAAAGCAAAGATTACATTAAAACAACACCTTCCCCATCCCTTTTTCCCAGGCTCAACTTTACTGTTTCACTCCTGTCTCCTCAACACCCCCTACCCTGAGCAGCATAGGGGGATAGGGAAAGGGGAGGTTGTGGTCAGTCCATAACAGCTCCTTATCTGTAGCTACATCCTCATACTTTCCCCTTGCTCTGGTGTGGGTTCCCCCAGGAGCTGCAGTGTGGATATCTGCCTTACCATGGGCTTTCCCAATGGGCTTCAGGGGAATCTCTGGCTCCTGGAGCACCTTCTCCCCTCCTTCACTGACCTTGATGTCTGCAGGGTTGTTTCTATCTCTTTTTTTCTCACTCCTCATACCACCAGGAAGACTTTTTCCCTTTCCTAAATATGTTTTCCCAAAGGCATCATCCTCTCCACTCTGTCCTGCCGTAGAGGTGTTGGGGCCAGAGAGCACCAGCTCTCCTCACAGAGGATCCTGCACACCCTCACTGCCAGCATCTTGCTGTGGACAGCTGGTAAAGTTATTCTGAGCAAAAGCATAGCTAAGGGCTAGAATCATAAAAGAGGCTATTTAATCTAAAATAACACGCTATTTAGTAACACACAAAATCAACTGAAGAACATTCATAGTTTTCTTTGATTACAGACCACTATCAAACAATTTATAAAGACCTAATTTTAAATCTCTCTTTTTAATAAATTATATGCATCTGAAAGTAGCATTTCTCAGATGCAATGATCAAAATTCATGTCATCAGACTTTACACTTTTATACTGTAAACTTTCTAGACTTCACTTACGGTTAGTGGAGAAAAAAGGGAGGATACAATCATAGAATTGTTTGTGTTCAAAGGGATTTTAAAGATCATCTGCTTCCAACTCTTGTGCTGTAAGTAGGGACATCTTTCAGTACAACAGGTTGCTCAAAGCCCCATCCAACCTGGCCTTGAACACTTCCAGGGATAGGACATCCACAGCTTCTCTGGGCAACCTCTTCCAGTGCCTCACCATTCTCACAATAAATAACTTCTGCTAAATGTTTAACCTAAATACATCATCTTTCAGTTTAAATCCATTCCCTCTTGTCCTATCACTACATGCTCTTGCAAAATGTCCCTTTTCAACTTTCTTGTAGGCCCCTTTCAGGTACTGGAAGGCTGGCTGCTATCTCCTGCTACAGTAGATGAATAAAATTAGCCAAGTGCTTTGTCTCTTTAAAGATGCTTATATCTTCCTTTTCAAAATAATGTCTGGACAATTAATTCAGATGCAGATGTTTGGACTTCAGATGTTTGTGCTGAGCTTACAGGTATGAACCTCACTGATTCTTCCTCCACGAAACGATACCTTAGTTTCAGACTTCATTAACCATCTGTTAAAATTACAGTTCAAGGGAAAGAAAATATGCTTTGCTCTGCAAGGAAATGAGTGAACAATTTGTGATTAAATAACAAAAGAGTAAGTTAAAGGTGAAAAGAAGGTGAAGATCTGACATTCAGATAAAATCAGAGCACCAGTAATGTAAATGTAGCTTCCCAATGGAACCTAATTCATGTTGGCAGACCCTTACCCTTAGTTTAAGAGTTACTGCAGCTGAAATAAATGGGCCATGCTAGTGCTCACTCCCTTAAAATTAGACTGGTTCCTTGGGTCAGGTATGAGTGATGAATTCCTAACACTGAACATGAATGTTCTCAGTTTCAAGAAAAAGTTTTCACTGTTCATAGACAAATCAAGAATAAGACACTTTCAGATTCTGAAATAATTTTAAGTGACTTGGAAATATTTGTCATTAATCTTCCATCAAATTTATTATAGAAAACATGCAATGTTACAACAAGTCTCTGAATGTGACCTAGGACTACTGAAACAACATGCCTTTCAGCAAAGGAAATTCACTTTTTGCATCAAGGGAATGTCACTTTTCTGTCCCTTGTATATTGATGCTCAGGCTAGCAACATGCATAGAATGGAGCTGGTTTGTGTAAGTTAAGCTCAAACTATTTTCTCATCAGTTTTAGCACTAGAAAAGTAAGATAGGTGACTGTAAACATTAAATCATCTCTACAATTAAAATACTGGCTTTTTTTCCTCCCAATGAACTTACTTTCAAGTACAGTTACAACCACTTTACAAGCAAAATTTGTTCATATTTGTCCTCTGTGTTTCTAAAAGATCCTTTGAAATTACAATTTCACAATGTTTAGCAATAGAAGTGTGACTTTCTGCAGGAGAACTGCAACTTTGTGAATATCACAAACAAAAGGCCATACCTCAAGCACCAAAATTCAGATGTTTAAAAGATTGTATAAAATTAAATCATTAATTAATTCTTAGTCAAAGTATGCAGTGAAGTGATACTAAAAGAATAGAAAAGTTACAGTGTTTTAAAACTCTCAAATTCATATTTTTAATATATTTAGTAACTTTACCCAATGCAAAAAAATTTGAATGCAGAAAAAGGAAAAAGACCTACAATGACTGACTTTCTAAAGAGATCATCCAAAGCAGTTTGTTTCTTCCTTGGAGTATTTCAGTGCCTGAATTCTGTCATCGAACTGTCACTATGATGGGTTCAGAGCTGATGTCCAAAGGCAGCTGTGCACTCAGGAGCATCCCATTAAAGTCACTAACACACTGTGCATCCTCTGACTCTATGTGTGTGCACATGCCCATACAATCAAAGCTGACCCATTTATCTGATGTTCATTATTGCTACATCTGAGCATGTAACTGACTTTCATCTATCCGTGTTCGCTTTATGGGCTTGGACAATACTGTTACTTTATTTTACATATGAGGAACAGGTAGCCATGTACAAAAGTAGAGCTCAATTCAAAATATCTAACTTACTGCACTATACCTATTTCAGAGCAGCTTCCACAGATATCTTTTTGTTTTGCCTTTGGCTTCATGTTGACATAAAGATGGAGATGCTGTGAGAATTACTACAGAATGATTGCAAACAAGAAAGCCTCCTGCTGTGAATGCTGTTACAGAATTGTTTATAAACGTCATGCAGGTCATTAAATGGCAAAAATTACTCCTATGTTTAAGCAATACTGTACAAATATTTTCAGTGAAAGATGGAATCACAATTCTGTGTTTAAAATTATATTGAAGAGAATATTAGATAATATATTCCGAATAATACATATGGAATAAAGTGGTATTACATTGATAGGTCTTTCCCATTTCCGGGTGTCTTGGTTACTATCCAATTTTGCTCTGTGTCCATTTCTTATCTTTACCCCCCGCCTTTCCCCAGTCCTTCAAGATTCCTGTATCTCTCTTTTCTATTACTATTTCTTAGTAACTTCAGTTATGTCTTTTCTCCCCCACCATTCAGTTTGATCATTGAAAAAATGCAGGGTAGCTGTATTCCCCTCCTACAAACCTGGCTTATAAAAGAAATTTCTGTGTTTGTAATAAATGAAAAGCAAGTATTACAGACTCTGAAAAGAATGTCACTAGCACAAAAGATAAGAACACACAAATTTTGCAAATCCTATTAACATCTTGCAAGTGTTCAAGGCCAAGTTGGATGGGATCATGAGCAAACTGATCTAGCCAGTGGCATCCCTACCTATGGCAGGATCATAGGAACTAATGATCCTGAAGGGCCTTTCAACCTAAACCATTCTATGATTCTATGATAAAGGCAAGAACCATATACAAATGGCAAAATATCTTTATTGCAATGCCCATTTGAATGCCATATCACAGAATCACGGAATATTCTGAGTTGGAAGAGACCCACAAGGATCATCAAGTCCAGCTCTTAAGTGAATGGCCCATGTGGGGACTGACCCCGCCACCTTGGCATTATTAGCACCATGCTCTAACCAACTGAGCTAATCTCTCTTCATTTTAAGCAATTTCACATCTATTTCATCCTAGGAAATACTAGCGATATGCCAATTACTGGTAACACTGATATAAGCAAGAACCAAAGACATTTCTCTTCTCTGCTTTTACCCATGCTGCCATCTTTTGTCTATCTTTGTGACCTCCTGGAGGCATCCTAAGTGTTGGATGCACAAAAGAGCTTCATATACCTTGCCCTACAATTCTCAGAAGCCCCCTATATTCTTTCTTTCATGTTGTTCCAGTGTGACCAGTTGAAACTGGCCAAATGCCAAGAGCCAGAGGGCCCAGGACAGAGGCCCAAAGGCCCCTCCCGGCCACAGGGGAAAAAAGGGAGAAGGGGAAAAAACCCACAAAACCGAACTTCAGTAGAACTAAAACAGTTTATATATATTTACACATATATACATGTATATACAGAGGAGAAAAGAGAAAGAAAACAAGTTTTCCCTTCCCTCTCACTAAGGCAATGCCGTTCCTGTATCTCAGGACATCTTCTCCTGACCCGGCTGGCTGATCAGCAGACCCCACCTATATCCCACTCCCAGCAGAGTGACTGACCACAGGGAGCTCCTCTGCCCTCCAACACTGCCGGAAAAAGGGCTGACCCCTGACTTCCGACTCCCCCTCTTTATATCTTCACTTACGTAAAGAAATGAGATGGAATACTTCCTTAGTTATGACCCAGTTACCAGGAAAGGTCTAAACCAAAACCACTACATGCAGCCTTTAATAACACAACCCATTTTTACTGTTTGCTTCACATGCCCAAACATTGTTATGAGACCCAATGGCTAAGAAAATTGCTTTGTGGTTGTTAACCTGAGCTAAGACTACCCTAAGATACCTGTAAGATATCCGATTACACAACAGTCATGTAGAACAGCAATTCAATAGCCCATCTGCATAGATGGTTAATTGCACCTGCAGAATGTGTTAGAGTGTAGTAGGTACATTATCATTATTATCCTAGTATACCATCTATTATCAGGAAGCTGTGTGCAATCAAGGACACAACATGCAAAACATATATTAATCCTAACTGAAGTCACAATGCAGAAAAAAAGCAAATACCACCACAAACAAATAGCAATTCACAAGATGTATATTAACTCAGGATCTTATCTTTCCAAAAGGAAGTTCTTTCTTATTTCTGTTTTAAAAGGAAGATATGTTACTCTGCTATATGGTAACAATTATTTGAAATATTGGATTTAGTTAGAAAAAGAGCACTTGTATGGCTTTCATTCTAACTTAGCTACTTTTTAAAATTAAAATTTTAATATCTTTGCCCCAGCAGGGCAATTCAGTATACTGAAAATAGCTTCAGTGATAATTCATAGAATCTAAAAGTTTTCCTGAAAACCAGCAGGAGGTAATTCAGTCTGCATTAGGTTTTTTCTCCATTTGTCATCTACTTCTAGACCAAGTTCAGCATCTACTGCTTTCATCAGTGAAAAGCCTAAGCCCCAGGTGCAGACAATGTCAATAACACTCCTGCTGGGAAAGCTGCCCAACTGCAGCAACTGTGCAGTTGAAGCAATGATGTACCTGAGTATTTGATCAACAGACAAACAACAGGCCACCAAGCAGAACTTCTTTTACTATCAAAAGGCTAATGCATGTTCACACAAGGCCCTTGTAGCATTTCAGACATGGAAACATCCAGTTATAGAATCATCAGAATGTATGACATTAATTGAAATTATAGGTAATATTGGAATTTGAAGGTAGTTAGCGTATGAATAAAGTAAGCAGTCCTTAAAAGCAAGCAGTAAAGATGTGACAGAAGATAATAATCAAGAGAAAAATGATGGATTAAATATGTCTTGGATTTGGAGTGTTCTAGTCTGGGCTACTAAGCAGGTAGCAAACAATATGAGATCACTCATGCAGCACTCTTACATTAACTACTTTCCATTTGCACTGAATAAAGGAACACCCACTACAAAGCTAGTCTTTAATTCCATGCTTAAAGTTCAATGATCATATTTTAACTTTGGAGTAATCAATATAGTATTGAATAGTAGGTAAACTATTCCAGGGCCAACCCTGGAATAAATAGCTTTAAGTGCCAGTATCTATATATTTCTGACTCCTTTCAGTGCACCAGTCCAAGACTCCTGTGCTTTAGAAGCGATATTGGAGGAATAAAGTCATACTATTGTCTGAATGTAAAGATACGAGATTGTGGTGGGTTGACCTTGGCTGGACTCCAGGTGCCCATCAAGCCAGTCTATCACTCCCCCTCCCAGCCAGAGAGAAGAGAAAGAATAAGATTTAAAACAACTCTTGAGATAAGGCAGTTTACTAAAGCAAAAGCGACAGTTTGTGTGCACACAAGTGAAGAGGAAATAACAAGGTTTATTCTCTACTTCCCATCAGCAAGTCTGGCCACTTCCTGGGAAGAAGGGCTTCAGCATGTGTAGTGATTGCTCAGAAGGCAAATGTAAATAATGAATACCCCCCATTCTTCTCCTTTCCTTATCTTTTGTATCTGAGCTGACATCATGGAATATCCCTTTGGTTGGTCTGGGTCAGCTGGCCTACTTGTGTTCCCTCCCAGGATCTTGCCATCGACTAGGGGGAGGGATGTTACAGTGTTGATGCTGTGCCAGTGCCGTGCAGGAATAGCTAAAACACTGGCGTGTTATCAACACCTTTCTGGCTACACCTTTGTACTACAGACAGCACTGTGAGGGCTGCCCTGGGAAATAAACTCCGTCTCAGCCAGACCCAATACAGAGATCAACAGAGATGATGAAGCACCAGAAATTTCACACAGATGATGACAGTAAAGAAGATGCTATGTCTGATGGGGTATCCAGAAGTTCAGCAGGGTGCTTATTGGACACCGCTTTTTTTTCCCCCCAGAACTTAGCATATTGCCTGACAACTCCATAAACTGTTATATGGAATGGAAAAACTGGCAATCCTGCACAGAGATTCAGGTATGGTCAGTTTTTGTCTAGCTATTACTAACAAAAACTTCTCTGCGCTAAATTTGTCTATATCAGAGTCTGTGAAATGCCATGCATTCAAAGAAAGTGTTAAACCCATGGAATGTTCCACATGATTGTGTCCAAACATATTTAGCTTGGGAGATATTGTTGCATGATAAACTAAGAAAGATTCTCCTAAATTTAATTCCTAGGAAGATAATCTGTAGATTAATATCCCCATCATTGTTTTCATTATCAGCTCTTCCATGAGCACTCTTAATGCAAGACAGTTTTTGAACTATGCAACAGAACACAATCAAAGTCTACCGCAATGTTACATTATTTCCAACTAAGAAGACCCTTTATTATTATTTATTTATATTTTTGCAGCTTTAAGACTTAATAACGCTATCTCACATTTGAGTACAGTGCTTATCTTGCATGTTTAGTTACAAAATTCTGATACATAATGCATAATCAAGGTCTTCCAAGTGAATAATGTGACACAGGTTCATGAATATAATTAACCTGCTTTAAAAAGGCAGAAAAATTAACATTAGGCATATATATATAAAAAAATAACTCCAGTGATTTAGTTGCAGACTTACAGAGAAGACAAATATTTTAAAACATTTTAATCCTGATGTAGACAGTAGATTAAATTAACCAGGTGATTCATTTTTGTCTCATACATATTCCTAACATATATAAAATGTACGCACTCTTGAACTGCTGTATAAATCCAATCCCATTCTTATAGCTCACACATAGTAATACTTGTTTCAGGTTTTTACAGCTACCTTCAGGTAAGAGAACTATTGTCACAGCACCTACAATGTACATTTCACAGCCTACTCATGGCATTTCATAGTCAATAGTATCTGACTAGATTCTATTCTTTTGCATATAAAAGTCATCATCAGTACTGATTACTCTAGCCTTTATTTCCACTAGTATAGGACTATCGTTCTTTTAAAGTATAGCCTAGTAATTACATTCCACAAGTTGAGGTATGAACACTCAATGCAATTTATATGATGTTTCTTCTACACTGAGCCTGAGAGATACAAAAATAAATTAAAAGACTGTGGAAAAATACCTGTGCTGCTCTCCAACAAAAGCAGAAGGCACATATTTTTTATGTTCTATAATGTTTTATAATATTTCCAAATGTTATAATGGTAAACAGCCTTTATTTTAAAATTTGGAGATGATATAATTAGCATTGTTGTTAGAAGTCCTAATTCAGGCCATATATGTACATGCATTATTTTGACGCAGACTTCCATATAGCACTTTTTTTCCTTCCAACTGTATGATTACTTACTGAATTGCTCTTGAATAATCTGTGTATTTATACTGCCTTTCCATATTACTGTATATGATTGAAGCCTAGTTCTGGAAAAAAACATACTTTTTTTTTTTTTTTAATGCTTCCACAGTTTTTAAAAATAGTACAGTTATTTATTAATAAACTACATTTTCATCATGTCATTTGAAGAAGGTAAAAGGAATTACTCTATAAATAAAGATATTGGGCACAGAAAAAGTAAAAAAGCTCTACTTTTGGAATTCTATCATATGGCTTATCTATTAGCAAAAAATACGTTAGACTGTGTTTAAGATGTTGAAGGAACAGTTGTGTCTTTGTAGGTATAAGAGTTTTTGTTCAGATAGTCCTAAGGTACTATAGCTGGGCAGCCAGAAAACAAGTAATTCAAGTAGTACAAGAAGAAGATGAAGTACCTTCTAATACAATGTTGAAAAGACTGGGGAAATACCCATAATCCAATGTAAAAGAATGTCAGGGACTGATCTCTGACCCAGTCAGTAGCACAGTCTGGCTATACGACATTTGCCTCCAGGTCTCCTTTGAACAGTTTTTTATTGTGAAGGATGGGTGGGAGCATGTCAATTCAAAATGTCTGAAATTCTGTGAAGGTTGAGTGCCAAGAGATCAAATTAGTATTTCTATATGGTGGAAGTGACACTCTTGTACTGATTACAAGAGTACGGCATGAGCGCAGCTAAGACAGTCTAGGGGCACATAACATGCTGGAGCTGAGGATTACTTAGAGTAGAAGGAACTACATCTGGGTGAGTCATGCCTGTGGTGTCTCCCAGGAGTGGTCCTTCGCACACAGACAATTCCAGTGACTAGGCTCTCATTCAGATGTTTTATCTACACTGCTCAGGTGAAGAGTCCTATCTCCATGACCAGATGGCATCAGTGAGCTCAGGCTCCTGATAGGCAATCTATTCCATGGCTCCATCAATCTCCTAGAGATTATTTTTTTTTTCCCCTAAAGTTCATTATGAACTTCTTAAGCCACAATTCATAGCTGTTTTAGTTTGCTACATCAGCTGGCACCAGCAGGCGAAGTTTGTCTCTGTCAACCTTGTAGCTATACTTCCAATAGTTGTAGGCAGATAATTAGATTACTTTTGAGCTGCCTTTTCATCACCATAAAGAGGCACAGATCCTGCAACCTCTTTTCAGAGGTGATGTTCTAGGCCCAAGCCATCTTGATAGCTGTCTGCTGGACCTCTTCAGTTTCTTCACATGCCTTTTGAAACATTAGTCCAGAAGTGGACTTAGCATTGGGGATTACTATATGTGGGATAACATTTTTCAGTTGGCTGAACTTTTGTTCTTGTCTTTTTCTAATACAGCCCAGTAAATTTACATTATTTGCCATGAGTGCACCATGCAACTGTGCATGGATCTATTCCAGTATGTGCCTACAATTTGGACTGGCCCTATCTAGATCAGAATTGTCTCAGAGAATGCTAGTCTGATTAAAAGTTAACTGACAATTTGATCTTTCTTGGGACATAACTCCAGATAAAAGGAAGAGACTGAGGGGAGACCTCATTGCAGTTACAGCTTCTTTGTGAGAGGGAGAGGAGGGGCAGGCACTGATCTCTTCTCCGTGGTGACCAATGACGGGACCCGAAGGAGTGGGCTGAAGTTGTGTCAGGGGCGGTTTAGGTTGGATATTGGAAAAAGGTTCTTCACTCAGAGGGTGGTTGGGCATTGGAACAGGCTCCCAGGGAAGTGGTCACAGCACCAAGCCTGACAGAGTTCAAGAAGCATTTGGATGACACTCTCAGGCACATGGTGTGACTCTTGGGGATGGTCCTGTGTGAGGCCAGGATTTGGACTTGATGACCCTTGTGGGTCCCATCCAACTCAGCAGGTTCTGTGATTCTGTATTTATAAACATGAACAGTTTCTCACTGACATGGGAAGAAAAAGTTTCTAAGAACTTTGTTCTTAGTAATATGCCTAAAGAACCAAATTAGTAATATCTAGCAGCTCCTGCTATTTTTGAAGGGGCGTGTTAAGTAGGCAGTATTTACTTCTAGTCACAGTTTATTTACTTCTACTCCCAACTGTATTTGTTCTGAACATTTCTGAGATATCCACAAGTCTGTTACTCTATTTGCCAGCCTTTTTGAAATGGTAGGTTTAAGTTATGCAATTAAATCACATATGTCTGAATTATAAATCCTGCTACTTAGTATTGTTTAAAATATGACCTCATATGCCGAATAAACAATTCCTACTATGTTCTTAAGTATTCTTCTCTGATGTTTGGCTGAGTGTTTATTACCACTATATAAATGCAACAGATTGTTATTTTGAAAGTTTAAAGTATAATAGAAAAGACTTGGGTTTTACTTTTCATTATTTTCACTGTGTTAAAAAGGCTTTTTGTCTTTGTACCATCATAAAAAAATAAAGAAAAAATATCTTTTTAGATTAAAACTTACTCTCACACTGTGCTTAATAGAACAATGTATCTATTTGCTTCTAGTACCCGGAATACATTTTTATGTGTTGCGCTGTTATGCATGAAAAATGCTATAACTTCAGACCAGAAAATAGTACGCTTATCTCACTGTGGTTTATATTATACAATTGGTCCAAACACAAAAGCACCATTTTTTGTTTTTTTTTCACAGAAATAGACAAATGATTTAACTTTTTAATTAAACTTTAAAGCTTTTAATTAAATGCCTAAATTGCAAAGAACTATTTTAGAGTAAACTGTCTTTAGATTGCTGGATATGTATTTTCCAATTGCATCTCCTCTGACCTGGAAAGTAACAAAGAGCAATAACTCACATTCTCCCTTCTTAATTGGTACAATTAACACTTCTTTAATTATCCAGGCAGACAAGCTGTGATTTTGCAAGTCCTGCAGGTAAAACAGAAGCTGATGCTTTTAAACTCAATTCTGTCACTAATGTATTTCAAATGCCTTTAAAGTATCCACTAGTGGAATAACTTAATTTTCTTCTTTCTCACACTATTGTATTATATTTCCAATGCATTTTCAAGGGAAACAACGTGGCCCAGCGGCTAAAGCACAACTTTAACAAAATCTGTTGTCTTTCCATCTGACCTTAATTTGAGGTGACATTGAGGAAGAAGCTTTCAGTCTTTACATATTGGACACTTCTGTACCTTCTGTGTTAGGACAGAAGAAATCAATTCTGTAGAAATCAAATAACCAGTAATCAACTATCAAAGATATCCACCCAATTTCTTCTCTGTTTTGAATCTCAGCTATGAAGGACATAATCTTTCCATGGAATATCAATTTCCTGTCTGTATCTTATGATGTTGCTCTATGCACTAATGCCATAGACTAACAGAGCTCTGTTAAAAGTGCTTATTTTGCGTAAACACTATGCCGAGGTGTCAAATGTCTGTCCCCCAGACAGGGATTGGGTGGATGGTGGTGGCAAGGGGGAGCAGTAGCAGGGCTGCTCCCTGAAGGAGAGTAACCTAAGAGCCAAGCTGTGCTCTCACTGACCAGGACACGGTCCCATAAGGCCCGAGCAGGACCATGTAGGGATACTGAGAGGTTTCTTCACCAATGCAGTGTGCTTCAGGCATGATCAAGCAGTATATGTGGTCTGGGGTTCCAGAAAGTTCAGTCATAGAAAGCAGCAGACTGGGCTAGAGAAAGACAAGGCTATGTCAAATGTCCAAGGTTCATGCAGCAAACAGGGCAGCAGGCAGACTGTCTGTGCAACAGGACTGAGGTCTGAGCAGGGCACTGGGCTGCTCACAGCATCTGGCCAAGGCATATCCCAAAGAGCAGCTACTCTCTCTGAGGGCATATCACATCTTTGCAATTTATAAACTGCAATCCCATTCCTTCCAAAAGTTTTACATCATAAATACCTGCTGCAGCTGATGCCCAAGAAAATAAGGAAAACAGGAAAACTGAGGAATGTATCTTAATTCTCTTTTAACTCAGAAAGGCTAGGCAGTGTTGACTGAGCATACTGTCTCTGACACCAGAGCTGGATTTAAGCCAAAACTGTAAAATCTGTATCTAGCAGAAGCCTGTTCAGCACTGGATGTCTGAATCAGTCATTGAAGTTCCCTTTCTATTTTACACAATGATCTCATCCTTTCAGTGAAGTGATAAATATATCAATCCATTAGAAATATAAAATACAGTAGGAATAGAGACATGCTATTGCGCACAAATACAATTGGTTAGTTTTCTTTATTAGCAACAAAATATAGCTGTAAAGCTAAAAGGGATTTGGAGAACTTTTCTTTATGTACAGCAGCTAATACAATATAAACTTTCCTTGCTTCAAGTACATCTTTGTGCAAACTGCCAGATGGTGTTTCTTGTCAGATTAAGAGCAAAGCAAAAGAAATTATTGCAGTTTCTCATTCTCTTTCTCTGCCATTTATCTATGGAGACTTAAAAACTTCTGCCTTTCATCCCCTGACACAAAATGTCAGCTAAGTATAAAAGATGTCAACATGGTATGGGTCTTACTTCACATTTATTAAATCAATGGAGCTATTTAACTAACGCTTGCTGTTAAATCAGGGTATCACCTAAGAACCTTGAAAAGTAATGAATCCTAAAATCCAAGCTTATGTAACTGTAGCAAAATAGATACCATACATTTCTTATCACGCTCTCAAGTTTGGTTTTTTATTGAGATAACAGCTACTTTACAGCATTCTATTTATTTGAAAAATAAGATCAGATTAAAGCTCATTATAAATTAAAATAAAATAATTTAGATAAAGCAAACATCTATCCAAGATAAAACTCACCTTTTTATTCTGGTATTTTAGGGATGGTTTGTATTTCATTAACAATTTGACGTTACATTTACTCTGCTGAATAATGTCATCACATAATGCAGGCACAAATTACCCAGTCTTAATGGGGAAGAGGACATAGAATGTTTTCAAGCTATGGAAAATCAAAACAGATAATGAAGGTTTACACTTCACCATATTGACTTTCTGATGAACAATGCCATTCATTCATACTTGAATTTATATATACAAAATTCACATTTTGACTCTAGACTAGAAAATTACTGTCCTTATATAATAACAAAACTGCAATCAGCTTCAGTTATTAATCGGATATATAATCAAGGTTTCATGCAACTTTAATTTTATACTTTGGACTTGATGTGCAAAAAGTCTGATAAGGAAAGAACGTTGGTCATTGTAATATGGTTGGTAAATGGAATAAACTCAAGAAGTTAAAACTTTTACTGAACAGGTTTTAAACACCAGTCCATAATGCTTTGAGGAAAATATTTAGGTAAGTATTGATTTTCTGAAGATGTTTAACAATGTCTGCTCAATTATGAAAACAGGAATTGCAGCAACTTAAAATATGAAAAAGGGGGGGGGGGGGGAAGATAAATATATAGTTTGAGGGAAGAGAATTTTTGTAATGTGAAAACCTAATTATAGAATATATCCATCATTACATTTGATTGCACTCTTAGCACGTTTGCCCATGACACCATCCCTCTGTGGTGTGACCAATACAGTGGAGGGCAGGGGTGCCATGCAGAGGGACCTGGACAGTCCTGGTGAGTGAAGTGCAGCAAGGCCAAGTCCAAGGTTCTGCATGTGGGTTGGAGGACCCAATACAGTCTGGAGAATGAATGCATTGAGTGCAGCCTTGCAAAGAAGGACTGGAGGCTATTGGTGGGGGAAAAATCAGACATGAGCCAGCAATGTGCACCTGCAGCACAGAAATTCAAGCAAACGCATCTTGGGCTTCATCAAAAGCAATGTGACTAGCACAGCAAGGGAGAGGATTCTGCTCCACCACTCAGCCCTCATGAGACCCCCATCTGGAATGCTGTGTCCAACATAAGAAGGATGTGGACCTCTTGGAGAGTGTCCAAAGAAGTGCCACAAAGACAATTAGAGGGCTAAAGCACATCTTCTGTGAAGACAGGCTGAGGGAGTTGGCCTTGTTTAGCCTGGAGAAGAGAAGGCTGCAAAGAGTCCTTATTGTAGCCTTTCAATATATAAGGTGGGCGTACAAAAAAGCTGGAAAGAGACTTTTTTACCACAGACTGAAGTGACAAGATAGTTTCACTGAAGGCAATGGTTTTAAGTGAAATAGAATAGTTTAAATCGGACATAAGGAAGCATTTTTTACAATGACGGTGGTGAGACACTGGAACAGGTTGCCCAGACAATTTGTGACTGCCACATCTCTGGAAGTGTTCAAGGCCTTGATGGATGGGGCTCTGAAAAATGTGGTCTAGCAAAAATTGTCCCTGCTCAGTGGCGGCGGGTGGGGGGGGTGGTGCTGAAACTGAATGATCTTTACTGTCTCTTCCAACACAAACCATTCTGTGATTCTTCATGAAGATAATAAAATAGTAAATAATAATAAAAAAATAACATTCAGAGACAACAGATTCTAATAAAGAAAATTGTTAAACACATACATTAGGAACAGCCACTTTTTAATCAGCTGTTTTGTACTATTTGCCTTAATAGCCATTATAGTTGTTCAAGGACATATCTGGACAGTACCAAAAATACTGTGTTTTATTAAACTAATGAATTATTGGAATGAATAAAAATAAAAATCTCTGATGTTAATGAAGAAATGGCTAGTAGAAGAAGGTGAACAGGATTGCCTAAGTAGCAAAAGACAAGATCTTCTTCCAAGCCTAGCAACTTGATGGAAGTCAGATTTAGAAGCCATATAAGATCAAAGACTTTCTTAAAGCCAGTCAGTAAAATTTCCTGAAAGAAAGATCTCATAAAGCAAAACTCATTTCATCCTTAGGAGTGATTACAAGGTTGATTCATAAATGTAGTTTTATAGAACACAATAGACATTTAGAAAGTATTTGACTTAATATATGCTATCCTGATTAAAAAAAAAAATGCAGAATATTCACAGCATTGATAAACACAATGCTGTTAAAAATTGATTAAGTGAATATACTAAAAGTATCACACTTCCAAAATTATAGGAAATGCTAAACTGAAAAGAAATGGAGAATTTTGTTGTAGAGCACAAGACGGATTGTGTTTAGTCAAATTCTATAAAACATTTTCAGCAATCATTTTGAAATAAATCACTCCCGACTACTTAACTAGGAAATGCTAAGATCATCACAATGATAACAATGAGGCCATGCACTCACACGTCTATGTGCAATTGATTATTACTCTGAAAGGATCTCAGATCTCAAGCCCAAAAAAAATCCCAAGTGCCATTTATCCATAGTAGAAATTCAGTTCCATTTCAGAATGCAGAAACAGACTTCCAAAATGGGAGACCAGATTTAGAGACAGAAGAAGATCTGGTTCACACCTCAACAGGCAACACAGGCTTGATCTTGACGCAGCTATTCACATATACTTTTTTCCCCCACAAGGAAAAAAAGTTCCTTCCTCTCTCTAGGCCCCACATCTGTTCTCCAGAAATTTCTCTGCATCATGTAAAGGCTTTCTTTTTCTGTGAATAAAAAGAAAACAACAAAAAAACAAACAAAAAACCCCCACAAAACAACAAAAAACCCTCAAAAACAAAGCAAACAAACAAAAAAACCACCACCCACATCAGAAACACAACTCTTGCTAATCAAATCCCTGATCAATTTTTTTTTTAAGGAAAATGAATTCAAGTAAGTTTAAGAAAAAGGAGGGATGTAAAGCAAGTGGGAACAGTTTGCAAAGTTTCTGGGAACACTGCTTCTATCTTCTTTCTTTATTACTCTCCTTTTACAATGGATGAAAGACAGTTTCAAAAGATCAGTCCTATTCAGAAGACAGTCAGTTTGACTTTTAGTTTCTTCATGTTTCTAATCATCATTCTATACATGCAAGAAGCGAGAAGCTATATAATCTTAGAATAGTGAATATATTCATATTTTTGAAAACAGCTGTTTATAAGCCAGTCAAAAAGCATGTTTATTTCAAATACAATGAAACACACAAGCAAACAGGTCTGGCACACACCGGTGTTCTTTCTGGAACATGTAAATCCGAAGTATGTGGCATCCTGAAGGAATAACTAAACCACAGTTTAAAGCAGTTTTGAAGGCTTATTGAAATAAACAGTTATTCTCATCTAATTAAATATAGGAAAACAATGGCTGACTTGAGGTAAACCATACATTCTGATTATTATTTGAAAGGCAGGAAAAAAATTTTTTTCAACAAAGGATATAGAAATTTTTAGTGTTCAGAACTTGGTAGGCTGCTAGGGAAAAGTATAGAGAGAGTTTAAAAGAGGAAAAAGGAAAGTGATTCATTCAAGAAAGACTGTCTTCATGTCGTAGGGAGTTGGACCATAATATTTGAATTGCCCAATAATGTAATCATGATCATTTAGGTTCCTGCTGTGAGTATTTTGAAACATTACTCTTGCCAATGCTAATAAAAAGGTCAGTTCTATTTCTGCTTTGTTGTGGCTCTATGCACTGCAGGTATTTTTATTGTGAGAGTAAATATCTCGGTAATAATGTTTTCATGGGTTCTGATTCCCCTAACCTTTAATGGAACATGACTGCAGATTGAGAACAATGATTTGTTCTTTACAGATTTTGCTAACTTCATCAGAATAACTAGAATGAAACTGGGCTTCTGTATGAATAACAATAGATCCAAGTAAAGTACCATGAAGTCATTCCATCCACTAGGATGCAAACCATAAAATAATTAGGTCATAGTATAATGGCAAAGTTTAAAGGAGGAAGATCATATCCTGAGTGATTATTTCAATGAATATGTTGATTTACTCCACCTCAGGATATTTACATTAATCAGGGCCAAATTAGACCTTAGTGAGTATTGATGGTCCACAATCTTGTTTTTGCATATTATATTGCTAAATGAGATTGAACTATTTCTTCAACCATACAGCAACAAGCATATTCATAGCAAGCTGAATTTTAGGAACTGATTCTGACTGTAAGTTACACTCACAGATATCCTGAGGCATATCTGCCTTTGAGAAAGAATACAGATTTTTGCAAAGAAAAGGATTTTGAAGGCTTATGTTTTGCAGATCAAGTAGACTTGTCAGTTGTTGGCCGTGAATAGTAGAGTTCTTTAATTACAAGCATTAGTTATTTGGGGGCTTCTGTATGAATTATTCCCATTTCACCTACAATGAATATCTTCTTTTAGTCTGAAAAAAACAATTATGCAAATTAAATCTATATTTTTGTTAGTGGTAATTAGAATCCTGTCAAAGAAACCTGACTGGAGACTACCTTCCTATGTCTTGGAAATTTAGTTGTTAAAAATTGTTTCTCCAAGGATGTCAGAGTCTGCTGAACAGAGAAAAGGATTCAGGTCAGTCAGTACTTAAACAAAGCTTTCAAAACCTGTAAACTGATGAGGACCTTAGATCTCTTTAAGGATCTCTGATGAGAGCTGCCTTTCTAATTTGTCTTGTCATGAGGACTTCTACCATAACTTCAGACTTGTGTTCTTGACATCCAATATGAATCAATCAGAATCACAAGACACCGCACAGGGAATCTTTTCAAAACTCTTTCAGCATGGTAGATTTGAGGAGCCTACCTAGAAGCAGCACATTTGCAACACGTCAAGTTATGGCTGCTCACACCCCACTGTCCTGCCTTTTCATGGGCAAGAGTATTTGTTTGGAATGCACACCGATTATTACTACTCTCTATATATTTAAATACAATATCCACTTCTACTTCTCTAAATAATTCTCTAGACAATTAAGTCTTCAAGATAATTACACACATTAGACACTGCGTACGTTAGATACTATGAAGTAAAGTTCAGCTAGTTATTTCAGCAAGTAATTAGAGTCCTTAATATTATGCAAAAGATAATTAGGAAAACCAACTACAAATGGATTAAAATGGTAAACATCCTAAGTCAACACCACTCACAATGTATATACTTTATTCATGCTGTCTTTTCTAGCACTGCTAATACACAGTTAAATTAATCATGTCAGTAGATGCCCCTAGATCAGAAATTATTAACCCATCTAATAGCTGCAGATTGCAGTTTTTCAGGAAGGATATAATTTATTATAAAATAGATGGAGGGCTCTTTTCCCCACAAGGTTCTCTACTTTTATTTCATTTTGTTTGTGTGCACAGGCAACTGCTATGTGCTTAGCCTTTTTGAGTCATATTTCTTCTTTAAAATTGCTAAATAGGTAGTTAGTTCTTATTTCTATTCTTCATACTATCGGTCACTAAACTAAAATAACAAAAAGGGGAATGAGTGAAATAGGTATTTTTCAAAATAACTTTAAGAGAAACCATTAAAAGTTTATAATGAAATAAATAAAATGCCCAAACTAGCTATCCACCATTTTATGATCTTAGCTGCTTTGAAGGGCTTTTATAAGTGCTCTCCTTATTGATTTATTTGTCCCCAAGAACAGAGCAATAAAACTACCTAGCCAGTATGAACATTTTAGCACCACAAAATATAAACCTATGTATCTCATAAGGACTCCATCTTTTAAAATGTTGACATTTTTATTTCTGTTTCACCATTTGGGTTGTCTAATCTGAGACAGGAACGAGCAAAATGGAAAATACTTGTGAAGTGGAGTTTCTATAAATGCTGGTGGCCAAGAGGAAAAAGCCTTTGTTGAACTCCCATTTTACATTCTTTTCAAACTGTCAAGGTAAGAATTTGCTCCCACTCAAATATTATAAAAAAAACAGTAAATCAAATAAAATTAATGAATTTAAGATGCACACTTCCATTTTATGCCCCTTTTTCTTGCAGTTCAGTCCAGAAACTATCTGAAGTTCCCAAAGCATTGTGTGGAATTAGAGAAGCAGAATTGTTAAGGGAAGGAGTGTGAACTCTCTGTTTAGGCCAGATGACAAATACAGGAGCGTGCAGGCACATGCATCTCATTATATAAATCCCAATACCTCATATGTTAAAGAGAGGCCTGTTTCAGGTTACTGCCCTTGGCATACAGATCCTGCAGGCAAAATGGGATATTAAAGTTGTACAAAATATTATCTTTTATATTTAACATACATAATCAAATGTTGTATATTATATATGTTGGTGATAAATGAAAGCCTAGGGAAAATGTGGGTCCTCTCCAAAAGGAAATGGGAGACCAGATTACCCAGGACACGGAGAAGGCTGAGGTACTCAATGACTTTTTTGCCTCAGTCTTCATCAGTAAGTGTTCCAGCCACATCACCCAAGCTGCAAAAGGAAAAGACAGGGACTGGGAGAGTGAAGAACAACCTGCTGCAGGACAAGATCAGGTTTGAGAATACCTGAAGAATCTGAAGGTGCATAAGTTCATGGGACCTGATGAGATGCATCTGCAGGTCCTTACATAACTGAGAGGGAGTGGCCAAGCCACTTTCAATCATATTTGAGAAGTCGGCAATTTGTTGAAGTTCCCACTGATTGGAAAAGGGGAAATGTAACCTCCATTTCCAAAAAGGCAAAAAAAAAAGACCCAGGGAATTACAGGCCAGTCAGTCTCACCTTTGTGCCCAGTAAGGTCATGGAGCAGACCCTCTAGGAAAGTATTCAAAGACACATGTTAAACAAGGAGGTGAATTGTTGACAGCCAACATGACTTTACTAGGGAAAAATTGTGTTTCACAAATCTGGTGGCCTTTTAAAATGGGGTTACAGCGTTGGTGGATAAGGGAAGAGCAAGTGACATCCTCTAGCTGGACTTGAGCCACCACAACCCACAAAGCCAACCATATCATGGACTGCATCAAAAGAAGCGTGGTCAAGGGAATGGATACTCCAAACTAGAGCCCATATGTCCCCCTCCCTGCTCTCAAAAAAAAACAAAAAAAAAAACCCAAACAAACAAAAAAAAGAGTTACAGAAATATAGCAAGGTACTCCTTTAAAATAATGCATAGCAAGCAACCTACTCTTCTTGGCAAGCATTGCTAATTGGAATGCCAGGCCTCTATAAAGCTCTTTATTAAGATATAACAAACTGTGAAAGTCAGTTTTTGGACAGCAACAGTAACTGCAACTATACAAGGTGGCTGCTAAAAGAACTGGATGAGTGTAATTCTAAATCACTGTAATAAGCACATGTCAACGGCCAGGAGCAGACAAAATCAATTTTAGAATAAAAACAGTCATAAAATATTCAAGGAGGCCAAAGAATTAGCTCTGAAAGCAAATAATATTAATTATGACTTCTAAAGCAGAAAAAATTGCTGATAGACCAAACGTCAATTAACAGTAATTTCTCTGAGCCAGGTTTAAACACATTACATGAAAACAGTAATTATACAAGGTTATACAGTAAGAGATGACAAAAAGTTGAGATCAAAGGTTAATTCCACTATTGTCTACAAACTTAGCCTGACAAAAATCCCAAGAACATTAAGGCCAGCAAGGAGGGACTTTTCTCGAGATAAATAAATATAAAGAGAAGGAAAAATGGACTAACATTTTCAGAAATCAAAATAGTGGAGTGTTAATGAAATTATGGCTAGTATTAGACTTACAAGTAGAAGAGCATTCTTCCCACACATTCACCCCAAAATATTCAGGAGTCTCAAGAAAAGCAGTCATTTTCTGGACACTTAAAGGAAACTTAAATCTGCCCCTCAGAACATCTGGAGGTAATGTTAATTTATGTGCAATATGGTTGAAAATTTCACTCAAGACAAATAAATTTTCCACTATGATAAAAAGCTGGTACAAAGCAAAAGCAATTTTCAAAAGAAAGTAAAGCATAAATCAGAGAGATATAGCATATGGATTTGAAGAAATCACCATTAACAGGATATGGATTATTTTCTGCATGATATTATCATATATCATAACAATTGTAATAGTGTTCTGAACAAGACAATCTAACCCTTACATAACTAAGAGAAAACAGAAACTTGCCAAGCATCTACTAGTTTTCCCTTTTTAACTTAATGCGGAGAAATAATAGTGAAAAGAAAAAACTATAAAACCAATGTGATATAAGGATTCATCAATAAACAAGTTTAAGTCAGGCTCAAAAACTCTTTTCACCAAAATTTTGAAAAGCTTTCTTAAATAAAAAAGAATAAGGAGAATAGCAACCATCCTGAAAAAAGAAAACCAAAAAACAGAAAAATCTAAAGAGAACTTCTTAAGATCAAAATTTAACATAACCTTAGAAAACAAGGAACATGAGAATTAAGTGAGTTTACCTACTTTGGCTGTAACATGCAAGCACAAGTTACATTAAATCTATAATATTGAATATTAATAGCCGATAACAGTTTTACTTAAAAAAATTTTGAAGACCAAACTTCTTATATTCAATTCGAATTTTAATTTTGCTAATAGCATGTAGATTTGAATGCTGAAAATCTTTCAGAAGAATAAATAATTGCTTAAAAGCCTCTGAAGGAAAATATCTGAGAAAATTTGTAGATATAAATTTAAAATAGGAAGAACATTCACAGGCACCTTCAACTCATTCTAAAATTCAAAGGAAACAGAAGCATGGAAAGGTTGAAAGCAGGTAAAGCCAAATCATCTTCTGTGACAGGTGTCAGATAATACTAAAGTGCTGGAAATTTCAGGCAGTGTGACTTCACCAGCACAAATAACCACAAAGATAATTCAAGGACATTAGAATTTTCCTTGTGCTTATGTTACTTCTGGTGTTCTGGGAAAAATTGTTCCTATGTTGTTCTGATATTAGTTAATAGAACATACAGAATTTTCTCCTTGCAGCTCACCGTGACTTTTTCAGCATTGTTAGTCTAGAATTTAATTTGATGCAATCAATTTATTAGTTAGCACAAATTTGATAAACTAAGGGGAGTCATTATCTCGTTCCCCTTCTGTGTCTACTAAAAACCCAATCTCTGTTTCTAAATAGAGTGTGAACTTCACTGAAAGCTTCGTCATTGCACTCCTGCAGTGACTGATAACATAAAAAAGAGATCCACTCATTCCAGTTTGGAGGTTTAATCCCAACTAGTCACAGCAGGTTCCTTCTGCAGGCCCCTGAAAGAAGGGCACCTTCAGAGGGTGATTCACAACACAGTGTAAGTCACTTCTCTCTGGTCTCCATAGACCAGATGAGACATTCTCTGAAGGCATCTATCAATTTCTACTGACTGCAAAGGTACCTAGGCTGACAAGTACAGATTTAAACACAATCTTTCACATGTTTAAATCTGGCTGAGATAAATCTCTACACTGCTGGCATTGAAGCCTTCTAAATATTATGATTGGAATTGGCTGGATTAATGGGTATTTGAAGATGTCTCTCAACACAAATATAGGAAACTAGATCAAGTCTAATTGAACAAAAATTTCAGACTGTGCGTATTTAAAGTTTATATATTGTAATCTTATGCTTTTTTCATTCCTTTACTTGTGCTTGAAAGTTATCAAATCTTTTCCCCATAAAGCCAAGTATGAGCATGGAAAACTACCACATTTTAATGTATTCTGTTCTTTGTAGGTGTTTAGTCTGCTTTCAACCACATTTTAGCCTCATGCCTGCTAGAAAGTATTCAGCTAAATCACTAGTATCAGTTATAGAAGGTTTATTACTCCAGTCTTCTACTCAGGAAGAGCCCTGTAAGGCATTCACAATTGTTTCATTTTTGTGTGCTTTCTGTTATGTTGTGTAGCCTTATTACAATATAAAAATTTGCTGCAGGGAAAAAAAGACCTATCCAGTCTTATTTTCAGTATATAGATCTTTTAGAAAGATTCTTTTTTATTGATCAGTGTTTAAATAGATTAACAGTTGTGGTGGTTTAGTTTTCGTGGGTTTGGTCTAGGGCTTCCCTGGTAACAGGGTTATAACTAAGGAAGCATTCCACACTATTCCTTCACGTAATCAGGGGTATATAAGGATGAAGGAGGGAGTTAATTAGTGTAACTTGTATACAACTGTAATACATGTGAGTGTACATATATACTTTTCCTACAATTTTCTTTTGATACTTTTTTTCTCTTTCAGGAGGTGCGTGGAATCTGTGTGGTCAACAGCTGGGTTTGGCAGGGAGCCAACCCAAACCTCCATAACAGTACTACAGAAAATAAAAACAATTATTTGCTTATGTGCTATATAAAGAATAAAGGGGAGAGAAAAGAAAATGTCAACTCTTTCCATATCAAATTCAGAGAAATATTTGGCCTAGTTACCAGTGGTCTTCTTGTTCTTGTCATTGGGTTTATGAAGCACAATACAGAGCTCTATGCCAAATGCATCACAAGTTAATGAAACTTACTTGCAGTGAGTAGTCTGGAAACAACAAAACATTAATGCCTCCCCACTGATCTCTTCCTTCTGCACGAGTCAAATGATGGAGAAAGGACATGAGTTATTTCTATGCAATAAAAACAAAAATCATCTTGTGTCAACAAAAAAATTTTATTATAATTAAAGGGGAACCTCACAGTACTAGGTCTGGTGAAAGAGTCTCGTCATAAGATAAACTGTGACTTTAGATAAGTAGAAAGAGAGAAAGAGAGAGAGAGAGAGGGAGAGGGAGAGAGAGAGAGAGAGAGAGAGAGAGAGAGAGAGTTATATACTCTGTATGTGTTTTTATTAAAGAAGAAACAGCTAATGAAATTTACTTTGCAAATTGAGGCGCATCTTCAGTGTTCAGCCCACACTCTTTTGGAAATGGGAAAATGTTCATTGCACTGCTACTTTTGCATTCTACCTCTTATTTGCTAAACATTACATTAATTCTCCATTATATGTTCATACCCACTGTTTTTCATAAATTACTACAATTTGACTCCTGATATTTTGCTATTGGAGGCTAAAGAAGCAGCTCTCATTGCTGCAATTCTAAAAGCCAGGAAAAAATGCAAATGCAATAACCAGCTCCAACTATATTTCATTCGCTGGGTTTTAGTTGCTTTCTCTAACTGGTTCTCTTTTGCTTTTGAAATGTAAAAAAGAAAAAAAAGTAATTGCATTCATGTCACAGCAGCTATACCAAAGCTGGTGATACATAATGTGCTTTGCCAGCTCTGCGATACCAATTTATTAGCAGTCTTTAACAAATCATCTTGGATTTGAATAAACAATTTAAGAACACTTACTTAGGTTTATTTACCTAAAAAATTACTAGTGGACTTAACAAGGAATTCAAGCAGTTTCCCTGGGGTTTCCCATTAGGAATTTGATTTATCCTATTATCTCTGAAACAAATGAAAATAAGTCTCTTAAAGTTCAGAGGTATACCTGTTCGATTTCAAAATACAACTTGCCTTGTAAAATATCATTAGGGAGGAATGCAGTGGTCCTGACTGCTCAACCATTACACATGGAACAATCACATACATGCAGGACCAACACAGCCCTCAAGCCAGTGCTGCACACATTTGGGCTACAGGACAAACACAACCAGCTGGTTTTAAAAGAGGAGCCTGAGGCAGCTTCTACTCAGTACCAGCAGTTCCACTGCCTGCCTTGCGTTGTACAGCTGCCATTTCTCACAAAAACATCCCTCCTGCCTGACAATAGAAATTATGAATAGAGCTGTTTCCATGTAAGAAAACAAGGACTAGCTCAAAGGACCAAAAGGGGAGTGTGTCTTTTATGGATGGGGTCTGTAGGATGTGTTGCATGGAGGTTGAAGGCCATTCAGTGCTACACGACTTGGGCTTTCAAGCATCTAAAGGGACATAAAGATTACCTATATTGTTCTCTTCTTTCAGTGTTAACTCTAATAAATACCTTTTTATTGAAACCTTACAGAGTGGCTTTCTTACTGGGATCATAATGGGCCAGCAAGCACCTCCAGGTATAAAACAAGGTATTTTCTGTCATTTATTTTGATTTAAAGATATACTTCCTCATTTCTATGAAACATATTTTGCTAATACAAAGGTTAAAAATAAATACTGATGCCTCACTACCTAATAAAATGTCCATTTTAAAATCTCACCTTGAACTAAATGAAAATTACATTAAATTGAGGAGATTAGTATTTATTTCAAGACAGAAATTGAACGTTTTTTTTTTCTTGTCTGTATTTTAAGAACTAAGTAAACATGTAAGAGCAAGACTCAGGACCAACAGAAATGAATATGACATACTTGGTCCTCCTAGAAGTCCAGGTTTAACCCCAAGTTTATTTAAATTAATGTACTGAAATACAGGTCTTCAAAATTAATCTTTACTTTGAATGAAAATAGTATAAACCAAGCATTTAGGTAAGGAACAATGTATATCCTTCCTGAATTTTATAATGTACAAGTCCTTGGGAACAGAAGGCCTCTAAACCTACATCCATAAAGTTGAAAGTTACATCCATAAAATCAAAGAATTGCATTTTTCATCTTCAAGGGACCTAATTAGTATAATTAGTCCCCAGGTAGACACAGTAAATTATAGGTGGAAAAACCCATTGTCCCCCCTGTTTGACAGCAAGTAAGGGAGGAACAATAAGACTCCACAAAAATATTCTATCCACAAGTTTATTTCAGTGTAGTTTTGCTTGGGTGAGATCTTTAAAGGGCATTAGGACATAATACAAGTGGTCCACAGAAATACTTCTGAATTTACTTTTGGTAGAAGCAGTGTGTCCTTTCAGGAACCTGCTGCAGAGGAATGCATAATCTGGACATATGTTTTGGTTTTTCTTTTGTCCGTTTGCATAGTGTGTATCCTTTAGCAGAAGAAAGATTTGCCATTAGTTTTACAATTGAAGCAAGGGATATATTTCTAATGAAAGAAAACCTTTAGAAAGCAAAGGGAAGGGTGGAACAACTGAAATAAGCCTCTTGCTGTCTCTCTTTCCTGACCTACTAAGGAAGACTTCTAGCTGAGGCTGGATGTATTTTCTGTGCAAAGAACCATGCAGAGGAAAGATGAGAAGTTCATCTTTTCTGTTAAAAGGAGTAATACAATTGTAACTGGTTGCTTACATTGGCTCAATGCCCAGCATGATTAATGATGCTTTCAAAATGGTTTTAGAGGAGCACTTAAACTTGCCTTTATGAATCTCATGTCTGTCAGTTTTCCAGTGCTAGGCCTGTTTATTTGACTGCCCTGTTACTGAGAGCAAATCAGCAGGCTAGGACAGAGGAATTTTAAATTTATTAGCTTATATACTGTTAGATGGAAAAATTTCTGCCAAAACTCATATGAGAAAGGATAAATGTGAATCTTGGACTGGGAAATTACTGTCAGTAGTGATAAAATACGTTTATTTGGTGACCGATTATTAGCTGCATTGATCAACATGCTCATGGTATACACCAAGTCTGAGCATGAAACTTCCTTCCTTGGCTTCAAGACATACAGAAATAACTGGAGATTGTGGAAAGGCAGGTCAACGAGGAGTTAGGTCAATGCATGTGCTTGTGTTTCAGACTGAATTGGTCCATACTTTTGAAAACCATACTGTAGGACTTACTTTGATTCAGGTTCTTCCATACAAGATATGGTGCACAGTATTAACAGTCTCAACAATACTTACCATTTGAACTTAGCCAAATTATTTGAAACTATTAATTCTGCATACAAAGAGAAGGCAGATAAAAGCATACCAAACATTTTAATTTACATCTTTTAAAAGACAATTTGCCCTGGATGTAGGAGGACATTAACATCGGAGGAACTCATGTTTGTGTAAGCAACCCACTTCCACATCTATGCAGCCTCTTCCACAGTACTGAGCACTGGTTAACAGCCAGATGCCCCAGAGTGCAATCCATTCTTTGTGCAAGCTGTTTTAGTCTCAAGGTTTTGAAAATGCTTCCAAATCTGTCTGAAATGCACAAATTTTATTTTGAACTAAGAAGCAAGCTTGTTCTTGATCTGTATTTCCACAATTCTTGATCATTATAATAGCAAATTTCTTCCAGTTATTTTAATTATATAGGAGAGAGACCAGATAAGTTCTTAATTATTTAAAAGACGGAGATGCAGGGATGATCAATATATCATGCTACGCAATAGGTATAATTCTAAGATAAGAAAAAAAAAAATAAAATCATTGCAATTATAGTTCTACAGAGAAACTTAGTGACTTTAGTTCTGTCAAAAAATTTATTGATTGCTACTTTGTATATGTAATTCAAAAAATAAAATAATTTGAAATGAAAAACCAAAATATTGTTGCGCCATAATGTCCTTAATGGAAACCTCCACTTTTTTCTATTTTAAATTTTTCAAAATGCTCACTTTTCACTGAAAATGTTAATGTTCATAAGACCCAGGGACACTGTTAAAAGAAATAACTATCTGAAAATCTTCAACTAGCTTAGCTGCAATAAAAGTACTATTTAGGAATTTCATCCTTTAGTTTGAACAACTTGTTCCAGTGAGCTCCCTAAACTAGGAAAGCAGATGATTTATATGCTGGCAGCAAATGTTTATCACCTATTAACAACTAATTAGCAAATTCCTGCACTTGCTCCATTTCTACTGGGATTCATCTGAAGAATTTATATTGAAAGAAAATCTTGTTTCATTGATTTATGTTCTCAAGATTTTGGAAGCAGTAACTTTCTGGTTTTGGGTGGGAGGGGAGGAAGAAAAGAAAAACAAAAGAAGCCAAAGATTAAAAAATAAAAATACTCTTCTCTCACTGACAGTAGATTCACTAATCTACTAACATACTTATGGCATCTATTCCAGCATCAGAGAGAGCAAATATCAACACTAGTCTCCCCAAACACCAAGGATGAGACTGGAACTGGACAGCATTAAGCTCAGCATTTTCTTAGCCGATTGGTAAATAAAAATTAGTTAATTTTAAGGATGATAAACTTTGTACTGATAGATGTGTGGGTGGAAAAAAATAAAAAAAAAAAAATCGGGGAACTTGCATATGTAAGGTCTTTCCCTGGGCATAACAATTGAGAGGAAAAGTGCAGAAATACAGAAAAAGCAAAACAACACATCAAAGTATTGATCCCTTGCACTTTCACTGAAAGGACAAGATGAATTTCTCCCTAAAGGCCTTGCTTTGGGAAGAAAGTGTTAACTTTATTTGAAACATGAAGAATCTTGAAAAAAAAAAGACACTATTTCTGAAAATGTAAAGTTTGCAAGATGAATCCAAGAATACACTGTCTAAAAGCGGCAATGCCCATAAATTCACTACCAGCTGCACAGCTTATAAATCAAGTTGAAAATTAGATGTCTAGGTCTCCAAACTTGCAAAAGACAGATGCAATGGAAGAACCGTCTATTGCTTTTAGGCCTCCACTGGAGAATGTATATCCAGGGGAA
>JAWWTY010000001.1:40224317-40292175 GCA_035222235.1 Margarornis squamiger
TTTATTGTAATATCTTTCATTAAATTGTAACTCTGACTTATAATCTCTCTAGTGCTGGGTCCATTTTCTCCTGCCGGTTTACTTTTAAACCAGCACAACGAGTGATAAATAGACCAGATGGGTGTGCTGCAATTCAGAGGGACCACAAAAAATTGGTGAAATGTGTTGAAAAGAACTTCATTAAGGTTCAAAATGGGGAAATACCAAGTTCTCCTCTGGAGAGGAATAACTCCAAACACCAGGACTGGCAGGATAAAAAGCAGTCTGGAAATAAAAAACCTTGGAGTCCTTTGGATGTCAAGTTGATCATGAGCCAGCATTGTGCCCTCCATGGCAAAGGCATCAACAGACTCCCAGGCTGCATTAGGAAAAATATTCCAGCAGGTTGAGCGGGTGATTCTTCCCCACTGCTTAGAGGAGAGACAAGTTTCGAGTGCTGTGTCCAGTGCTGGACTCCCCAGCACAAGTGAGACGTGGACATGTGGAATAGAGTCCAGCAAAGGGCCACAAAAGCCATGAAGGTCTTGGAACATCTGTCATATAAGAGAGGCTGAGAGCTGGCACTGTTCAGTCTGGAGAAGGGAAGCTGAGTGGAATCTTATCAGTGTGTTATCTGATTGGGGGAGAGTAAATTAGACAGATCCAAACTGTTTCCAGTAGTGTTCTACAACAGACTGTAATTATGGGGAGCTGTGATAAAGGCATAGTCATGTCAGATTTGTTCTCGGAAAGGACAGATCTTAAATTTAAAATGTCACAAGTGGTGGAAAAGCATTTATTTTCTTTATTCTTTGTGACAGAAGGAACAAAGCTATTTGTGCTATTAAAATAAGTATAACAATGGCAGCACAAATTGTAGCTTAATCTCCCTCAGCAGAGCATTAGCAACTAAGTTATCCCAGGAGAAGAACATATCCACAAGTGTGAGAGACTGGAATGCTAATAGCTCAAACAATCAAGATGCAAGCTGAGATGTGTGCAGTAACCGTCCAGGTGCTGAGGTCGTGCACACCCGACACTTGAGGCTACAAGCTGGGTGTTCAACAGGATAAGACAAATCTTGTGATGTGAAGTAATGTTTCTTTGTCCTTACAGAAATGACTCAGCTGTGATGACTCCCTTCCAGGGAAGTACCAACCATTCACAGGAAGACTCAAGGTATTCATCTCTGCTGATGGGCCATAATGGACTCAACTGTGCTGAAGTAACAGACAGCTGTAACATATTAGAAAGTGTCAAAGGCTCATAAAATGTCCTATGATCCAGTATTACATCATCCAGAGTAAAACTCCCCACCCTATGGGAGGTACTGGAGGCATTTCTACGCACCCCAAGTGAGCAACCTCCCTGTCTTTAACCTGAACTATAAACTTTTCTATCTCATGTTCTCTCCCTGGCCTGTTGAGTAAGTGGAGTGATAGAGCATCTTGGTGGACATCTGGCAGGTCAACCCACCACATAAGGTATAAAATTTCCATGGTTTTTATCTAATCAGCAAGATAACATTAGATCTGGTGACTAAAACAGGGATGAGGAGCAAAGCAAAGGGTCTCCATTTCTATTCAGACCTTTTTAAAGATTAGCAAACATCTCCTGGCAATCACGGTGATTTTACTGCAAATATCATAATATTAGATGTTTTCTAAATCTCAGACACGAAGTCAAAAAGTATATTCTTTATCCATAATGAATATAGGGTTTGGGGTTTTTTTTTTTATTATTGCTTACAAAAGAACTGATTTCACTATCTTCCTGTCAAAACCTCAAATATTACCTATCAGTCCTTCAATGTGGAAGAATTTCTTATTAAAAGTTTACCAGATCTTATTTTCTTATCAGAAGAAAAGTATGGTTTTTATTAAGTATATGGTAGACCAATAGGCTATAACAGTGCTAACAGAAGACAAAAAAAAAAAACAAAAAAACCCAAAAACCAACCAAACAAAAAAAAACCCACAACGAAACAGAAAAAACGTTAAAGCACTTAGTAACTATTCCTGTCAGATAAATATGGCATGCACCTTTGCATCTTTCTTCCCTGCAGGTTGTTCTGTTTCAGCCACAAAAAAACATTCAGCACTTCAGGCACAGATGGTGGCAGAGAGTGGAACCAAGGATAGCAATGCTCTCACTCCCCTACAAGTGCATTGCATCTCTACTACATCATGGTTTGCTGTACCTGTCAGTAAGAGAAGACAGAGCTTTTTAAAGTTAAATGCCACCGACTCTGCACAGAGTGTATACATAAGCTCCTTTATCTCCTTTCTTCATCTCCGTCTTGATAAACCAGGAAGATCAGCAACAACAGCAGCATAAGGAAAAGATTATGTGCAGCAGGAATATTCAGAGAGACAAGGGAATGTAGGTAACAGTACGATAGGGTGGAGCAAAAAAGGCCACTGAAACAGAGACAGAATATTAGGAAAAACTCTTGCAATAAGTTTTGTAACAAGATTTAACTGTTAAGGTTTCACAATCAAGATATAAAGTTCAGCCTTGAGGACATTTGGTCCCTTGAATGGCAAAATTCCTATCGTTATGATAGGATGATGCTAAGTCATTCAGCAATGTATGCTGCCAGCTTTCACTAAGAATAGGACTGAAGCTGTTGTTTAGGTCACTATTTTCCAGTGCTTGTCAAAAAACGAGAACTGTCTCTTGTTCAAACATTAAGCAGACTAAAAATAGGCTACTCTCAGCAGCTAAAATAATCCCGCTGACCAGAAGCAAAATGAATACTTTGAAACTCTCCCTATGAAATTAAAAAGGGAAATATATATGCCTGTCTGCTCTTATTACACACATCCACTAAAAACTATGTATTGCCTAGCATGCATGGTTTACAACACGGTGATTATATATTTTGTGAAATCTCAGGGCTACAATACAGCTTCCTTGATACTAGAGACACTTACTAGAGACACTTTTTCCCTTGTAATATGTACTATAGCTTAACTCCCCTCTCGCCAAAAATAAAGACATTAGTCTTATTATCTAATTGAATTATAACTAATTCAACTCAGGACCATAACAGCAAGAAAATGCCCTAGAAGATTTTATCTGCAAATTTTTTTAGAGATCAATACAATGAGGAGAGCAAAAGCAGCTAACAGGGCAAACAAGGAAGCATTCTGAAATTAATAAACTCTTGATATTGCACATTAAGTAATGGTCCTGTGGCATGAGAGTTGGGAATATAATGGAGCTGGGCAAGCTGTTAAGAAGTGGAGTTACAGGCTCTGAAAACTTGTGAAGATTTGGAAAATAACAGTGTGAGCATTTGCTCTGCAGGAATAGACAAACCACCACACACCTGAGAGCATCCAGTCTCTTGATATTTATAGAGCTACAGAATGGTGCAATAGACAACAAAAACTTTTCCCAAAAGAATGGCTCACTGGGACAGCAAGCAGGAGACCATGTATGGCCTCTTACTCTTTATAAATAGATAAGCTGACTCACAGTGATATTTGGAGCAGATTTAGCAGATGAGGAGCTAAGTCAAAGGTTTTCCTTGTACAATACCAAGAAGGAATTGCAAGAAATTAAAAAAACAGAAATGTTAATACAAAAAACATCAAGTCTCACCAGCAATCAGCTGTGGAGAGAGATTTCATTTTCCTTCTTGCTTGTTTTATAAAAAAATTATTTTTCTTGTGTTGCTCTAGCATGAAGTAGCATAGTGTAGCAAAGAAGATATCAAATGCTATTGTATAACATGGTGATTAAGCAACCATACTTTTTAACACAGATTTCAAAAAAAGGCAAGTACTTTGGACAGGAAAGTCCTGCTACTTCCACAAAAGCCCTAGTACATCAGTGGGTCTGGCTTGGTTAATGAGCATAACTTAGACTGCACTCTTTGCTCAGTTGTGCTGTTACTTTTCAATTAAACTCCAGCACTTTATTGTGATTACTGTCATGTGAAATAGCTTGAAATTTTCAGACAAACTATCAACATATGTTGCACAGTTGCAGTTAAGCTAAGAAAGTATAGTACACTACAATTTAAATTCAGTTAATTTAAATGCCTTTATTACTAATCTGCACAAAAACAGTTTCTGACCCTAACATGAGTCAGAAGCCAAGAATTAAAGTTCTACAAGTCAGTTCAGTTGCTGCATGCATGCACAGGGAAAACCTACCTGTAATACATACATAATTTCTAACATATTTCATGTTAATCATGAAGAATCAATAGCTCCAAACCACAAATTTGTTTTCATGTACCTAAATGACAAAGTCTTGTTTTCTTTTGTCCTTATTAAAAGATTATTTAGACTCTAAATGAAGGGGGGAAAAAAAATGGGTTCCAAGTAGTAGTCCAGAACTTGTACCTGAAGAGATTTGAGATAAGTTACTTGATCTTAAAGGAAGACAATACAAATAACAATTTTTTTATTTTTTTTTTTTTGTAGAATGTTGTTAAGCAGTTTAATCAGATTTCACACACCAACTTACACAGATGCACCAAAAAAAGTTCCAATTTTGATTAACACACCGAGAAAATATAAACCAACAACATGGGAAAGGTTGTGTCCAATACTGACAGCACCAGACAAGGTTGTCACAGAACTTATCAGTGACAAGTTGACATTATTAGACTATCAGTTCAATCTCATCATAAGGACTTACAATCAATGAAAATCTTTTTACAGCCATTTACACAAACATAAAATCCAAGAAGAATAAGTCACAGTTGACCTTTTTCTGTAAGTCTGGATTCTTTTTTGGGCTCTACTAGGCAAACATTTTGATTATGACTGGAAAAAAACCCCAGTGCCTGGTTCTAACAAATACAGAAATAGTGCGACTACTATTTGCCCAAGGAACAGAGTAACACAAACAGTTTTTAAGTACCTTATAAACCAGGATGTTTAAATAGATCAGCATGTTATGCTGTTGAAAACTCTAGCCCCTATTTGTTATGAAGGTATGTTCTACTTGTGTTAACAATAACCAAATATGAAAGGCAGAATCTTAATGAGGTCTGTGATGCAAATGATGCATAGGTAATCCTGAGACCTCTGAAATGGGGTAGAACATATGCCTAAAGATTAGAGCCCATGACTATAGAGAACTACATTTGTTACTTTGTAAAAATAGTCCTGTTAATTTATACAAACATTTTTAGAAATGCTTTTGGGTTACCTGTGCACTTACAGCCAGTGATAGATCCAGAAAGGAGCAAACAAGAAGATAGCAGTTATTTCATCTAACTCCAAATCAGAAGCCTACAGCTGAAGCATTATGATACGTATAATTACGCATGTTATTTTGTCACAGGGGAAACAAATTGCTGACATAAAGCTTTGTAACACACTTGAAGTGGAATGCCAGAAGGTGACAGGAACCCACATAATGACCACTCATAGGCTTTAGGTATCAGGACAGTCAAAGAAATTGTGCTGGAACTCTTAGGTTCTTCAGATGGTAATGAATCTGATCTTTACTTAGAATGGGAAGCAAGAAATCATAGATACCCCATCCCTGTAAGTGTTCAAAACCAGGCTGGATGGGGCTTTGAGCAACTTGGTCTAGGGGAAGGTGTCCCTGCCCACAGCAGGGAGGTTGGAACTTGATGATCTTTAATGGCCCTTCCAACCCAAGCCATTCTGTGTTTCTATCATTCTTTAGGGAACCTGTTCCAGTGCCTCACTAGCCTCACAGTAAAGCTAATGGTGACACAGTAAAGCTATAGGGACTGTCTCAGTTCAAAAGAAATAAATTGTGAAAACAACAGTAATACCAAAGGACATCCAAAGATATCCAGGACAGCACAAAACGCTGGAAGAGCTACATGTAAGTGACGAGCCATTAGCTAGCACTTGGGCACACTGATAGATTGGAATGAATGTCCTGTTCCCCCAAATCCATGGTACCAGTCACACCTGGAACGGAGGGGTAAGGAGTTGTTATACCCAGACGGGCTAAAAAAATTTTAGATTTTATTCCACTGAATGGTGTGGTTCTTGTGGTTAACCCACCCTAAGTTCATACAAGATGGTTCTCTGTTTGGTCTCCAGACCACCGTTACCAACATTGCTAAGCACTATTCAGTGATGGTTTTGGCTGGAGAACAATGTTAAAGATGTACTATTCCTCCAGCTGGAGGTGGATTTTTCTTCTCCATGTGCTTCTTTTTAAATTTTGGGATGTTTGATTAGAAGCTTGCTTTGAATACTTGTATGGGAGAAAGATAATTGTAAGTGAGAGGTTAAAACATTAATAAATGTAACAAATCCATGCATCTAAACTGGATAGAATGTGTGAAGTAATTTCTTACTGGCACAGCATTGCCATATAAATATACTGATAGCCCTTTTTCATGAAACAATAATGACATTTTGTGGATAGCAAATTATTTTTTATCTGTGAACAATTTATAACAAAAGTCTAGACCATATTCAATATTTATTCACAAGCCTGAAGAAACACAGGCAACAAAAATTTACGCTTGGAACTCGTCACTCTAGATTCAATTTTTACCCGCTTTCATTTTACTCGGGCAGTTTAAAAGTCAACCTAAAGGGTAATATGTTTTTGAAGATAATATAACAATATTATCTCAAAGACAGTTAAAGTATCTTTTAATTGTAAATCATTCACATATTCAGATTTATACCATGGCAGATAAAAGTATTAATTCAGATACCCTCACTTTTGGATTTCAGAAGGATCTTTTGTTAAAGTTTAAAAAACAGCCTTGAATTCTCTGTCTCAGTGTGGGAGTCAGTATAAGTCAAATAAGACACAGAGTATAAACATTGCTGGAAAGAGCATCCCCAGTAGGTCTCCCTCCCTGTGTCCATGTAAGCTGTTGTGAGAAGGAGTTCCATATTTAAAAGCAATTCTTTCACTGACTGAAGAGACCTAGAACACCAGTATTTCACTTGTTTCTTCTGGGTTTTTATCTCCCATTTTCTCCCTCCACATATATAAGGAGTTACCACTCCTGCCATATATGCCTGACAATGAACAGAACTTTCCTTACTAAAGTGTCTCCCCCTCCAGCTAATTTTTTCAACACTCTGAAATACCATCTCTTCTCACATTCACAAAGTAGTATTTCAGCACTCCTGAAGTTTTGGTCTTATTTATTTCCCTCAAATTGAACTGTAAGAGAAGCACATATGCTTTAATGAAAATTGAAAGCCTGCTAGCTGAACAATAGTTTTGGATCCTGAAAGCTCTGAAGATTCAGACAAGGTGTTTACACCTGAGCACAGAAATTTATGCTACTATGCTATCAGTTATCCACAGCAACAGAACTATAACAAGTCTCTTATGATTATAGATGCTGTCAGATTTAACTGACAGAATTTATCCTTAAAAAATGCTGGTAATCACACAATAACCACATTAGAATGCATGAGACTGGAATAAATCACTAAAATTGGTATGCTGGAAATGAGATTTAACTGGGGTACAATTTAATGTGAGAATGGAATACAGCTATCTATCAGTTCTTTTAGATTTATAAGTTTCACTGTTATTAAGGGGCTGTTATAAGACAGGGGCTCTGTCATCACGTCTGCAAGGATGGGTACTCTTGTGTCAAAAAGAAACAACCAAAACAAAACACTAAGATACTTACTTGACACTGTCACAGTTGAAAATTAATTGGTGTTACACTGCCATTCAAAGATGAGTATGTAGTTCTACAGGCATCAGTGAGTCTTCCAGAACTGATATATAACAAAGTCAGACAAAATCATCACACAAAGGCTTCCATGAAACAGATACGTATCTTAAGGAAGTATTTTAAAAGTGATGACACTACAAATTTGTCAGATTGCAGTGCTGCTAAACAGGCTTTCTCAGAGTCATGGTTGCTGGTATGAACAACGGAAATGGAAAATTTTCAAAAATGCTGTTCATTTGTTTAATTCTTTGAATAATTTTGTCTTGTCTTAGAAGATGCAGGATCTTACTTTGGTAATTCATACCATTAGAGTATCTTCAGCCTGTCTGAATATTTTCATTAACAAGGAAAGTTTGACTTGTTCTATCTATAACACTATGAAGGAAAAGATTCACATATATATGTGTTCATATATTTTAAACATAAGGACTTTGAGAAAATAAAGTTGCATTATTTTACACTTCAAATATATAAATCATTTTCCATGATCAAGACCTCAAAAATTTAAGAAATATTTAATGGTGATGTCTTTTCATGCTACTAACCAGCATACCATGCCTATATGCATATTCCAGAGCCACACACTTTACTGTATCACACACTGACCTGATCACATTAATATCCTCTGCTCTTTGGGGCCATTAATCCATCAGTACAACACAAAGCAGTTGAGATCTCCTCCTCCTTCTTATACATTATCATCAGAGTGCATAAGGCAAGGCAGCTCTGACAGATCAGTGAACACCTGTAATTAAACTCTTTACTCTCCCTTAGCTACAATTTTATGTAAGAATTGTGGCTTCTCCTTGCTCCACAATTTTACAATATCAATAGGTTAAAATTTATCTTTTGGTTTTCACCACAACTATTAGCTTCAGCAACAGAATACTCTTTGTCTCCAGGAGCGGGGAAAAAAAGATTATATCAACCAAAAGTGATTTAAGTCCAGTACAAGAATAATTTTTTCTTTAGAAACATATTTAAGTGTAACTATGAGTAGTTATTTTTTCACCTTTTAAATTGTTCCGTATCACAGAGTCATAAGCTTTAAATTACTTTAATAAGATAGTCCTTCAAAATCTAGACACTGTGCTGGATGATGTAACTCACATTAGGACATGAGTTTTCCTAACCTTAAAACCTCTTGCTTCCCTGGCTGCTGCCAGTGCCCAGCAGAGGGCATTTTAGGACTAAGCTATGTAAATACAAAATGAAGAGACCGGCGTTTCTATCACAGCAGTTTGCTTACGTTGGAGGAATAAAAGTTTGAGAAGCTTAGTAAGTATTTGAGTATAAATTGTAGTGTTTTCAACACAAAGATTCATAGTATTTAAAATGCCACGTGCAACAATTTTTTTATTTTTTTTTTTTTGTCTAGCTATGTTTTCAAACTTGCACTCGTTTATTCTGCATACACTGAACTACTGTAAAACTGAGGTTTAGACAGTTAAATGTATGGGCACGTTAAGACTTTATGTAAAATAAACTTACAAAGCTGAAAGAACAATGAACATTGAAGTCAAAGGCTGAAAAAGTTCATTTTAGCAAGCAAAATGCTTATTTCAGCAATGTTAACAATTACATTACATGTTCTTTATACAAATAATCTCACTATTTAAGTATCAGGTTAAAACTGGTTTTATGTATCGGCTGACTAAAACCACATCATAGGTTTATATTTTCTTAATTATCACAGTTCTTTAATAAAACTTTGTGACTTTCAGATGTGGTTCTTCAAAATCACCTGAAAATCTGAATTGAATAAATATTATAATGTTTAATTGCCTAGTTCCTGCAAGTTAGCACAAATGGGAACAAGTGCTAAAAGTGCAGCCTTATTGAATGGTTTCAAAAGATGCATACCCAAATCTGTTTGCCTAAGTACACACTCAATTACACAAGCTGGGCTTTTCAGATATGGATATTCAGTTATATGCCTTGGTTTTGACTTACAGTTCTACTAATGGTGCTTGTGCAACTCCATACAGTCTGTTTGGAGTGTCAGGCTACAGACTCAGCATAGTCAGCCACAACTGTGCCCTGATTAAGCTCTTCTTAAGGTTCCAGAGTTTCAGTTTGTAAGGCTGAATTACAGAGCTTCCCCTGCAGTTTCCACAAGCTCAGACTGAGGTCAAAGGAGGGACTTAATGGTAATGTGACATATGTGCTCTCAGTGTCTGAGGATGTTGTCTACTGGGCCCCAGGACAAGGTTTTGGCAAGGGATGGAAGAAAGGATCCATCACATCTCTTCTTTAGCTATCTAAGATGTGAAAATTGTAGTACCACTTACTTCACTATTATCCTCTACTGTGTGACAAGCCTCCCTGTCAGAAGCACATATTCAGAATCATTCACACTTTAAGTAATGGTACTAAACACAAATTCCCACACACAAAGCACTAATTAGAGGAAGAACAGAATTAAAGTTGCAAACCTTCTTAACTACAATAAAACTGTTGGGTTCCTCCCCACCCTCAATCTATTTTTTGGAAACAAGAAAATATTTCAGGTTTTCATCATACCAGTAATTTAAACAACTATTTAATATCAGATATACAGTGCTGACATTAAAAAGGTAAAAGGGTCTGGAACTACAAGGACTACATTCTGACCACAGTCCTTGGATGCACTGCTAGCTGGCAATTATTTGGGGCTCTGAAAGTAGCTATATAAAACAAGAGAAGTTTATGAACTTGTTGAGGTTTGTTTTTTTTTTTACAGAAAAGTGCAGTTTTCCAGTCTACATATTTCCAAACAGTTTACCACCAAGAACCTGAAAAACCTGCTCTCAGGTAAATCTGTCATAAAATAATACGACTTCTGGCAAGGCACAGTCCTGGGGGAAATTCCCAGTCAAATGAGCTGAGTGATAACAATCTAATGAAGAGAAAATTGTAATAATGACAGAGGAAAAAAAATGGAAAAAAAGATGGCCACACAAAGGTATACATGCCTGAATTTGGGAGAGAGGTGAAAAGAAGGAAAAGAAAATACACACACACACCAAAGGAGAAAAATAAATTAAAAAAAAAAAAAAAAATCAGGCTTTTCTCCCAGTGATCTGACTAAATGAGGAACCTGCTTAGGGTCACCTCCAAACTCCACCTAAATATTTTAGAACATTTTCAAAGCAATGCTACACTGTAAATCACTAGCACAAGAAACTCAATATAAAATCTCAGTCACTTCAAGTGACAAGAGACCATGAAGTTCAAAGCACCGGATGAAATACTAGTTTTCTGAAGTTAAACTCTAGAGAAGTGATTATGGATGGAGAAAGATCTTTCAGCTCACTTTACACCAGGTGCAGTTTAACTCCTGGCTGCCAGTGAGAAGGACTGTCTCACTTTTCTGCCCACTCTTGGCTGTGCTTCCTTCAGATCTGTCTGATGCCTGTGATGCCAGGGGGTGAGTTTGCAGCCATCCCTCACCGGCAGGGAGTAGCATGAACAGGATAATCCTCCCCATAAGGGAGGATAACCAGGAGCCAAGTATGACCACAGTACAGGCAGTGTCCTCATCAAGTAGGGTATAGTCCTGCTGCACCTACACAGCAGTCCCACACGCAGCATTGCCCATCCAAATAGCCCAGGCAGAAGCAGCAGAGTGGAGGCAAAACTAAAAGGTAGGGCTCAAGGCCATCCAGAGGACAGCACAGGAGACAAACAACATTAAAAAAAAAAGGTCTGAATCCAGTCAGGAGGCAAGACCACAACCTACAACACAACTCAGATAAGAACCGGCTTCCCAGGCACGAGCTTAAGATGAGCTACCTGGCCAATGGGCTGTGGCTATGGGTGAAGGTCCCAGGTGAGGCTGGTCAGGGAAGTTAAAGCATATTCTCTCAAGGAACTGTCATTTGTATCATGAAAAAATAAAGTACTAAGGAAGGCTGCACTAGGAACAGTTGAAGATATAAGGACAGGTTACTTGACTCTAGTCTCTTCAGTGTATGCACCAAATACACTTATGATTTATAAATTAAAACATTATTAAAAGAACTAAACTGACCAGCTTATATTGGCCTTCTACTGTGGAAAACGTAACTTGACTTTCTCCCACTCAAGTTTTAGGCAAAGATACACTAGGGAAATAATGACAATATGCACTGCTTTATGTCCTCTGATCTGCTGGCTGATCTTACCAACTGGAATTGTGCATTAGTGTCTCACATGTGTAGTTGGAAAACATGATACATCTACAGCTGCCCTTTACCCCATGGTTAGTAAAAGAATAACAGGTGCCTGCTTTGTTAAACTTGAAGAATATGAGACTGTTTGAGAGGATCTGAGTAACTGCCATAGTCAGGAGTTCAAAACAATGCAGGAAGAGGACTTTATGGCATAAAGCCCTTCTCTGAGAATGCATGTGTGTGTCTGCCTGTGTGTGTTGAGGGGAAGAGAAGTTTTTCTAAACTGAGAAGGGAACAAACAACAGGTGACTGGACCACAGTTTAGATTTTTGAATATAAATAAAATTTTTTAGAAAGATGGGATAAAGGTAGAAGAACAGAGGGGTTTGGAAAATTATACCCAGGCTAATGAACTTAGATTGTATTTCACTGGTTCTTTATTTTCAGCCAAACAACTTCAGGAAGGACACTAGGAACCATGAATCACCAAGAAAAAAATGAGTGCAAACAATTTCCACAGGGATGAAACAGGAGGTATAGAGCGCAAGATCTGTCATGGACATAACTTTTAACTTCATCTTCAAGGGACTTTGCTCTTGAAATGGCAGCAACTATTCTAAGTTGGATGTCTAATTCTCTCCATCTAATGGATGGGACGTGTTTTTGAAAGACATCCACAGCAATCAGTATCCTGAGTATAGCAGTGACTAAGCTAGGGATGGAGACAAGAATTTGACCCACGATCCATTTTCCTATTGCTCTTCCTCCAGCATCTTACCATACAGAGGGAAAAGAACTGAAACCTGAGACTAAAGCAGTCAGACCCTTTGTGTTCCTGCTGGAGACTGGCACCTATCCAGCTCAACCACCAGTCTTCAACCACCACACAGGCATCACAGGGTTGCAATTCTTTTTCCAAGCTGTGGGGCCAGAAGGATGCTGAGATCACCAAGTCCTGCCAAATCACCTGACATATCTCAGTTGTTACTATTGTCGACGTCAATGCTTTAATACCAGGATGTACCAGTTCTGCCAGCAGGCATCTACCTTTCTTGGATTCTCACAAGGGCCTAGTCCTGGACAGAGATTTTATCAAAACCTGTGTGTACAGGAGTACAGGGACAGGACAGGTACCCATGGAGCATGACCTCAAGGAAATGAGACCATCACTCCCTGTGAGAAATCCAGCACAGCTTCCAACTGATACCACTTCCTTCACGTACATCTGGATGGAAAAGATCAAATTACTGCCCTTTAGATCACATCTGCATTTTGTTCCAGAAGTCTCATAACTCACATGTCTAATAACACACCAGCTTTCTTCCCAGACTACCTACTGGTAGTCAGATTCACCCTTCCTGGCTAATTGAAGACTGTGGGAGGATTTGGACTTCATAGCAGCCTTCAGTATGCTTCAGTGTGAGTGGAGAGGTATATCTTCCCATCAGCTCAAAGGTCAGGGGATGTAAGGAAGTTGTACATCAGGGTTTTTCTTTGACCATATGTAAGGGAGAGGGGAAGCAGCCACTAGGAACATGTGGCAAAAATAATTGGTGCTAGAGGTCTTAAACTTGGAAAGTCACATGGCTACCTGACTCTGCAGGGAGTGTTGGGACATGTGGGATGAATTCTGGACTTCCAAGGGGCTGTCAAGGTGCTTTGGTACAGTTATGCATTCAAGTCCTTTGGGAACTGGACTGCAGAAGATACTTAATTGTGATGTAAAATGTATGTAATAAAACACAATACAAGGGGAAAACTTAACATCACCCAAGATGTCAAATTGCACTGTGTAAAGGGTGTGTATCCCGACGGTGCATTCAGATGAATCAATGAGATCTTATTTCTCTGGAATGAATAATAAAGATTTCTTACCATGAGGCTCATAATTCTAACACTTCCAGCAGAGAATGCAGTCAACATCTACTTCACAAAGAAATTCAAACCATCTTATTTCGATCCACCAACATTTCCCTCCATCATGCCAAGGAAGCAGAGAAAAGCAAAACAGAAATATCCACTCCTTGTTATGGAGAAATATATAAACTGGAAATAAAAACTGGAAAAATCTGAAGATATTACAGTAATAGAGGCCATGAAAAAGGAACAGTCTAAAAAGCCTTGCATTTTTAAATGAGTCAGACTTCCTGGCAACCTCCTATGAGTGAGTGGTGAGGCCCAAGACTGTTTACCTCATAAGATAGCAAGCAGATAAGACTGTGTAAGTGATGATTAAAGATATAAAATGCCTGACATGCTGTGGGAACAAGGGACAGTCTAAAGCAGCCAGTCTCAGTGTAATGAAAATATAAGGCAAATAGCCCATGCAGACACTGAGTACACAGAGATTGAAGGACTGAGAGTGTCACCAAACTGGCAGTGGTACTTCAGGTCTGTAAAAATGGAGAGAAGTTTAGTTGGACTCTGTTTTTCTGTGTGTAGGAATACTTCTTTATATTAAACATAGCATTGGGATACCAAAGAAAACAGAAAATGTTAAGCAGGTAAACCAAAAGCAGCAAAATCATGGCAGCACAGCAGCAATTTCATATACAGTTACTGTCGCTTATTACAGGTTTGGTAGCTGAATCAGCAGAGCTTTCAGAATGGAAACCCATGAAATGTAAATCTGAGTAAGGCTTATTTGCTACCCCACATCCCTTATTTTCTAGAACTACAAAAATCTGTTAGTGAAGACATCTGAACAATGTGTTGTTAGACATAGGGTTTTGATTTATGGGCTTTAATTTTATGGTTCTAACTATTTGGTTTTCCATGCTAAAGATCAAAAGAGCAATATCCTAAGAAAACTTCTTTCTTTGTTGTGGTGACCTGTTTTGCCTGAATCATCCGATATTTTTCAGAAAATGAGAAAAACATACATTTTTCTGGTAGGTGGCATAGACGTCCATGGAAAAATCACATTGTTAACATCCCAAGAAGGTGTTACATTCACTATATTAATGTCGCTTTTGTTAGATTTAATATTCTAAAACCATTTACAAATGTCCATTAAAAAACCTTATAAATACTCTAATTTCATATTATAAAGACCAGAGAATCTTACTAGTAGATAAAGAAAAATTTTCTCCTCAATATAAACTTTTACTTGCTCAAAAATTTTCTCTAAATAAACCAGAGAATACATATTCAAATAAATTAGCATGAAATTGCAGGAGGCTTAATGTAAAATAAAAAATAAATCTATCAGAAGCTGAAGATTACAGCCTGAAATAAAGTAAACAGAAGAAACAAACAAAAATCCCTACAACAAAACACCAGAAAAACAAGAAACCAACATGAATTTAGCTTTAGCTAAGCAGCTTTAGGTGTTATGGTTTTGCATTCATTCCAATAGAAAAAAACATATAATTGCAGCTGATATATGTAAGGCTTAAATGAACAAGGTTCTTCAATGAACCTTGATCAATGAACAGGCAGTAAAAGTTGTCATGTTTCTAGTTTATCTTGGCCAAGGGTCATCTTTTATATTTCCTTGAGACAAAAAATAATTATTTTCTTTCCAAGAAATGTAAACTGTTGTCTGTATTCAACTGCTAATTTTTTCTACTAATGAACATGATACATGCTGGTCAAACTGATTCACTTTCAGAACTACCTCATTTAATTTAAGGAAGTAGAGAAAAAGCCAACAGCCATAAGAAAAGGATTGCCTGAAACACTGATTCTAATTTAACAGAATTCAGGAATTTTCTTCCTGAATTTCACAGATAACTGCCAAAATAGCAATGACACTAAAACGAGTTTTAGGCATGATGGTTCTTTATAGTTATGCCTGATTGTTATGGCACAAGAAGAAGTAAACTTCACAGAGTTATAAAGGCACAATTCTTCAAGAGCAGCTTACAGTTTTTGCCAAAGCATTATTTTTCACATAACAGAAGTCCAAACCAATTTGACTTGACTTTTCCAAGTAGTCTATCCTTCGTGTATATTCATCATACTATCCATGTCATTTTTTTGTTTGGTTGGTTTTTTAATAACAAAAAGCAATATAGTATCTGACCAAAATAATTTAGGATACATTAAATTAATTACAAATACTAACCTTAGAGACATTTCAGGAAAGTTTTCTTAAAACTGCCCAAAAAATTAGGTCAAACCATTGTGTCTGCTATCATTACAATGACACTTCCCCAGGGAAGTGGCAGAATCACCATCCCTGGAAGTGTTCAAAAGGCATGTGGATTTGGCATTTGGGGATATGGTTTTGCAGTGAACACTGTGGTGTTAGGTAAATAGTTGGACTAAATGATATTAGAGGTATTTTTCAATCTTAATGAGTCTATGATTTTACCATGAAAGGAGAGCTCACTACCATAGCCTAATTGCCAGAAACTGCAAGTAGCAGGAAAAAAACTGAAGTACCTATACATGACATTTTAGGAAACCTGAACCAAAAGCTCAGATGGTTTTTAATGCAAGAAGCACACACACTTTAGCAGTGAAGTTCCCTATGGTCCTAAACTAGAAGACACCCAGCCAAATATTCCGATGTACAAATCCTATGACACAGTCCTCAAGACTCTTGCCTAAATTAGCACTGAAGTTTCTTTCAATACAATTTTCCATGTCTCTCTGGCTTGGTTTCTGCACAGATCCAGGCTATTGACTGGCATGATGTCATGGTTTAACCCTGGTTCTTCACTAGCAACTATGAAGAAAAATAACTCTACTCCATCCAAAACAAGCACAGGTAGCAATGCAGGTCTATAGTCTCTTCTGTGCTAAACCTTGTGGAAATAATCAGTCGTGTGGTTTTTAACAACACAGATGATGGTTCAACTAAGCTAAATGCAATAGAGTAGCCCAACTTTATTTCATTTATGGCATTTCCTGGCACTGTTAACATTTTTGTAGTGTTACTTCTGTGCTAGTATATCTGATGCCCTCGGGTCAGACAAAGGCAAGGGCAAAAGCAATCATGCAGCCATGAGCAGGGAAGAGTACTGAACCACTCACTGAACTGCACTTCAGCTCAGGTGCCACATTAACTGTACTTGTGTATTGCCCTGTGGAGTTGTGTAACACTTACAGACCAAATCAAAGACAGTAGTTTGGTGGAGGTTTTTTTCATTCCTCAGGCAACGCCAATGCAAACTGATAGAGTATTTTTTGAAAAGTAAAGGTATCCAGACTTCCAAGGCCTCCTCAACTTGTAACCTCCTCTCTCTCCCTAATGCAACTCTCTCATCTCCCTGAAGGTGTGTTACAACCCTACAGCACACACACACACAGAGCTTCAGACATCCTGCACAAGGGAATTAGATTTTGACCTACTCTCCATTGTGTTCTGTGCATTGCTTTCAGGGCCACTGCAGCAGTTTTATTTGTTTGTTTTTAACATGTGATGCACGAAGTAGACTGAAAACCAGTTTGTACACTTCATAAAGGAGGAAGACTTCAATTGCTCCATTGTTCACTTTACCCCATGAATGTCTGAGGGGTTTTCTTCAGTGGAAGCTTTAGAAAAATTATACGGGGACATTTGTTTACACTTTTCCAAATTTTTATAGAAAATGCTACCCTAAACGCAACTAGGCATTTCTACATTTTAAATGCTAATTGCAGTTTGAATCAGTAAAAAAAATAATTATCCTTCATGTGATGAACATTACCGTGATCAAAACAACTCCAGAAGAATGAGTTGTTTTGTAAATATACAATAAAGCAGATGAGTTAGATCCAGAGTTGTTATTTGCATGTATTGTTGTAGTGCTTACAATCATTCTCCTGTAACAGACATCCCACACATATCTTGCAAATAAGGAGACAATTCTTGAGTGAAACAGTTTCTGTCTATTGTTAAGTCAGAGAAATGAGAATAGAGATATCACAGGCAAGTGACATAAACAGCTATGGAAACAGAAGTCTATGTTGTTTAGTTTGCCTATGGAGAGTTGAAGATCTACTCCAAAGTAAAAGCATATACAAGCATCCCAAATATCCTAGATGTGAATAAAACCACCCTTAAGACACAAATCCACATGGAATAAGAATATCTGCTAAGGCTAAAGATCCAGTTGTGAAATTAAGTGAATAGTAAAGAAGACAGCAATACATGAAGAAGTGGGATAAGATTGAAAAGGTAGTAGCTTGAAAGCAAGAGATCTGCAGGTGTGTAAAGATACTGTTGACTCAGCATTCTTCTCTCCTCACACATAAGAAACTGAATCCTAATAAAATCTATGACACGATAGAGATCACACCTCAGGAAAGGGTGTTTAACTATAATGAAAACAGCTGTTTGTGGGAGGGGAGGAAAAATTTCCAACATGAAGTAACTTACATTTAATGACTTTCTCGTTAAATAAGTAGATGATGCAACCTCCTTCTGCTTACAAAGTTTCCAATCAACATTTTCTGTTCCACATCACATAGCATCAGAGACCAAATCCAGGGCATCTCCTCACTGTTACAACACACAGATAGGCCTTCTCTTTGGACTAAGTGAGGAAGACAGCCTGTTGACAGACTGGCATATTTCCTATTGATTTTTGGATGAGAAATACTCTTTCTTTGGCATATGTCCACTTCTGGTTCTGTTTAGACTCTGTTCTGTCTCTTTGCCTCAGCAATTTGGAATCATAAGGCTACTCTTTCTTTTAAGAAGACCTACATTATGTGGTTGAAAGGTTCTGCTATTGCCTGGAGGATGTTGTATCATTATTAATAGGCATTACTATTTCACTAGTCCTCAAACTGGTTTTCCATGTTTCTGTTATCACAGTACTGTATGATTATGGTTCATTTGCTTCAAGCAATCATGTTTCTAATAAAATAGAACCTCTCCTCCATTAAAAGGGGACTACATCAGTTTATTTAAGCAGACTAGTGAGAAATGTACAATTTATCCCCAATACTAATCTCTTTACACGGTTCACACAATCACTATCTTTATGCAAAAGCCCATCAGAGCAAGAGAAAATCAGGATTGTAAAGCTATAGCTCTAATCCTGAACTGAAGAGACATGAGTTAACTCCATGCTCTGTCACATGCTTACAGTTTCTTTCAGAATGGTACCCTACATGAGTTAACTCCATGCTCTGTCACATGCTTACAGTTTCTTTCAGAATGGTACCCTACTTTCTCACAGCACTGATAAGCCAAAGTGATGTCTGTGTAGCCTGACTACCTACTACAGTCACTCTGCTTTTTTTCTAATATCCTTCATGATAGATATTAGAAAGCACAGCACTCCAGCTTTCAAAATAGAGCCTTTAAAACTGTACAATCTTCATAAAAGACATCTGAACTTATTACACAGTAGCTTTTAGGAGATTTCTAGACATTAGTCTAGGATAAAAGAACCATTAAAAATGGTGTTGTGAAAGTCAGACATACTGCTAATTACACTACAAGTTTGCAATTGCACAGAGCAAAAAATTAAATTATTGAGTATTTAAAATCTCTACTGCTAGACACATGAGCAATAGGGAAGAGTTCAGTTACATATGCGATTGTAGCTTTAAAATTTCCCAACATTCAAATATATAGATATTGGTAATGCTTCAAAATATTTTCTTGAAAAGACATAATTTTCTATTGCGAAATTCCCTGGCTGCAAGAAATCCTACCACTCTTCTCATGAGCCATTAACAAAACTCTAAGCTCAGCAAGATTTCTTCTAAATGAGGGTTCCCTCTCCTTTGCATCAGACTGAGATGTAAAAATCGAGAAAAACTAAGCAGCATTTTTTTTTTTTTCAAGCACACTGAGCGACACCTCACTTTGAAGTGGCAAGGGTGTGGGAAGTGGAAACATACTTGTTTGTCCCAGACACATAAGTTTAAATGCTCACTTTGAGAAATCAGTGAAAACCTTCTGTAGCAGCAACAAACTGCCCTTATAGTTTCAAGACACAGAAAATTCTTTACCTATAGAAATTTAAGGACTGGAATGAAAGCATTTGAAGCATTTTCTCAACAGAAACTTAAATGCTTGAAAGAAATATTGAAAAAAATCTTAATATGTGGGGGAAAAACCACTTCTTATTGCAGTAAACCAGAGACTTCAGATTAAAAAAAAAAAAAAAAAATTAAAAAACTAAGGCATCTTTGGACAAAGACAGGTTACTCAATGAATATTTGGGGTTATAATGACAAGACCAAAAAACCAGAATTTTAACAAAGCTAAAATTTTTAGATTCAAAGCACACTGAAAACAGTCAGAACTTCCCTTGATTTCAACAGGCTTTCAATTATGCATAATTTAGCTTAGTCTTTGAAAAGATAGATAAATTGTGGATGGCGAAGACATTACAGCCTTTCAAGACAAATATTAGGATTTCAAGTATGTTTTCATTTTTCAAGGAATCTGATTAATTCCCCATGGCTAGGAGCTATCTGTAGGAGACAAAATGGAGCAATTCAGAGAGATGATGCAATCTAAAGATATCATAGCCTGAAATTCAGGAGATAAGCAGAACTTTGAGAGATTTTTTAATTTACATGCAACTGATATTACTCAGGGACAAGAGTGAAGCAGAAAATTTTCTATGAAAAAAATTCATGTCCTTTATTATTTACAGCTTTTAAGAATAAATGAAACTATTCCAAAATTTAAGTATCCTTATAACTAGCCATTTTTCCTAGTCTAACCTGAGTCTCTCATTATGTTATTTGAACCAACTACCTTTTGTGTAAACTAAACATGTAAACCTCTTTGAAGTACTCCTGTGTCATCACCCCCTAGTATTCTCTCTGTACACAACATGTCACATCCCTTCAACATTCCCTCTCATTTCCTAGATCTTTGATTATTATCACTGTTCCCTGCTTATCCCCCTCCACCTGGTCCACATCCTTGAACCACCATACCTGAGGACAAAGTTGTCCAGCCCAGAGCTCATTTCATAATGTCGCTGGAAGAAAATGAGACTTTTTACAACGATGTAACATTGTTAAATTCAAGTTCAGCTTGTGAATCACTTATAACCCCAAGATTTATATACAACTTCTACTGAAACACTTGCTCCTTGTCGTGTATTTGTACATAAAGTGTAAAATACTACCCTTGTGCCCTGGCAGTCAAGAGCACCAATCATGTCCAGGGGCCCAATAGGCACAGCATCACCAGCTGGTCAAGGTGATTGTCTGGCTGGTGTGGCCTCACCTCAAGTACTTTGTGCACTTTTGGGGGCCACAATATGGGAAAGATACAAAGCTATTTGCAAGTGTCCAAAGGAAGGCTACAAAGATGGTGAACGGCCTTGAGAGGAAGCTGTATGAGGAGCAGCTCACATAACTCATCTTGTTCAGCCTGGAGAAGAGGAGACTGAGGGAGACCTCACTGCAGTCTACAGCTTCCTCATGAGGGGAAGCAGAGGGGCAGACACTGATCTCTTCTCTGTGCTGACCAGTGACAGGACCCTAAGGAATAACCTGAAGTTGTATCAAGGGAGGTTTAGGCTGGATATTAGAAAAAGGTTCTTCACTCAGAGAGAGTGGATGGGCACTGGAACAGGCTCCCCGGGGCAGTGGTCACAGCACCACGCCTGTCTGAGTTCAAGAAGTGTTTGGACAATACTTTCAGGCACATGATGTAATTCCTGGGCTGTCCCATGCAAGATCAGAAGCTGGACCCTTGCAGATATTTTCCAACTCAGGATATTCTATTATTCTATTCTAATCTATTCTATTCTTAAATAAAATATTTCAGAAGGGTTTGGGTTTTTTTCTCCAAGTAATTTCTTCATTAAAACTACTGACCAGCTCTTAATACAGAAGCTTGCATCTTAATTTCATTCACAAAATCAATGGATTCTTATTTTTGTTTTTTTACTTAAAAGAGTATTAAAAAAGTGGATTTTTTTTTAATCTGGATGACAAATCTGATAAGCCTTCTCAAGCTATAAGTGGCATTTTTTATTTTATTTTTTTTTTAAATCAGTCTCTTCATTCATACCAGTATTTATTTTAGATACAGTTCTGACTCCTGGGAAAGCATAAAGAATTATCTCTAGGGGCTGAACACTAAAGGTCAAATATTATTACTCTAACAAAAAAAAGGATCGCAAAAGTAATTGAACAGGGCAAGAGTTTTCAGAAAAGCAGATTTGAGCACACAGGGAGATGTTAAAGTCATTTTCTAAAAGAACTTGAAGGAGTACAGGTAGGATTACTGAAAGATTATTTTGTAAAACAAACTATTAAACAGAAGAAGTCAGACAGTAGCAGTAGCAAAAACCACTATGTCTGCATTGAGAGCTCTTTGGTAACTTGGACCAGTGAAGAATGAATCATATAACAACTGCAATCCAGGATGAACAGAAGAAACCAAGAACTTATCGATAAAAGGTTGAGTGGATGTAATGTGACATAAAGGCTTATACAAACAAGTTCTAGATGTAGGAGGTAATAAGAAGACAAAGGGAAGACTGAAGACACTCTTGAGAAACAAAAGATGCCGAGGAAGTGAAAATACCTAGTTCCTTCTTGTCCTGCTGAGAGAATATTGCACAACTCCCAAAGAGATCTTTCCAAATTCCAATTTTCATTTATAAAAACCAGTCATGATGAAATAGAAAATACTGTTAGTGAAAGGATCGGAATTTAAAACAGTTTTGACAAATCAGTAAAATAACCAGATTTATCTTACTGGGTTTGGAACAAACAAAAGACCAAAACAATGTGCAATAGTGAGAAAATAAAATACAGAATACTCAAAACACAGAATGAGAAATATTTAGCTAGATGGTGGAAAGAGAAATGGGCTAGAGCTACAATGGTTTATACAATGATGTCCTTCCAAAGAGCCATCTCCTTCTAGAATGCAATAATGAGTATCATAACTAATCCTACAAATTCAGCTTTGGTGAGCTCTCACAGGAAATTGTGTAAGTGGTTTAGGAATTGCATGTCTAGAAAGAAACTGGACAGAATTACGATTTTTTTTTTTTAAAAAAAAAAAGACCAAGAGTTTTAAAGAATAGGATGAGTGTTGGGGGGGGGAGGGGAAGGCAAAAAGGCTGTTGGTTTGGTCTAGGAGGGAAAATTAAGGAAATGTGGTAAAAATGTCAGAAAAAGGACAGTAATTGTTCTTCGATCTCCAAGAGAAAATAAAAAGAAGAAATACTATTGACAACAAAGGTTAACACTGGAGAAGCTTTTCAGCAGGGTGGTGAAACAACAGAAGATACTATCTGAAAAAACTAAGAAAATATTGCATTGAGAACATTAACTGGCAGTCAAGTTCTTTCTCAGGGATGGTTTAGGTACACTGGCTTGAGCCTTAGAGAGGAAATTCATACCGTATGCTCCCTTTGATCTTCTTATACATTTATAGATTTGTAAAAATGAAGGGAAGAGGATGAAGGGGGAATTATTACAACAGACAAATTAAACAATATTATTTTTCCAATACTAGGAGGAGAGAGCAAAAAAATGCATAATTTTTAGCAATGCCTATTTTAATCTTGGAATTCCAGATTAGGAGCATCTGCTTTTTAAACTATCCATCTTCAGCCAGTTTCATTTGCATAATTATAATGCTAGACAAGGACCACACAGAAGCGACTCTACATTGAATAGCAAAACAGACTAGCAGCAACTTGAATTGCAACTTGATTTCCCATGGCTCTGAGCAACATCAGACGGTTCTGTGGGTCACGTGTAAAATAGGTCATGTAAAATAGGTTGAGGACATTTAAACAGGTATTTTCTCTCCCTCTTCTCCCAAATATAGGTTTGCCATTGGGTAATACTCAATTTTAAGTTACTGATATTGATGAAATCTGGATTGTTTTGCATCACAGAAAACTCAATGTCAGCACTTCCAGACTACTTTCCATTTTGAGTCTTCACTAACTACATGACGAATTACCCAGGTTGGCTATAATAGCCTAATTTAATAGCTTTTAAGATGTGTGATTTGCTTATTTTTTCATATATTTGTAATATCGATGACATGACTATCAATACATTTCTATTAAACATTCTATGAAGCTGTTACTAAGAAAACACAGCTACAACAAAAAATGTGTAGTTTGTTGTTTGTTTTGGTTTCGTTTTTGTTTTGTTTGTTGGTTGTTTTTTTTTTTCTTAAGAAATGCAAAACCAATAAGGCTTTAATTTAAATACAAGAAGTTACCCAGAGGATTATAGTATAAAGAAAGATAGCTGTTCTACTATCTACAGGAGGGCTACCCTGTTGTTCCCTTAATGTAATGAAAACATTATGAATTAAACAAAAAATGAAACGCTGATGAGGACAGAGTTCAAAGAAAGTGCATATTTCCCTTGTTCACATGAAGATCTATTGTGCATTCATAGACAGAGCCATGAAAAACAGACTTCACTTTCTATTTGATTTGGGTTTATACTAAAACAAGATGCACTTTCCTACTTTGGGCAGTAAACACTTCAATATCTTGGAAATTGCAATGTAACTCACGTATTTTATAGGACAAAAGAAAAACCCCATGTCATAGCAGTTGTCAATTACACAGTAAATGGGGGAAAAAAATCCTAAGAACAGAGTTCCCATAAAAAGAAAGGATGCTTAGCTAAAACAGTTTTGAGAAATGTAATGTTGCACTATATATCTTTTATGGATTTTGAGATTTACTGAGATAGTTATCCCTTATTTGAGTATGATCATTTTGTTCTAAATCCTCAAGGGGACACTGCTATTCTACGACAGGTATTTTAGTAAACTTCCAAATGTAGACAAGTTTATGGAAGTGACTTGCTTCTGCATTATTAATCTGTCTGCGTTTCCCTACCTGTAAAAATAAAAATGTATTTCACTGCATGTATTTTGCTCTAAATCTGACCCTAGACATTCAGAATCATAGCTTGTGTCTTTCACCCTCATGATTCTCACATAAATTGCTTGACTAGTTTTTAGAGAAGAATCGTATTAGGAAACATCCTTGTAGGCTTTAATGAGTAGGCACAGAAATTCTTCTTGTATGCCATAAAGAATATCTTTTTTCTGGATTCAAGCAGAACTCATAAACTCAAAACTACTTAGCCCTATCAAGGCCTAGGCAATTCTGACCATACACAAAAGCAGAGCTTTAGGTAACACTAAGAATTAGAAAAACATTCAGGTAAACAAATTATTGATTTAGTTTCTGGTTTATCTACCTCCATAAACATATAATTAGATCAATAAAAAAATACTTAAAATTTACTTCAGAATAGCATTTGCTTAGTATTTTTTCTCTCTGGAGTTGCATTACTTTCCAACTAAACTTTTCTATAATTAAATTTAGTTTTCAGAGTAAGGATTTCTTTTGGTAAACCAGTAGTACACGTGTCATCCGACATTTCTATCACAGTGTTTAACTTGGCCAACTCCAGATTTATCTTTCATAACTGAATCCAGCCTTTTACTTGGCAAAATGCTTTCATTGGTTTATGACTGCCAAGAGGCTTGCATGACTTGCCCTTTGGATGGGTATTTCCACTGTGTTCCGTCCACACAGTGAAGTATTAGCAATAGGCCAACCCTGCTCGTTACAAGTGACCACTGTTGAGTTGCTACTGGAGTCCCTTCGATTCTCACAGTTGCTCTGCTAGGACAGACCTAGCAGATCTCAATGCACACAGAAAAAATTAGATAACACCGGATCATAAAAAGATTTTCTGATCTTCTTTCCCCCGTTATCTACTGAGTCAATCTAAATGAAAATTATGTGCTAGAGAGTACTGAATTCTGAGGACTTCAATATCCCAGTGAATGGCACCTAATGTGAGCTTCCAGGAGCTCTTGGTCCTACTGATTTTGTGCCATATCTTACAGACATAGCAAGGATAAACTACTATCTTCTTTCACTGCGTGCACAGAATGCAGGTTACAATTACTAATTCAAATTTACAAATAGTGAGTTACGAAGATTAGTCAGAAATTAATAGTGTCCTTTCCTTTAAAGACCTTACATACCTACAAATCATATTGTTAAATTACTAGCTGTAGAAAATTATGCCATCTCACTGCCCTGTATTTGTAGATCTGGTTCTGCTCCTGCAAACCCAAGTAGCATAGTAAAGACTTTTTCTGTGACTCTCTACTATTTGCTATCTCCTGATGTCTGTTTCCACTCCACGGTATGGCTGCAATTGGCATCTATCTAGTTTCCATGCAGTAGAGATACCACACAATAAAGAAGACAGCAGAGATGTCTATCTACTTTCCCTCTCTTGCTAAGGTTTCTGTGGCATCCTTTCCACCATCCTTCTTCCAAAGGGACTGAGCTTCCTTCAGGTACCTTCTGTTATTCTTGTTTCTTCATGTTTATACAGTCTGAGGTAGTCGGACATCTGCTTTGACCCAAATATTGTGCAAAGATGTAGCACAGGGCTGAGCTGAATATACCCTGCCTTTTGGCTCATCTAGCACCACGTAATCACCCAGTACTTATCTAGTGCAAACTAGCAGTCATTTGACTAAGGGCATGACCAGAATTTGCTTTCATCTGCTATAGCCTCTTCCTTCTCTCATGTTCAACGTGACACAAGTGACAAGGCTAGTAAGGAAGGCATTCACTTAGGAAATCAGAATCTGGATATGAAAGAATAAATTTGGAAAATGATGTTAAAATTGCGTTTCTTGCTGTTTACCTTGATGATTTTTAGAGTCCCATTGTTTACTTATATCAAATAAACTACTGAAGTATTAAAGTTACTTTCAGGGAGATACAGACAGGAGGCTATAACAGAATCTCAGCAAAGAATATATATGAATCAAATTCCAGTTAAGATGCTACATCTACTACCTTTCAGATGCTTTGCTCCCAGAGTGAAAATTAAAGCATAGAGGTAGCTTCTTTATAGTATACAGACACAGAGAGTGACCCAAAGATTTTTCATGCTGATTGGAGCTCCCAAAAGCTGTCAAGAAGAAATGTGAGCCAAGGTGTGGTCTGAAATTTCCCGCTTCTAGATGAGCACTGTGGACCAAGACTGCAGGTACCTAACATTTAGCTTTCCCACTCTGTAGGCTAATGCTTTAGTTACTAACATATATAAAGCAGTCCTATTACCTTGCTGTGACTTTTAAGCTGTCACTACTTCCTATACAATGCTGAGGTCTTCATCTGCTCAGTCGCTTGTACTCTATCAATCCCATCTGGATTTGGGGGCTGCTTGTCTCAGTGTCTGTAGCTCATGTGGTATCAGGCACCTACTTCTTGAGGTAAATGCTATTTTGAGCATACCAGACAGCAGAACCACAGTTAGGGAATATTCAGATTCAACACAGAAGTACCCAGGAGGCTTAAGAAAACACAGCGTAAGAGCTACCAAACATGGGTTTTAATTTCAGCTTTGATCTTCGCTGTTTGAAGCTTCTCCAAACCACTTGGAGCTAACTAATGTATTAAAAACTATTTTTTTTTTTTTTTTGAGAAATGTTACCGATCTGTAATTATTGATGACAATCTGAAATGCTGTCAGGAATGCACATGTGAATTGACCTTTGTGCATGGAGACCAGTACTTCAGGATAAGGTGGTCTGTACACACTAAATTACAGTTTGGTTTCCAAACTGATTTTGTCTAGCTACTCTCCTTCTCTGACAATGTTGACTTGCAGAGAAAAAACTCAAAACAAAACAAACAGAACACATTGGCAGTTGTATCATTTAACAATCACTTAACAACATGGAGATTGTATTCTAGATAGAATAGTATCACTTTCAGTTTATACATGTAAGGAATTATAAAATTTAGGCCTACTTTCCCTGTTTTTTCTTTTTTTTTTTTTTCCTAAATTTATCACTGTTAGCCAATAAAAACTTAGCATCTAATTCAATAAGGAGAAACTGAAAACTTTTAATAGAATTTATCCTAGCAAGTCACTGGGAATCTTCACAATTCCCATGAAAAAAACAATGGGAAACTTAGATAAAAAAAGATCTTTAGAGAGCTAAAACAAATTCAAATACTCTGTAAATAATTGCTTGAGCAGGGTTTTCTATGCTATTAATACCTTCTGTACCATATAGGTACAGAGCTAATCTTGTACCCTTGAGCAGTTCTTGGACTTACAAGCATCAGCGTCCTTGCATTTTTCTGTCCATTCCGGCAGTGTCTCAAGGGAAAGCAGCAATTTTCAGCAGACAGAGCAATACCACACAGCTCTATAAGTAATTTTCCCATAATTGTGTACATTGAGGCAAATGAAATAACAAGGAAGTTTGCAGAGTTTTTATTCTAAAATATTCCCCAGTAGATAAGAGGGACTCACAGTACTTGTCTGCATTAACTGCTAAATTAACGGCATTTTACACAGAAGGATAGAGCCACAAACGTTGGGGACTGCATGTATAGCCAATTCCTCACAGTGCAAGTAGGGGACTTGTACTGCAGTAAAGCAGTCCCAGTGCACAACTCTCCTTTCCTCTTCCCAGGCAACCTAGATAATAGGACCATGATAAGGGTATGCTTCAGGCATCCTCTGGAGTCAGACTAGGGCCACTGATTGGAAATTATGGTTCAATGTTTACATTTAAGATGAAGGAGAGATCCACAATAATTGATCTGACCTCATTAGCATGTAAGATTTTAAAATAAGCTTAGAATAACAAACACAGAAGTTAATGAAACAGGACAAAGCTCCCCAGGGTTCAGAAAAAAGTGTCTCACTTTGCATTCATCTCTTGACAGATGGTAATAACATCAGGGTATCTTATTTACTAGAGCTTTCTACTTGAGGGACTGGTGCTTCTACCTGCTTAGGGATCTAATGGAGTCGTATTTCAATATGGTTCACTCTCTTCCAGCAAACTGTTAGTTTCCAAGAAAGATGCTGTTTTGGAAAGTCTACACTTCTCCCCAGTTTATTCCATCTTTTGAAGTTATGAAAGCTACTGTTTCTATGTGGGCCATATACTAGAATTTTCTAAGGGAAAGAAAAAGAAAAAAACCCAAACCAAATATGATTCTTTTCTGCTCAATATAAAGCTTGGACCTTCTACACTTCCCAGATATGTCTTTAGATACCTTGGTTTTTTTTGGTTAGCAAGAAACTAGGAGATTCCATCTAACTCCAACACAAAACATGCACTAAGACTTATCTTTCCATCAAGTCTTCTCTTGTTATTTAACATCTCTGCAGGTGTGCCAAATCCCTCATTTACCAGATCCTCCTCCAGATGCAGCCCTAAAAGCTCCCTAAGCTCATAGGCTAAGTATAAAACTTTTCTCTCCCAGTGGAAGATAACGTAGGGTTGGGTGTTCATTGATCACGTATTGCTTTGTGAAGCAAAGACAATTCTTAACAAATCTATTTCCTTAAAAAAATCCAGACTTTTGCTGAGAAAATGGAACAGCAGCACATATGAACTAGTAGAATTTTTACATGATCTTTGATACACTGTATGTTGGGAAATTCTCAGTTCAGCTGAGAAAGATGTGGATTATTCTGAGAAACATGGAACCAGTTAAATGGATAGTGGTAAGTGATTTGGAGGGAGTATGCTATTAGTATTGGTCTCATTAATATTTCCATTCATGATCTTGATACCAAAAGCAGCAATGTGGTTATGGAACTTCTGAAGATGAGAACATTATATAGTAAGAAATGAGTCATCCTGATTATAAGAATAATTGCTTTGAACTAAAATGCTAAGTATGTGTTTTTGGGACCAATGAATATTTCTGCTTTAACTTTGAGATCTGCTGGTTGAAAACAGAGGAAAAGAAAGATCTAAGTGACAGAAATAATTTCACTGTGAAACAGACAAATACAACTTTCATCAAAGGTGTTTAGTGCAGTAACACAGTCATTAATGTGACTGAACAAGGTCTTGCACGTAACTTCAATAAACCATGATCAAGTAAGATGAAATCAAACTTTGAGGTCTAAACAAGGACTATAAGAATAAAGAAGATAGCTAATATTTTATGACAGAAAGCTTTATTTTGGGTATTGTATGGAAGACTTAGAGATGATATCATTGCATTCTAGAACTACATCAAAGAATAAACGTGGCAGAAGACAATCTTTTCAGTTACAGATGACACTGAAGGAAGAACAAGTGTGCTTAAAATGAATATATGTAAACTGAAAAGTAGGGTTTTAATAATCAGAAAAAATATCTATCTGGAACATCCTTCCAGTAGTTCAACTGCATTTTTAATCAAGTTTATTAGTTTACAAGTGAAATTACATGCTACTGCCTGAAAAAGCAAGCAAACAGTCCTTCCCAGTCTCATTCTATTATTAGAAAAATGATTTGTCTCCGGAAATATGTTAATGACAGAGTTTTGCAATCACTATGAATTACAAGAGGCTTCAATGGGTGTATTAGTATCAGCATTGACAGCTAACTCAGAGGCTGTCCTGAGGAAGTCTCAGCCTTGTGAAAACTGCGAATTGTTTCACTTCAACAAATTCTGCAGGTTGTATTATTAGAAATGGCAGTGTCTTTTCTGCGTTTTTGACACCATCAAAAATCTGTTGTGAACACAAAAAAGCAAGTATTGATGAACAGCTAAATGGGAAGAGCACAAATTGTGCCAAGGAGCTACAACACGCCGCAGCCTTGAGCCTTCCCCCACCTTCACATTAAACCGCGTAAATAAGGAGACTGAAGGATTTGGTAGGAGCGTGTGCTTGGCTGACAGAGAAGCATCACTGTCTCCTCGAAAGCTATTTTTGTCAAGCGGTGGGCTGTCTTGAAGTACAATTACTTTTATGGCCTGTCTTGATGGTTGTTTCCGAGAGAGTTGTTGCTGACTTGAAGGTGTGTTTACAGAGATTCTCCTCAAACCCGTATGCACATTTGTATATACATACTTGTATACTGACACACTGTGTCTGGATAAACCACTTCAGATAAACATACCAGAATCATCCAAAGCGTTTCTGTTTACCGAGATAAGCCCACTCACGTAACTTGTGAAAAACCAGCTCCGCTGCAGTAACCGGGCTTGCAGTTTCCCGAAGCTCCTCTTCAGGATGGATTTCCCTCAGCCGTGCCCCCCTCACCGCGACCAAGTGCCGTGGTAGAACATGTTGTTCCTATCTCTTGTATTCCTTTTCTCCCTGCCTCTCTCCTCCGGCTGCCCCCTTCCGCGGGAGCGGGCAGGATCTGTGCTGCCCCAGCGCCGCGGGATGCTCTCCCCACTCCCCACTCCCCACTCCCCACGCATAAACCTCCATGCCTCCTCCATACGCGCCCTTCCCAAAGCCCCAGGTGGCGGATCCCCCTTCCCGCCGCCCCCCGGGCCTCCCAAAGCCCCGGGCACAGGAGGAGGGGAGCCCCGGCTCCCGCGGGCCGTGCGGACCCCTCTCTGCCCCGGCTCGGCCGCTGGAGGGCAGAGCTGGCAGGGGGCGGTGGCGATGGCGGGGCGGGCGGGCCGGGCCGCGTCCCCGGCGTGTGAGCATGCCGCGCCGGGAGGAGGAGCAGCCGGGCTGCCTCGGCCGGGACGGGGGAGGTTCGCCCTGGAGTTAGTGCCGGGCAGGGAGGAAGAGGGATCGCTGCCGGAAGCAGCGGCGGCGCTGGGAGCCCGCGGTGCGGCGGGCAGCGATGTAGCTGGGTGACAGCGGCCGAGCGCGCCGCCTCCGCCCCAGCGGGCCCGGAGCCTCTCCGGGCAGGCGGCAGCCGCGCCGCGCCTCTCCTCGCCTCTGCCCCGCTTCGCCCGGTGCCCTGAGCGCGGCCCTCCCTCCGTCCCGCCGTCCCTCCGGCGCCGCTGCCATGGGGCTGCCCACGCTGGAGTTCAGCGACTCCTACTTGGACAGCCCGGATTTCAGGGAGCGCCTCAAGTGTCACGAGATCGAGCTGGAGAGGACGAACAAGTTCATCAAGGAGCTGATTAAGGACGGCAGCCTCCTCATCGGGGCCTTGCGAAGTGAGTGGGGCGGCGGGGCCGGGGGCGGCCGGCAGGAGGAAGGGGCTTCTTTTGTTTGAATGGGCGCCGGGCGCGGGCTCCCCTGCCGGCGGCCGCCGAACGGCGCCTCCTCAGCTCTCTCCCCCGGCTCCCTCCCCTCCTTTCCCTTCCCTTCCCTTCCCTTCCCCTCCCTTCCTCCCCGCCGGCCTGCCGTGCCGTGCCGTGCCGTGCCGTGCCGTGCCGTGGCTCGCCGCGGGGTCCCGGCGGAGCGGGGGCGGAGCGGGGCCCTGCCCCGGCCCGCGGGCCCGGCCGCGCCCTCCCCGGCGGGGCTGCGGGCAGCGCGGGGCGGGCACCGGGGAGCAGCCCGGCTTCGGCACAGAACCGCACGGTCCTTGGGGCTGGGAGCGACCTCTGCCCGTCCTGCGATTCTGTGACCCTAAGCCGTCAGCCCCGCGCAGATCGCTGTGCCGTGTGTGGTGTTGCCGGGGAGGGAGGGGGGGATCTCGCTTTGGGACGCTGGCTGCTCATTAGCGGTCTTTAGATGACGGTGTCCGTAATAAATGGGCTAAGCAAGAGACTGAAGTGAATTTATATGACGAGAGTTTATCGATATCACCCCCCATCCCCCGCGTCTTCATGTAGTACATTAACTTTTATGTATTTTTACAAGGTTCAGAGAGCAGATAAACATGCGCAGTGTAGTGCTTTTAAAGGTCTGTGAGTTGAGCAGTGACAGGTTTCTAGGGCGTGAAAATGGCACTTGTGCTCTGAGGCGCATAAAGTGAGAGCTAGGAATTGCCAGGAGCGTCACTAAGTTTGTCCTCCTCTCCTGTAACTCCTTTGCATTTACTTTCTCCCTCTAAGTCACTTGGGATCTCTCTCACCTGTTGCCCAAAGTTTTCCTTCAAGTAGAGCAGAGAAGTAACTTAGAGCATCTCGTGCTGCAGCGTGAGGTGTTTGAGGGAAAAGAATCACTTTAATCCTTAAAAATATCTGCCACAATGGTAGGGTATGCTAATTTTTGTAAGGTGAGGGGTAGCAGTATTGCTTGTTCTGTGGACAGGGAACAGGTGTTGCTGAGCTCCACAGCTCGTAAGAAACCTATCTGATGTTAAGCCTGAGTACAAACCCAAAGTTTGTCTCATTGCCTGGGAGGTAAAAATTTTGAGGATTTTATTTGTCCAAGACTAGGATTGAATTGTTCTTGTTCCTGCATCAGCTGATTATAGTTTCATTACAGCATTGCATTTACATAAAGCAGCTGTTGTCTTGTCAAGACCTTTTTTCATGTATGTGCATGCATTTCTGGACATATTTCCATTTTAGTGAGTAGCTTCATACAAATCTAGCATGTTATATGAATTTATATTAAATTCAATATATTCCTGTATCCATTCCCACAGAATGTGAGATGAGATTACACAGAAATAGTGCTTGTGTGTATATATATGTGTATATATTTATGTATGTACATGTGTATAAACTCAATGGTATGATTCTCTTTCCAGGCAAAAAAGTTTGAGTTTTAGTTGTATTTAAGTCTTTCTGTTTGCTAAAAAGCTTTCTCCATGCAATAGGAAGTCTGCGCTTGTGTTAAGGAGTAAAAACTTCCTGTTATAAACCTTGCCCTGTAAGATGGTGTGCACAAATAGTAATGACAGATACCACATGAGTACTTTTTTGACCTGGACTAGCATTGGAAATTGACTTCTTTTTGTTCCGTGAATCGACTGCTTTTTGTTAGACTTTCTTCTTAGGATGGCTGAAGACAGACTGAGAGAGTTAGGGCTGTTCAGCCTGGAGAAGTGAAGGCTCTGGGGAGACCTTCCTTCAGCTTTCCATCCAGTAACTAAAGAGGGGCATACAAGAGAGCCGGAGAGGGACTTTTTACAGGGGTATGCAGTGAATAGGCCAAGGGGAAAGTCTTTCAACTGAAAGTGCATTGATTTAGGTCGGATATTATGAAGTAGATCTTTACTGTGAGGGTGATAAGACTCTGAAACAGGTTGTCTAGACAAGTTGTGGATGCCTCATTCCTGGAAGAGTTCAAGTCCATGTTCGATGGGGCTTTGAGCAACCTGGTCTAGTGGAAGGTGTCCCTGTCCATGGTGGGGGGGTTGGAACTAGATGATCTCTAAAGTACCCCTTTCAACCCAAAGCATTCTAAGATTGTCAAAGACAGACTGCTCTAGAAGAAATATTGTTCTTGAGGAGTAATTTAAACTTTGATTTGAAGTGTATTTCTTTTGTGAAGAATACTTGTGAGTCCTTGCTAGTTTAAGAGTGATATTTCTATCTTGACTAATGAGAACTTGCAAGTTGTCCCAATTTTTGAAACTTTTACTTCAAAGGTGTGTGACACAATGCTTACTGTATTCTTTGCTCTACAGTGTTGTGTTATAATGTCTTTTAACCTTAGGAAAATAAAGTTTGGTCTGGTATAGTAAGAAATCTCTCCTTTTATTAATTTCTAATCTTTTGGTTTCATGACCATACCTTCCACAGGATAATGTCCTTAGTTCTTGTGTTAGGACAGCTGGGGAAATGTCTGCATTTTCCTCAAGAAGCTAGAAATCCTGGGTTTATACTGTGCAGACTCTGTTGTAGATGCTTCAAGTAGCACTGTTGTAGGTTCCCTCGAGCACAGAACTTCTGACTTGTTTAAGCAAACTAGCTACTCCTACTCACCTTCAAACTCTGTGGAGTGTAAAATACTTGTGCAAGGCTTTTATTTTTTAAAATTTCTTTAATTGTTTTTGAATATCAAACTGTGAAGTAGTTGAGTTCAGTGATAACTCCTCAGATTTGGTCTTTGAATATTTAATAACCTACAAGCCCTGGAGAAAAACAAGCATTATTTACCATGTTTTATCTCTTTAGGTGATCTGGGATTTTTATTTACATATCATTTTGTAGGATCAGTTCTCTTGGATTAAAATAATCTGGACTGTGCTGAAAAGCTTCAATGGAAACAAGTTTTGGAACACATCATCCCTAACCACGTTTAGAGAAGAGACAGTGAAGCAGGCTTAATGCAGTTAGAAAAGACTATAATTTTTTTTAAAATTGGCTAAATGTAAGTTTTATTATATGAAATGAAGTATGTGCATAGTTTTTCAGTTAGAATTAAACTCCTGTATTACAAGTGTTACAAAATACTAATATTTTCACAATCAGGTATCAAAGAACTTACTGTAACAATGCAGTGTTTATAAATATGTGATAAGAGATTCCACCTAAACTGAAGGTAGAACAAATATTTTTAATGCAGTATGCAAATATTTTGCATTTTCTTTGGAGTGGTCCCAAGATAAGGTCAGTGATTTGAGTGTGGTTTTGTTACATTAATTCTGAAGAGTGCTACTTTCCCAAGTAGTCTTCAGAGCTATAATACTGTGTTCCATGAAACAGCAGCTGACTATTGTGAATGCAGTCAGAACTGATAAAGCTAGGATTTATATCAAATCCTCAGCAGGTTTTTCCTAGCATTTTTTGCATTGTTTCATTCTCTTTCTAAATGTGTAACACTCTGGAAGTACCCCCAAACAACACAGATTAAATGGTCCAGTTTGGTTGGGTGTCAGCATCACGTCTGTATGGCCATAGTGCCTACTTCAGCCTTGTCCTACAATTAGTATTTAGAGCATGAGACTACACTTCCTTTGTTAAATCAGCTGAGGTACTAAATACATTACTATCTCTTGAAAGGCATAATTTATGTATATAATAGATGTTCCTACTACATAAAAAAATATCTTTTGTCAGAGATTTAACCCTGTGTGTAGACACAATTATGTAGAAGCAGTTTTCTTTGGTGCATCTGGAGGAGGGTTTCTTCATTGTTAATTTAGGAATGGGGGGGGGGAAAGAACTTTTTAGAATTTATTTTTTTTCCTGTTACAACTGGCCTTCTTGATTATTAGGTAACTCGATTTCGTAACTTCTTCAGTCACCTAATTTAATAGGTTTTCATGTGCATGTTTAATGGGTATATGCTTAAATGTAGCACATAGTGATGTCCTGCTGTAGATGGCCTCTTAAAGCAGAACTAATTTTTTTCCTTCTTATTGATTCCAGCTTGCTTTCAGTTAAAACATCGTCTGTTTTTTTCCCTGTACTTTTTGCCAGTCATGTAACTTGTAATTTCTTTGTAGTTGTCTTCTGAAAAAGCAACCTAGTCTAGGATGTCGTCATATAGATTATATAGGAAATTCCATTAGAATTCCTTGAATGCTTTTAACTTCCAGAATAGGCCTACTGAAAGTTAATAAATATCCAGAAAAGTGACACACATCTTGTACAGGTGATACTATGGCTCATTGTGTGCAGAAGCCTTCAGTATCGTCCTCTGATTTTTGAGGCCCTCTCCATCTTAAGTCCTGTAAAATTCACATATTCAAAGATGAGAACTACATAAGTTTTATGGTTGAATGTTCCATGGATTTACAACTGTTCAAAGTGTTTTAATATGATGCAAACAGTAATGCGGAGCTGTGGTGTAATATATATATATAAGGTTTAGCAGACATCTTTAGGAATTTGTGATTTGGTAGCAATTATTAATAGTATTTCACTGCTTGACATGCGGAGAAACAAGGGAACAGACAGAATTTGGAAATACCATTTTTGCAGAGGGTGTGAGGGAGTATTTTTTATCAGGGTTTTATAGAAATTTCACACAAAAAACACTATCTTAAACTGTTTGGCACACAGTTTTCAGAGATGGTTCTCTTTTCTCATAAGCTTAATTATAAAATATGGTGATGAACCTGTTTTTATATGTATGGAAATTTTGGGGTTAGTTGCCTGAAAAAAAAAAAAAGGATAAAATTACAGCATAAGAACCTATGATCTTTGTATCTCTTTTGGGAAACATTTTTTTCATGTGAAAAAAAAAAAGCCAAAACCCTTTGTATCTTTTCAGAGAGATGCATTTTCCCAGATATCTTTGCCTCACGTATTTTTATGAGATTTTATCTTTGCAGTGTCTTTTCCAGATTCTAAATAGAGCAGGACTGAGTTCATTGAACAGCAACTGCTGAAGTCTGATAACAATCATTCTCTTTTGTTAATGTAGTCATAGCTTATATTTCTTAGCCCCTAGATATATTATTCCCTTACCACTTTAAGAAAAAGTTTCCCGCTTTTTTTGACCATACATACAGATGTAATGCTAACACCTAACTGAACTGGACCATATAACCTGTGTAGTTCTGGGCTACTCCCAGAGTCTTACTTATTTAGAAAAAGAATGAAACAAAAAATGCTAGGAAAAGGCAGCTGAGGATTTGATATAAATCCTAGCTTTATCACTTCTGACTGCATTCACAATAGTCAACAACTGCTTCATGGTGCACATATATGGCCATCATGCCTACTTGAGCCTTGCCCTACAACTACTATTTACAGCAAGAGACTACGTTTACTTTTTTCCCCACTAAAAGGAAGTTGAAACTTAGGAATTGGCATTAGTTTTTTTAAGTTATCTGTTCCTTCACTGTTCTGTTGCTTCTGATAGGCATTTGTAGGGTCCTGCACAACCTCTGCTGGTGTCTGCGTTATCTATGGATTATGGATGTAGCTTTCAAAAACAATTCCAGCAGTGTTCTGCCTTTCATGCAGAGATACCAACAATATGCTGCTTCATGGCCAGAGAAGGATCTTAATTGCTTCCTCTAGTGTTTAAAGCAGCTGCAGTCTGTATCATATTATCTTTAGCCCAATATATATGAAGAAAACAAATACCAGTATGTAGTGGACTTTTTAGAGAGTGCATTATTTTCTGACCATCACATGATATTTCATTTTGAGCCAGTATGCCCTGCAAGTGAATTTCCATACTGTCAGGATTACATCAGGCTACCAAAGGAGCAGGCTTCAGTTTCAAATGCCATATGAAATGACTTTTCTGCTTTAAGAAAATATTGTGGAATTTTTTTTACATTAGAATTTTTAAACTGATTTCTGTAAAAGGTCACATTTAATCTTTTTCTTAATGGGCCAGTTGGCTTGTTGTCTACTATGTGCTTCATTTGCTATGAATAAGATAAATGAATTCTATTAATAAGAAACCAGCTGCTTTGTGAATATTGTCTCTACTACAATGGAAAATATGATGCTGTGGTCACTGAACTTGTACTGATCTCTTGGGTTTTCGTGGGCAGAAGTGCTACAGCAATTTGCAGTTTCCTGTAATAGTAAATAATTTTGTATTCAATCTCTGCAAAAAATACAGAGGACAATGCAGTCCTTCTTTCTACTGAATGATAAGTAAAACAGTGCTATGCCTTTGCTTTTCTATTTTTTCCTGTATTCTCAAAACTAATTATAAATAAATTTGGAGTTTAAGAGAATTTGGTATTATGGATTTCCTTTATTAAATCCATTCTACTGCTAGTTTTACATCATGTAATGCCTACTTGTCAGGCTCCATTTTAAAAACAGTTTTTATTCTTACTATTTCTGCTAAAAGGCTGGTCTAGAACCTTGTTACTCTAAGAGTTGAGTAATTCATTAAAAATAAATTTAATCTGGAAATTCAGACTTGTTTATGCTCATCTTCCTTTCACTCAACATTTCTGCGCTGTTGACTTGGATTTGCTTGGTCAATGATCACACCCTTTGCTAGACTCAACAAGCTGTTGTCATCCTCTCTTCCAAGAGTTTATCTCATTTCTTGGTCATTTCAGTAGCTGTTTTCTAAGCCTTTTTGAATATATGTTTAAGTGTTCAAGAGCTTAGAAATAAAAGTAGGGGAAACAAAAGTAGCATAATATTCTTCACTTGTTTGATCTTTTCCTCATTGTTTTCTGTGAGAACATCAACCATTAAATGAAATCAATATTTATGGTCTTCTTTTGACTGTGTGGTGCTATGGATTCTTCAAGCTTGTGATTGAAGGTGAAAAAGTCTTAGGATCTTGTAAGCAATAGCAATGAAGTGAATATTAAACTGAAGAAAAATAACTTGACCTTCTTCCATGTTAGTATCGAATTGAAGTACCGTTGGGAAGTAATCTAGCCTCCCATTGGCACCCTGTGAAGTGCAAATAACTTTCATTAGAAAGATATATTTCACAACATGTTATGAACTCCAGGCTGTGCTGCAGTATAATTTTTCAGATTATTTAGAAGTTATCAGTTTAAATCACTTGCCTCTCCTGAATTATGCAACTTGTATTTCACAGGACATAAAATCTAAAACATGTTGCTGCACTGGTGTTTTGCTTAATATAGTACAGGCACAGGAAAACAGTATGGAAATGCTGTATGCCTTAAGAAGTCTTATCTTCTTTTAGCTCTATTCAAACCATGATACAAGGTGCTGCAATGCCTAGGTAGGTCATACAGTTCATTCTACTGTTGATGTTACTTGATATGTTGAGGTTGCTTAAAGAAGAGAGGTTTGCATGTCAGATGTGGATCATAGTGTCTGTTTGCAAAGGTACTCTCTCTCTGAAAGATATTATGTAAATGAAAGTAGATATGACCAATAGGATTATTTTCCTTCCTTAAAAGAGCCTTTAAATCAAATAAACATAATGAAAAATAAAACGTGTAACACTAAAGAGAATCAGTTTGTGATTTTGCCAAGAAAGGTTGGACCAGATGATTCTTGGAGTCCTTTCCAACCTGGTGTTCTATGAATCTGTGATTTGATCCTGTAAAACCACCTGTGTCTGACATGAGATCAGCTTCTGGTGTCTTCTCAGAGAAGCCTTCCAGCTCCTCTACCAAAACCTTGCAATGTAGACCCAATATAGCTCTTCTGCAAGTACTTCCAGTGCTTCTCTCTTTGGAAGAGAACCGTTTTGGTTCCTCTTCTAACAATCAATGGCCATGCAACATTTGATGACTCAGAATTGTTTTGTTGTTGTTGATAAGGATAAGTGAATTTATGAAATGAAAAGAACATGGGAATGAATTATTTAAAAGCTGCAAAGGCTTTTAATTCTTTTACAGTACATCCTAGATGAGGTGGTCACTCAGCTGACCTGCTCAGATGTCTCTTAGGGATATAATTTTTTATGGTGACCTCATCCTGCTGCTTTCTGAAAAAAAAAAAAAAAAAAAAATACTTGGGCAAGAACCTGATTGCTTCTAGAAAATTATCAACTGTAAGAGTAGTCTTCACTCTTCTTCCCAAAGTCCTCATCCTTGCCACTGTCTTACCACCTTGCACAAGTCCTTGGTAAAACAAGCAATACGTGGGGTAAGGTTTCAGAGTAAAGACATTTCCTTTTCAGTCAACTGAGTTCTTTGTTTACTGATTGGAAGCGCACAAGAAAGGATAACTGGATGTATTTTTGCATTTTTTTGTGCTGTAATAATTTGATTCATTTCAAGTGGCCAAGTGTCACTGTAAGTATTTTTGGATCAGTTCTTAAAAGTTGCAGTTCTTAAAAGCGCAAGTCATATTTAAATGAAGTACAGAGATTTACAGTGTTGTGGTGGTGCATGTTGGTGTTCCAAGGCTTTTCTAGATTACCAGTGCTGTCAAGGCCTTAGGAACATTGGACTGTTGCTATTTGTAAAGTTTACATTCCTCTTTAAATCCATTCCATGCATCTTCTCACCCTTTTCTGCCTTACCTTATTTGCCTTTAACTTTTGTTTATAAATGATGAGGAGGAATAGAGGTAGGGAGAACACAAGAACTCAGCTTCCTTGGAATTTACCATTTGTATAAACTGTTATTCATGAGTATTGTAGGGGGTTGATTTTCCTCTAAGGCTAAAATTACTTAAAAGTTGCAGGAAGCATGCAGGAGAAACTTGCTGCTTTGAAAAAGATTGCTCTGAGCCTAAGGTTATCTATTAAAAGAGATTGTTCCCTTGTTGAACCTTTTCATGTCTAGAACAACCAGTTCCATTAAAACAAGCAGTATACTAATACTTTAAGAACAAAAAAGGAAATACCTTTTCTTGCCCCTCTTGTGAATTACTACTTAGCCTACATATACAGGGAAGCTAGAGAGCTACATAGCTTACCTTCTGGGAAACTTTGAAATAAGTAAGACTTGAGCTTTACCATAAGAGAGGTAAAATCCCCTTGCTCTCTGAGGGAAAGCAGAAATTATGAGAACATTTGAGAAACTGCTACCACTAAAATCAGCATGTATGCATAAAAATACATGGGTTTATTCAAAAAGTATTGTCAAATATTTTACTTTCTAGGTAAATATAAATTATTTATAAAATATTTTACCTTTAGATTGGGTATTAGGAAATGGTTCTTCACTCAGAGATTGGTCAGGCACTGGAGCAGACTCCCCAGGGAAGCGTTTATGGTACCAAGCTTGGCAGAGTTCAAGAAGTGCTTGAGCAACGCTCTCAGGCATATGTTGTGATTCTTGGGGATGGTCCTGTGCAGGGCCCATAGTTGGACTTGATGACCCTTGTGAGTCCCTTCCAACTCGTGATATTCTATGAAGCTGTACTAAGTTGTATACTTCTATGAAGAATCTGTTTTAGTACAAAGAAAAATGAACTAATTACCTTAATAAAAAATAAAAGCTTATAATAAAAATTTTAGTTTGCTCTGTGTACTCAGAGATACTTATTTGACTCTTATCTTGTGGTATGTGTTACTTGCATAAAAGTCAGTGCCTTCAAGAATTAGGGTTTGACATTTCCAATATCTTATGAGTTGGTTTCTCCACCTGAGTTGTGCTTTGAGGAACTGGAGAGTAGGGACCAGGCAGAGGTCCAATAATACAAAACAGACATGAGGAAAAGAATTGCTGCTTTCAATTGGTATCAGATCTGGTTAAACAGGAGTTGCTTTAAACCCCAACAAAATAGGTGGGGTTAAATAATCTGTGGGAATATTAATTTTCAATTAATCACGTGCACAACATACCTTTACTGAAATGTAATACAGCTAGTATGTAATACAGCTAGTACTACTTCCCTTCTCCTTTTTGTTCCCCCCACCCCTACCCCCTAAATTTCAGCACATTATTGACCAAATGTACTGGTAATATTAGTGAAAAATAGTGCAGTTTGGTAAGCATCATGAGTGCCTGAAGAGATGTTTTTGGACTCCTAAATCTGCATCTAGCAATTACTAACTTGTTCTATTGTACAAATTGGATATTAGTGTTACCTTAATTTGATACATTTGTTGATGTAACTCATTACAGCTGAAGTAGCAAAGAAGTAAATGCGATTCAGCTTCTCAACAGTTTCATCTTGATAAGGGCTAATGCTTTTCTCTCATTTTTGAGGGAATTCTCTAGCTGCTGGTTTTTGTTTTTTAAAAGGTATGATGAGACTTCTGTGTTGAAAAACATGCTTTTCTTTTTTGAGAGTTGAAAGTTGTTGGAATTGTGGCAAATGACTCTTTGTTGTCCTTGCATAATCCGTTTGGGGACATTTTCAACAAGTGACGAGACAGCAAATGTGGCATGCCTACAGGGTAGTTAACGCTGACTATGGAAAGTAGTCGGTTGGTGGAGGAGGAAGATGAGTACATTTAATAAGGTCAACATGGGCTTGCAGATGCCAGAAATGTATGATGTTTGCAAATATAATTTTTTTATACTTGGAGAGCTTATGGGGTTTTTTTGGTTTTTTTTTTTTTTGCATTTATGGGTGACTGGTTGAGCCTGGTCCTGCTGCCTGTTTTCAGGAGAATGCTGAAAAATTGTGAAGGGACAAAGAAGACCCTTTGAACATTTGAAGAGGGTAGGAAAATGCTCCAGCTCCTTGAAAACCACAAACACCATAAAGCATATTGTTTTTCGGGTTTTATTGCCATTGCTTAATGAGAAGAGAAAGTTAAAAGATATATCACAGGAAAGTTATGGGAAGTTTCTCTAAGAGACCAAGGCATATGAAGATTTAAGTGTTGCAGAAGCTATACAAATTAAGGTTAGAAATCTGCAACTACAAAGTTAGTGAGATACTTACTTAAGACTGAAATGGATTTTTCATTACTGGAAACTTAAATTGTTTGGACTTTTTTTCCCCTAAGATGCAGTCAGGTTCACTTATACCTTTTGGACTTGGAAGTATTAAGTCCTGAAACTCCTGTTCGGGGTAGCAAGGCTTGTTGACCACAGTGTATTTTTCTTGCCTAAAAAGAAATGTTTTCATTCTGCTTTCAAGTCTTCAATTTACATTACTTGAATGTGCATGTGTAAGTGAAACTGAAATCTGGGAAGAATACATCCTTAAGACATTTTAAATTTAAGGTTTTTCATGTTTAAAATGCTTTCAAGAGAGGCCTCAAATAGTTCCTTCTGGTACTCTCCTTACTTTGGTATCGTCATTGTGACTGAAATGGAGGTGCTATCCTGTAATAAATGTCCTGGGGGGATGTTTTTGGTGTCTGGGTTTGGTTTTTTTGTGTTGTTTTTTTTTTTTTTCCGGGGGTGAGAAATTGATGGAGTGGTATTTTGGTTTTTTTCTTAGTTTTGATTACTAGACTGTATGGCTTATTTTAGTGTATATACATGCCTGTGCAAATATACATTGAAACAAAATCAAACAGTTGAAGATGGTAATACTTCCTTTGTTTTCATATATACAGACTCTAAATAAATATGTTCAGTTCAAATTGCTGTGTTACAGGTATGTAAAGATAGCAAACCTAACAGTTTTTGAAAAATCCTTAATGTCAGGAAAGTGGGGTTAATAGCTTAGCTTTGTTAGCCTGTTGAGATATAGGTTGTATAAAGTACTTCAAACATCTGAGAATTCTCATAGTTCTCATATATACAGTATTTTTTCATCTGCTGCTGTGACTCACTTAATTAGAAAATAAATAACACTGACATAAAAAAGGTGGAGGTGTGTCTCCAAGCAAATTCTTGCAGGCATAAATGTAAGCTTGGCAGTCGACTTAATGAAGTTTTCTCACAAATAGTCAGTATGGCTGGCTTTTGGCTTCTGCGTCTTCGTGCTGCTTGGGAGCCTAAGGTCAAATGAGAAATCCAAAATATTTCATTTTATGAAGAGGCGTTTAGGCACAGCAGTACATTTCCTGTTTACATAGCCAAATCTTCTTTGTATGCTGTGAGATTTCCTGATACACTCATGCAGAATCTTTGAGTTTGCACTTTAAGCTGTAGCTTCTGTTGCTTAGCTCGTTGAAGATGCCATCAGCTGCACCCTAGCCAGTATGACATAACTTGTTTTCCCGTGGAGAAGGGAACTGATGTGATGTTCATCTAAGTCCTTTCACCTTCTATTTATCCCCAGATGGCAGGATTAAAGATGAAAATGTTAAGGCTATGTTTAAGAAATTTGTGTAGAATTTCTTTGTTCAGGTTTAATTGGAAAGTGAAAAAATAGAAGTTTTCCAACAGGTACAGTTTTTCCACTACTCCTTGTCCCCTGTACTCCAAGACAAATTAGTCTCTGGTCTAAGTAAATTTAACACACAGATTCACAGAATCCGTTTCTTTCTTTTCTTTCCATACAGCGTAAGAACTTCTACTTTTTGTAGTCTTGTACAGTATCGATAGCTGTACATAATGCTACTCTTTCTGTTCAATGCCTTCTCTGTGAAGAAATACAGCAGGTTAAAATGTGATTATTACTATTTTATTTGTGTTGCCACAGGACATCAATGATGTAATTCTTTATTTTGTTGATTCAGTTTGTTTTACTCTTGTCTCTCAATGCAGCAGATCACAAGTCTCCCTGGGAGTGGTACTCATCTTAAATTTACTAAAATAATGTTGCAAATCACACCTTTCCACCCTCCCCCCCCCCCACCCCAAGCTTTCTGACAGTTCCCAAATAATTTGTCAGTAAAATGTGCATTATGCTATCACAACTCCTTGTCATCAGCTCTCCAGTGCCTCTTCGATGTTCTCTGTGAGAAGCCAAAGTTGTCAATACACCTTGAGACTTCAAGAGTATTTTACAATAAAAACTCACGTGTCTACTTTTGTCACTTGCTATGAGGAGTCATTATGAAGCACTGAGTACTGTGTTCCTGGGTCAAGGGTCAATCTTGCAATGTTTTCTTGAACGGTTAACGCACCCAGAGGAATTAATACAATTTTGATAAACACTTATTGTCCCTTTGTAAATTAATATGGCACTTAAACAACAATGTATTTGTACAGATGGAATGAAACACAAGACAGCAGTGTTGCTCTTACTAGAGAATACTAGTTGGTTGGGGCATGATGTTTTAGTGGCTTGATACTTTTTTTTTTGTTTGTTTGTTTTGTTTGGTTGTTCTTTTAAAAACATATTAAGTGATTTAAATCTTGATCCCCCCTGCCCCTTTGTGGGGTATGCAGGAGGAGCTGAGCACAGGATGAGAATAGAGGCAGAGACTGTGGGGTTCTGTACCGATGGGAGTGGGAGATTCTGCATATCAAATCCCACATCTGGATTCTTGGCAGATGTCCAATTTGGACCACTTATATGTAGAGTTCTTGCTTTCTTCTTGTCACAGCTGTCCCATAGTAAAGTAAAACCTGTGATTTGGGGAGATTTATCTTTAACTTCCATCCATCTTTATAACTTGCACTTTGTCTTTTACTATATATAAACAGATGTTGAGTAGTGTAAGCATCCGTTAAGTATTATGGGGGATTTCTCTTCCATCTCAGTTTCTACATATATCTTTAATTAAAAAAAAAAAATAAAATTATGATCTATAAAAGCGTTAAATACTGGTTTTATAATTTGAATTACTGTTTGAATTTGATTTAGGTACTTATAAAACAGGCAATTTTTTAATGTAGGGGGAGTTTCTTAAAACAGTTGATTAGTGTATTTTATTAAAATAGCATAAGAATTCAGCATTTTTTCTCTGAAGGTAAACAGATTATCCAGATAATACCTACTATCAGTGCAGTAGAACTTGTCATGCTGTTGTATGTCATACTGTCCAGTAGAAATTTTATCATACTGTTTTGTTAAACTTCATTAAAAGTATGTTGGCTCTTTAAATATGAAGTCTGATATTCCTTTAACTCCTCGTTCATTCCACTGTAAGGATTGCATTTGTGCTTCCTGGAGAAATTTAGGAGGACGGATTTATGTTGAGATCCAGCTCTATGACATGAAATTTGGTCTCTCCAAACCTGGCTTCTGCTTCTAAAAGGATGTCATGTATATGGAAAGTTTGTTTAGTTGTGTTTTTTAAAGAAACAAAAAAAACCCCAAAAAACATAAAGTGATTAGAACTTCTGCAAAACCTAATTCTTTTCCCCATGAAACAAATTCATATAGTTAGTAATTAAGTTCTATTATTACTGAAATACAGCTTTCAGATCTTGTGAATTTACTTAACTTTAGAGATGCATTAGCGTCTCTGCAGTCTCAACAGAGCCAGGCACTGTGCCTTCAGATCTCCAGACTAAAACTGACCAGTCAGTGACTCCCCCAGAAGTACTTAGCTTCTAAAATATATTAGACAAGGAGCATCTCTGAATTGTGGTAGCCTTTTGCTAAAGTTACCCCAAGTGTCCTCAAATAACCCCTTTTTAGAAAGGGCTTTATCTAAGCTGGGCTGAATTCCAGGTGTCCTGTTAGACTCCAGACTTAGCAGTCTGTGATAGTGAACAAAGTTTCACGATTTAAGCGTGTACTGCAGGGGCAAAAGTGTTTCCTTAGTTGTATGCCTGCTGCTTGTTATTTTATCTGATGATGACATTTTGGTTCTGTTAGAAACAGTAACTCTTGCCTGTATCCACTGCCTGACCTCTTCACCTGGGTTTGAATTTTTTTAAAGACCTTTCTTTTCTTTCTTTCTTGCAGGTTTTGTTCCCCAGCTTCTCTGAAAAGTTCTAGTCTAGTTTGTTTCTGCTTTTAAGTAATTAAACCTGTCAATGGTTGTCCTTTGTCGACTTTTTTTGTGCCTTCTTTGTGGTAACTGTGCACATTCTGAGTTTGATTGCAAGAAACTTCATGGAATACTCAAGGTGTGAATGCGTCAAATAATAATTTCTGCTTTGTGTTTTCTCTCTCTCATAGGCCTTAATATTTGTTACTGTCACTGATTGTTAAGTTGATATTATTAAATGACTGTCTACAGTGACTCCAAGATCTTTACAGGAGAATTAAAGCTAATGTAAATAACATGTAGATACAATTATTTTTTCCTACGTGCATTAGTGTGTGGTTCCTAAATGTAATTATCATTTATCTCCTCACCTTCTTGACATTTAAGGTTGTGACAATCCTTCTGCTACTTTTCAAGAAAGGAAAAAATGAAAGCTGTATCAGCAGCAAGATATGTTACTCAGTGGTAACACCCTTTTTCCAATCTGATCTCTGGATTTTATGGTGGCTCTGATAAATAGTAAGTCTCCTGTAAGATTCAGAAAGTAATTATTTGGCAGGAAAAAGAAATGTTGATAGGGATAATACAGAAAATCTGCTAAAGTTTGATTCCGTTATAAGAAGCTGCTGCAACTGAGTTAAGAACTTGTTGCTGCTTTCATGCACTCGCAGTTGTGAAACCAGTTTGGTTGGTCTGTCCTGTGAGATCCCAGATTATTGAATATTTTACTGGCTTAAAGCACACATCCTCTTGTGTTTCTTTCAAGATAAATACTTTCACACAGCTGAAATATGCACTTTGCTGAGTCCAGTACTTAGCAAAACTGAAGCTTTAAAAGGAGAGAGTCTTTTCCTACCTTCCTTACAGCTCTACTACTGCCCTGCCTTGGTCTTTAAATGAAAGGTTTGTTTGGACTGTAAAATATTATGAGGCTTGTGTAGTTTACTGATGAGATTTTCAGGTGTATGAAAGAGCAAGGGCTAAAAGCTTTTGAATTCTCACTGGAATGTGATTTTTCAGAAATACTCTTCACTCAAAAAGCTCTTCTGCAAGAACACCTAGGTATTCCTTTTTGTTTGTTTGGTTTTTTCCCATCCAGGTGACTTTTGCCCATGTCAGGGAATAATCTTCATAAATGTCTTACTCCTTTGGCTGTTTCTGATATTGTGTGGGGTTGGGTTTTTTTGCTTTTATCAATGAATAGAAACACTTCCTGACAATACCAATTCCAATTTATGAAGCATTTTATGGTAAGTTGTGTGGAGTCTTTTTGAAGCTGTTGTCAGAACTGTCTTCTGCTGATTGTGAGTGTGAGAGCTCTAGGCAGCCACCTTTCATCAAAGAATCATTAAATGGTTTGGGTTGGAAGGGACTTTAAAGATCATCTAGTTCCAGCCTGCCTGCCCTGAGTGCTTACAATTCTGATTAACTTTCTATTACACTGAGTGCTACCGAAGGGGAGGTCTACTGTCTTTAATTCATGTATTCAAATGAGGGCAATAATAACAGTTACTGTGAAAAGCCATTGTCCAAGTAAGGTTTTTGGAAAGTAAGATGACCACAGCATAGAAAAATAATGTTGCCCCCTGTGTTTGTTGGAGAGGTTTTGAACTAACACAATGTTTCCCAGAAGTTGCAGAGAGAAACTCGGTGCTAGTCCTATTATTTGGAAATGAGAAGTGCTGAAAAAGTTAGCCTGAGAGGGATTCAAGAAGAATCTTTGGGCCTTCTAAAGCAACTAGAAAAAAATCAGCTGGGTTCAGTCTTCATAATTCCAGAAAAAGAGGAGAAGGAAAAATATCTCAGATACTAAAGTTTGCTCAAACCCTGACAATTTAGGAAATAATAATCATGACCATGGAGCCTTCTCTATTAGTACATCATGTCCGTGTTTCTTCTGTGCTTGCAGCAAAAGGTTAGACTTCCCCCCTTACCTTCCCACTTCAGAAGTCTTTCTCTGGACTTGCTCTCCTCCTCAAGATACAGTCCCAAGGAAGAATTATATGAATTATACCTTACCTGGAAAAATACGTTTTAGTAATTCTGTACCTAAAAAATATGCCAGCTTTTGCCAGCTTTGGAAGTGAACACCTATGAGAAGATGATCAATGATATCCAGTAAATTTCCCCATTATGGCCATTAGCTGTACCACAAGAATTTTTTTTTTTAAGATGTCAGAATCTTCTGCTATTAGATATTTACTAGCTCTGCTCTTTTGTTTGGTTTTCTTAAAATGGAAAATTCCATAGCAAAGAGAGTGATCCTAGAACATGAAGAAAACATGTTCTGCAAAGGATGTAAATATTTATCAAAGTTAAATTTCAGCATAAATACAATTATATTATAAAAATGCTCTGTACCTTGTGCATGCAGATTTTTGCAAAGCTTAGTGAAATGATCAAATGACATTTTTTAAGGCCAGGTAATAAATAAGTGTTCTGTCCATCACTTCTTAATTCAGACCATATCCTGTGTCTCCAGTATCTGTGAGTTTGTTACAGCAGTCTTCGTTTTAGGCATTATTTCCAGCTAATGTTAAATCTAGCATTGTACACTGTATTATCACTGTACACTTCTTAAGGAAAGTACAAAAACGTTTATCTTTTATTTTTCAGTCTGTCTTTTCTTACCTTGGATGTTGCATAGCCTGCTGTATTTAATTTTAAAATAATCTGTGTTAGTGATAAGTTTGATCAGGAAGAGATCTACCAGGCCCTACTCCAGTCAGGCAGATACTTGTGATGAGGAAATATTAAGTAACTACTGATTTAGATATTGCAGTAAATGTTTTCTTATTTATTTTTTTTTCCAATAATAATTTTCTCATATACTTGAAAGTTATCAGAGCTTCAGCCTCTAAGTCTTTATTCCAAGCCAAAATTCTCGCAAGCCCTTCTGCTTTGCCTGTCTGTGGAGAGATGATAAAAAACAGAATCTGACTATTACGCACATCCAGAAACATGTTCTGTTTTGTCATTCAGTAAAACGAAAACATGGATTTTAAAATTATTCTTTAAAGATATATTTTGGGAAGCTATATACCAACTAGTAAAGTTAGCAGCTGCTTAATCTTTTAGCTACTTGGGTAATTCAGTTCAAGGAGACTTCTTAATTTGAAAACTTTACTAAATTCTGCTGCTAATGCTGAACTTTGGGGGTTGTTATTGGATTTCATTTTTTTTGAGGGAAAAGAAGTTTGATTTTGCATATTAGGAGGAGGAAGGAATGGCACAAAAAAAAGAAAGGGAAACTTGAGAGTACTGAAAAACTGGCACTATAAATCCTAGTTTTTCTTTGACTTAGTTGTTGTTCTATTTCTTAGTAACCATATATGTATCTTGGTGGCCTCCAAAACAAACAGGAAAGTAATTCTCAATGAGGCTATTTATTGGTTCTTCGTATTGGTTCTCTCATCCATATTATTTACAGTTACTGCTTCCCACACTAATTTTGAGAGCAATCTTTACTCATCTTTATCCAGTTTATAATTAATATTCCACAGTGATATTTTTTTTTTTTTATTTTCTCTTCTAGTCATTATGGAGATTGACAACAGAACACACAATATTAATTTATATATTTAGCTTGAGGGTATGATATCAAAGTTAAGCTTACCAACTCTTTGGCTTCTATGTAATGAGTGTGACCAGCTTGCATTGAGGTAGCTCTGATTATTATCAGTGTTCTGGGCTCTTGTCTGTGCAGAGTGGATCCCAGGGGTATTGTATTGTTTTGGAAGGTGCTTGTAAAAGGATTTAACAAGCCTGTCTTTGTGAATAATTGGCTTGATAAGAGATGTTATAATACATTGTATGTTCAGAGGATCAGAGTCCTTAATAACTGAGCTATTACAACAGTCAGCGGGAGTCATTATAATCTCTCTTGACAATGTATAGATTGGGGATCCTTAATTCAAAAACAATTAACAGAATAGAATTGACTTCTTTGGAGAAACTACATATTGCTTTGCATTTTAGAGACAAAGATACCTCTAAAACCCTTTCCCTATTGGTTGCTATAATGTTAACTAAAAGAATTAAAAATAATAAACATCATGCCCTCTCTCTGCCTATTTAGCACTGTTTTTTTCCTCTTGCAGATGATATTTTAATATACTCTGTTTAGTTATGTCAAGGAAGCAAACATGAATGTTTTGGGAAGAAGGTGTTTTACTTGGATATTCATGCAGTCTCTTGAGTAATTGAAAGACCACAGACTGTTCATTGATTCATATTTATGTACCTGTTCAGCTGCAGATGAAAAAGGATTACAGTCATCAGGCATGGAGCTCTGAAAGGATCATCCATTGCACTCAAGCATTTTACATGCTCATGGAAAGTAAAAATGCTGCATTTGAAAAGCAATGTCCAAAATCCAGACTGCCATGTTTGTACTCTGTCCGTTTAGTTTGTATTGCTCATTGTAAACAACAAATATTGTCTGGGCTAGCTGTAACTTTTTGCCGTACAGAGAATTCCAGTTCCATTTTGAAAGGAATTGATGATTGCAGAGGTTGTTTGGTTTTAAGCTTGCTAAAAATTGCCATGTTTTTTGAAAAATATCATTTCATGGAAAGGTTCCCACTTTTTCTAGCCACTAAATAGAGGCTAGAAAAGTCAACATATAAGTGCTTCTGGGCATTTGAAATGGAATCAACAACTCCTTTAAGCCACTTTTCATTGAGAAAAGGGAGAACAAGAAGCTGTGATGGAATGGAAATCCATGAAGCCAACAAAATGTGAGCCATGCAAAGATGGTGCTCCAAGTGCAGCTTCCTGCAGCATACTGGAGAGAAAATAATATTATGGTGATGTCAGGGACATTCTACAGTCACCCTTTGGATTAAAATACAGTCCTATGGTTAAACACCAAATTTTGCATTATGAATACTTTAATATAAAATAACTGGTTCAGGCTCAAAGAGTTTCTGTTTTCTTTTTTCTTCATTCTCCCCATAAATTATTGACTCATTGACTCATTATTGACTTTTCCATTGTGTGTGGAAACAGGCTGGGTGGATATTTTCCAAAAGCTTTGTTATCAGATATTTCAGTGTTGTTTTATCTTTCAGGAAGGATTTTTTCCCATTTCTCCTGCAGAAAACCTGTCTGGTCTTCCTCTAGAACTCCCTATTTTCTGTCTCTTCAATATTCCCCTGGACATTAATTCTTGAGATTTAGCTGTGATGAAGTTAGATTGAAATCTTAGTCAGATTTAACCTCAGTGAGAATTAATATGTTTTTGAGAAAGAGAAATAACATCCTGAAGCACCTGAAAACTGATGAAAACATTCTGTATGCAAATATCCTATATTAAAATTTTTCAAATGTAAACTGTTCTGATCAAGAAGCATCAGAGTTTAACTGTGCCAGCCTTAATAGTTCTGTCTTGGTTTTGTTTCAGTCTTTTGGTTTTGTTTTTGTTTTTTGGGATTTTTTAAGGATACTTGAACTCAAGTTTACCAAGTGACTGTTAAGCAAGCAAGCATGTTTGTGTGAGGGGTGTTTCTTGTTTTTCTGGAGACTGACTTGAAATAGAAAGCACAACTGCTGTAGGTGGAGTAACCAGGCATTCTGTAGGGGCTGCATTAAATGGATCAAAACAGTGTTGTGGTGCCTTTTTTTAAAATTTATTACTAATGAAATTAGAATTCTCTTCTCCTTAATATTAAACTGTTTTTTAAAATTATGCTCCCCTTAGAAGAAAGAAGTTGTCTCTGCCTTGTAGAGACCGGGAAGTGTGGGGAGCTGCCATGTTTGCAGCTCTAGTTATCATCTCCTGGTCTGGCAGATTGGCATCTGGAATATGGGCATGAAGTAGGGAAAAACAAGGCCTAATCAGCAGTTTGGGGTGTGTGGCCTTAGGCAGTCTTGCTTTCATCATGTTCATCTATCAAATAGGGTAATGATGCTGGATATGACATAGAAATGTACTTCTTTTACTCTTTCTGGATTTGACTGTGCGAAGACTGAGATAATTCTGTGTTCTAGACTTGGATGGTATGCAGTGAGCAATAGCGAGAGCAGAGAGAAATACTGAACTCTGAGTTAAAAAGCAATCATTGAATAAATGTTCACATAGTGATTGCCCTTGTGCTAAGAACTAAGTAAAAAAGTTTTGAAGGAGTAGGGTGAAGATAATAAACGTGTGCAAAGAGTAAAGCTTTATAATCAATATTCATTGAAGCCATTTGGGCGTTTTTGTCAGCCATTTATTTATTAATGCAGTTATTTTTACTGTTAAAAGTTATGTTATCACAAATCATTAAAAAAGTCCTTTCTGGAAGAATCGCAGCCTTATAATATAACTAAAAGGCATAATGGTCCACCTCCTCTGGTTTTGAAGAAGTTGAAGATGATACAGCTTTCATCTACTCATCATTGCTCATATACTGAAGAACATCTCCTGTGGTTCAGCCAGAAAGACAGAAAATTTTCATGATCCTTAATTTTGCAGTGTGAACTCAGCACCTTCTCTATCTGTTGCTAAAATAGATGACCCTAGGTAGGTGGCTAAAGAGGGCTTACCCCTGGTGGCGTATCGGCTCATCCATGAGGGTGATGGTGGTGGTCAGCTAACACTGTCTCGAGACATTCAAGCTACTGCAAAATATATGTGTCCAAGTCTTCCTACAGAAAGCATAAGAACAACTGTGCTGGGTCAGACATGAAGCTTATCTGGCATTGCATCCTGTCTCTAGATTCGAGTGAGTGCTTTGCTGTGAGTTGTGTTTTTCTCTCATGAACAGTGCTGACTGCCTAGGGTTGAGAATAACATCAAGCAAAACATAGTGATGCTTTCACTGCCTCCAGTGGTTTGGGGCTTAAAGATTTCCTGAGCAAGGGGTTGGTTATATCTTTAATAGCTCTCAGTGGATTTTTCTTCTGTGAACTTGTCTAGTTCTTTTTCGAACCCACATAAATTTTTAATATCCACAGCATCCGGTGGTAGGGAGATTCATTATTTAACTACACATTTTAAGGAAAAGCATCTTCTTTCTTTGTTTTGAGATTACTTCTTGCTATATTACATCACCTTTTACTTTCACTTTGGAAGATACAGCCATCCTTTCTGTACTGCTTGTGATTTTGCAGAGCTCTCGTGGCTCCCCAGTTACCTTTTCCAGGCTGATTACTGCATGTGCATTTTTTAAAACAAGGTATTCTTACCACTGCAAAGTTCACACTACTTCATTTCCCTGCATCTTTGGTATCAAGGAGTAAGACAAAATCTGTACATAGTGTTTAAATGCAGGTCTCCCATGTCTTGATGGAGTTGTGTTATTGATGTTTCTGTTTCTTTATCCTCAATTTCAAATAATTGCTAGTTTCCTGATGGTGCCTGAATGTAAAGTAAGAAAACAACCTAATAATAACAAAGTTATTATTGATCTGTTTTAATGACAAGGTCTCATTTGTAAGTGATAATAGTTAGTTCAGAACTCATTACAGATACTGTAATATAAACACTACTAGTACTAATGGATGGTAAGATTATTAATTAAAGGATATCACTCTGCCAGGAAGATAACAAGAGGGTGCTGTCACATGTTCCTAAATCTTTTTGTGACAGGAAAGTAGAGCAAAATTCCAGAGAACCAAAAGTTGAAAAAGATCAGTAAATGAAATATATAGAAGCCTAACTGATCCTTCTTAAAAGTTATTTGGCTTAAAAAAAACTGGACATACCTCAGCAAAAGGTCATTCAAGTTCCTTAGTTTTGTCTGAGACGTTAAGTAAAAAAGGTCAGTGAAATGAATATGAGGAATTTATTTTTTTTTTTAATTGAATTACAAAGAGCCTGTTCTTTGAAATAGTTTTATACATAGAGAGAAACATCATCTGAATACTGTTTTTTAGAGGGGTTATTTCTTTATCTGGCTGAATGCAATAAAACTGAAAAGCAAGATGCAAAAACTATTACATAACTGTTAAGGAAATAGTCACATGCAAATTGGACTTCGGACTCCTTGGGAAGGCTTAATTTCTGAGCTGCACAAAGATGAGCTCACCTGGTGAAACTGAGTTGTCGTTGTGCATTTAATTTCTTAATGAAGTGTATTTCATTTGGCTGATATTTTTCTCCCATTATTAGAAGGTAGGTATTTTGGTAACAGATTTTTGAATTTAAGGTACTGCATGTGATTTAATTTAAACCCTCAGAAATATATATTTAAGGCTTTTAATTGTTTCCATGGCTCTCATCTCTGCATTTTCTGAATGCCTGTTGTATTTTAGAGGTAGAAGAGGATTTAAGTAACATGTTAAGCTTTTTTGCTATATGAAACCGATGTGTTTAGTATCCATTCTCTCTAAGTAATGATAAGTAGCTACGCAGTGAACTGTCTCTGTGCTAAACCAAATGCAAGAAACTCCTTTAGGCCAAATTTGGTCAAGACGTATAGTGATGTTTAGTGTCACTGAATGAAAAGCTGCTTGATTAGGCCTCTCAGTCCTATCCTCCATGCCTGGAAGTGCATATCTGGTTCTCTAAACAAATGTTAGTTACATCTGTTCTCATATGCGTGTGTGTTAGAATTCTTACCGCCCACACCCCAGTCCTGTTGTGTGCAGTACTGAAGTTCGTGTGACTGTGATACTAGTTGTCTGATCAAAGGAATCTAATCAAGTGTATTCCTGAGCTCTAAAAGCCTGAAAGAATTTCATAGAGAGAGTGTTTCATTTCCTTTAAAGCAGAGTGGTAGTATTTTTTTCCTTTTTAAATGAGCTAAATATACACATTTTAATTTTTTCCCTCTCCTCCTCCCTCTGGTCTTACAACACATTTCACTTTGTTGCCCAAGTGCAGAAAACTTTGCCAGGAAGAAGGGTGAGCAATGCTTCTGTTTCCCATGACCCTCAACTCTAATGTTGTTCCAAGAGCTCACTACTTACAAATGCCTTGATAACTGCTTTCATTCCTTTCATCCCTCCCCCGCCATCCAGCACAGGCCAACATGACCGATCCTCTTTTGAGCAGCTTTCTTCATCAAACAGGAGAATCTACTTAATGTAAAAATCATGGCACGTAAAGGCATTTGAAGATCCATTGCAGTAATTTGTACAGCTGAAGATCTGCATGATAATTTCTGCAGTGATTTATTCTTGGTTTTCCTAGAAGCAGCTTCTTAAAGCTCCCTGTTCATACCAGAAATAACCTTATTTTTTATTTTTTCTTCTGGATACATATTTGGGGAGCAGTAGTAGCTGGGAAATTGCATCTCATATTCTGCATGTGTGGAGCACCAAGGTGATGGAACTGATTTTGTCCAAATGGTCAGATCTCTCGCTCCTTATGAATGTGTTGCAGCATAGGCTTTAGTTATGTTGTAAAATTTTATTATCATATATTGCTTTTTCTGTAAATAGGCACATGCATTTTTAAAATTTCTCAGGGTGCATTTTAGGATTAAGAACAGAGAAAAGTGTCTTTTAAAGTACTACTAAAAGATCATCTGATCCACCAATACCTTACATTGCACTAGAAATCTGGGAATTCCCATGTTTTTTCTGGCAACTCCCTAGTTGCTAGACAGGAAATCACTCTCTGCTTTTTCAACCTCTGGCAGCATCTGCTCTTAGTTTCTCTGTCCTCTTTTTTGTGGTGCTTCTCTGCCTGCTCACTGTCACTGGGATGTGCCAGGAGGAGTGAGAAATGGGGCAACAAGCCTGATAAACCATGTTTCATTGAAGGAGTCTAGTGGGGAAGATGGAGTTGTGGATCCAGCGCCCTGGAAAAGGCTGACACTGTTCTGGGAAATAAACATCCATGGGGTGCGGGAAGAATGTGGAAGATCATGAAAGAGCATTTAAAATCCCCAGAAGGAGCAAGAGGAAGTATGTTGAGGGTCAAAGCAAGTTTGTAGTGAAGAAAGTCTAGGAACCCAGGTGGGATAATGGAGTGGTAGAAAAATACACAGAAGTTAAAATAATAGAGAAGAAGATACAAAAAGCTAACAACAGCAACAACACAAACAAAAGGCATTAAATAAGGTGTATGGGAAAAAAGTTAACATTCTAACTTGTTCCAGTACTTTAGGATTTCTCTATAATCTTACACTAAGGCTGCTGCTTCAAATTGTCTGTAATTCAAATGTCTGTTGGAGAAAAGCTGTAATTAATTGTGTTTGAAAAACAGAAAGAAGCTGGCATATGCACAGTGTTTGATGTTGGCCAAACAGTTCCACACTGCTTTGTGTTGATTTGGGTACCTTGGTGTGGTATCTGCATTATTACTACAGACATCTGAGATTTAGAGCAGTCTTGAGTTACATCAACTTGAGATTGCATCAGGCTCTTTCCAATATTGATGTTAATGTCCTTCTTCAGTGTGAGAATTAGTGTATGATGACTGTGTGACGAAAAGTTTCATCATGTGGCTCAGCTGTAAGATCCTGAGTGCCACCAGGTCCCAGACTCTTCTGGTGTACATAGGAAGTTGGGGAGCAGCAAATGGCATCCCTCTGGACAGTGTATCAAAATATATTGAAAGGCAGTATGCTTGTGAAAAGGGCATACAGCCCTCAGCTGGAGCAACTTGAATGTCAGATACGTCCTTTAACAAGGACGATGGAAAAGGAGTAATTATTTACTCTGTGTTATACCAGAGTCAGTCTTGGCTTCTTAGCAGGTATGTTTCTTGTGCTTTACTGAGGGGTTAAAAAGTTAGGTTCAAGAGTTGAGATGGTCCTGATAGAGAACTATGGAACAGTTTTATCAATAGACAGGGAAAATACTGAAAGAGTGCAGATGTGTTAGTACTAATGTTCAATATTTGGGAATGAGAAAAAAGCAGGGAAATATGCTTGTTTTTAAATATTTAGTTTTCTCTATGACAGAAAAAATGTTGGGATATTCTAGTCTTAGAAATACTGAAATCCTTACAGTGAATCTTGGCCAAAAAGCTTACAGGATAAAAATAAGCATATCTGCACAACTGTCATTGTATAGAAACATTTTGGTTGAATGTAGTTTATAAAAATAAAATAATATGCGAGAAATAGTGTTAAGTTATACCTTACAGACAGTCTTTACAATTTCAGCAGTAAAATGAAGCCAAATACTTTCTGAAAATGTTAACCGTATTTGTGGAAAAATATAAAAAAAATGCAGTGGTAACAAAGGAAAATTTTCTGCTTTTAACCATATGATTAGTCACTTGTAAAGTGTAATTCTGTGATTATGGTTCGGTAATTGGAAGGCTTAGGCCATGGTAATTCCCTGCGTAGTCAGTTTGTCTTCTAATCAGATACAGCAGTGTTGTTAAAGAGTGTTATAAACTGAAATATTGAGAAAGGATTTTCTTACCATAAGGTAATGAGTAATAAAATACAAGAATGTGGGAGTATAGAAACAAAATAAAATTACACCAGTCAATATGGGAGAGAGCTATGAAGTATATATATATATGCCTTAACTTTAGAGAAGTAGATCTGCAGTACATTCTGTGTGGTGTCCTTCACATTGATGGTTATACATTTTTCATTGCATTTTCATTCTTTCATACATTTATAATTATGCAAAGTCAAAACAAGTTAGTCATTTTATAGACTTTACAGCTTTTGCATACTAAACTATAGTTCACTTCTTTTTGGTCTTCTGATTATGTGAATAAAGTTAGGTCTCCACATCTACAGATGAATTGAGTAGGGGTAAGGAGAGAAATAGCAAAAAGAGGAATGGGGTATTACCAACATTGTCTTTTGTCTGTATAATATTATTTGGTTCAACAGTTATGTTTCAGGGAAGTTTTAGTATGTTTTTATAAAGTAAGCATCCAAATGTGGCATAAAAATCCCCTTTTCATCAAATTTCAGTGTTCTGTTTTGGAGTGTCTTCACAACTGTGTTGGATTTAGTTCTTATCCGTAGAGAAATACTAAGAATATCCAAAGTACTGAACAAGTATTTGGCATGAGGAAGTTGCGACTTAAAAATGTTGGTATGAATAGCTGTGGAGTTTATAGAACATACAGACTTTTCAATAGCTCTTGCATCACAGTGTTAAGAAAGTGGGGATTTTGTTGCATTTGATCAAGGGGATTTCTCAGTGCTTACTAGAATGGGAAAGTAAATTGTGCATTTTTCTCATGGAAATACTCATGGCTAAGAGAATGACACTGAAAAATTTCACACTGCTATAAAGCCTTATGTAACCCCACAGGAATGCAGCAATGCATGGGCTACATGTTGACATATTCTCCTGATGTCCTTTCCCTGGAGATTGTGAGAAGAAATTAGCTTCCCTGACATTAAGAGCAAATCATAGAGCCTAAGGTGTAAAAATAGTGTGAGACTGTAGGGATAGGGAGTTGTTTATTGTAGTTGCTTATTGTTGTTCCATGAATAGCAAGTTGGCAAGGAATATACACTGATGAAGCTAGCAAATAAAAGGGATAAAGAGTTCATTGAGAGCAACAAGGAAAGACTGTGTCAATACAGAGAATGGCCCTAGTGCTGCAAAAAAATGTTTGGCACTGGGTGCTGGATTCTGTATTCCCTTGTGGTCTTTACTTGTGAATTCTTTAGAAGGCATTATGGCAAGTGGCCAGCATTAGCTGCATCAGCCCTTGTAGATAGCCTCTCCTATGTGCCAGTCTCCCCTACACTTTGCCAAATTAAATTATTCTGCAATTCTTTTGATAAAATGTGATTACTTATACCAGGCAAGTTGTGGGGGTTTTTGTTTGTTTGTTTGTTTGTTTGTTTGTTTTGGTTTTTGGGTTCGTTTTTTTTTGGTTTTTTGTCTTATGAGTATCAGAATAGTTGATTTGATCCACAAATTAACTCAGCTGAGAAGTAAAGAATAACAAGTGTATGTAAATAATGTAATAAAGTAGACTTCTAAAAATACAAGTGCCTTGGAAAATATTCCATGCAAAAGAAGGACTCTAGTATCGAAAGTCACAAAACTGAAGACATCAGAAGCTGTATCAGCCAAATACACAGATCTTTTGTCAGTGTTTAAAAGGCATGTTATTGTGCATTTTCAATTGCTGTCTAACTACAGGTGATCTGGACATGTTGTTATGGTGGTGATGTTTTATTAAGGTGGGATTACCTGTTCTGGCAGCAAACCCCAGAATAGTACAGGTGAAAGAGTTAATTGCATTACTGATATATGTGCCAACATTCCCATGCCCAAGGTTGCTACCGGGCCAATTTGTAAGACCTTTTCAGGTCTTATTTGTGCTGACCTGCTACCATATATGTTATGAAATACAACGATTTTCTGTATGAGAAAATTATCTAAACTCGTTGATTTTCATTTATTTTTCATTTTAAATTAGTAGTGAGTGATGAAGAGTGGAAAGGCAAAAATTGTGAAGAAAATGCATTTTGTTGCTGTTTTCTGAATTAAGAAATGTGAAGCTGGGATTTTTAATGAAAAAGCCCTTAAGCCAGGAAGAAATTTGAAATATAGTAGTGATGTAGGCAATCTTGTATGATCACTGCTTTTAACTGCTTAATCATTCATACTGCCTAAATATAATTGTACTGCCAGCTGCTGTGTTTACAGTCTATGATGTGGAAAAAAGATGTCCCACTGTGACTTGTTCTACTTGCAATCAAATTGACTGTTGCAAACACAGAAGCTGTTGAAGTTCAGTGCTTCTCAGTGGGGTGTTCTTGTTCCTCCAGCTTATTTCTGGTTGTTGATATAGCTTGCATCCTTGAAGCTCATTCTCTCATAAAAAAACAAAGCCAAGGAAGTTCCCTGTTCATCTTCACTTCATAAAGGACATGTCATGAACTAGTTAAGGAGTCATGTATTTTTCTGAATAAATAGTGTTTTACAGATTGGTATTTGTAATACTGAAAGCCCTGTTTTCACTTGTATGAGTTTTTAAATGCTTCCTTGCTTCTGTCATTTAGTGTGGTAAGAATTTTGCAAATCATGCTCCTAGCTGCTGTTTCACAATAATAATGTCTCTGATATAAACATGCTTTTTCAAGTGTTTAGGTAACTTAGCCAGAGAAATTTTTTATAGGATGAGAGTTGCTTATGAAATAAATCAAGAAAATAAATTTATTTGTAAAGCAGTTAAAGAATAACCACAATAGTAACTCATTTTCAGGTACTGAGGAGTAGAAGTCGGTGAACTAGATAAATGATTTTCTGCATAGTAGTGTGCTGTTTTATCAAGTACTCTGGAAATATCTTTCAGTTTTTGCTGTGTGTTATTCATGTGTTATGGTGCCTTAATGCTCAGTTTCGTTGGGTAGCTTGGGTTTTAATGAACCTACACATCAGTGCATTACCAAACGTGGTAGCTTATCAAGCATGGCACTGCAACGTGTCTAGTCATATCTGGTAGTGGAATCGTACTGCCCAAAGGTCTGAAACACCGAAGGTGACTGTACGTGATCTCCTTCCCAAGTCTTCAACTGTCCTGAGATTCAGCTGACTGAAGAATTGCCTCTAATTGCCAGCTCAACCATCACCCCTTTGCTTCTGCTGCCTTTGAAGCCATGTGATAATAACTAGCTATGTGTCAGATCGCCTGATACGTTGCTGTTCCTATATTAGCCAGAGCTGTTTGAAGTCCCATTTACTGCATTCCAGCTGGCGCTCAGGGGTTCATTTAAGCATGTTTAATCTTCTCACTAGATTTCAACTGCTGTTTTTCTTTATTAACCCAGTGAATGATACCAAGCTTTTCCAGGATGATTGACATCAGTCAGGAAGAATGTTGATTATTGGAACTTCATTTACTAATGAAGTCATCTTTGTAAGCAAACAAGTGGAAAGACTGGCTTTGATGTATTTGCTGAGAATGGTTTCTTGCAGGCTGCTGCTAGAGAAGGGATATGGGTACTTAGCAAATGCATAAAATTTCTTCTTTTGTATATTGATTGATCCCTATCAAAAACTTGGACTTTCTTCTGTTCTTCCAGACACCAGACTGCCAAAACCAAACAAATGACAGTCTTCCGAGTCTAACAAAAAATCAATTGTGCTGGCCAACTTATAGAATTCTTGTCAAATACCATTATCTGTAGGACTTAATCTTTGTTGTGAAGTGCTGTGCTAGAACGTACCCTATTTTTTTGTCCTTCACGTACTAGCATCCATTATTTCATCACATTGTTGCAATGTGCTGTTTTTTCCTCCTCCTCAAGGCTCTATGTAAGTTATTATTTTATGGTCTGTTTAATAAATCTAGGACAAGAAAGTTGAACAGTTCTAGTAATACAAAAGGTCTGGATCACAGTTTTATCACCCTATATCCAGCTGTAAGGCTCTATCTGATGCCTAAAATAATATGTTACAGTTCAAATTGCATACTAGTTTTTGCAATTTCAAACAAAGGAAATCCTAAATAAACCTGAATTCTAGAGTAATTCAGAAGGCTTTTTCCATTTTTTTTTTTCAATTGACTAAATATGTGTTAAACAGATTGATCAAAAATAGAAAACTTCAGGAAGAAGTACAATACATAGCACATTTCCTGATTCCTTGGTGACTTTCCTGAACAGATGATGACTTTGATTATTCTCTCATTAACATTATGGTACTGATGGTTAGCATGATATGTATCTATATTTAATACTGGTGTTATATTACTTTGCTGTGGTTAAGCTGCAATTATCCTTTTATTGTTTCCCGTCATATTGTAGTATGCTTCTTTAGTACTTCCTCTGTCAGAGCTCAGAAAAAAACACATCATGTCAGTCAGTTGACTTGCTCAAGCCCTTACTAAAGCAGGCAACTCTGTCTCAGTTATCTCCTTTCACTGACTGAAAGTAGTGTGTAGATGGCTACTCTGGGGTATATGCCTCACTGCAAACTGAACTGAATCCTTCTTTGGAATCAGGGAAAACAGGGAACAAAAGGAAGAGGTGAGTGCTGTCTGCAGTTCACCCCTCTGACAGATGACGGATATCAGGGTTCATTTTCATTCTTTTGCTGGCAATCAGAGAACTTTGAGTGCCTGCAGAAGAGCGGGGTCAACAATGTTTATGATATCTTTGAGACTTTTGAGCAGCCATCCTTCCTGGATGATAGGCCTGTACTGTTAGTTAGTAAAGCTTATGAGGTTTTTATAGTAACTTAAAAGACCTGTTGTCTCTACTGAAAGAAAATGTCTGTCCTAGGCTAGCTGAAATATCCTAGTTCATGTGGATTCAGTAGAAAGAGGGACATGACTTCACAATGTACGTGTTGAGTAAGAGCAAGAGTGTTACATAGCTTGCAGATACTAAAAAGATGTTTTGCTTGGTGTGATGATTTACCTTCCTGTGTCTGGAAGCAGCAGCAGCATGTGTTCAGGGATCTTAGTGACATTAAGACTTTGGAATATACAGGGATAAGTGACATCTTGTGGAGCTGGGTGAGGTCTCTGCTCCATTTCTCTGCTCTTTTCATTATTTTTGTCCATCATTTGCTTATTCTTGATTGAAGAAATAGTTGCTCTTAAATATGTTTTAATTCAGTTTTTAATCTTAGTGCCTTTTAAAGTACATCTGCTTATTGCACAACTGGTCCTTCCTGTGACTGGATTTTTGTAATCCTGTGTGGATTTTGTAATTGATGAAACTGATGATGTTCCTAAGAAAGTGATAAATATAACCAGTTGCACCACATGGTCCAATATTGGTGGTTCGACTGCAATGTCAAACTTTGAGTTCTTACACGGTAATTCCTCTTCCATCTTCTAGGAAGCTGAGTAGGCTGGAAATTTCTGTATAATATAATTTATTATTATAATACAATTTTTTAGATTTTCGGGTTAAGTTAACTTTTTGCAGTACACATAAATTAGTGTCAGAGGAAATATCTGACCCTGAAACTCCATCTTATTCTTTTCTACATTGAACAGTTTTAATCTTATTGTGGTGTCTTGTAATACTTTCAAGCTATTAGGATAGATCTCATATGGGGGAGACATTGTATCATTCTGGATGATTTTATTAAGTTATCTAATGAGCTCTGCAATTATTGCTACATTCTTCATACCCATGATTTCTGAGTTAGGTTAAACGTTCATGTCTCCTTCAGGTTCAAAATGTATAAGCACTGTCTGATTTGCTGGCACAGTGAAAGAAAGACTGGCATCGCATATCATTAATCCAGGATATAAAATGGAGACTCCACCTTGGATATTTTAATAATTTGTTTTCCTTTTCCTTGACATTTGTTCCACTGAACCCTGCACATGTGGAAGAGTGATAGGGGAGAGTCCATGCTCCTCATTTCCTTTCATGTTCACAGAGATGCTGTTCATTGTGGGCAGTTATTAGATTGTCCAGAGGAAATAGATCTGCATTCCTAGTAGCTATAGTTAATTTTTACATTTCAGTGCACTTGCAAGATAGAATCTTTTTAATTCAGTCACCTTAGAGCCATGTGATTCCTTTTGGGATCAGGTGGTGTACAGCAATTTTGTGCAAGGGTTTAGGACTCAGTGTAGTAAGCTGGTGAAATGGCCAACAATAAAACTGTGTTTCTTCCCTTTAAACTTAAAACGTCCTGCTGTGAAAAAAGTCAAGTTTAGGTATTTCTAACAGCTATAGAACAATTATTTACCTAGTTATCAAAAATGCTGTATTTCCATAATGTGGTGCTTCAGCTTATAAAGATTGTTTTGTTTTCATCTATGCAACAGTAGGAAACACTTTGTGTTTAGCATCTAATTTGTTAATAGATTTAATACAAATTTCATATACAACACAGTAGGAAATGATCAGTAAGGATGCAATAATTCTGGGCAGCGTTCTCTCCTGTTTTCCATGTGATTTATCAAAAAGATACAGAATCTGTTTACCCAGTTCTTTACACTGTAGTTATTTATGAGATAAACATACTAAATTCCTAACTAATACAGTAAAAAAATAATCTGTTCATGTCTATATTCTCTAAAGACCGGTGGTTGTCTTATTGGACTGATATACTCTATAGGTTCATATAAAAATATGAAAGGAACAGGAACTGAATAAATACAGGGGCAGGGAAAAATCCTGGTTAGGATTCTATTACTTGATAGTGGTTGCCTTTTAAAAAAAAAAAAAATCAATTGTCTTACTGTGTAGATTGGTATTTAGATTTAGGTTGAAAGATTTGTCAACCCTTATTTCATTTAGGATAGTGGAATGGTTCTTAGTGGTGGAGACTGTTGAAATTTGAATGATGTTTTGTTGTTCTATGTGTGACATTGTGTTTGCTAGTTTTTATCTCTACCTGGAAAAAGGTTAGCCCTCTAATTTTGTGTCCAGCATTCAATAAATGAATACTTATGGCTTTACAATAACAGAGGGTTAAAGAAATCACAGTACAATTCTTCAGTTGCCAACATGATACCTCTATAATGTTTGAAATCTGGCATCAGCATGTTTCACAGGTGTCTGGGATATCTCAGGTACATCAATTTTGAAGTGGTGATGGTGGTTTTTCAATGAGGTTACTATCCAAAAACGATACTGGGTGGCAACTTTGTAAGCAGAAAAAATACTTAATGAAAAAATGCATGAAAACTTGCTCTAGTGAAGTTGCAGTGGAGTAACTCTGATTTTCTATTTTTTTCTTTTTTTTCTTGAATTCTAGATTTATCTATGGCAGTGCAAAAATTTTCACAGTCTTTACAAGATTTTCAGTTTGAGTGTATTGGAGATGCTGAAACTGATGATGAAATTAATATTGGTAAGTACACCCTGTGCTCTGCATGCAGTAACATTTTTATATTGCTTTTTATATATCTGTTATCAGAAATATGTTGGGGTAGTTCACAATTGCTTTTTAATGGTGCATGTCACAAAAATAGAAAAATTTCAGTAAGTAGAAAACATGCAAGTCTTTAAAAATACTTGTCAAAAACTATGTGTTCTTGGCATAACTTGGTTCATTGTAGTGGAAAGTATTCAGCAGTACTTTTGTCAGCTGAGTCAACTGCAAATCCTCTAAATTCTGCTGCTATTTATATGTTTTAGGGAGTTTTCAATGGGTTACTGAAAGGTACACAAGTTTTCTATGATGTAACAAGTCTGCAAAAAAACCCAAGTGCCTAGGAAGACACAGGAAGTATTTAAGTGTGTAAAAAGAGGAGTGTGTTCTTTACAACTTGTGCATTCCGAAGTATATAGTTGTCTGAACTTTTGCCAGTAAAATTTACTAGCTGCTTAATGTTGTGTCTCTGTGCACACCCAGAAATTCTGCATTTGCAGAACTGAAGAGTTCAACTTGTCTTCAGTGTAAACCTCTTTAATGTCATCAAAATATTCTTCCCTCAATAGACTAATCCTGGAAATGTTTCCAGGATTCAGAAATTCAGCCAGTCTTTACTGCAAGGCATTGCTGTGGTTTTAGTGATGCTTTTGAGCAATAGCACAGCATTTGGAGTGCTCTAACTTGCATTGGTAAGAAATTTGGATTATAATCCATCTGCAGAATGGCTAAATTCAGTGTCATGAGTCTTACATGGCCCCCATGTGTCTCCCAAAACATTTGAGAGGAAGTAAAATGGTTCTTAAAGAGTAGTGCCTTCTAAAAATAAATAATTTGGCAGTACAAGAGGAAAAATAGGACTTGTTAGTATTTTTTAAAAAAGTTCTATGTAATGCAGAGAGGAAACTTGGATTTAGCCTTTTCCAAGTAAATCTCTTCTTATAATCTATTTTTAACTCTCCTTTCCCTTCAATTTGTCCTTTTCCTGACAGAGTCATTGGACAAAAAGTCTGAGCTGTTTGCTTTCACCCACAAGGTTTGCCTCATCCTCATTCTACAGCATTGCAATAGTAGAAAACTGTCATCAAAGATGACTAGTATTTGGTCACTGTCTCACTGTCTTCCACAAGCTTTTGGCAGGGGATCTCTAATTTTACTGCTATCTGAAACTAGGGTAGTGAAATCACTGAGCTGCTGCTACTCAAATATAAAACTACATACATTCTTCAAGTGTATCGAGCTTGGGAAGAGACAGATAAAGACATGGTGCATTTACTCTTTGTCATTCTACATATTATTTCTTGACTATTAAAGTTGCGTTCTACATATTTTTAAACTAAGTCTGCAATATCTCAGTTACATGTCTTAGATTTGGTCAATAACATTTTTAAAGACATGAGGTTTTACATTTAAAATGAGGTGATTGAGCACATGACAGCATTCATTTTACTTGTAATGTGAATGTAACAAAGAGAAGAGATTTTATTGTTTGGACATTAAACAGGCATTTAAAACTATTTAGGGAAAAAACAGAGTTCATGAAGTTTGACAGCTGATTTATTTCACTTGAAGCTTCAAAGAGGGGATTTCTAGCTTCTAAAGCACCAATGGCTTGATGGATTGTCATATACATCAAAGAAGCTTGTAAGAGTAAGAGGTAAACTGACAGAAATCAAATTCAAGTCTAACAGAGCTTGAATGATACTGTGTGCTTTTATAGGGTAAGGCTCAATTTTTGATCTCCCTAGAGCAGTGACCTAGAATTTATCCATATCTTTAACATGCCCCAACAAGCTAGATGCTTGCTTATCATCAAAGACAGCTTTGTATAGATGAATCCTGCTCTGTGCCTCCTTCTGCCTTCACCTCCTTTTTTTAAGAATGTCTACAACTCTGCAGCCCACTGGGAAGTTCTACTTCAGAGTGCAATGATCTTCTGGCTTGATAAGTTTTGTAAAAAAACACCATATACATATAAAGACTACATTTGTGTTTCAGTCTTAGCATTGAAAATTCATCCTTATCCACGTTAGCATTGGAAATTTACCCTCTCAATAAGACTTTTGACAGGGTGTAATTATTTTTAAAAAATTTCAGTATTTTTTCAGAATTAAATATAAGTGATTTAAGTGATTTTCTCTTTTTCCTTACCAGTAATAAATATTTGAAACTGAGTCGATAGCTCCAATAACTTGTTTTGAGGCAATACTAGAGTTGGAGATCTCTGTTTAGTAACTAGCACATCAAAATTTTTTTACTTCTTTTCCCCAAACTGAGATCTAATAGCAGCAGTTTTATTTGCATTTCATGTAACCTGTATCTTTTTAGTATCTTAATGCAACTCATCTATTCCAATAAGCCCTTTACAGAAAATAGATGAGAAGTAGTTTTAGTTAAGCTCCATGACACACTCCATATAAACAGAATTATGGTGGTGTTCATCATATTTGTTTTAATCCGTCTGTTACTGAATCCAGTGATCTATTAGTTTTGGTTTTTTAAGTAGAAATTTGATTTCTAATTTTGCTGATGTCTTACTTTATATTTGCAAATGTTTAATTCTTCCATAGCAGATGTATTCCTTGACAAAAAATCTGCATGGCTGTAAAATTCATTTTAGATAGTCCTTCCATGTTGTTACAAGTTATGCAGATTTATCTACATAGGCACTTTCAGATATATTGTTCCCAGTTTAGAATCATTTTATGCCTGAGTTGTAAGCAATTCCTCCAACTTTCTTGGATAAGCAGGCTGGCTTGTTCCTCAGATTGTCTGCAGCGTCATTTTTTGGTTTTGTTTTTTTTTTTTTTTTTTTTTTTTTTTTTTTTTTTTTTTTTTTTTTTTTTTTTTTTTTTTTTTTTTTTTT
>JAWWTY010000001.1:40292275-40304230 GCA_035222235.1 Margarornis squamiger
TTTTTTTTGTTTTTTTTTTTTTTTTGTTGTTGTTTGTTTTTTTTTTTTTGTTTTTTTTTGTTTTTTTTGTTTTGTTTTGTTTTTTTTGTTGTTGTTGTTTGTTTGTTTGGTTTTTTTGGGGGTTTTTTTGGTTTTTTTTTGTTTTTTTTTAAAACCGTGAACATCAAAGGATTTATGCTATAAAAAACTTTTTCAGTTTTTCAGCTTTTTGCCAGCACATTTGGTTTGAGAAACAGCATTTCCCAGCTTTACTAGCTTTTCTCATTAAAAAATAAAACAGTTAGCAACAATTGCTAGTGTTGTCTCCTCCTCTGTTTTGGAATCCACATGGAAGCATGTGATCTGCAGCAATGCATAGGCCATACTGTTTGATAGCAGAACATGGTTATTAGCTCCAGTTGCATGTGATTTAGCCAACCTATAATTGGTTTTTGTGCAATTGAGAGGTTTTGCCAAAGTAGCATCTTCAAAGCAAAAATAACATGATGAATGACAGTGAATCATTAATACTAAAAAGACATAGTAGTGAAGGTTTGATATAACTTACCCTTACTCTGAGAAGAGAGTGTTGCTTCCCTCATCAAACAAATCTACTTTCCTCAGACTGAAATAGCAAGACTTGGTAACACTTTGCCATTTGCTCTTTGAGATACATCACCTTGTGCACAGTTACTCTCAGCCCCCTTTGCAAATAATATTTTTGCACAAAAATTAAATACTTCGGATTGACAGCGAATATAAAAAGGAGGTCAGTAATTTCTCATGCCCAGGGAGAGTTTTGTATAAAATAGACTCATGATTTTTATGTTTCAAATGTTATAAGTAACTTTGAATGTTACACAGAGGCAATGTTTTTAATGGTGATGTGTCTTTTTCCTCAGTATACACTGTGCAGGCATAAATTTTGCCAGGAGAAGGTTTGTCCATCTTTTCTTAGTATTATGCAACTTGGGTCACCTGATTTGTTCCCCAGGAATCTTCCTGTTTTGATCCTCCTTTATTCTGTTTGTATTACCTGGGTTGTGGCTGCTAACAATGAAAATAATAAACATTATTAACTCAGTGGAATCCTGTCTTGTGCCTTTAACAAGTTTGTGTCTGTTTTTTATTATAGCTAATTATTTATCAGTGAGATCTAATATCAGCAGTATAAGACCATGCTGTTAAGAATTAAAAGTAAGCAAGGCAAATAAATACATTCTGATATTCTGGCATTTTATTTTGCTGTCTTTTATTAGCATGTGCTGTTTAGGAAAAAGCACTGAAAGGCATGTGTATTTTACTATGTTACTGCTGGTTTTGAATTTTTCTTCTTTCCCCTGAAGAGAATATATTATGACAGATGTTTCAGGTAACATCAGATGCTTAATTTAAGAATGTAGTAGGATTATGATGATCTATGAAATCTTTATTAATTGAGCCACAAAGAGCAGGTCAAAAGTTCTAAAACGTGTTATCTTTATTTGTGGGAACTGAATTCTTCTCGGTGCTAGCAATTGTGGCTCATTTGATCTTTGCTAACTCACACCTAGGTTGTTAGTGAGATTCTTAAATTGCTAGCAAGTAATCATCTAGCTCATTCCTAGCAATTATATTGTGTATAGCAGTTAGTTTCAGGTTGAACTTTGAAAAATCAACTAAAATGTACTGGAGAGAACTCAAAATAAACAAATGCAAAATGTAAATAATAGTTGTTTGTTAGAGTCCAGTGCTGTGTTCTTAGGGCTCTTTTGTTTGAGTTGAGCAGTGATGCCAGAAGCTCAGCCTTATTTTCTTGTACTGAGCATCCACATGCACAATGCTTTTTAACGAGCATTTGCTCTACCCTCTTGGAGAGTCTGTCAGAGAGCAAGCGTCCTGTAATTCAAAGCAGCAAATAGATCTGTCGTGGGAAATTTGTGTATAAAAGTACAAAAAAAAAAAGAGAAAAATAATCAGAAAGTTTTCTTTCCTCCATCTCTTAACAATGTAAAAGTTTAATTGACATAGAGGTGCCAAATTCCATTTTTAATGGTGCAAACTTGTGAATACAATGTTCAATTTAAATAAATAAATAAAACAACAAAAAAATATGTAGGAGCGTTATACCTGCCTATAGTGTGCGGAGGCAAATCTTGCCAATTTGTGGACATTTCAGGCTCCAAGTTAAGACACTGTCTTTTGGAGGTTAATCAGGAACCTGAGCTCTCAGGCTACTCATGACTTCAAGTCAATATTGTTTGCGATGTGTAATGGGTTCTTGAATTTGCCTGGGTCTTTCTGAATTATTTATTAAATGCCATTGAGCGAGCCACCTACAGTCTGAATCACTTGGATATCTTGCAGGTCATCTCCTTAATCACTTGAGGTTAGGTTTGATGTTCAAGACGGTTCTTTTGAGGGTTAATATTCTACCTACTTTGTACTGAATTCCCATTTGGAACTGGACTTCTGAATGGAATTACCAAATACCAAATGAGTCTAAAATTAATTCCTGCATCTCATGTCTACTACTGCCTTATCCAACCAAAGAAAGAAGAGGATCTTGCCACCACTTGAGGGTAGAGTTCTAGGAGTGGATTCTTTTAGCATAGGCATCATCCCAATAACTTTTCTAATGCTGGAGCTTGTTGACCTTGTGGAACATATTAGAGTCAAGTGTATTTACGAAAGGTGGTTTTATTTTAGATGGGTGGGGAAGGGTTTAGTCCTGCATTAGACTAGAAAGCTATTTATGGTGAAGAGTGAATTTGCATAGAAAGGCTGCGTGGTGTTTTTCCACAGTAATTACCTGCTTCAGTTTTCCAGCTCTTTTTCCCCCGGCTGCAAGAATGATTTTTAAGATTAACTTTTTAGATTACTTTCAAAGCAAATCTGCGTAAGCTACTTGTAAGGTCATAGGACAGGATTCTTTGGTACTCCTATTGGACTATTTTTATCTACAAAAGTTAAGCAGTAACAAATTATGGGAGGAACTCTGGATAATCAGGGTGTGAAATGCCTAAAGGGTTTGTTAAAAATCAGTTGATTCTGTTCCTAACTTTTTTTTTTTTTTTTTTAATTCCTGTTGCATATTTGACAATTTAAACAAATGCCACCTGTTTCCGGAATGCTATTGTTTCTTGACTCCAAGAAATGAGTGATTTTATGCTAGTGCTGGGATCCCATCAAAGCTTCAAAACAACATCTGGACCAGAAAATGAAGATTGTCGTTCTCTTGGTCCAGACCAGAGCTCTTGTCCTTGCTTTGGAAGGTCAAGTGAGACTGACAAAGCAGGAAATAAAATGTTGTAATAGGCCTTCATCTCTTCAGGAGAAAATGGTAAAATAAAATCAACAACACAGTCCTTGTTTTTTCTTCTCCAAGATACCTATCAGAAGATTGTTAGAATTTGCATGCTTCAATCTCTGTTTGTCATGAGTATTCAAATGAAAAAAAAATAAAATAGATTGAGATGGCTGATGCAGTTACTGTCATTCCTGTCTGTCCCACCCTTCTTCTGTGTCAGCAGTAGCTTGCTGTGAAACAGGAGCTCTCCTGAGTCACTGCAGTTTGCATCCTGGGGTGCTAAGGGAGTCTAAAATTCCTGTCAGTTCATTTTATTGTATGGACTGCAGACTGTGGTGTCTCTGATACCACTGGATTTGGAGCTTATGCTCTTCACAGAAGGAGACTGAGGCAAGCAATGGACAGCAATAACTTTGCTTGTCCTGATGCATTGTGCTAAGGAGTTAAAATGAGTCAACATTTGATCTGAACAGCCGAGTAGATGAATGGACAAGTCCAGGAAGCTCACAGATCAAGATGAAGTAGTTTTTGTGACCCTCATTAATACTTTGATCTTCTGGATTCCTATAGGTGGATTCTACTTTATTGTCCTTATTCCATGCCCTCAATATATCTCTTCTTCCTGTCTGTATCTCTTAGCATCATTATTTCTGGAGTTGGGCATCCCAGGGAAAGTATGAATGCCTGTGGGCAGACAGTCTGAGGACTAAAGAATTGCTTTACAGAATTGTTCTGAAAATAACATGTACAGTTGCTAGTAAAAAGGCGTAACACTTTAAGTTGTCAAGTTACCGTACCTCTTCAGCAATAGGAACTCATTTGCAAAACCAGGTAATGGTTTGATCAGCTCACTATTGAGATAATCATCTCCATGTTTGAGCAAGTAAAGTGAAAGATTTGTACTTTCTGAAATAAAAATGCTTAGTAGAGATGAGAGTTTTAAGCACAGAAAGTCCTTCATCCCTTTATAGGCCTAAATTCAACAAAGTAATTATGGCAAACCTAGCGTCTGTTGAAGTATTTGGTGATATTTGTCCTAATTAAACTGTTTCACATTCAGGCAATGAATGCACTAAATTTTACAAATCAGAAAGAAACGGTATTAATGATTCTCAGATGCATTCTGAATATATTGCTTTTCCTTTTACTTCCCCTGCTTCAGCACCCGCAAAGAGCCACACACAGATAACGTTTGTACAGCTGGAAAGATTGAAGTATCAGGGATTTTCCTTGATTTAAAGTACGGATGTGCCTCTGAAGAATTGGGGGTTGGCAAGCCTGAAATGTAGTCATAATTACGTCTAACTCCTTTGTTTGTGGAATGCTATGACTGAATATTACTTTTGCAGCTTAACGTGTTGTATGTTGCCCAGTGGTTGTTTCCTACATTGTCTTGTTATTTAGCCATTCAAAAAAGCTTGAAGTAGCAATTCTTTTCTTAGAATGAAAGATTTTTATTCACATTCAATTTATATCGCAATTCTTTCTAATGGGATGGGGGAGTGGGAGGGAGAGAGAGCAGGAGAGGATTGAAATCTGATTTAACCAGAATTCACCTTTGAACCTAAAAATTTTGGAACAGTCCATGATTTTTGGAAGTGTTCTTACTAACAGTAGGATATCAGTGAACTCTGGAGAAGCTGGATCTGTTCCAGACAAAGGTTAATGATTAATTCAGTTGAGATAAAAATTAATTGGATTAAATGAACTTCTGTGGTATAGCAAGTTATGTTGTTAGTTTTCAATAGGAGCCAGTTCAAGCTGCTGTTGTTTCAAAATAGGTCTCCAGAAGCTCTTCAAGATTGCTTTTTACCTGCTGGACAAAAAAAAATGTATTGAATATTGTTCCCTACACTCTGCTGAGTTCTACATCTGTGGAGCTCAGCCCCAGAACTGCTGTGCATTTGGCTCCATCAGGTGGAAGGAGAGTCTGATTTCTCTTTGGCAGATACAATAATGTAAACCCCCATTTTGTAGTGACACAGAGATACAGTATTTCTTAATGACCACTTATCTAAACCTATTATCTCTTTATTGCATGAGAACATGACAAAAATAGAATATTTCTTGTTGCAAAAGCCTCCACGGCTTCTCAGAAGTGTAGAGGGAAGGGGAGAGACGAGAAAAATGTTACTAATTTGTAGAAGGGTTTTGATACAGTACTCTGACTACTTGGGAGTTCCTTCAATCCCATGTTCCTAGAAAAGTGGAAGGAATTACTTAGATGATTTAAAATGTTTCTGTTGTCACTTCAAGGATGTTGCATTTTGGGAGAGGTACTATAGTAATAGAGTCTAGAGTGAGCTTTTTTTGCCACATTTCTGCTGTGTTGAAGAATTCATGCTACAGAAGATAGATAAATTTGAATGATGTATTTTCAAAATATGTATTGCTTTTTATAAGTAGAACACTAACACAGGGAAGATACATTGCAACTGTACTTTTAACAAAGTTTTAAAAGTATAGTGGTGGTTGAATAATGGTTTGCTGTGGGTTTGTTTGGGTTTTGGTTTTACTAACATGCTGCAGGATAGACAGCCATTATAGACTTTAAAAATCTTCCAGGACTCTATGAAATGTTTTACTCTTGCTTGATCCATTTAGATTTTTCTACTTGGATTTGCTTCATGAAGTTTTGCATGAGTAGGGCATGGCAAGTTACTGCTATTATGTCAAGTAATTGGATTTATTTAAATTATGTAACATTGCATGTCTTAAGGTTGTCTCTCCGAGTATTGTGTTTGTCAAGTGCTGCCGGGGAATCTGGGAATTATAGATAACCTGGCTTTCTTGCAAATCTTCTTAGTTTGTATATAAACATGTAGCTTTTTTTGTAGACTTGTGTTGAAAAGGAGTGGAGTGGAAAGTGTAAATGTCTTGGCTCAAAGCGTTGATTTAACTTTTGTACAAGGCTTTTATTTGTATATTTAAATAGTTGTGACATGATAGCTGGTTTTTGTAGCAAAGAATTCTCAAATACCATATTGTTTGTAACTGGATTTAGATAGTTATCCTGACGAAGGTTTGTTTCAATAAAATTCTGTAATGGTAAAAGGATTTTTACTTCTGTTAGCAGCCCTACATTTTATGCTTTACATATGTTTAGGAAAAAAACCTTCATAAAATACCTTGCTATATTTGCTCATTAAGTTTTTGAAACGAAAATACTTTTGAGGTAAAATTCCAGTTGCCTCATATGGTATTGTACTTGTTATACTGTCCTTGCAAACACATCTTGCAAAGTTTTGGGCTTGATTAAGCTCAGATCTTGATTTGCTGCCTTTTATGGTTCTCTTACTGGACTGCACTGCAAGGCACACGTGTATTGTGCTCAGACAGGAGGTTCCATTGTTACTGTGGAATCACTGGCCTCCTCTGCCGGTTTATCTTGCCTTTACAGTGTGACAAAACCCTTGTGCCTGCTGCGTGGCCAGCAATTGAAGGGCTTTAAAGTGTCTGTTCACGGGGAACACTGCCTGAAAACACATAGGGATCAAATGCCATAAACCAGGGGAGGTCAAACAGGGAGACTTGTTGCTGAATCTGTGATAGTTTCCTTGTTGGTTTTGACTTTGTGGGGAATTTGGAGCGCTTACTACCTGTCCTAATACTGTGAAGAGTCAGTATGATCCAAATTATGATGTGGAGGACATAATACCACTTAATATACTGTGAGTTTACAGTGCTTTAACTCAAATGAAGTAGAGAGAAGCTTTAGGGTTTGTTTACTTTTAGTTACAAGTATTTCGATAGCTGTGCTCTTATAAAATTCTCTGCTTGCCAGTATGTAGTGGAAGTTGTGATCATAAAACAATATATAGTCCTTGAAGCCTAAATTTGGGCATAAATGTCTTATTTTTGTCATTTTTCTTGCTTGTTCATTCGTGTAATTTCTTTGCAGGAGCTTAACAACCAGGCATTTTTCATCTTTGTCTCTTTGCTGTTATCATACCTTTTCTTCCTGTTGTATAATGGATTTGTTTGGCAAACTTGAATTTACTCTTGTAGTACGCTTATTTTCAGTAATTGAAAAAATTTGGCAAAATAGCTTTTCTCACAGTTCAGGGAGTGAATTGCCGCAGGAAACAAAATTACTGCTGGAAATTGTGCTCCCTGGGAGGATCTAGCTTTTACAGCAGTGATTTTCTTATGGGAATGTCTGTGTTAAGTCAGGATAAACCATCCTTGAAAAACCATCCTGGATGTACTTTTTTCCCTTAGTTATTAATTCATCATAGTTGAAAGTTTAAAATCTGAATTATGTAGAAATTGCTTCAAAATCTGAAATATCGAGGTGCTAATTGATTAAAAAACCCCACTGGATTAAGCCCTTGCAGAGTTTACTTATCGGATTAATTATTGAGCAAATAGTAAGAATACTTGTTTATTGAGTCCAAAATTGCTTCACTTTGTCTTCTCTAAGAATGTCTTGATTATATCACAAGAGCAGTACAGACCAGACAGGATTGTCTCTACCTTTGTGTACCTTCCCATGATGAAAGTCTTCAAGGAAATTTGTGGTTATTTGGACTGTGAATTTAAACCACTGTCTGCTGGCAAAAATTTTTGTCACTTTGAGAATGGATTTCTGTGCTGGGGTATGTCCATGTAATTTAAACCCTCTACACTTGAATCTTTGTTTCAGCCCCTGTCTTTTACTACCAGAAGTACATTTCATTGTATTACAGGAAAGTAAAAATAGATTTTTTTAACTGTTCTTGTGGAGGTTGTGGTAAATGTAAACACAGACAACAGGAATGCATGAGGTCCTTATTACAGATCCATAAAACCTGATACCCAGATTAGGGAAGTAAGAGAAACCAAATGGGGAGAGTAAGGCAGCACATCTAATAGTATTTTTCCAAATTTAAACGAGATTGAAATCCCATGAAGAAATGAACAATTATCTTGCTATTCTCACTTCTTTTTCAACACTGGAATCTTCTAACATACTTTATCTTTTGATACCAATACTCAGCTTAAAGTTAAAGCCTGTCTGACATGCTATGAGCTTGTAAACTGGAATTTACATAAATACCTAAGCAATATTACCTTAAACCTTAACAAAAGAAAGCAGTTACTCTATTTCCTCTAATATCTTGAAAACAAAATTCAGAAGAGAACAAAATAGGTAAGAAAAACAATAGTTTCAAACCTTGCACTCCTTTCCTGTTTTTTCTTCTCTTCTACTTTCCCAGTAAATACTGCCTTATGGTACTGAGCTCCATGTCTCAAGCTGAAGTTTCTTCAAAAATGTTGCCACTTGGAAATTGAGGGAAGCATACCTAGGGTTGAAGTAGCAGAAGAGATAGTAGCATCTAAAGAAAAATGGAAACCTGCGCAATGATTCGGAAGATCTACCAGGCGTGGGTTTACTTATCAAAATACAGCTTTCTGAAAATGTGTTTTAAAAATGAAAACAGCAGCTATTTTCTGTAGGAATATATTGCAGTTAATTATACTACAGGCTGGAGTTGACTACTCGAGCCGAGTCAGCTCTAGTTACGAAATACTTTGACACCAATACTCAGCTGGAAGTTAAAAGCACATCTGACAAAATTTGCACAATTTACACAAATTATTTTTAGTTCCATTCATAGATAAAGTGTTGATCCTTCAGCTTCTTCGCGTTGGGCTAAACTGTAATTCCCTTTAAAGCTGTAGATAATTGTACACTTTTAATGTTTTATAGGCTTCATTCAGTAGGAAAAAAAACAAAGAAAAGAATCATTTGCCAATCTTAGTCCAGGTTGTGACAGTGGTAAAGGAAACCTGTGTTGTATAAGATAAGGCTCTATTTAAATTTATAGACAACATATAGAAAGACAAAGAGAATGGCAGGCTTTGGGAGTCTTGTTTTGATACAGTCTTCTTTGGCATTTACATTTTGGTATTTGAAAACTTGTCATCGTGGTGATACTTTAAGATATCCAATTTAGTTACCTTCCAACAGACACTATGGATCCTGTGTGGCTCTTAAAACATTCACAATTCTACTTAGGTAGAAGGTACCGAGAAAGCAGATTATTGTCTCTTCATACTTGTTGTGGCCTGTTAATCTTAAATTTTTCATTTCTCTGTCTGATTAGGAAACAATCTGTTGCAACTCTTTTCCTACCTACTATCTCACCCTCCCACCACCACTTCTCCTACCTTTTCAATATTGCTTAAAAGCCACAGAAAGAAGGATGGAAATTTTATTTGAAGTTGTAATTTTTTTGAAAAACTGCATGAAATAGCATTTGTGGCTGCAAATAAGGCTAATCATTAAAAGCTCTGGAAATCTAACTGTGCATTAACAATTATTTGATAATTGAATTTTAGAATTGGAAAAGAAAGTCTCTTCTTCCAGCCTTCATGGATCTTACATTTATTCTTCTTTCTCACTGAGGTCTGGTAAACAAGTGCTAATCCTTAGAAAACTTCTTATGGACCATTGGTCCGTCTTGAATTCTGATTCAGTAATGTATTACTTACTGAGAAAAACTTCCTTGAAGACTTTAGTTGAAGTTTGTGCTCAAGCATGAATTCAGAGCCTGCTATAGCACATCTGTGCTAGTTATGACTCGTTCTGGAGGATGTACTTGACTGACCTTCCTGCCAAAGTGTGCTGGGGGCAATGTACAGCAAAGTCCTGGCATTTCCTCAGTCAGATCAGGAAGATGCAAGGATGAGAGTCTTGCACATTTTTGCCTTTCATACAGCAAGGTGTCATAAGAACAAATGACGTATTTGTGTTTGTATATTTTTTTCCATGCTTTCATTCATGTGTCTGAAGATGGTGGTGGTATCTGCTCATAAAGCTGTAAAATGTTGTTTTGTGTACTTTATTTAAAAATTGCTTATGCATTGTTTACAGCTGCATGTGTAAATAGAAATTAAACTAACAGTCCATTTCACAGAAAAGAACATTCAACTTTATGGTCTTCAGCAGTAACTTTCTGTTCTGTCTTGGGTTGAACATCATCTTCCAAACACAAACTTGGCTTTGTGTCTTTGAGTTCAGTATTGGTCATGTAAAACTACATGTGTCATACACTTGTCTTCCTTTTCTCATTTAATGTAGATGATGTCATAACTATTGTATGTAACATTTAGTAGTACAGTGCAACATAGTGCTCTTTAAGAATAAGTTAATGGTTGATAGGTATTGTAGCTTCAATAATTTCCATAGAGATGCTGTTTTAAGGTGATACATTCTCTACACAAATATATGGCAAAATCTTAATAAGGTTTATTACATTCATGTTTTTTTCCTGTGAACTACTGGATGCATTCTGTAAATTCAGATAAATGCATTTTTATCCTTTTTCACTTCTCCCTCATTCAGTTAATCGTACATAAATCGTACATCAGTCCTCTTTTGATTGTGTTAGTGTGGTTGTTTGTGGAGCTGTACCATGTGTTTGAAATGATAGGGATTTTGGAAAAAAAGGATATTGTTGATCTACACTGTTAAAGTTTAAGCTGTTGGTACTGTCAGTTTGTTTCCTTATGAAGCAAACTAATTAAAAGACTTTAATTTAAAAATATGGACAGTGGGTCTTTGTTTTTTGTAAATAAAGTAATGGGAGCCATTTCTCCTGAGCAAGGGAAATTTTGTAGCACATTATTGTTTTGTTGGGAATACTCCAGAGAGAACAGCTGGCAACCTGTTGTGGTTGTGATGGGTGAGACCACAGATGTGCAGCCAGATACAGAGACAATTGTTTTTACGTGTTGGGCATTGCTTTTCACAGGCATCATTTCCATCATGATGCCAAGTGTATCTTGCAAGTCCTTTTGAGTAGTCCATAAATAAAAGCAGACTGTAAAACTGTTGGTATTTTGTAAGCTAGGATTGCCCAATAAGTTAGAATAAAGTACTGAGTCAGCACTTTGTTTTTCTTAAAATGGCTCACCAAAAACAGCAATTCTTTTTGAAAATAAAAATATGTGAATATTTAATATGTTAGGCTACATATTGTACTTTATATTGTTGCTGTGTTTTCAGTATTTATTTCTTATCAGCACATTCCCATGACATTTCCTCTTTTGAAATACTTGACTCTTCCTCCCCTGCCCTGTTTTGTATTTGCAAAGTTCACTTTAATTCTTCTGTGTCTATTCTGATTAAAAAGAAGGGGAGAAAAAAATTGTTGTGGCCTTAGTGAGAAATGATTGTGAGGCTGGATGTGCCTCAGGCATGCCTAGGCACCCTGACAGACAGTGGACTGCATCTGGCACAAATGGGTCTGATTTCTAAATCTTCTGGGTTTTAACTTTTTAAACAAAAGCACCTTAGACTATTATTGTTGTAGTATTTGTTTTTTTCCTATTGAGAGCTGGGAATCTAGAGTTAGATGTGTGTACCCTGTGTCTAGGGTTTGTGCTGAAATCCTGGCAGGGGACCCAATTGTGGAGGGGAAGGACACCCCTGCACAGCTCTCCTGGTGCCCAGTGCCCTGTGGGTGAGCTGCCCAGGAGGCCTAACACCCCTTGGTGAGCTCTGCCCTCAGCATCCCTCCCTCTGTGCAGCCCCAAACTGAGGTGAGTTGAACCTGTCACCTGTCTGCATGTTCCAGGGAGACTAGGGGTCTGAAGGGATGTGGAAGCCGAAACTGAGACACACAGAAAACTTAACCCAAACAGTAGTTTTATTACCAAAGGTGGCCAAGTAAACAGGAAAAAGAACCCAAGAGAGAGAG
>JAWWTY010000001.1:40304624-40370166 GCA_035222235.1 Margarornis squamiger
CCTCTCTTTCTCCTTCAAATGCCCTTGGAGGGCCATCAGCCAATCATGAGAGACCAATTAATTTTAGTTTACACAGATATCTCTCTCTCAAGGCTATAGACCGTCTTTATCAGCCTGTTTTCCCATAACTTGTCAGGAGAAAACTCAACTTCTCACAGGTGGCTGGGCCAAACACAGACCAAAAATACCCACATGGAATTCTACCCAAATATACTGCAACAGGAGAGGTCTGTGGGAAAAGAGGGGAGAAAGAAAGGAAAAATTTATGCTGGGAAAAGTGGAGTAAGGACTGTCTTTCCATCCCTTTTCCCTTCCCACTGCAGCTTCCAGCACAGCCAAAGTTCTTTAGGGACAGACCCTGGCTTTTACTGAGGCAACACTGAGTGGGGGTTGTATGGGAAGAAGGGTGTAATAACATGAAAGGTTCAGAAATCCTGCAATACTCAGGAGTATTGTAGAAGAGCTAGGGTGAGTAAAGTCTTTTTCGATGTATATGGTGGTGTTGTAAGGACAGAAGAACCAGTGGGATCATCAGAGATGTTGGTGTTGCAGAATTCTGCGTACTAGATGTGCATCTTTCACTATGGGCTAAATTATAAGCTGCACATGTTTTCCCTGTGCACCTCAAGAGCTGGGGAAAGACATTCCATGGCTTCCTGGGCATTGACCAGTCCAAGGATGGATGTGGGTGTTGGTCAGCAAACAGCGAAGTTGTAGTCAGGATTGATGTGGAGGTGTCTCTGCAATCAAAGTCTTTAGGATCAGGGAGGTGGGTTGTCTTAGTGCTGCTGAAGAGTGTAGGTTCTGTGTTCTTAGAGAAACTTTGGCCTTTATAATTCCCACAAAGGTGAGTCAATGGAAAAGAGAAGACTGAGACAACTCAGTCTTTAGCTGAGGTACTGTATAGGTGACTTATTAGTACCTTTATATTAGCGTTAAATATTGCAGAAAATCTTGATTTGCAGACTTACAGAGCATATTTTATATGCTTTCTTCTCTGACTGACCTGGGTTTATTTGAATCCTAAGCAAAAGTTTCAACTTTGAAACTAAAAAACCCTCTGGTTCTGCCTTGAAATTAGGAAGAGGAATCAAAAGCCTCCTTTACTGGTCAGTGGTTCTTTCCCCCCACTTCCTCATAGTTTAGCCATGTCTTTCTGTCTCATTGTTTATTTAGTTTTCAGAATTTTTTTTAATTGGATACTTAGATATTCTTGAATGTAATGCTCAACAGATTCCTTGTCAGGTAACATAACCAGTCAGTTCATCATCTTATTTCTTCATTGACTTCTTTTTGATGAACATGATGAGCAGACTCTTAAGAAATTGTTAATTCAGTGGATATCAAACTAAGTTCTTGATATTGACATAATGAGGAAAAATCTTCTGAGGTTTGTGTTCTCAGCAAAAAATACTAAAGGAAAAGTTTCAAGACCTAACTAGGTGGGTATTTAACTTACCAAGTGTATTTGGACTAAATAAAGAGCTCATAACAGGGAATAAAAGAATTCATCCATAAAGAATGACTTAGAGGTCAAGATATGCAATTATAACATTATAGTTGGAAAAAACAGACTATATTAAGTTCCTTGTAGAAAAAAATTGGAACAAACAGTAAAATGTTCTTCAGCTGTAAAAGTTAAAAGAAAGCAAGAAAAATGCAAGGGAGACCTCTGCAAGGTCCAGATGGTATAAGGGATAAAAATTACTTAGGAATGGTCCGAAAACAAAGTAGCAATTTGTGATTGCAGACAAGGCAGTTAAGGCAAGCCCCATGATGGTTCCCTCTTAAAGGATCTTCTGTGTTCCAGAACTTTCTAGAAAATGTGCTGATTTCCTTAAATCTTTCAGGGGGATTGAGAGAGGATAAAGCCATGTTAATGGAGACTGACACATCTTATAAAAACACTTAAGGAGATGGAAGAATAGGGATGAGGATGCGTTCTGTTAGCATATCCTTAGCACTGTACGTTGGTTAACTGTGAAGGCTCTTTCAAGCCTGTTCTTTTGAGAGATTCTGTGAGGTTTTTTCCCATGCTTTTTATCCCCACATTTCAAAATGATTCAGATTGCCTCAAGTTCATTGTGAGAAACTAAGGTTTATGAATCTGTATTCTGAGTTCAGAGCTTTAAAACCATGAAATCTAGCATCCTGTCATTGGTAGCAATTACTGCTGGTTGTATCAAAAGAAAGTAAAATGAGATACTTAGCTCTCTTCACATGATTCTTCTCTGGCATTTTTGTCTGGAGCTATGATGCTGAATTCTGAATAACCCATATGCCCTTGAGAATGTAATATAAGTGGAAAGAGATTTTTCTAGAGAGATTTGCATACATGAGAATAAACCTTTAAGAGTTTTCAGAATATTTTCCTCTTTCTTGCCCTCCTTTATGGGTTAATTTTGCTATTACATTTTCATTGACATCTACATTAGCCCTTTGACTTCTGTTTGAAAACAGTTTTGAGCAAAGACTCTCTCACACTTGTAACAGAATTCAAGGCTTATAAATCAATCATCTGTTTGGGTCAACTGACAGCTTGTCCTTGTAAAACATGAAGCCAAAGAGCTGCTAAATCTAAACAGTTGGCATTTCTTCTAAAATGCTGACTTTCAAATTTTTACCCAAGTATTTTTCATTGTTCTTGGAGATATTTGTTGCTACACCTTAATAGAAGAAACTCAATATTTTTCTTTCCGTGCCTAGTGTGTTAAAGTAAATTTTGTGGCTGATAGTAGAGTTCTTTGGTTTGAAACTGATCTTTTCATGTTTCAGGAAAATCCGTTTCCCATATTCCATTTAAAAAAACAAAAACATATAACTCTTCAGAGGGTTTTTTTCTTTGCTCTTGACCTGCTTCTTGCTTCAGTCTGTGCCCCGTTTAATGGCTACTGATTTCAGTGAAGTACTGTATAAGGGCAGTATTTTATCACTATAGCTTCAATCCAGATAACTGGCTCACCTGGTCTTAAAATCTAATTCTAAGCAGAACATTCTTTTTCTTTGTTTTCATTTCAGCCCAGTCATTGAAAGAGTTTGCTCGGCTCCTGATTGCTGTTGAAGAGGAGAGAAGACGACTGGTAAGTCTCCTGGCAGTAATACATTGCATTGGGCTGCTTTTTGTGTAAAATACTACACTTTTTTTTTCCTATTCTCCCTTAACTGATTTTTTTTTTATTTGTATAGTAGATATTAAGTATTTCATGAGAGTTACTTGAAATTCTGTAAAGTAATTTTAATAGTGTTCAACCAGACTTCTGCATCAATTTCAAAATTGTTTTGTTTCCTCCCTCTCCGCTCCCTGCCCCAAAAGAACCTTTTAATGCTGCTGTAGCTTTCCCTTCCCCCAAAGAGCTTATAAATTGGTATTTATATTTAATGAAATACTCTGAGTGTTGTCCAGTGAATGTATACTAGTAATCCAAGGATATGATAAGTAGGTGGTAAGAAGAAAAACTAAATCTGTAACCCCAGAGAAGTTTTTGCAGGATACATTATAGATCAGACTTGTCAGATTTGTCCATTGATATGGTGTCCTTATTCCATTTGAATCTGCTGTGTGCTTTCATTTATATTTCTGTTCAAATGCACCTTTGTTAAAGAAATGTTAAGTGTATTCTTCTGCAAGTATTTTTAAAAAATTTCCATATAAGCAGTAAAACTATTTTTTCTTCCTTGAGAGTCAGTCATGGATAAAGAAGTGAGCTAAGAATTAACCTCAGAGGGGGACTTCTAAATGTTGTGAAAGTTTAACTAGCTCAAATCCGTTCAATGACTGTTTGCCCTGATTTTTCTTCCTCTTATGGGTACTTAGGGAGTTGAGGAAATTATGACTCAGATTGGAGCAAATTTATTAATCCAGGAAGAAGAGTACATAAAGTTGTCTTATTATTAGAAGTAAATAACTATAGGGTTGGTCTCCCACTATTTCTGTTTAGATCAATATTTTAAAGTGACAAAATCATAACATTCATATGGTACAGTTGCATAGTTGATTTCACCTAAACCTATAAAAGTGTGAAATGTTTTTGCTTCATGCTGAATATTTTTTCTGGTATATTTTTCCTTACACTGGAAGAGTGAGGTGACTGTTCAGTACTTACCATCTTAGACGATATTTAACAGAAGACTTACTAATTCCTTAGTTAAACAATGTTTTTAAATTGATAGCTTTCCAGTTTAAGTTAAAGACTAGTGTGAGCTAACTATTAGAAAAAGGAAAAGTAATGAAGAGGTGAGAGTTTTATTTTTCAAACTGCTTAGTCTTTCAGAATATGTGTAATAATTTCCTCTTTTGTTGTGTTTTTTTTTCTTTTTCTCAGAGGAGATACTACCTTTTTCACTTTTTCTGGCTTCTCTATGATCTAAAGTTTGATCTTTCCATGGAATGTGTTACTTTGTAAAAGAAGTAGGAAGGCCTTTAGCCTAAAATGGGGACAAATCCATTATTTTTAGTAAGTGAGAAAAACCAGTCAGATAGAATGATACATTTCAGTATTACTTGAGTGGGAATGCCTGGTATGTATAGCTCAGTGTGGTGGATTGTCCCTGGGTGGACACCCGGTGCCCACCAAAGCTGCTCTGTCACTCCCCTTCTCAGCCAGGCAGAGCAGAGATAATACAAGGAGAGACTCATGGGTTGAGCTAAGGACAGGGAGAAATTATTCAGCAGTTACTATCCCAGGCAAAACAGACTTGACTTGGGGAAATCAGTTTAATTTATTGACAATCAAATCAGAGTAGGGTAACGAGAAATAAAAAGCAAATCTGAAAGAACCTTCCTCCCACCCCACCCTTCTTTCCAGGCTTAACTTAAATCCCAGTTCTCTACCTCCTCCCCACCAGTAGCACAGGAGGATAGGAAATGGGAGCTGCCACTCCTTTGTCCTCAGGGGGAGGGCACCTCACCCTTCCATGGGAGACTGTCCTCCACTAACTTTTCCCATATGAGTCCTTGCTATGGTCTGCAGTTCTTCACAAACTGCTCCAGCATGGATCTTTTCCACAGGATTCAGTCCTTCACGAACAGGCTGCTCCAGCATGGGTTCATGCGTGGAGAAACTGCTTTTCATGGGAAAGCATTTGTATCTAGCTTTTTACTCAGTTTGGAATAACCTCATTCAGTTTGTTCTTCAAACTGGATGTTCATACTGAGAACACTGAGGACACATGATTTTCATGGTGGTGATATTAGAGTAAGAAAATTCAGCAAACTTAAAATTTCTCTGTTTTTTGAAAAATTTTGAGCTCTCTGTTGGTGGAATTTGTTTAATTATTATTGGAGTTAAACTGTACAAGTATCATCTTTGCCAAAGATGCCTTTTCTTATTCTCCAGTCTCTTACTGCCTACATGCCATCATAGAATCCAGTGGTTCCTGTGAGGATGTGTGCCATGCTACATGCTGAACAGATTGTTAGTAATAGATTTTCTGCTTGACAAATTTGTGATTTAACTGTGAAATCTTCAAAACACTTTTGCTTATTTCTGAGGAAGTTCGGATCATTATGCATGCACTTAGAATTCTTTGCTGAAAGCACTTCAAGGCCAGTCAATTTGTAGATTGATGATTTTAGAGAAAGTTCTCAGCTGATGGGCAACTTTGAGACAGGATATGCAGGTCTTTAGGAATTGGATTTCCTTTGGCATAAAAAGAGAAAACATGGTAAAGTTCTAAAAAAAACCCAAAAAGTTTGTTCTTTTTGACATTTTGTTGAAGGCTTGGAGAAAAACAGCTGGGCAGTGTGGTGGCTATTTATGGATACACTTATCATATCACTTAGAACCTTGATTTTCATTCTTGAAATATATGACACATGTAAAAGACACTGTTGTATCAGTGAATGCAGGATGTATGGAATATGGAATAACAGATACTAATTTTTCTTAACTGCTAATGGCCTTGTTTCCTTGTCTTGAATTTTATTAAATTATGAGCATATATATGAGTGCATTAATCAGATTTGAATATGGAAAGTATATATTCATGTCACCAATTTATTTCTCACCTGATGCCTTCATATGATTCTTTATAAGTTAGATTATATTTTTGTCTTGGTAAACACAGAGAGTGTTGGAGTGCTTGTCCACTGAACGCATAAATGAAGTGTTTCCAATGGTCAAGGAAATCATTTGAGAGGTGTTTTAGCAAGTCTTCTGCCCTTCTTGCATAAAGAACCAGAAGCTAGTGAATCAGTATATTAGGAACAGTATTATGAACAGTGTTGCCAGGAAAAACGCTGAAATATAAGATTAAGTGAAATTGTGTAGCACATAAATAAATATTCTGTTGTGTAAAACTTTATAGCCATTACTATTGGCAGCAGTAATACTGTGGTGATTATTGCAAGTCAATTTCTTTTATCCTTGGCTTTTATTTCTTGATGATAAAAAATTGACTAGTAGTCAGAAAAAACAGGCCCCTGTGCCATAGATTTCCCCTTAAAAAGCAAATAAAAGAAAAAGTAGCTCATGAGACACCTTTCTTATGATATACAGCCTTAGATCTGATATCTCTCTTTTCATAGTGGGATTAATTTAATGAGGCTGTAGGTAAATGGTGCGTTAAAAAAACCCACAACCAGACAGCACTGACTCTTGGGTTTTACAAGCAGTGCAAATAGTCAGATTCATCCCCACTGTATTTCCAATGTCTTTAGCAACAAGTGACCAGGAAACGTAAAATAATGACCTCTATTTTCCAGTGATTATTACGGAACAGTAGAGACGGTATAATTTAATGTGAATGTTGGAATCTTTATCAAGGGAACTTACTTAAAATAATTTCATTCCTCATTCACTAAATTTACATTCTCTCTATTAAATAAGTGATATGCTGTTTTCTTTTAGAGATGCATAAATTACTAATGTTTCCTATTAATTTGATATTGTTAGTAAACTTTATAACTAACAGAAATGTACTGTGAGTGAAATAAAATGCTAATTTCTTTTGCTTTCTTAGGATTATTCTATGTTGACATAAATAGAGATGAAATGGTTCATGCTACTGGTTTTCTCTTTCATGAGATCTCCTATCAGTGTGAAGCATTGAATGTCTCTTGAGTGTTATCTTGCTGTAGCTCCCTGATTATTTTTGAAAGTTTACTGAATCCAGAACTAAAATAGGCTCTTAATTCTTACATTCCTTGCTATTTACCCAAGTTTTTATGGGTTGCTGGCAAGTGATGAATGGTCCTAGAGCTTTTCTTTCTGGCATCTTGAATCAGTGAGATTCCTGACCAGTATTAAATACTCCAGGGGATAGTATCAAAATTCTGAAGTGGATAGTTTTGTACTATGCTTGATAAATATTTTTCTTTATAACGTCTGTCTTTTCTTATTTAATAATCTTCATGCCTCAGACAGTATCTCATTTTTGTGGACTTTTTTTGTCTTAACTGGATGTTCTTTTTGTGGTTCTGCATTTGCCTTCACACAAGGGGTCTGATGCTATCTGCTTCCAGGGAAAGCATCAAAATACTCAGTTTCAAAAGCTTCACTTGAAGAAAAATAAATGGACTGTTAAAACCAGCTATCCGTGGAATGATACATAAAATCAGATACTGAGGGACACAGCATGTTGTTGAGCAGAATTAACCTTTTCCCTATAATGCAAAGTGGGTTACAGATTCCATCAGAAGAATAAACAGTCTTCGATGCACAGGTGCAGCTTATTACTCAGTTCATAAAGGGGAAAAATAATATTTCATATACTAGCACCCTGAGATTGCAGAACATACACCTGGCATTTTGTTTTGCATTGTGTCTCTCAAAGTTATAAAAATAGTGTGTAATGGTGTTTTGGTGTACTTTGTAAGTGCTTTCAGTGCTCTTCACCTTTTATACAAGCTTTGGCATTTAAGTTAATATTCTTTGTAGAAATATGCTGGCAAGGAGACTGAAAGCATATTACTAAAAGTGAAGGAACAATCACCGCAAATGAAAGGATTTCTTTGCAATTGGGATTGTTTTTTTGTTTGGTTGTTTCTGTTACTCCCCCTGCTCCCTCTTCCTCCACCATGTTTGCTGTTTAAAATTAACTAAAAGCACCTCAAAACTGGTTTTGGTGGGTTTGATTTCTTTCCTTGTATTTAAGATGACTGTAAATACCCTATTGAATAATTAAGGTAGCATGGACTATATTGTTAACCTAACTTCTTTGGAAAGACTTTCTGAACTTGGGGGCCAAACTACTAATTTGGAAATACCCATTTGAAGTTTCTGTTGAACAAGGATCAGTAAAGCAGTACTGAATAATTTTATTATAAAACATATTTCTACCTCTATTTATCTATTTACTTATTAGGTTTTTTCCCCCTTTTCTCCCTCCAAGTCTACCCTAGGTATAGTAAACTACAGAGTTGATATTAATTACAGAAAAAATGACTGTCTTTGGTAAATGAAATTCTCTGAGAGGAAAATACTGACTTGAATAGTTTTGTTAAATTTTTTTGTCCTTTTTTTTTACCATCATCTTACTGTCCTCTGACAATCTAGCTAAGTTTTAGAAATAATTTGGAAAATTACTGAAAACAAATCACATGCCTTTGTAAATGTTTTTGGTGAGCCCCCATTTTGACTATTTGCTGTATGCATTTTTGGCCAGAAAGCATTTAGACTAGAAAAGATACAGACATAGGCAACAAGGAAGGCTTAACACTCAGAAGCTCACGATAAGAAGAGACTGCAAGGAGGACTCTTTGATTAGCTTTAGTTCAAATAAATTAGATCAATGTTATTTGGAGGCCTGTGATTGATTATTTGAAGTTACATCTCTCAGCACACTTTAAAATTTTTGACAGACCAGACCTACCAGTCCTCAGCAACAGGTTAACATTTCAGCCCTTGAAATTAGATTTTTCTTTTTTGTTTGTCTTGTTGATGCAATTGTCTTACATTGTAAGAACTTACTGTTCTTATGTTGTAAGAACTAACCAGAACAAACATTCCAAAATTTCTTCAAATATAATTAAACAATTCTATCATTATAACCCTGCTTTATACCCAATTCTTCTGTTGGCTTTTATCAGAGACTTTTCTGCTCCCCTTCCTGAGCTGAGCCATTTGTGGATACCACAAGAAATGAAAAAAGCACCTCAACCTTTGTTCTTCTCTTACTGAGTGCATCCCTAAGGCATTTATTCAGTATGCAGGGTCGAGGTATCAGTACCAACATTTTTGTGTCCCTATCAGCATAAGCTTTTCATGCCTGAAAGGGGACAGCAAAGGTCTGCAAAGCAGGGAAATGCAGCATCAAATTTTGTCCTAGTTCTCTTTTGCTTTCTTGGCAAAGGAAGTTGGGATCTAAAGGACTGGTTTGCAGAAACATCTATTGCAGAGAGTCCAAGAGATAGTTACTTTGCTAGAAGAAACCAAATATGCAACATTTAAGGACCCCTGTGCAGAGATTGGTGATTGCTGCTACATTCCTTTGTACTGTAAATTGCTCCTGGAAGTCTTTGGACATATCATGGATATATCCTGATGTTGGAGAGCATAGTAGAGTATCTGCAGCCTCACAAAAAGGTTTGTTCTGTCTATACAGGTGAAATTTGCCTAACTCAGGGTTGCATGTATGCTGTAGTCATCTGCATTTTTCCAGTCTAGGCTCACATGATGAAGGAGGAGAAATAGGAACTTTCCACTTATTATCAATACTATGAAGGTGCTTGAAAAATAGTTTTTCAACAGTATGCATATGTTTCTCTTTGGGGTATGTGTGAATTTTTATCTTCAATGTTTCTGGAAGATGCTTGTTAATTCAATGTATATTAGTTCACAGAATAACTTTTGCTTATGTTTTTCATTTATCTCTTCTGGATAAAATATGGCTTGTCATTACCTTACATAGAATAATACAAATGCTCATTTTCAGAATATGTAATAATAATATTTTGTTGAGGCTTTTGACTGTTAGCCTCAGAAATTGTGCAGAAGCAAGGTCGTGTACTCAGCAGCAGTATTTGGTTTTCTTCTGTGTTTTAGCTCTGGAATGATTGGAGAAAATGTGCTACAGAGAATTTTATCTAATCAATAGTTTTCAGAACCAGCTTTCTGCTCCAAATCTGAGTCAGCCTTGTGTTTCATCTACTGTCATCACTTGAGGTAACTCAAATGGAGTTCAGCAACACCTAGAAGAATGTTGTTGTATTTATATTAATTGCATATTTGTAGAATATTTCCTGAACCCTTTAAGAAAATGTTTGGTCTTCCCTGTTGTGCTGATACAATTGTTTGTGTGATTGTATGGTGAACATAATTGGAGAAGTGATCCAGCTGGAAAAATAATTCATTTGGCTCCGAGTTTCTTGCCGTTCCTTCATGTCACTTCAGATGTTATCTGTGACCATTACAACTGATAAATGAAATCAAGAAGTGATAGGCATATTTCTCTCATGTAGACTTCCCAGAGAGCAAATCTGCAATGTGATTCTTTGGTGTGTTCTTGTTGAGGGAGAACTCACAGTGCAGCTTTCCCCCTTGCTGTGTCTTGGGCTAGAAGGAATCCTGTTTGCTATCTTTCCTTGCACCACTTACATACAAAAATACATGTGTTCAGTGAATGTTTCTTAGCATTTGTACTCAATTGAAAAACAAAAGGACTAATAAAAGTAAACAGCTCATGTTCTGTTATCATTAGTGTAGTTTAACATATAACATCTGTATGTATTTTTGAAGTTTTCCCAAATAGAGAATACATACTAGGGCAGACAATTTGGAGATAAAATTGTGGGTGCTCTTAGTACAGAACATTAACTGACTCTTCCAGATAACACTGCATCACCTTCTGTAATTTTATCGGATAATAATATATAGCAATATATGTTGCTTTTCAGTTTTGCACTCTAATGATTTTCATGATTTAAAATAATTTGTTGCATTATTTTTGTGGAAGTGAAGCAAAAGTAAAGTCATCCTGTGATGTTTTTAGAGACAGTCTTTGCTGTTTTCCAAGATAGTTGTCATAGAGTTGAATTGTGACATAATATTTTCTTGTAGGAAACAGTTTTTGTCAGATGTGTGGAAATGTAGATCTGTCATGTTAATCTCTGCTGTTGTGTTGGCTGGTTATCTGGCATCAAACAGGAGGCACTTGTCTGTCTTGATTGGGTCAAGAGGCTGGGAGTAGGACCTGGGACAGTTGTTCAAGAAGAAAGGAAAGGGTAGCAGAGCTCAGGGGATTTGCTCGCTCTGGTCCTTGTTTACAGCTCTTCTTCAGGTTCATGTACATTCATTTAGCATCTTACACAGTGTATCAAGCCTTAGTAAGAAGGCATTCATAATTAGTGTCCTAATACTATTTGCTCTTCAGTTTTCTGCAGAGAATAGAAATGAAGGAAATCCATTTAATTTTAAAATACAGTGTGTGTTGCAGAAGTGCTACATTGTAGATTAATGTATTTGATTCAGTTAACTATTACAGTTTCTCCTGATTTCTAAATTCAAGATGCTTGTATTTGTATTTACCTCCATATGGATGTAGACTTCTCACAGAATCACAGAATATGCTGAGTTGGAAGGGCTCAGGGATGATTAAATCCAGCCCTTAGCTCTGCACAGGACCATCCCCAAGAGTCACACCATGTGCCTCAGAGTATCATCCAAACACTATTTGAACTCTCTCAGGCTTTGTGCTGTGACCACTTCCCTGGGGAGCCTGTTCTAGTGCCCAACCACCCTCCTGGGTGAAGAACCTTTTCCTAATATCCAACCTAAACCCCTTCTGGCACAACTTCTGGCTATTCCCCTGCGTCCTGTCACTGGTCACCACAGAGAAGAGATCGATGCCTGTCTCTCTTCTTCTTCATGGGCAGGAATCCCACCCCCTAGACCAGATTGATTAGGGCCCCATCCAGCCTTGAACACTTCAGAGATGGGGCATACACAACTTCTGTGGAAAACCTGTTCCAGTGTCTCATCACATTCATAGTAAAGAATTTCTTCCTAATGCCTGAACCTACCCTCTTTCACTTTAAAGCCATTCCCCCTTGTCCTGTCACTACATGTCCTTGTAGAAGGTCCCTCACCAACTTTACCTTGCAGCATTTTTCAGTGAGAGCATTCAAAAAATGAGATTGCTTGCCATTCCTGATGGTGAGACTGAAAGATGAAATGCTCTCTTCATTAAAAGTACAAAATGAAGGGTTAGTTGGAAAGCGTCTTACTACTTCTCATTTTATAAATCTAATTTTGTGCTCTATTTCATATGCTCATTCCATCCATGCATGTGTTTCACTGCATGTAATCTTGCTGACATGACAGCAACTTCACGAAGTTTTGAGAAGCATTTAGTGAGTAGTATGGCTGGAAGGAGTTTATTTTAATGACGCTTTAGTCTTCACAGAAAAGTGTGTAGTTGCTGTTTCAAATTGTAGATGCTTTTGCTTTCAACAGTCACTAAACAAGTGTCTTCTCGGATGACTGTTGACAGAGAAAAAAGAAAGATGTTTGCACTTCTAAATGAGTATTTTAAAGGAACCTGAGTTTTCCCAGATGAGTCAACCTTAGAGCCTTTAAGTGTTATGCATTTATTTTGTCACTGCAGAGGAAGGAGACAGCGTTGCTCATAGCAGAATATATGTGTTGCACCCATTACTAGCCTGTAATAATGTCACAACATGTGACGTGCTACAACTTTCTTAATTTTTTTTTAATGAATTGTGACTTTATATGCAGTTCTCCCAGTAATATGAGAAAAGGTACTTCATTCCTACAAACAACTTTTATAAAAATTTTTCTTCATTTAGTCTGATCTCCAGAATAGTTTGAATCTGCTGGTATTTGTTGTTCTTATTTAGTGTCCTGTGAAATGTGATTAAAACCAGATAAAGCAAGCACTATATTTACCAAAGGGTGTGTAGAAACAAATATGCCTTTATTTAATCCAAACAAACACCAACAAAACCCCCTACCTTTTCGCAAGAAAGCAAAATATTCTCCCTTGGGCAATCCATGTAATCTGCTTGGGCCCATAGCTGTGTTACACACAAAGGTGTTTTATTTGAAATATTCTCATTAGGATGTTGTCTTAATATTTGCAGAACACTTAGGTTGCTTTTATTATTCTTTTCAAATGTCTGTAGAAGCTCCAGTTATTGTTACTTGGACAAACTTTTCTTGGATGCATCTTCTGGAGCAAGTGCTTTTGCTTTGAACTAAAACTGAAACAGATTAACAGCTTCGTTCTTTCGGCAGCAGTGCCAGTTTATTATGTACCCACTTCAGGGAACTGACCTGGCTAAAAGCAAAACAAGCAAAATGTTTGCTGGTTATTTTTCCATGTTGTGACAGACTGTTTCAGTGTCATAACAATAGAGGACAAAATACAAAGTCAAAGGCAGGATGAAGAAGCAATGCAAGATCAGCAAACTCTGCTTAAGCTAGCATGACCAACAAAATGAATGCCTGCAAATTGACCACTTGGTGTAATGTTTGTTGCAGTCCCACTATTGCAACTAGCTGTGGTCAAGGAAAGAGGTTATTTTTCTGGTGGTAAAAGGAAATTATAGCAAAAATCTGGAAGCCATGATGACATGGTCAAGCAGAAAGTTTTGAATGATATGGCAACAGAGTCTGGCAGCCTTAAAGATTAAAATACTGTGATAGCTGCTTCTTTGGGTATATGTCCTATAGTAAAAGGCTACCTTTAAAGAAAGCAAGCTAGCCCTTGCTCTCCCATAAGCAGGTTCTTACACTTTATACAAGCTAAATGAGAACTTTTTAAATTGATATTTTTGTTAGTCATATTTGCATGAAAGCAGAAAATAAAAAAGGTGAAGAAATCTGTGTCTGATACTATTTCTAGACCATTTGCTCTAAATATCTTGTCATGGCATGTTCCGTGTCCTGCATCCCTTTCTTAATTTTGTGTGCTGTTCCCAACATGCTGATTTTGAATTTTCACCACTGACAACTGACAGAACCTTCTAGTTTAAAATTATTTAGCATTTGAGCCTTAAATAACCTTTGAACATTCTTCTGTGTATCAACCAGGGGTTGTAAGGAATTAACTTAAACAGTTACATTGCGTGTTTCTAATTTAATCTTTAAATTTGGTTGGGATACCGTAGCGCTGTACACATGGAGAGTTAATACTGTCAATAGCACGGACATACTGAAAGATTTTCTGTGGATCCTGTAGCAGTATAAGTTCCCTTATATCTGAATAGTTCAAATCTGTAGGTAACCTGCATTTCTTCAGAAAATATCTTAAATGTTCATACACGTGCCTTTGTTTCCTGAAAGGATACATACTTCAGTTTCGGCATTAACCATTCCTGGGCATAGTACCATTACAAACAGTTCAGCTGATTTTGGCTTTATGCCTGGATGTGTTCATTCATGAAGTAGTTGTTAAAGCAAAATACAACTTCTAATTACATTAATCTCTTTTGAATAACTAGTTTCCTCAACACCAACTTTTTCTTCTTTTTATTTTTTTTTTTAACAATGATTTTTGGGCATTGGTTTTGTTGGTAGTGGAGAGACAACAAATAGTAGACGTTTTGGTTACTGCCATGGCTCTTCCCTCAAGAACCAGACATGTCACAGAAGCAAAGCGTTTAACTGTCAGACTGCCTTTCTCAGTGGTTTATTTCACAGCAGCTGCACAATATAACGCAAAGTGATTCCTAATAGTGATAGTAGAGCTGTTGACCCCACTTTTGAAGTTACTGGAATTGACCTGTGGAGACCTACAGTGTCTGTGAAGGTGAAAATTAATTTTCATACTGTAAGGCAGCCTACAGTGGTTACAAATAGCGCAGGACCTGCTATCAGCACAATTCTGCCTGGCTGTTTATGCAGTTCTCAGCTTTGCCAAGGGCAGCAGACAGGTGACTGCTTACACAGTTGCTTAGTCCCCATAGCCACCACGTAGGCACAGATCTTCACACAGAAGTGGTTGCATGGACTGCTTAAAGTGTAGATCAATAGTTAAGGCCCCTTTCAGCTTGAACTGTTCAGCTTATTTCTGAGGCTGTCATTCTTTGATGTGAAACTTCTGTTTCTTTGTCTGGGAAGTGTGAATGTGAATGCTGCTTACATCATCTAGCTAAGAAGAGACAATCACCTGACACGAAGAATTTGGGAGGGAATGTAGGCTGAATGTCAGTAAAACTTCCTCACGATGAGCTTTGCCAAGGAAAATAGATATGTGTAAGGCACAACTGACATTATGGCAAGTGTTGGAAGGTATAATGTAGAAACAGAGTAAGTATTTTTTATTACTCAGGGACCATGCATCCTTCTTAGCCTGCAGCATGATTAATCAGATTGTTGTTAAATATTCTTCAGTAACTTATTTCAAAGGTGTCTGTTATGATAATGGGCTAAGACTATGGTGTATTTCTTGAGAAGACTTCCACACTCTTTTTCAAGGTAAGGGTTATGGGAAAAACTGGAAACAGAAAGTTGGACAACCTCTAACAGATCTGTTTTCGCAGTTGAATTTGAGAGTGACATCATTAGCCATGACATTTTTCCCAAGAGCATTTTGTGTAAGGCTCTAAACAGATTGATTTCAGTATTTAGGAGCCTAAATTTCTATAGAGAGTTCTGTAGCTGGCCATTTTTATTGTTTGTTTGTTTGTTTGTTTGTAGAAAATCATACAAAGGAGCCACTATGTCAAATGTAACCATTCCTGGCAATTCGAAAAGTTTAAAACAAAACCCTGTCCCTAGTAAACATTTCTGCCAACATCTTGGCTTCCTTGTTTGGTTAGCCATTTGCTTATTTTTATCCCTCACTGTTTAATTTTGTTTGTTTGTTTCAGTTTAAATTTTGAAGTGTTTATTCTTACTTTGGACTCAGAAGTTGTTACTTGTGACATTTGGGCACTCAAACTCTTGACCTCTGAAGTCTGTTGCTAAAGAATAGCTTGTCTATCTGCCTTAATGTCTCCAGCTTTGGTCTTGGAAGAAGGAGCCCGCATTCTGACTTTCTGGTTTTTTTAGGCAAGCATATTTAAAATCAGTTTCAGTAATTTTGACAAATGAAGCTTTATAAAATAAGTGTTGTGATGAGTCTGACAGCTCAACATCTCTCAAGAAATAATGTGTGTTAATTACATAACATTAGGCTTACTTTTTTGTAGTAAGTTAAAAAGTTACTCCTTTGATTAATTGTTTATTTATTCTTTTACTGGTTTCTAACTTTCCCTTCATGTCCTAGTAGACCTCACAAGGAGGACTGTTTGGGGTGCCTTCACTCCACTCTGGAGAGTTTGTGTTGACATCTGCATGGTGAGGAAAACAGGCCTGGCTGCAAAATTTACAGACAAAGTAGTAGACATACGGAACCGATTTGGGGTGACTCTTAAGTGGGTCTAACAGCCAGATTGAAAATGTCTTGGAAGGTTTAAAATAAGGTCTTTGTAAAGTAAAGCTTGTTGCTTATTTGCTACAATTTATCTTAATCAGATATTTTCTGTAACTGTTAATGCTTTAAATTAAAAAAAGAAAAGTTTAAAGGAAAAAACCACAGAAGCAGTCCAGAATAGCAGAGATTCCTTCACTTCTTCATGTCTTAAATTAAAGATTTCCCCCTAGGAGAAGAAGATTTGGTTTTGTTTTGTTTAGTTTTGCTTCATGGGAAAAAGAAAAAGTTTCCTGTGATAAATGTTTAAGAAGTGAAGGATACTTGTAGTATATTAAAATCTCTACATTTACTAGAGTACTCAATAAAATAATTTACTATTAAAAATGTTGTGAAGTGTGGGTATACTTGAATTCTGGATCAATTTTTTTCATCAGTTCTGTGCTCCAATTATCCTGTTTCCTGTGTTTATGTAGCCATTTCCCACTTGATAATATGTAATGTAAGCATTCAAGCTGAGAAATTGTTTTCTTTTTTTGGAAAGATATAAAGGGAGGTAAAAACAGAAAAGTATTCTTCTGCTGGTTATCTGAAATTACATTCTCAAGCTCTCTTTTGCTTTCAGTATGACTTGAACTCAGCCTAGTTGAGAGACATGTACTGTTCGTATTAATGGTAGTGATAAAAAGATAAATACACAAACTTGTAAGTATGCGACGAAACTGGTTTTCTTTCAGTGTGGTTGTGTTTGTGGTTACTTTATCTTTAACAGTTTTCATGGAGTTCCAGTCCGTGGAGTAAGCCATAAAAAGAAATTATATGTCCTATTGGATGATTAATTACCTACCTTGACTGTTGCTGATTTATGTCTGTCTTCTAAATATTTCCCAGAAGCTGGTGAAGAAAAAAGGGGTAAAAACCAAACTGTTGGTTTGGTTTGGTTTTGCATTGTAGGGGGGTTGGTTTTGTTTGTTTGTTGTTTGTTTGTTCGTTAATTTAACACTGAGTAGTTTTTTCCTCCAATAGGGGAAAAAGGGTGTGGCCATTTAGTTACAAAACCTCCAGCTTCAGTCATCTTTGTAATTGTGCATGGATCAGAAAAAGTTAAATGCATTTTTTTAACATTTTATGAAATGGTCCCATCTATATAGAAAATAATTTTGCTGATGCAACTAAGCAGCAAGTCAAAGAGACAGGACTGACTAAGAGAGAGAGGACAGAACGGATATATAACAGTTTCCATCTCATCTTGTTAGTGACAATAGCGACAAGAACCCCACTGAGCTCTTGCCTGCTGAAGGGAAAAGAGGAATACAGGACACAGAGAAGTCAGAAGTTCTTTGAAGTGTGTTCTTGTGCAATGAAAGAGTAGGTGGCATACATAGTCTTTTTGCATGGTCTTTGTTATATGAAAGGATTTTTAGGGAAAAGAAAGGACTAGCATATTCTGGAAAGCAATGGAATCTTAAGAGATAAAAAAATGGATCCTAGGTGCAGAAAATTTGTCGCAGTGTATTATCCTCTAGTGGGCTTTTACAATAAATTACAAGGTGTCAGTCAGTTGGGTGTTTCCCCTTTCTTTTTTCACTTACCAGCTGTTGTCCTCTCTTAATCCATTTAAAACTCCTGTGGGGGTGAGATGGGAATAATAGTCACATAAATGAAAAATATTGAAGGGCACACTTTAATGTACTTTAATGTGCTTTCTGCATTTGAATTTTACTTTATAGTGCATGTAGTGTGCAGGTACTCAACCAGGTTTTTTGTAGCATCTACTCACTGCTCCTGCTCTTTTGGGAAGTCACGGGATGTAGGCGTGCTCGGTGCTGCAGGGTCCTTCACTGCCTGTCCAGGCAGGAAAGCGTCTTTGGTGATGGTTAACGTTGCATTAGTGTAAGTCAGTGTATTTGAACTCTCAAATCAGGGAAGTGAGTAAAGAAGAACCAGTTCATGCATTTTGGCTTCTCGTTTCTGAGCACACTGAAGTTGAAACACTTCAGTGCTTCTTAGAACTTTTTCTTAGGACTTTTATTTTCAATACCTATTACAGGAATTTTCTTAAACATATTCATTTGAGAGTTTTCTAGTGGATCAACACATCTTAGAGTCTGATCATAAATGTAGTTTACCTTTGCATCAGGCAAGAGCTGTTTTCAAGTTATCTCTTTCTGCTGTGTATTATATGTAACATTGGAGACTGTCCTCCCAATTAATCATATTTAAACATCTTGCCCTTCAACTTTTTGATGTAGCTGAGCTGAAGGAGTGATTGCAAATTCCTCCGTAGGCACTGCTCAGGCACATTTGGTGTTTTCATGAGTTCAGGTGTCCTAGTTATGGTAGTGATTTTGAAAGCTAGGAATATTGAGTTCTCCTTTTGCCTTTAGCACACAACAGAAGCTACTTTATTTACAAGGGTAGTCCAAGTTGTATGAACCCTCCAGCTGTTGAAGAATGCTGACTCATGGAGCCAGGTTTGTAGCTTGTCACTTTGTTCAAAACTCAGTGTTTAAAACTGTGTTATAATGAAAATTCCTTAAAATTGATCTAGGTGCTCTATTTTAGACATCCAGCTGTGGCCTGAGGACCTGAATTCAAGGTTGCTTAATAAAGGTAGTGCTACAAGAATTCAGTTCATAATTCTGTTGATCCATAAGTTGCTTGAAGTAGATATCACATTCTTTATTTTCACATTGGATTAGTGGTGCTGTCAGTAGTAAAACATAAATATTTTATGCTGTCACTAAGGTAGTAGTCTTCTCAATACCAGCAGAGCTTTCTGAGCAACGCTGAATAATGCTTAGATACTTCCTTGCAGATAACCACTACATTCAAGAATCACCAACACCTTAAATTTTGCTCAGAAGCTAAGAGGGAGCAGTTAAGGGGATTTGAGCATTAATACTAATTGCAAAATTCTATCAGACTTCTTATCATCTTCCAAAGAACATTACAGAGCCTAGCTAGGAGCTGAGAAGGACTGAATAGGCACTGTGAGCTCCACAGTTGGTAGAGAAGGATGACATCCTAAGTTTCACTATCAGTGCATGGATGCTGCAGGTTTATTCCTCTGTTGCTGTTGAAGAAGCCAGGAGCAGCAGCTGACACAGTAGGACTGGCAGACTGGGACTGGCTTGCACAGACACTGTTAGTAATTCAGCAAAGTTCTTTCCCTTGCATGTACTTCAGCAAAGAAAAGTTCCAAGCAGCACTTCCACCCTCCAAACTTTTATTGCTAATGAGGGTCCTTTATTCAAATCCATTTCTTGGCAAGGCACATTGTGAGAAGAATGAAGTCAATTTTGTTTAAAGTTACTGTGCGAGGGCAGGAGCAGCCTTGTTAAACCCGTGTCTGGACAATTCCCTTGATACCATTCTTTGCATCTTAATTTTCCCATGAAACCTAATTTACAACATGCCAGTGTTTACATCTTTATTCAGTGCTTGTAATACTTGATACAGGATTTAACATTTGGAGTAGAGACTTGACACGAGAGGAGCTGTGGAATTGCTTTCATTATTTTATTCAGGCTACCAAGGGGAAAGAAGAAGTTAAATTTTAAAACTAATAATTTTTGTATGACAAATAATATTTGAATGTTTATCCCTACCACTTCAACTACATTATAAAACATAACTTGTCTGAATTTGTTTGGGCCCCTTTTGTACACAGATGTGTCTTCTGGGGAGTATCCAATGTCTCAACAAACATAGGGCTCCTTTGCCAGTTTGTATGCTGTGGGTGGGAGAGGAGAGAGAAATTATGTGCTTGCTCTGTAAACACTTTCAAATCTAAATCTGATTTCCTTCAGTTTAACATGTGTAACTAGTCTGTGTTTATTAATGCTCATAAAATTAGCCATGCCCTTTTATAATTCAGCTGAATTCTTTTGTCTTGGTACTAACCTCTGGCATTCAATTTCTTGAGACTACTTTCTTGTATTACTAGAACAATCTCCTTTTTATTTCTCAGAATTATTATCAACTGCTGTTTTTCATTTCTCCATTTCCGTGCTTGTCGTGTAAAATATTTGGCGTTGCTTTTTCTGGAGGCTGTTTTCGTTCGCATTCATATTATTTCTAGGTGATAACATCTAAAAGTACATATTTTGTTATGTAATCTCTTATTTTAAAAGGTGTTATAAGTGTAAATTTTTGGTATGATAATTTTATAAAAGTGAATATACTTTAAATGTCTGGTAAAAACTTAAAAACATTTTTGAAGGTGGCCATCACATGGTTTTCCTATTGTAATCTAAGTTTAGAAAATACTATTTAATATGATGGTAGCAGGAAAAGATACAATTTTGTCATATTTTTATCAAATAATTGAGGTATTTAACCTGTTCATTCAGCTATCTAAAGATATTTAAATCTAGCAGTCTTTTGAGATTTACAGTAAAATAGAGAATTATGAGAAAATAAAAGAATATCTGAGTTTTTACGTGCACACATGCGTATATATGAAACATGACTGTTTTCAGCAATACATTTTCTTAAGCCTCTGTTTTGTTCACCTTGAAGTTGTAAATCTGAATTAACATAAAGGTATTTGTAGCAATTTCACTTCAGTAGTTCGCAATGCTTGAAATGCACCTGATATTCCTCCTAGAATAAATCTGCTTTCTGTACGCAGATGACACTGTATTATATGGTGTAAATAATTTTTAAGGCTGTCCATAAAATGTATTAGACACCTCATTGCCACTACATGTTATCAGAGGCAGCTTTTTCACCAGATACGTGTCCGTTTTGTAGCTTCCGACTTTACTGCTGCTTGGAGTGACTGATAATATGGATCTGCTGCACTTTCTTAACTCAGCAGGACAGTTTGAACGTCAGCTTTGAAAATGTGAATTTGGTCTGCCAAACCAGACCATTTAGTAGAAGATGATTATAATAAATGTAATTTCTGTTCCACATACAAATGGTAGGAATTGAGGAGCTTCTTATTGGTGCTGTTAAAGTTGTGTTTGAAGTATTAGTGATCCGACAATGCCCAAGAATCTTGTGTTTATGACCAAAACATATTAGCATACAAAGATTAAAACTTAAATGCTGGAAACTAACAACAGTTCTGGGAGCTTAAATATAATGATATTTTCTCTTCATAAGGCAACAAAGATCTATTAAGCTTACTGCATATTCTCAAATGTGGAATTTAAACCAGATGGAATGAATATTTAGCTTTTTCCTCCAGAGACATTACAAGCAATGAATGCACTGAGAAAACAAGATAATTAAAGGGAAATAGCATTAAAAAGAAATATTAAATGAATGTGTTGATCATATACTTTATCTAGACATGCTAAACATCATTTTTGCATCTTTGAAAACTTTAATATATGGAAATTTTGTGGCTAGTTTGACTGTCATTTGCCTCCAATGATAAGTTCAGCCATATATAACCTACCTTGTTATGCAAAAGAAGAATTGCTGAGATGCATTTGAAACTTGCTACTGTAAATTCACAGTGCAAGTATTCTTTTTACCCTTTTTACTCTTCCTTATGTGTCTTGTCCTTCACTGAGCAGTATCTACAATCAGAGTCCAGTCTTATAGTCAGGGAAAATTGTTTCTTATGGTTGCAGTTCATGAAGAAGTGAACAAATCATTAAGAAAAATAATTGTAAGATACTTGAAGTAATTTATAAGACGTGTTGCCTTCTCTATAGTTCTGTTAAGTATTTGTCCTGTTGTCTGTATTAGATAGCTACTTGCTATGTTGTACCCTCCTCTGAGATAGCAGAGTCATCATCACCTTGTTTAAGAGCATGTGGAAACAGCTCAGAAAGCATATGCTGAACTTTGAGACTGCTGGGTTGTAAAATTAATGAAATGTGGTTTATATGAACACATTATTAATAATTAATCTGCTGATGTAATGAAAGTATTTAAAGCTTAATTCTTTTTAATTACATACTGTGCTTAATAGATAGTGGGTAGTTTAAAAACAGGGAAAAAAAAGAAGATAGTATGATTAAGTATTTCTAAAATTACATCCTGCCAATGAGCTCACAAAACATATTCATTGCAAACTATAACATTTTCTTCCTTGGCTGATATTTGGGACAAAAAACGAAACTATCAAATGGTACAGAGAATCTGACAGGACTCCTGGTATTTGGTATTCTCCCCAATTTATGAGACAAGGTCACATCTGGTTAGTGATCACAAAGATAGTCACACTACTCTGCAAGGTTTGCTTGTTTTTATAATGTGTTTAGCAGTCTTCTTAGCATGAGTGGAACTGCTTGTTCTTTGATTTTATTAATTTATTTTCTTTATTTTTATTTCTTTTTCCCCTTCAGGTGCAATTCTGGGAGTAATCCTTGAATTGGCTTCCCTCAGAGAGGCTCTTGGTTTTTTCTGTATACCATTAGCATGCAAAAGGGTGGAAGTAAAGTCCTGGTGCTAAATATGCTTTCAAGAATGATGAAATATTTCTTCTCAACTTGAGAATGTAATTTCTTTCTGTTAGTACTGGTCTCAGTTACTGTTTGTATGATACTCTCTGCATAACTTGCCCTGTAGCTTACCTGCACTGGAGATTGGTGGAGGAAAAAGCGGAGTTCAAATTATTGTTGGTAGACTATTAATTTAATTTTGTGAAGGATCTTATTCACTCTGGAAGACAGGAGTGAAAGAACTATGAAAATATGTGAGACCTATTTGTGTGAAAGATGCACGGCCTTGCAGTATGTAGAGTAGTACAAATTTCTGCAATAGCTTGCTTGAACTGAAGCATTTAACAGAACCAAACCTCTAATTTAAAGAATAGCTTTTAAATGTTTTTCCCTTTCTCCTTCAGTTTCTGGTTCAACAGCAAGCGCCTCTTAAAATTTTCTCTTTTGTCTTTTTCCTTTTAAATTCCTGGATTGTCACCACAGTTAAGCATCAAGTCACAGGAAGGGCAGGAGGTCAGAATAAATGCTTGGCTACTTGTGGGATTTGAATGTATCAGCTAAACAAATTTTAGAGTATGGAGTCTCTTGCTACCATGGAATTTACAGTCTCCTGAAGAACGAAAGCTTCATGGGCATAGGGGAAGAACAAAGGCTGGCTGAGCACAGGAATGGTGCACCAGCATCTCCAGCAAAGGAGTCCTGGATGGGTGGACTTAAGACAAAACTGACTGATGGTCATAGGATCTCTCTCTCCTGCAGCCCCCACCATAAGTTTTTCTGTGCCAGAAAGATTGGAGCTTTGCAGGAAAATCTGGTTTTAATCAGCATATGGGTTTGTCAAAATTCCATCAGAAAGTATCTTAAACTGTCTCAGATTTTAAGGTCTTACCAGCAATCTACTTTTCAAGATTAAGTTTAGTTCTCCACAAATGAGGTTACATGCTTTCTAGTAGATCCTGCCTCTGTCCAAGGGCTGTTCAGCCTGAAGAAGAGAAGCCTCTGGGGAGACTTTCTAGCACCTCCAGTAGTGACAGGACAAGAGGGGATAGCTTAAAATGAAAGTTGATAGTTGTAGATTAGATATTAGAAGGAAATTCTTTACTGTGAGAATGATGAGGCACTGGAACAGGTAGCCCAGAGAAGCTGCGCATGCCCCATCCCTGGAAGTGTTCAAGGCCAAGTTGGATGGGCTTTGAGCGACCTGGGCTAAGGGAAGGTGTCCCTGTCCATGGTAGGGGGATTGGAACAAGATGATCTTTAAGGTTCCCCTTCCAACCCAAGCCTTTCTATGATTCTCTCACTGAAGAAACTGTGTATGCAACCAGATGAGCCTTAAAGAATATCACTTCCCGGAAAAATGGGAAGTTCAGGCTCTTCTGGTTCATACAGGAGCGTGTGCAAAATCTGTACTTGTCTCTAACTCTTGTCAATTTTCCATAGTCTGGAAATAGAAAAAACCATTGATGGGAGCAGGCTTCGAGTTGATATCCAAGCATTAAGGTACTAGACTGTCATTAGAGGACACAAAGATAAAAATATTGACCCCTACTTCTTTGAGATATTTGTCTCTGAAATATGGATGCTTCAAATGAAACCTCTATCTTACTTCATCTCTCTAATGATTTGTATTTCTGTAACAGTAAATACTTATGAAAGTAAAAAAAAAAAAAAAAAAAAAAAAAAAAAAAACAAAAAGCAAAACATGACAGAATCTGATGTCAAATACTTGAAAGATAAAGTTTTCATATCTAGTTTTCCCACTCACTCGTAATTAGATGTTCTGATGGAAAAATGTATCAGGAAGCCTTCATTTACAAAGACCTCTGCCAAGTAATTTCAAAGTCAAGATACACAAGATCCTGAAATTATGATTGCAGTGTTAATCTTATAATATAATATGTAAATATAACTTTTTTTCTGTATATATATACACCTCATATCAATGTGTACTTTTGGGGATATAAGTATAATGTTTAAAAAGTTGTTGGTAGAATCTAAGTCAGGAATATTCACAAAGACTGACTTTATTGAAGGTTGGCTGCTTTTTCATCTGCTGGCTCTGTAATCAGTAAAAAGGAAAAAGCTTCTTGAGGAGACCCAACACTTGAAGTTCTTCAATTGTTCTTCAAATGAATGTTTCTTTCTCAAATGTTTTGCAAGGACTCCATAAGGAGACTGGCCCTTCCATGCTAAAGGACTTTGTGCATATAATCTTGTGTCCTTTTTTAATGTTTTAAGAAACACTCACTTCAGGTTTGACACTGTAGTAACTTATTTTTAAACATAAACGATGCAATATAGAAAATGAAAGTTCACTTGAAAAAACTTAGGAAAAACCCTGATCTTGTGGGAAGGCATTCTGGCCATAGCAACAGGGTTGAAACTTTATGAACTTTAAGGTCCCTTCCAACCCATTTCATTCTATGATTCATATATATGACTACTCCCAGCCTTAACTAGCATGTGATTTATAAGCATCCTCTTGTGACAGTGTATTAATATCACTTGATACAGCATGGAGTTTTTGCTAAGAATCTGAATAGTTCATTACACATTGTACATGGAAGTGTCCAACCTATGTTAATTAATTGTCTGTAGTTAAAACCTTGAAATCTTTGGAACCTGCTTTAACATCAGCTCTACTTTAAATAATGCACTGGCAGTAATATTTTTAGAAAATTAACATAAGCTTCGATACCGTTTGATGTCATCTTTGTTGTGGTTTTGTTTTCTAAGCATCTGACTTGTCTGTGTAAAGTTTCCTGTACAAAGTGGTAAAAATATTTGTCTTACTAAGGTCAAGTAGTTACAGGCATTGAAATTCACAATATTACCTTTATGTAATATTTATACTTTTTAACATTTAAAATAGAAACTGTGAACTTAAATACATGACTAATGTTTTACCATGGCATGTTTTAATTCTTTATAGCATGCAATTTGAAATAAAAATTACATAAATGCCTGGTTGTCTGTATTGGGTCTCTACTGTTGTATTTGAAGTTGTATTGATCAGGAGCGGTTGATATAGGCCACAGACTAAAAGAAGTGGGTTTTGATCAGATGTTAAAAGTTGTTAGGAATTGGGGGAAAGATTTAAAATTAAATTATGTCTTTTTGTCTAGCAGAGCAATATTTTTCTGAATTAGAAATTAATTACTATCAATATATTAGATATGAGATTTATTGCCTTTGAATGACTTTAATTTGTGTTTTCTAGAAGTCTTATACCAATAGGAAGCAAGTTGGTATTTGCCAGCATTCCGAATTTATGAGCCATTCCATATTTCAGGGAAATGCTTTTTATTTCCCGTATGCAAGTGTGATCATTCCGTATTGCCATGAAAAATACCCACAGCAGATTTTGGAGCAAAAAAATGTATTTCCAAGATAGAATACATCAACACAGAAGTTTTTCGTAGTTAAAGTGTTTTGCTGTAATCCAGATAAGCTTGATTTAATTCCTGATTCTGTCACTGTGCTTTACTTCATGTTGTTGCTGTTTTCTTCTGTCAATGGGTAATTCTGTTAATTGTTTTGGTGACCTGCCTCGTCCTTCTGCCTACAAATAAGAATATAAAGCTCAAAAGGTATTAGCTGTTCTTCTTGCTGCAATTCAACATTGTAGATAGATATTAAGGTGAAGCTAAAAACTTGTAAAGCAATTTCAGGGCTTAAAATTTCTGTGTTTATACTGTTAGTATTTAAAAATGAATTAGCAGCTGCATCAGTGTTTTTAGATAAATATCTGTTTATATCCACTGATTCTACCAGAGTAGGATCATAGAATCATACATTGGTTTGGGTTGGAAGGGACATTAAAGATCATCCAGTTCCAACCTCCCTGCCCTGGACAGGGACACCTTCCACCAGACCAGGCTAGTTGGAGCCCTATCCAATCTGATCTTGAACACTTCCAGGGATGGGGCATCCACAACTTCTCTGGGCTACCTGTTCCAGTGCCTCACCAGCTTCACAATAAAGAATTGCCTCCTGATATCTAATCTAAACCTTCCCTTTTTCATTTAAATCTTTATCTATCCTCTTTCAGTTTAAGTAAAAGAAGAAGAAGGAGGCTGCATGTACAGGCTGTATATCATTCACTATCCCAAATTCAGAAATATTAGAAAACTAATTAGAAACTAATTCAAAAAATTAATATTGACTTGAACTTCAGAAAAGCTAGACATTGAAATATCCAGATATATTTGCAATAAATTTACTCTTCCCTTTCTAATGTTGTGTAATAATGATTCTCATAATGTTCTCTATTTTACTGATTCGAAGTTCTAGTCAAAAAAGGAAAGTTTGAGAAATTGCTAGCCCAAAATATCTCCAAGACCAGATGTGGAGTTTGTCTTTAATGTGTGAAACCCACAGTTTAATCTCAGTGTTGGTGCATGAATTCAGTTTCACAGCTAACTTTTAAAGGAAACGAGTGTGGGTTGGAAAAGTGGATTATCAGGAATTAGAAACAACAATTTAAGGTGCTTCACCATGTTATCTCAAAGGCTGTCAGAGTGTATTGTAATGTTGCATTTATACAAGAGATTGGCCTTCTAAGTTGTCCAAACTGCCTTAGGAAAAGTATTTTTGATTTTTAAATGTTTCTTTTTCAATTATATTTTATAAGTTTGGGGTGATCTGAGTGATATTTTTATCAGTAAGTAGAGTTAACTATAACTAAGTAGAATCAGATATACCAAAGATAAAAGTCTAATTAAGTTCTTTAGTTTAGAAAAATCTGTTTTGTACTGTATCTAATATACCTCTCAATTGTCAAAGTAATATTCTCCTATTACATCTATTAAAAAAAACTGATGAACTGTCACTACATTAAAACTGTGTGATCCCTTTGTTTTTTGTTTTTCTGGAGAAAGACTGGTGGTTTTGACAAGCAAGGGAAACAATGGTATTATTTGATTGAGTGCTGCATATGAGCCATGCTGGGCACTGGAACCATGTAGCATTCAGTAAATTGGATCACGAAAGTAAAAGTTTTCTAAAGATGTGACTAATATGAATAAGCTTTGAAGGATAAGATCCATATTTTAAACACAACATGGGTTTCTGTAGTTACAGAAACTGCTAAAGTCTTTTTGACCTTGTTTGCCTGTTCCAAATGTCCCTGATTTCAGCCTAGCACAATTAGTGAGTAGGAGAGGGATCATCATCTTGTCAGGAAGAAATTTACTCTATTAGGACCACACAGTGAAAATTTCAGATTATCTAAAGCAATCAGATTTTCATAGAAATAGTTGTGGGAGGACTAAGTCCCTACTTCAGACAGAGGGGAAGCAGGATAGGGTGTGTGCCAATATGTAACCCTTAAAAGGAAACTGTAGAGTAGTTGCAGTGATAGGAATTGACAAAGAAAGGAAATTAATAAATACATATGTAAGCCAAAAATTCTTCTTTCTCTATAATTTTCAGTTCCCAAAAGCTAGGCTCAACCTGGTGGATATCAGTGGAAGTCTTTATAAAGTGAAGAATTCTGAATCTTGTAATATTGGCTGTTGAAATGCTTCTGTTGGGATTTCCTCTGGTCCTTTGCTGCCGTGTGGTCCCTCGCAAAAACCGAAGCCTATTACTTGCCTAGCTCCTATTTTTGCCAGGAGATGAATTGTCACATCAGAGCTCTTGTCAGTAGAAGCTTTCAGGCCAGGAATGAGCTTGCAGTGTGTTCTGTTGATGTGACTCAACACATCCATTCAGAGGCACAGACCTTGTCTATATGAAGTGTGTGATGTCTTTCAATGAGCCTGGAGATGCCCACTGTCCATTCTGAGTTCATGTATGACTGTGGGAGTAATAACACTGTGCTTCATCCCAGCAAAGCTGCTTGCTTCTCGGATGGTTTCTCTTAGTGCTTGCTATGAATATGTTCTTCCATGGTGTTTGAAGTAGGATTATTTTTCCAAGACATTTCATTTGCTTTGCTGCAGTTTTGAGTGAGATTGGTAGGAGTTGTGTTTCAGTCTCTTTAATGCTGTCAAGAGGGCAATATATGAAGTGATGTCTCGTGATGTGTTATGGAGGCTGCTTAATCATGGTAGCAGTGAGCAAAAGGAAGGCCATTCAGCTCTGCACAAGGTTAGTTTGACCAACAATGACTAGCAACAGGACTAGCTGTGATTGCTGATATCAGTACTAACTACTTAATAATACATATGTCTCTTTTAATTGAATTGTGAGGTATTTAGCAATGAATCTAAAAGGTAGAGAAAAAATGTAATTTTGTCCATGAAAAAAAAAAAAATTACATCCATACTTCTGTACCAGTGACTCCAGCAAGCCTTTGTGATTTCTGTGTGTGCTGCCAAAACTCGTGTACATGCTCTGTAACTTAGCAAAACTTCGAGCATGCACTGCAACGTTGTCTGGTTGTGGGCAAGTCATTTAAGTTTCGCAACCCTGATAATCTTAAATCTGCTTTAGCGATCCTTGGGATTGAAACTATCTTTTGTTAAGTACTTGCACTTTGCCTTGTAAAAAGTGTTGAGTCTCAGGTGGATTGCTGGATGATGCCTAAAACTCTCTGTTATTGGGAAATGTCCACTTGCAGATGCGCCTCTGTAGTCTGATCCAGTGGAACTGATGGAGGATGTTGAATGCAGTGAAAATGCTTTTTTTCATCTTCCATGCCTGATTTTTCTTTTTAAATGTAGCACATTTTGATCACTGTATCATTGAGCATTCCAGTTTTGCCATTGCTGTCTTGGACTTTGTTTCATTAGGGTATCAAACTGAGTTTCAACTTTTCCTGAAACTTTTCCCACGTAAGAGATGTGGTGATTCTGTGGTCTTTCATATTGTAATGTTATGTTTGGAAGGAAAGAAAATGTTTTTGTATGTCAATGGGTTTCTTCTCTGTGTTTATTAGTACAGCCTTTTGCGAAGTTTTTGTGCTCAACTGACAGTTTGACTTATCAATTATTGTTAGGGAAGAACCACAAGAGCTGTATTCATTCATTTTTGGCTTAGGTGTATATTAGCTTTGCTTAGACTTCCAAATCTGCCAAAGCCCGAATGATGAGTACGGTAAAGACTGGACTGGTGAGGGGAACAAACAGCTAGGGACTACTTTGGGTGGTCACTGCTGGGAATGGTTTTCAGAGAGGGGTTCCCAGGACTCGATTGCACTAAATAAACAGAGGCTATGAGGGGAATACTGTGTTTCATTAAGAACTCTGGTTTAGGTTAAAGGGATAAAAATAGTTGCAGGACCTCTTCAATTAGTTTAGAAAAGTGAAAGAACCCAATCTATAGTATTTTATAAATTGTCCAGTTATCTTTTTAGAGTTCTCTGCCTCACTCTCCTCTGTTCAGTGTAACTAGGTATGTAATCCAAAGAGATAGCTGAAAAGATTCAGCTGTCAAAGTTTCAGATTCTGTAAACAGACTTTTTTAGTCAGTGCTGTCAGTACTAGTATGTCTTCTTAGTTCTGCCAAAACATGTTCCTGAAAGTTTTCTTTTTCTATTCTGGTTTTAGGCAAGACACAAGAAGTGGAAGTAAAGTACCAGAAAACCCTTCTACACATTGGAGAGAATCATTCATTACAATTGCTTTAGTTATTCTTGAAAGTGTTCCATAATAGACTAGTGTACATGTGTGTTGTATGTTTTGTATAAAGAAAATATAATAAGTTGCCTTCTACCCATATGCTCTTACCAGAATGTTACGGACATGAATTTTTCAGTCTTGCACGTTGGCAGAGTTACAGTGACTCTACTTTCTGCAAATACTCTATTAAAAAGATATGCTTTATGTTTAACTTTGCAGATCCAGAATGCTAATGATGTGCTAATAGCACCGCTGGAGAAGTTTCGTAAAGAGCAAATAGGAGCAGCAAAAGTAAGTGGCTGTGGTTGTTTTTCATTTCATCTATGTTTGAGTTTGTCAGTGTGTTTTGAAGGCTGGACTGAAAAGAGGCATTTTGTATTCAAACAGGCTTGATACAATCTTCGTTAATATGTTAGTAAATTATACTGAATCCTTTGCTTCAGAGGAGGAGATGATTTAGAAATGGAACTTGAAGACTGATAATATGCATGGGCAGCAGCTCTTGCTACTGTTGCACATTCCTACCATCTGGCGTTGTGTTCATCTTCTGATGTCTGCATTTATATTATGCTGGATCTTGGATTAACCCACAACAACAGACAGCGTTCAAACAGCTGCTGTGAGTGCAGTGGCCCTCAAGTGGCCATTGCATAAAGATAGAAGTCAGTCTGCTTTAGGCATACTCTCTGGCTCTGCTTTCCCTCTCCTCTGTACATGGCTGATGCAGCACAGTAATTCATATTCCTTTTGCCAGAATATTCATCTTAATATTCTCCAAAGGTTTTCCCATGGTGGAAATGCTCCATTTGGTAATTCAAACCAGTTCTTTGGTGTTAAGTTTTACATCTGTCTTAGAGAAACAGTGTAGGTTGTCTATACCAGGGTTCAGTAGTCAGCCCAAGAAGTCAGATAATATTGGAGAAAAAAATGTTGGAATGAATTATTTAGTCTAGAAGAGCTGTTTCATTTTGATCCTGGATTCCTAAGTGGCCATCAATGACTGCTTTGATCACAGTCTCTAGAGATGCATAAAGGCTGTGGTAGTCAACTGAAGGTATGGTTAGTAACAATTTCTTCTGTCTGCATAAATATGGTAGTTCTGAAGCATTTTGCATCTTAGATTAGCGCTCATAAAAATTTCTGGGAAATCTTCCATTTGTAAGGTTAAATGAGTACAAAAAAAAGTTCTCTGATGTTGCAGGTGAAGTTGAGTTGCTGTACTCAAAACAAACTCAGAGGAAGAACAGAGCTATTGGAAAGAGAGACCAAAGGTTTATATTTCTTGTACTGCTGTTGTGAATGTGTAGCAAACAGATGTGACTGCTTCCGCACAGGAACTAAGTAGATGTTTGTGAAGAATTTTAACTGTGAACTTGAGGTCAGATTTCTCTGAAATGGATGTTCTTTACCCTCTTACTTGATATGTTTTTGTGTACAACTGCATTCTTCTCTTGTCCCACCCCTATGCTGCTGTGAGATGTAGGGCTGGGAGTTTATTTACTGTGCTTCATGAATAAGAATTTAATCCCAGCACAAAATTTTTAGTTTTCAGTAGGTTTTAGTAGTCTTGTTCTGTTCTTTGTGTTACCACTTCATTTCATATTCCTATGGTCTAAGGGATATCATTCTTCTCTGCAAAACACCCTGTTTGAAAGCCTAACCCACTGTACTCTTGACTGTCTTGGTGCATCAGAGACACAATCCACAGGTGGTTCACAGGGCTCTCTGCAGAACTTTGTAAGACACTCATGTCTCCTTTGACTATCACTCAGTAGATGTCAACGCATACATAATAATCTAATTGAAGATGACTTCTTTGTTTTTTGTGTCATTAACTACTGGATATTAAAGGCAGGGCATTGCAGAACAGATTGAGTCCTCTCTGTTTTATATATCAAAATGGTGCATTTCTTTCTCATATATCTTCCAGATAAAATACAGGCAATTGCTCATCTTACAGTGGTTGTTTTGACTTGTCTATGGTCACACAACAGTGTCCAGAATGAGTTCAGGGGGGAGCCTGGTTCAGCCAACTCTTATTCCATCCAGTGTCTAAGTGACTTCATTATGCAGTACTGTGTGTATTGGGCAGTTCATGATACTTGGCTTAACACATTGATACCCTCTAGAGAGCTCTCCCAGGTCACTGTTTTATAAAATATCAGATAAACTCATCTTTTCCTGCACTGTCTGTGGAGTTAACTGCCAAACTCAGAAATGAAAGATTGAGACCTACTTCATAACCAAGTGCTATACAAACATTCGCCTTTGAATTGATTTTTATTAGTGGAAGCAATTACAGTTGTCCTTTAAGTACTCGGAATCAACACAAAGAAGAGAGAGATTACTTTCATTCAGTACTATTTTTCTAGTAATTACAAAATAGCAATGTGTGATCTAGGAATAATGAGACCTGTATGAAATAGAGTAGAAATCTGGGCTTTGTGAAACTCATGGTTAGTAGTGGAGAACATGGGCTGATGGCTTACCCTCACTTCTGTTCACTGGGATAAACCCTTGAGCATTTATGAACTCATATAAATAAGGGATGAGTTGCCACTTATTTGTCTGCAGTTAATGAAGGTTTGCACAGGGATTTGGCTCTTTGAACTCCTCTGGGTGATCTGTACTGACAGCCAAACAAAAATTGTACATGCTTTCTTGTTTGGATTTCAGCAGCAAGTTTCACAGAACACTTAGAAGGTCACTTCTTATTTGTAGTCTTCTCTACACACATCAGCTGTGTGGAGCATGTACCAACTGTTAGTTTTTGCTCTGAAATCCTAGGTGTGAGCTCGGTTTTTCTCCATAGTGTGTAGAACTGTATTCATATCAAACCTAAAGTTGCTTCTGTTTCTCTGTCACCCTTCTCCCTACCAAAATCCTAAAACATTTCTGTGTATGTGTTTCTCTCTGAAGAGAAGCTGAATGGTGCAAACTCCACAGGATAGCTGATAGTTTTGTCATTTTGTATATTTCTAGAACTGTGACTTTACAATTATTTTGCATCACAATATCTTATGGACTAACATTTAAACAGATTAGGTATAGAAGGTCAAGGTTAATTGTATGTCTTTGGCATTGGCCATCTCAGTAGTAACTAGAGATGCAAGCAGTTCTTGAGTGTTGGACTCTCTCTTCTAATTGGATTTTGAAATTAGTTTTGAAATTAAATTTTAGTACCCTGTTAAACTGTGTTTCCAAATTTTGTGGAGAAAAAAAAATTATTAGATAGTTGTGTTACCAATATGCATAATAGGAAATTATATTACGTACTACTGTCAGATTTTGCTGAGATGAAGATTATGCAAGAGAGTGCTTAAAAGTGTTTGCTGGCCTTTTTTTTTTCCTTTTGTAAAATACTAGATGAAATTCTGCTGGAGATAAAAACAAGCAATCCCCATTCGCCAGCAGCCCCTCCCCGACACACACAGACACATGCAGGGCAAAGAAGCAGAAAATAAATTATGAGAATCACCATTTTGTTTTAATAAATTGTAACTTCACAAGATTTTTGCTACCATGATGAAGTACATAGGACTATCCTATGTACTCTATGTAATCTATGTATCCTATTTGTGTTTAATAGAGAATGAGAATCTTTCATTGTTTCTTTAAACCTATAGCATGTTTCAGCAAAAAATATGGTCACAGAAATCAAAGAGAATATGGAGGGTAAAATATATCCTGTTGATGTTACAGAGCTATATTTCAAGTACAAGGACAGTATAAACTCGGAGTGCAAAGTTCAAGTGTTTTTGGAACGTTACATGAATAACATTAAAGACCAGTTCTTCACATGAGCTTTAAAAACCTGAAGGTACACAACAAATTTGCAAAACAGTCACCATAAAACATTAGTGTTTGTAAACTAACCATCAATACACAAATCGCCATCTCTTGCTTGTCTCGATTTATACTACTTGCTCTTCTGTTTTTATTGCACATATTTCAGTTATTCCCTTTCTGCACACACTCACTTTAAATAAAGCTGAGTTCTCTCCAGAGACTACACAAACCCAGCTTTGCATTGGATAGCCTGTTGATTTACTCCATCTGAGTTTAAAAAAATGACCTCTGCAATTATTGTAGAAAGGCGAGCAGAAGCCGGGTGAGGTAACTGGGAAAGGATTCCAGGCACGAAGTCTTTTGCCTTATTTGGTCAATGTGGTTTGTGAGGCCCCAGCTGGTAACTTTGGTGAGCTCATTGTGTGATGTGTTATGGACAATAAAGCCAAACTTTCATCTTTTTTTTTATCCATTGAGTACAACATTTAGCAATATTTATTCCAATGTTCATTGACCTTTATTACAACTTAGATCAAAGAAAACAGCAGCAATTTTGGTTTTAAGACTTAAAAGGAGTGTTTTGTTTCCTCCTTATAATTCTATCTGTTTGTTTCATAAAATAATTTATTTTAGCCATGGGGATTATTTTTTATTATTATTTAATTTCATTCATTTATTTGGAGCTGTGAATTCCTTTCTGCTTGGGGGACAAATCCATATTCACTGCTGGGGTTAGTTTTCCTGCATCTTTGCTCACATCTATCCTCACATTCAGGAGCTGGCACGTTCTCTCTGTGTTTGATTTGGATTGTCTGGAAATTGAGGAGTGTAAAACAAAACCCCTGTTTTTTAAGGTCTGTCACAAAACTGTCAAAGCAGAGTTTTAGACAGGTATCTAAGAATGATTAGAAATACCAACCAGAATGCCCATTTCATGAACAGTTTCCTTGGTATCTGGTCAAATTATAGCACTACTTGTCCTTTAACTGAGAAAAATGAATGACCTTGCTCTAGCAGGTATGGTAGAAAGTGCTTCATTACAAGGAGTGTTTGTCACTCAAGGTTTGGTATTTGTGTCCACTAGATTTGGTATATCTTAATGTCAGTCTGAACCATGGCGGGAGGGGGCCAAGGAAAGGAAGCAGAAAGAGAGTCCGCGCCAGGATAATTGATGGCCAAATGCTTTGAGTTAAAATGCAACACGGTTTCTCAAAATTGGTTTCTACCAGAGTTATCTGGTATCTTTTCTGATAAGATAACTTCCTCTGTAGGCAAGGAAATGCAAGATATCAAACCTATTTGTATTTCAGCAAGGCTTTTAAAGCGCTCTACATGAGGCTTTATAATTTCGTTTAGATGGGGCTTAGTATGAGAAATTTAATCTGGCTAGTGGGAAGAGGGCATCAAGTTTTGTCTATGGGAGAGACTGTCTGGTTAAAGACAAGTCGCTAATTAGAAGATCCTGTGGGGCAATTTGAACTTGGTCTGTTGTTTTATTTTTGGTAATGACCAGGTAAAAAAATCTAGTGGTGTTGATGCAGGTTTGCTGAGATAGAGGAATAGGACTGGAGGACTGGGAAGAAAGTGTAAGATGAAATGACTGAGCGTGAGGGATTGAGGCTATTCAGTGGTCATGATGCAGCTGCATACCAAAAAATCTGCTGTACTGATAAATAACTCAAGTGGCAGTCTCTTTAGGTATTATAGGCTATTAGGGATCTATCTCTGGTAGATAGAAAAGTACAAATTTTCTTTAGCTTTACTTTTACATAAATTCTCAATTTTGTTTAAGATTTGTGAACTGTGAAAGAATGTTAAATTTCATTTGTAAATATGTTTAATTCCAAGGTGTTGGCCCTAGAACATTTTTATATGAGAAATAATTCCATATATGTTGTCTAATCTGATATCTTATTTAAGCTAATATTGACAGATGCAAGAACTGAGAAATCAGGAGGGTAAGCTTATTAAAATACTGGTTTTGTAGTGGTGACTCGTTTGTGACAGTTTTAAGTTGAAAATATGAAAACTTCTTCAAACTAAATATTGTTAAAAATGTATGTTACTTCATTTTGATTTTTACTGTTTCCCTCTGGATTTCAGTGTCTATTTATGGAGTCTTCTGTGAAGTGACCCAGGTCCTAAAATTTGTAGTAGGGAGGTTGTTGGTTTGTCAGCTGCAGCTGCCTGCTTTTCCCTTTGTAATTTGCATTTAATGATAATGTATAGTATAAAAATTACTTTCCAAGTAGATCAAATGTATTTTATTTTCCCTTGGTTATTCAGCAGTTAAACACCTGCATCAATTTGGTAATCTCTATTAAAATTACTTTTTACAAGGTACAAAAAAATTGTAATGCCACAGTATGATTAGCCACTACTTCTTTTGCACTTCTGTATGTGAAATATTTGGTGACTTTCAAAGACAGTGGTGAATAGCCCAGCATGCACATGTTTCATCTTTTCAAGAAGTCTTACTTTCTCCTGTGCAAAGCCAAACAAACTATTAAACTGGGAGATATCAGTGGCTGAGCACCTGAACCCAGAGCTTTTTGAAGTGACTGTGATCTACTCAGGACAGCTCTTGTTGTTCTGCAAATGCTGCAAAATTATTTTCTCATTGCAGTTTAATTACAGTTTCATTCAGAGTTGATAAACTTTTAGGAAGTCAACAGGGAACAAAAAAAAACAAACAAAAAAAAAGAAAAAAAAAAAAGAAAGAACAATCCTAAAAGCTTTTTTTTTCACTTCTAATGCATTCTTTTTAAAAATGAGAGTGAAAACTCAAAGCTCATAACTAAAATATTGTGGACACAGTGATTAAAAACTGTTGGTTCAGTCTGTTAACTGTGGGTGTTTGTGAGGAAAGCAGTTAATGTTATGTGCATAATCAGTTTTAATAAATTTAATAAATGTAGTCTTTCTGTTATAAGCTAGTATGATTAACTGGCTCACTGACTAAAACAGGTTTCTGAAGCTGTGTTTTTTCTGCAGTTTAATAAAATTCCAATTTGCATCCTAAAGAAAACAGATATAAATTAAGGATAAATAAATTAGTCTGCTGGAGTAAATAGGAAAATAATTTACTGTTCTGCTGTAACATTTAAGAATTAAGGCTTGGAATAAATTTGTTAATTGGTGGAATTGCTTAAGAGAGCATGCAGTATTTTTCTTGTCAAAAAAAAAAACATTTTTTTTTTAAAAATCTACTGTTAGTAAAACAAAACATAAAAAAAAACAAGCATCAGCCTGTCTATTGGAAAAAACAAAGGAGCATAAAAATGCAAGAAAACCTGTACATTTTCGAATTAAATTAAGCCTTTTTTCCTTGATAATCTACTGCAGCCTATTTTAATGTGTGTCATGGGAAGGATTCAGGAAGGTTGCATCCTGACCCTGCACAGCTGCTAGAATCCTGCTGGACTCCTGAGCTCTGAGTAAAAGTATGAACAAGGACATTCACCTCTAAACTTAATTTCCAGTTCACAGGGGAACTAAACGTCTTAGTGAGTGTTTCAAGGCATGGAGGATTTGGCAAAGAGGGTGCAGTAGGTCTACTTATTTGTTATGTCCTTTCCACTATTCTCCTGGCCACAGCATGGAGAGGATTATGTTCCATGCCTGAAAAACAGGTTTCAAGATTGCTGCTGAGACTTTAAGAATCTCAAGGAGGATTTAAGAAAAACATAGGAAGTGGCCAATTGCTCAGGCACAGAGCAGGACACAACTTGAAGAAGCAGAGAATTTAGTATTGTGCTTCCTGCACAAGGTCTCGATCTTCATTCATGTAGTCAAAGGCACGTAGTCCCCTGCCCTTCCTCCCTTTGCTCAAAATAAGACACCACCCTGAATTTTAGCATCCTTTGTCAAACCAAATTCACCATGTTTTGACAAAGGCAGCTATGTTCTCTTACACCACAGGGATTACTTCAGAACTGTGATTGTGGTGGTGTGTAGGGCCACAGCTGTACTGAACACTCAGTGCTTGAGTCATGAGACTTTATACATGAGTATAAATTAAGTAGTTAATGTTATTCTGTTACGTGTTGGGTTTCTTCAGTTTGGGGAAAATTAAGATTTCCATTCCTTTCCTTTGTTCTGTGGTGTATTTAAGGTAACAGCATAAAAAGAGTAATAGTTATAGTTACAGTTTGGGCATTACTCAGATGTTGTTGAGTCTATGGGTCTTTATTCCATAGCTATGATGGAGTTGTATTTTTCATTTTTCATAGAAAATAATTTGATCAAGACTCTTGACTGTATTGCCATAGGTTTCCCTTCATCCAGTATCTTGTTCTGTCTATGCAGCGGGTTCTGCAGGGGCTTTGGAATATATGATTTGCACTCTCTTACCATTGTAGCAATTTTGCTTTTGGTAAGGCAAAGTATGAAAAAGTTGTATTCCAAAGTGTAATGGCTGATAGTATCTGGGAAGTATCACTTCTGTACTGTAACAAAAAAATGGGCATCATTACTTGAAACTTTATGGTGTCTTGGTATACGTATGGGAGCATCAAGAGATCCATCTTTCCACCAAATGAACCAGCTTTGTTATTTCAGGATCTATCAGTTTATAGTAGCTACCACAGAACCATTTGTTTCTGTGAAATTTGCCAAGAAGAGGTGGTCTCAAATCGTTGTCTTGATGAGAAAATCAACCCCACCTAAGAAGTAAAATGAGAGCACTAGTTGAGCTTAACAACGCCACTGGGGAGACATAACTTTTCACCCTAAAGTGATATTTTGTGTTCCTTTATCAGTATTGTAAAAGGCACTCTGAAAATAGATGCTTTCAAAACAAAACAAAATCACTTCTGACATTGACCTCAGACTGTTTCCTTTTTTTTTAGTATCTGTAAACAGCACAGCTTCCAGTTCTGTGTATTAATCTAAAAAATTTCTCATAGCACGCCTCAAGTTCTTCCTCAGGTCAGCATTGTGGTCCCATTGCGATGACGTGGGAGGTGCCCTGGGACCGTGAGCTGTGCTGAACATGCTGCTGGCATGCAGAAATCAGTGATGTTGGCTGATTGGTTGGCATAGACAGGAGATTCCCAGAGTGTTTTAAAAGAGAAATTACTAGTTAAGAAAGAGATATTTTTATCATCAGCTTTTAAAATAAAGCAGGGAGCTTGTGAAGTTATAAGTTGGAATTGCTTTATTTGAAAGACGTTACATTCTTTGAAGCTTTTTTGCTTTATCTTTGCTCTAAGTACACAAAACGAACATGTTGTTAACTGTGCTGATGAAGTGGCCTCTTCATGGACATTTTAGTTTACTGGTGTATAGTAACATTCTTGAAATGCGCTTTGTGTGAGGAGGAATCTAGCATAGGAAAGGAGGCATGGAGAACCTGAAACAGCAGCGTTCCTTCATGGGAAGGAAAGAAAGTCAGTGCAGATGGGAGGAACACGAGCAAGGAAGGCAGGAACATCTGGTGTGGAATGCCAGCAAGGGCAGCTGCTCAGGGAATGGGTGATGGCCACTTAGGGAGGTAGAGGAAGAGACAAAGAGAAGCAGCGATGGCAGGAATGGGACAGTGGTAGAGGCCAAGAGAAGTTGTTGAGTAGTGTAATACAGTGTTAAAAATTGAATGTTCTTTTTGTAGTTAAGAAGTTCTCCACTCTGACTTAGAATGAAAGTGAGCCTTACAATCAAGTGCAAAGATCATGCTACAGCTGTTGTGCCTGTAGCAGCCTTGTGCTGTGCTTACAGCCACATAGCTGGATGCTGTATTGTCGGCATTTCTGTGCACTTGTGTGTTAGGAAGTGTAGAGCCAAGCCTATCTTCTCTGTCCTTAGTATGAGAACCAGAGACTCAAGGGAAACAAGCCATTTTTCACTGTTGGTGCAGTTGGATAATGAGTTGGGGTGACTGCAGAACTTGAAAGGCCAATTTCTAGATGTCTAAATATGCATGAAGCTGAGAGCTTTATCCCTCCTTAGTCTAAGCACTGGCATAGAAGATTAGGCAAAAGTTGGAGCTCTCTGTTGCCTGTGAATAAGACCAGTCCGCTTCAGTATGATCCATTCTAAATCTGCTTTTCTCTTTCCGTGCAGTCCATGGGGGACACAGCTGTGTCGAAGAGTCAGCTACAACCCACCAGACGTGTACAATGGTGTTAAGTTTGTCTTTTTCCATAAAGCTTCTTTTCTTTCCGTTTGCCCCACATTGTCATCTGAACTGAATGGAATTTGATGTGTATGGAAATTAAGCAGAAACAATAGAAAATATTGTGTTTTACTTTTTGAATGACCTTCAAGAAGCTCTGTAAGCTCATACTGAAACTAGATAACAGGGGACAAGTACAACTACTTTCTACTGATAGAGAGTAGGTCGTCTCTCTGGTCTGATTTTACAAGCATTAATGTTAACAGGTTTCCATGGACAGTGTTGTCAGCTCAGTGACTTCAGCGTTTTGAATATTCTAAGTCACAACATGTGTTATTGCTGATTAACTTTTGAGGAATAGCATGCCACAAATCTGACTTGGCTTCTTGCCTTCTTCCACGTGGTTGGTGACTTAGGATTGAGTCGTATTTTCCGTTGTCATTTACTTTCTGCTCAGCATCTGTACCTGTATTGATTTCTGTCAAGTATCTGCAATGCTTGTGACATGAGCAGTTTATTCCATAAGATTTTTTAGTTAAGTATGCAGAGCTAATACACCTTCTTTCTGAATTCCCAAAAAAGCATGGGTAGCTTTCCTTTCAAAATCATTTAAAGTCACAATCTTTTGTGCAGGAACAGAAGACCCTCTTTCTGTTAAATTAAAACCTTTCCAACTTTAAAAATCTATCCTAAACCTGATTCAGAAAAGAGTTTAAAAAGTCAGTTTCTGCTGTTCTAGGGAGCTTCTTCATACTATTTAAGCAGTAACATGATAATATCCTAAGTAAGCTCTTCCAGCAAAGATACTTCATATTTAGTAGACAGTAAAGCAATAAAACTAGATTACGTGCATAGACTTACCAGTCCTGCTGTTTGGGCAGGATTTTAGCAGATTCCCAGACATCTAGCAGCTACTCCTGGAACCAGCAAATGCCAAATAAACTTAGAGATAGCTCTGCAGCTGAATAACAGGGAGTCTGATGTGTCCTGGTTTGCAACTTGCCAGTACTGGCAGGTTTGAATGTCATTTCACAGCAGTGCTGGGAACTTCTAATATTTTTTTTCCATTTCAGAGAAAAATCTTTTGAGAGAAAGAAACAACATCCTACAAACACATTTATTCATTTAATAGTAACTGGATTTTAATTTGAAAGCATCTGATAGAATTACATAGGGAATTATTAGGAAATAGTTGTAGGATTCTCCTCTTCCAGGATACACTTTTGAAAGTACCTGATATTTGGATCTCTAAAGGCATTACAGAGGGAAAAGAAAATTTTCTTCAGAAGTTTATGAACCTGAAAGTAAATTATCTCTTGCAAGGTTATTCAGTATTTTACACAGATGTGAATTCCATCTAAACTTAAATTAGTTTTGGGCTGTTTAAAGTATATTTCAATTTTATGTATTCCTTACCTGATTTTAATTGAGGTTATTTTTTAAACTACCAGTTTTTAATATGTGTCTTCATAGCTTTAATGCTGCTAAACGCTCTTATATTCCCAGTTTATTGCCTTGTTATGCTTCATAGCTACAATATGTTCTTTTTATTATAATTATTTGTGTCTTACACCATATTCTTTTCTGGATAATCATGGTTTGCATATGGTTGTTCTTTTTTAGTAAAGAATTGGATTTAAGATTTATAGTTGTTTGGACATTTAATTTTCTACATGATGCATTCAGCTTCAATTTGGAAGCGTTTTTACTTGCAGTTATGAGGAACATAAGACATAATTTATGACTATCTTAACCCTGGTTTATATTGATTGACAATAATTTCTGTATGAACTCTGATATAACTTTGTTCCACTTCATATTATTTGCTAACAATACATAAACCATGCTCTTTAACCTCCTAGCTTTCTCATGGATTTGTGAAAATCCTATAGCTTCACAATACATTAAATTCTCTTTGAGAGTAGGAGAAGGAGGGAAGGAGTTTTATATGCCTTTTTCACTTTTTCTTCTGGAAAATCTTTTGGCCTTACCTTGAACCCTGAATGTTCGCTTGACAAATCAAATTTTCTACCAAAAGAGAAATTCCTGCCATCCAGACATCTATCAAAATGCAGCCTGTGGTCTCAGATGCATATGATAATTTCAATTTTATTAAAACCAACCAAAAACCACCAACCCATTAACCACCTCCATGAGAATTCTCAGTAAAATCTCAGGCAAAATAAAATGGAAAGTGAATTTATTTCTCTTCTCCTCAGAAGAGAAGTTGCGAGACTCCAAGGTCTCACATTCTCCAAGAAATCCATAGGATCTGAGCTCAAATCAGTCTTTCCAAGACTAAGTTTAGCTTGTTTTCTAGTCTACAATTCTACCTTTTTTTGTCCTGCTACTTAGTAAGAGATGGTCCCCAAACTTAAAATTCCAAACAAAAATCCACCAACTTCGTAGAAATACAGTTTGCATTTTTGTTAGAAAAGTAGTGAAAAGGGTGGCTTTAATAATGTATTGAAAGTCTAACATTCCAGCAATGAACTATCTCCAGTCTGTTATATCGACATTTTTGCAGTTGTTGTCAAAGAGAAAGAAAAGGGATGTGGCTTTATTGATCTCCCCGGAGTTCACCATTGCCTTCAGGTTCTTCAACTGACAATTGTGTCTGACTTGATCTATATTTTAGTCTAAATATTGCATTTCTGAGCCAAGTTCATACAGTTTCTGTACCTCAGCTCAAGTGGGTAAGAAAAATACATACTCATTTTGGGTGAGGGGAAACAAGAAATTATCACAGCTATGTTTCACAGTGTTCACTTGTTTTCTAATTAGTCTCATTGACATTTTTTCTCCAAATAGGTTCTTTGCAATGATTCCTGTTTCCGTTTCCTTTTTTGATCCCTTTAAAATCACCTCTTACAAAACATGTTTATTTTACTCTTTCACAAGGATACTGTTAATGATAGTGTTTTGTTTGGTTTGGGTTTTTTTTAAGGATTAGCGTGTTAAAGTTTAAATATGAATTCTGGGGCAAACAAAGAGTTAAAAAATTGCTTTAGGAACAGATGTAAGACGTAGCTAAGATAGACTAGCAGTAAGCACCAAAAATCATTGCAGCTAGAACAAAATGGAAATAAAGGAGGATGGCAAAAAAATTAAGAGGAATAATTTATGTAATAATTGTGAAGATACATGTAGCAATTTTGACATTAAATACTGCACACAAAATAGTGGTAGACCATTAAAAAATTATAAGATTTCTTGATGTTCCCAGTGGAAAAGGAACGTCAGTTTCAGAATATAACAACTATTTCTGCTTTACATGCAAAAATACCACTTGTGGGTAAAATTTGTCGGAATCATGCCAGTGATTCATTGCACATATATGATTAGTTACAGCATGGAATCAAAATCTTTCTGAACAGGAAAAAAATTCATCTGACTCAATTGAGTCAGCTTTTTAATAACCTTTCTAATAATTGATGTCTTATCTTTTCACAGTCATAGATACCTGTAAAACTAGAGGGATAGAAGAACATCTTCTGAGTTAAACTATTAATGACAATGCCTATAATTAGTAGTGTCTTGAGTAAAATATATTTCTGAAAAGATAGTTGTGGGTTTTTTTGAGATTGTCTAATCATTTTTTTAAATAAAACTATACAGGATATCTCTCTGAGCAAAGAGAATAAAACCAAGAATGAAACCTGGATCTGGTATTACATGGCTTGAGTGTCTCGAGGGTAATGGAAGTTAGTAATACTCTACTACATGCTAGAGGCTGAGTGTGTGGGGCTTTCCTACTGAGGTTGTAAGAAATTTGAATCATTTAAAATGTAAATACTTTTTAACTGATTTAAGGCTTCGTGCACCTAAGAATGGTTAAAAAACTACAGAAAGACATTAACAATGTTTAGATTCTGCAGGAGTTGGTCTAGAAAAAAATGCATTGATGACTTACATACGCATCAGTGTAAAACACACCAAGGATTAGTATTATGTAATTTCTCTTTTTCTGTTTAGATTTGTTTAATTGTATCCTCCAAATTCTGTCACATGTGCTTTTTGAATTTTGGTTTGTTGGGGATTTTTTCATGCATTCCAGCTAATATTTTGAAAGAAATTATTGACATGTTTTCAGGGTAAAGAGAAAGAATGAGATTTACTTGCAGGAAAGATGTGCAAAGGTGAAAGAAAGCTGGAGTGTGAAGGGAATGAGACCTAGTGCAGAGGTCAGGAATTAGCATCTTCCTAATGGCTATGTACTGTATGCTTTGTGTCATGGCTGGTGCAGTCTGCTCCGCTAACAGTACAGCATGAGCTTTCTTATCCAACCACAACCCTTCTCCTTGGGGTTTGATCCACTGTGGAATCTAGGCAAGGGCAATCATATGGCTCCAAAGCTTTGAGGAGATAGTTTTGCATGGAAACTTTCTTTGAAAACCTCCTGACATGTGGAAAAGCAGAATTCTCAGTCCTATGGGCACAGATTGCTGGGACCAGGATTCAGATTATTGAATTGGGCAGTAGCTGTGTATAAGAGTGTTTTGAGGGTTGCAGAAGAACAGGCTGAAGTTGGAACTAGCTGAGTGTGTGACTCCACTTAGGATGCATCTGTGTGCTGTGAGTCACTGACTGAGTCTGACTGAGTTTGAGGTGAGAATTATTTTGGCATAAACTGTTTCTTCTCATCCAGAGAATGAATCACCTGCCTCTGAGTCTATCTTTTTTTGTTAGGTTTTATGAAGTAAACAGATTTCAGAGGCCTCGGTATATTCAAATATGTGGGTTTTACTGGCATAGCAGAGGACCTTCCAAGCAGAGGGAACTCGTCACCTGTTGGGCCAGTATTTTTTATACTTTTCCCAGAAACATGTCTGAGTAATCAGAGCAATGTCAGAGACATTGTCCTGTCGTTACAACCTTATTCCCAGAAATAGCACTGGGTAAAGACACTAATGCAGTCAAAACTGCCAAGTGATAGTTATTCTCAGTTTACTTCTGTTTGTTCTTCTTACTCTGTCCGCTCCTACCTTTGAAGGGAGAAATTATTGTTGTGTTAAAATCTGGAAAAGAAGGAAGAAGTTAATGGATTGTGCTGTCCCTGGAAACACTGTGCTTGGGCCAGAATTTGTTCTGGTGACAAGGAAGCTCCAATTTGCAGTTTTGTCTTTAACTTAACTATGAAGGTCGTGGTTGAGCAGATCTGTGACAGCATGAGGTTCAGTCTGGGAGGGCGCTGACAGTGCTGGCAGAAGACCAGGTGGCCTTCAAATTCTCTGTCTCCTCATGGATGGTACCATGGAGATCTTCATGAAGCTTCACATGAGATACAAAATACCTTAAAACCACAGTTAGCTTATTTGAGCTTGTTTTAGGCTTGTTCTTGGGGGAGTTGTACCTGTTTAGATGTGATAATTTACTTTTTGTGTTTTCCTTTTCACATATAAAGAAAATAGATAATTTGATATGTAATTCACAGGTTTTGTTGTAGATGACACAAAATATAAGCAGCTGGATTTGGTGCACTGGGAGCCACATTAGCTGTGCTAATGAACCCCTCTTGGCACTGGCATGCAATTGACATACTGTATGTAGGTATTTCAGGTGGCCAAATCCTGTTTTCACACTTTTCACCTCAACTTTCACCAAGTAGCTTAGACTTCAGACTCTTGTCCAGGTCCTGTTAGTAAAGGTTATGTTAATGTCCCCATGAGCTCAAGTGGCTGATCAGACTTTGGATCATCCATTACTATTTATCAGCTTGATTCTGAGACAAATAGTTCACAGGGCAAGAGGAATTCCTACTGTTCATATCATGGATCTGCTAGGGAAGGAACTGGTTCTGACCTGGCTGGGCAGGAAACAGGTAATCCTGCGTGTGCTTTGTCTGTGGCTCCTTGGCTCATTCCTTTGGTCTTGCTTCTGAGGCAGCAAAGGCAAGCACAGCATCAAGGCCAAATGTGCCCTGTATGTTATCTGTACCCAGGCCTTGCTGTCAAAGGCTGTGTCGTGTTACCTGCTTGCGTAGATGGTCTAATGGACAGGTCTACTGGTCTACTGAACTCCAGTAGCTTCTGACCAAAGGCTTAAATACTGTGATCAGGCAGACTCCCCTCCCAACTTTCAGTGACATGGGTTAAAAAAACCCCTAAAAAGTAATTTTCTTTGCCTTTTTCATTACATCAGATTTATGTTGACTTGAGAATTTCCTCAAGATGGTGACTTTGCCACCTCTGTGACTTCGAATTTAAAATAATCTGGTTCATATTTCTAGTCCAGCATTTAGTATCATTGTCTCAGAAGATAAGGCAGTGTAACCAACTGCACCTTTTAGCCAAATGGTACATATTTGTGGTGTGTGATCAACTGCACTGAATTTCTGTTTGTGACCACAGGTGATGTTGTGCAACTCAGGTTGCTCTTGCTTCATCATAAAGACCTGGCACTTGAGTATTCCCGAATAAAACTGTGGCTGTGGAACTGACCTGTGATTTCAGTCCCACAAAAGTTGATTTCTTGATTTATCAGTCATTTAGCAACTCTTGCCTTCTGCCGGCTCTCTTGATTCCAAGAATGTGTTTGGGAACGATTTTTCAATATAATTCTTATAGCTTCTTTTCACTTCCTAAAAAAAGTACAATATTTTGTTTTTCCTTTTTAGCTTTTTATCCTCAGAACTGGATATCTATAATTAAATCTAGAAAGCATGGGGAATTTTTCTGTATTGTTATTTAGTATTTTGTTGGGTCAAGTTGCTTCTTTTCCTTATGGTGTTTTTTGGAGATATCTCTGTTGTGAAATGAGAACATTAAATTGCATATTTTTCATACTAAAAGAAGTAATGAGAATATTACATTGTTCTTATTTTTCATACTAAATGTATTTGAACTTTTTGTAGGATAGAAAGTATATGATGTGTTTTACAATCTAATTACCATTAGTTTTAACCACTGCAGCTAATCAGTAAATGGTTTGTTGTTACAGCTGGTTGATAAGTTTTAATTCATGTCATTAAATTCTTCCTCCTTTTACTTAGTTCACTGACTGACCTGACTTTCCCATGATACGACAAAGGAAAACAGGGTGGGGCAACAATGCAAACTAGTTATTTGGTTCTGTATATAACAATTTCTAGGGAGAAAGGGTCAGGAAAAGAATCACTACAGTTCTTAGGATGACCTGATGTTACTGCATAGTGTCCAGTAATTAGTTTTTCTACTCAATAGTTTTTGCACATGTCTAAGTAGGACTGCTTGTCGTGAGGGGTTTTTTTGCTTTCTCAAAATATTTAACTTGTTAATCATTAGGACTTACTAAGATTATAAAAGTCACTCACAGAGAGTTGCTGTTAATTAGAGGATATAAAATTTTATAGTTAAAAATCATATTTTTATCATTAATCTTACTCTAATGGGATATTGACTTTGATTCATTCTCTTATTTCTTGAAATTTGGCACTTGAAAGATGGAAAAGCTTTTGAGAAAGCTGTCTTTTCCTTAAATTTCAGATTTAAATTTCAGAATAGCAGATTTAAAAATTTTGAAGTATGAATTCTGAATTCAATTACATCAAATAAGATATTTCTTAATTTGCTCAGAGTAGTAGCTTTCCTTTGTATTATTACATATTAAAATAGTCTTATGGTGGAAATGTGAAGATTGGTTGCATGTGACAGAAAAAACTTTAAGAGGAGCGGGAAATAAAAAAGGCAGGATAACTATGTTAAATGAGACAAACTTAAATATTCAGACACATCAGAATATTACTGGAAACAGACTTTTGGACCAATTTCCTTTTGCAACCACACATATGCTTTTCCATCATCTTCATATTTTAAGAGTGTGGGTGGAAAATAAGTGTATTAGTTTTAAATGCAAAGGATAGGCCTATATCATCATCACATTTTTTATACTCACCTCTTCCACAATTTTTTTTTTTTTTCAACAAAGACAGTGTGGCAGTCAGGTACACTTATAAAATGTGGGGAAGATTATTTTGTATTAAATGTCTGCCTAGAAATATACCACCTACATTAAACCTCATATGTATTTATTATGGGAAAGCATGCAAGTCCGTCGTGTGGGTTTATTATTTATGGGAAAAATCCTACTTAATATTGTTTTTAATTATTGAAGCAGTTCTCCTGGTATCTTCAGGTCCAATTCAGAATTAAACCCTAAAAATATTAGAATCAACAAAAGTGGTTTTATAACCCAGGCTTATTTTGGCATCTGTTATTTCTTTTAAGTTAGCTGTGATATTCAGTCAAATACTTTACTTGGCAATGTTTTATTTTTCAGGATGGGAAGAAGAAGTTTGACAAGGAAAGTGAGAAATATTATTCCATCTTAGAGAAGCACTTAAATTTATCAGCAAAGAAGAAAGAATCTCATTTGCAAGATGTAAGCACTGAACAGACTCTTACCCAGTTGCACATTTGCATAGAAATCATGGTAACAACCTGGTTCTCTTCAAGACTGCTGTATTGTGTTAATGCTTAATTGTGGTGATTTCTTATAGTCATGCTTGTTGTGACTATAAATTCTTGACTGGGATTAATACAACACAGATATTTGTTAAGTATTTTAATAAAGCAGTATTCTACCTGTGCAATTTTGTTTATTTCAAGTACAGCTAGTGTTTATTTGTTGCAACAATGGAATTATATTACTATAATAACAGCATAAGTTTTATAAGATAAATGTGGAATATTTGAAAGTCAATTAATTAATTCTTTTTTTTTTTGTTGTTTGGTGCTATTTAAAGTATTAGTCAATGAAATTACTCTTCTGTTTCACATAAATTTTAATCTTGAAGACTAAATTAATATCACTTTAATGATACACTTTTCTTTTTCTTCTTTTTCATCTTATTATGAAATTGCAGCATCATGCCCTGAAATTATGTCCACAACTTCAGCTTTGTAAAGTTCTTTTCTGTTAAAAAACACAAACTATGGAGACTTCTAGTTTAACAGGAAGATTCCAGGGCCTTTCAATATGCTGGTAGAAACAATTGTTATTTGTCTTTGAAGCAAATGACAGTAAAACCAGCAATATGATATCAATAACACTTTGGAATTTGTGCCAAAAGTAGTTAAAAATTGGTTTGATGGGATTAGTCTTGTCATGGTGGCTCTTAAATCATGGGGATTAGTTTGCAGATGGAATTTTCACCAGAGATATGACCATTCCTCAATCACAAGTTGTAGGATTTTTTTTTTCATGCTTACCAATAATATTATCATTCAAATTAAATAAGGCTTAGCAATTCAGAATTTGTAATAATCTTCATACACTTGAATTTCTGTAACCAGTCTGGATAAGACATTAGTTATGTAGGATTGTTTAATTGTTCCACTTGTATGTCAGAGCTTTCATTTTTCCGACATATCTTGTGTATTGATGAAGAAGTAGTTCAGTTAGAGGCCAAGCCCCAGCTGAAAAAAAATAAAAATATTTCTTACCAAGATGTGAAAAAATGAACTTAAGCATCAATTTGGTCTAGAATATAAATAAAATAGAATAAATAAAATATTTTACTCCTGAGACATGAGAATAATTACAGTCTAAAAGCAACAACTGAAAAGTAACAACTGTGAATCTAATAAACTGTGGTAGTATAACATAGATTTGGCTCAAGTATATAAACTAGTGGAAAACCAGAATAATTTTTTCCACTGTGTCCTTAAGTGACATATCTGGATTTAAAATCTTGTAACTGAGGGTGAGGTTTTCTGCTTTTCTGGATACCTCCTTCGTAAAGAATTGAGGGCATAACTTGTCATTTCTGTGTTGCCCAGTTTTCTGCAGCTGTAGATGTGCGGAATCAGCAACACAGACCCACCATAAGCAGAAGGTACAATAACAACTCAGTACCAAAACTGTTAACTAGGGAGACTTTTAGCCGGTTTCTGTGTTGTAAATAAAAGGAGGCCAAGCACCAATTCCTGGCCTGAAATCCAAGTATTTACTCACATCCAGAGTGGTTTGGATGAGTCCCATTTATAGCACAGATGTCCAGGATGGCGTTGGTTGGAACAGTCCACAGCAGAACCGGGGCATGAGCAAAGAACAAAGTGGTGCTTCCAGCTGGGACTTTGGCTCTCAGTGCAGGTGTTGGGGTCCATGCCTCAAGGCAGTGTCATGCATTTAGTGAGATGGGAATACCATTTTTTGACTGCTACAATCACACAGAAAAAAATACTTTTTTTTTTTAACCTTGTAGTTCCTTTAATTGAGGAGATTTCTTGATACCTCCTCACATTATATGGGTTAAGGAGTACTGGGATAAGCAAAGAGCAGTTCTTGTACTCTGCTAGGCTCTTTTACAAAAGCTCACTTAAGTGCAGTCGAGAGCACCTTAATTAGGCATCTGAAATTTGATGGTCCAAACATATTCTGTAAAGAGTAGTTTGTGTACGTTCATCTAACTGAAATGTGTTGAGTATTTTAGGAGCCTGCAAGACTCAAATTAGTAGACTTTTTTCCTCTAGCATCCAAAAGAAACGTCAAGGTAGCTAGCATCTTTTCACTGCCTATGGAAGCCTGTGGTGGAGCAGAAAATGTGCAGAATTGAGTCATGTGAGAAAGTTAATAAACGTCTGATTTAATTTTCTGAAATCTGTTCCAGTGTCAGCCTCCAAGTTTATTTGAAGTCCTGGTATACATTGTAGTGATAGCCTACATCAATGAAAATACTACTCACTATAACTAGATATCATACACATAGAGACCAAAAATCATATCCAAAAAATCTCTTCATTTTTTACATGCAGCTTGAAGTCATAGAAAAGCATGTGAAAATAATTTCTCCTTTTGAAACTTTTCAAAGTGATTCTTACAAATCTGAATCCTTTGGTCCTCACACAAATTCATAAAGCTCCTACAGAAGGTATATTGGTCCTGTGCAGGGCTAAGAATTGCGCTTGATCCTTGTGGGCCCCTACCAACTCAGCATATTCTCTAATTCTGTGATATTTGTGAAATTCTGATCCAGTCCCTGTTCACTGGTGGTGATTATGGCCTTAATTTAGGAACACATCCATATTTAAGCTGGTACTTGGTTGTTTTAAGTATTGTTACAACTACAACCTGCTTAAATGCTTTTCAGAATAGAGATGGATTTAATTAGATGTTTAGATACATTTTCTGAGTCAAAGCTTGAAAGAGATAATTTCTAAAATTAGACTTTATTATTTACTTACAATAATGTGAGAGCTGAGGTCTGTCTCAAGTGCTTATTGATGACACATGATTCTTGGATCATGTCCCAAAGTGGTGACAATTGCTTCTGTTCAGCTATGTAGCAATTTCTTTGTGATAAATATTTTTTGTGAAATAAAAGTATTAACAGAGTATCAAAGAAAACAGTAGTCAAACACACTATATGACTGACAAATAGCAGAGTTAATTTTGAGGTAGGTTCATTACTGGAATTTTGAGTGCTTGATTTCTGCTTCATAGTATTAGTTTGTGCACTTAATTTACTGAATTTGGTTTTTTGTTTTTTATAGACTTGGGAAGGAAATGCTGGTACTGAATCACTTGAAATATATCATTGAGGCCTCTGTGTTGAAGTAGCATTAGAGCACTGGGCTGGAGAGATGGATCAATATTGTTAAGAGTCTGTGCAGCCAAATCACAATAGTAGCATGTCCTTGACTAAACAAGCAATCTTAATTATATATGGTGCTATTGATGACCAAGTCCTGCCTGTAGGAAAACACTGACTTTTTGCTTTTGTACTGTTAAAAGTACTAAACCACTTTTGTGATGTGTCTGCTGGTTTAATGTTTGTTGTCAAGGAAAGACAGCATCAAGCTTTTCCAATTTTCCCACATTTGTTACTTTTAGTGCCAGAATTGAATTAGAGAATATACGTAAGTATCCTATATTTTAGCTGGCATACATCGAAAACAGGTGAGGTGTTCTTACTCGGATTGTCAGTCCCCAATAAAATTTAGACCAAAGACCAAAACCTAACTAATGCAGCCCAAAACGGATTTGCTTCAGAAGATGATTTATTATGAAGAAAGATGAATTAAAATGGAATCTGCATCTCTTCTTTAAGCATTAGCTACATGCTATACTGCTTGTCTCTTAGTTCCCTCTCCTGTGGCTTGTTTAAATTGAGGCCTATTACTCTTTATCAGCTGATAAGAGTTAATTCCTCAGCTATGTAGGCAGAAGACAGTGTTTTGGTATTGGATCTCCATGTAGGGTGGTATTAGTCAGGCACTTCTGATAAGTATTGCCTTGTCGTTCTGTCTCCTGAAAATTAAAACTTGAAATAGATTTGATTTATGAGGTTCAGGACTTAAATATGTTTACATTCTAAGAGCATGTGACTCATACTATAAAATAATAAGTTGCAAGATGTCCGTGTTAAAGACAGCCTATTTAAGAGAGAAAAATGTTCTTGGGAAGGTATTGGAAGCTGAGAAATAGATATGATTTCAGTGCATGTGATACTTAAACACTTCAGTGGAAATAATTTTTTTTTGTCTCTCCTTGACTCTTATGCTACTCACTTCTATTTCTAAACTTGCATATATCAAGTACTTGCTGCCACCTTTCTTCCCCTCCAGACTTTTCTAGAAACTAGTATAAAAAGGAAGAGGAACCAAAAAAAAAAAAAAGAGAGGAAAGGCATGAGGCTGAAATATGTAACGTTAGCTTCTTAAACTTTCATCTAGCTATTTTAGTTAGGTATTCTGATTTTCAGAAAGAAAACTGAACTCTATGAAACTTGTAAAGTAATCTTATGGAAAATCTGTTTGTTAAAGATGTAATCTTTCATCATGAGACTAAATTAATGTTGTCTCTATTTAATTTTGTCTTTTAGGCAGATACACAGATTGACAGAGAACATCAGAACTTCTATGAAGCATCATTAGAATATGTTTTTAAAATTCAAGAAGTACAAGAGAAAAAGAAATTCGAATTTGTAGAACCTGTAAGTTTTATGTTTTATTTTCTTTAGAATGCATGCATTTAAAGCTGAAAATTTAATTTAAATTACTGATTTTCTGCTCTCTTTTAAGTTGTGAATGCAGGTTGTTTGTATATAGACAGACATTAAGATTTGACTAGGGCGCTTTCCATGTTTATTAAGGGATTATGTAGGAGTTTCATATCTACTGTGAAGTGAAATGTCTGATGACTTGAAGTGTGTATAACATTTTAATGGGACAACATGTAATGTTGTGTCTATGCAACACATAATGGATGTTAACTAATACCATGATTTAATGGCTTAAATTTTGAGCCAGTTTTATACTTCACATGGACAGTGTACACATAAGTTCTTCTGGATTACACGTGAAATAAAGTTGATCAGTTTTTCTGTAGGATAAGTAAGTTTATTTTTTTGTTGGTGGAGCCATTTGTCCTCAGTTTACTTTGCACATAAAGGAAAGCATATGTAGGCACCTCATTAAAGGGTAAGATAAAATTGTGTTTCAAAGTCCATATTTAGGTCTGGGATTTTCTTCTGGACTGTGTTTCTGCCCCCCTCACCCCTCAGCTATCTTTCGAGTCAGTACTAAAAGCAGTATGATGTGTATGATGTGCTAGCATATTTCTCTGGCATATTGGTAGTATTACCACTGTTCATGTCATGCAGGACTAGCTTGTCAGTTGCCTCATTTAGTTAGTACCTGTAGCCCTTGGCAGAGGCCTTCCAGTGTCATCTGTCCCTTCCCATTAAGCCTACTGAGCATAGCGGAGCATCAGTTCTGAAAGAGGAACATGGCAAGTATTATTTTCTCTCTCTCTCCACACCATCTTCCAGCTTCCTTGTAACTACTGAAGCAGCACTCTTGACTGTGAAAAAGGTTGAATTACATCTCTAACACCCAGTGTCACCAAGAAGAGCTTCTCAGACGCCTTCTTTCCATGTGATGAGAATGTATTGTATAATGAATGTTTGACATTGATGCAGACTAATGAACCTGGATTCAGCAAGCAGTACTTACAGAAATCCTATCTTTATGGCATACAGCTGCCAAAACTTAGAGACTAAAACTTTGCTCAGATTCCTAAATAAGAACATTTCTCTACCTGTCACAGATTAATCCAGAGTGTGTCTCTCTGTCTCCTTCTGCAAAACTCTCACATCCTGGAAAAATCCAGCAATCTTGACCTAGCTCTGACCCTAGTATAGAAGGCTTTATGCTCCTTTAATGTAATAGAAACTTTCTGTATTAAAACAACCTTGTGCATTGGAAAATATCGTGCAATTGCACATGGCTAAAATAGGTAAAATTTACTTTTAAATGGATCAGTTTCCATCCTGTCTCAGATCAGTAGGCATTTCAGCCCAGTACACTGTTTGTTGCATACGGGCCATTACTTGATGTTCCAGAGGACGGTGCAGGAAATACTCTGGTGACTGGGTAATGATAACCCTTGCAGGCAATGTATTCTGACTCTGGCTGTGAATTTATTTGTAATTTATTGAATATAAATGAAGCTTAAATTATAGCATCAGTTAGAAAATTTTGGACATTCAAAATTCTTGTTTTTTTGTTTATATTCTGTCGCATACAGCATGCTGGAATAAAAGCATTTACTAAATCCCATAAGGCAAAATATGCCAAGTAAATTATAATACCAGTCAGCAATACCTTGAGATGAAAAAAACCCCAACAAAATCAAAACCAAAAAAAACCCTCAAAAAGACCTAAAGACTTCAAAATAGGTTTTCTAAAAATGCATGTTTATGTCAGTGATGTTGGAAGTATGAGCATGTGCTCCTAGATAAAAGGTCTAGATAAGGACAAAGCCTAACACTTCAAAATCACATAACAAAAGAATGAATATTCCTCTGTGTGCTCTATGGATGTTCAGATGGTAGAAGATGCCTGGTGGTGTGTGTCTATACAGACATTCCTCTGCAGGATCTCTGATGGTTATAGGGCATTCTAGTGCATGTGCTATGCATGTCTCTGACTTATCAGCACAGTGTCATATCTCCTTATAATTCGTGGTCTGTCATGTTGCTGATAGACTCTTCGAAGGAGAGAGTTTAACAAAATAAATCTGTTGGTGCAGTGAAGGAGAAAACTGTGATGCCCATGTGAAGGAAAGATAAGTTCATGACATGGGAATAGAACTTGAAAAGCAAATTATCTACTGGACCTCCTTTCAAGACCTTCACTTTTGTTATGCCAAAGGATAGGGATAATCTGGGAACCAGACTGGGAGAAGTAACCTAGCAAAAATTGCCAGGTGGGTTGCAGCTAGGACAGTGAAAGTTGGTAAGAGTGGAGTATGTTCTTTCCTGCAGGAGAGTGAGGTAAGATTTTAAAGTACGTAATGCTAATGACTCGGACATGGAATAGAGGATTATAATATTAAGAGTAGATTTTCACAGCTGCTTCTAGGGCCCTGGGTTTCTCTGTTTTTCTCTGCATCTTGACTGAAGGAGTCACTAATGTGTACTACTGTATCTGATATACTCCTATTTGTCATCCTCCTAGATCTTGATTTTTTTCCCAAGTTAAAAAACAACCCAGGTTTTCAAAGAGATCACGAATTTAAACATTTTCTGAAGGACAAATTAGCATTAAAATTTACTTTACAGCAAGTTAAACAAAAAAACAAAGTGAGTGACTCTAATCTCTCTTGGTATGTTTTTCCTTGTGAGCCCGAAGAAGCTAGTCCTAACCTGTGCCTCTTTGTGAGGATGTTGTGCTTTTTGAAAAAATTCAATCACCTTCCTAGAGCTCTGCTTTGTCCTTTGGTGATGCCAGGACTTCCTTGTAATGTAGAAATCAGGGCACAGAGTTCAGAAGCGGTAAACTATCTGAAATGTGAGGGGTGGTCCGTTAAATGTTTATTTAAAGAAAAGAAAAAATGAGCAGCAAATCAAAACCCCTGCCTGTAATTAATTGCATGCATTTCTATGAGACTTCACTGTGGACATTAAACTTGATTTCCTCTTTCTTAAATTTTTCTACATTATTACTGCATTCACTTTAATCTGAAGAATAAGCACTATCCACTTATAAATAAAATGAAAAAAGGGAGACAGGGACTTCTGGCTGATGTGCTGCAGGCCAAAGGTTAAATTCCTCCCCTGTCCGAAACCTAAGTACAGTCTTCTTCCTGTGAGAATGAAATGACCAGGCAGTCTTGAGGTCACCAGCTCTACATAAAAATAAATAAAGTCTCAAGAAGTAGTTGGATTTAGTTTCAGGTTCTGTGTTGAAATCCTTGTGGCTCTGGGGTGGTGAGTAGCTTTGTATTATGGAGTTCAGACCACACTCTTTATTGATGTGACTGATTAGATACTCAGAGTGAGATAACTATAAGGCATTTGTTAAAATAAAAAGTTGTGATATGAAAACATCAAGCATTGTTTGTGATGTTTGATGAAACACATTACCTCTTTATATGGAAAGACCACCCCAAAATATATTCTGAAAAATCTTCTTTGAAAGGAAAAAGTGCTTATTTTCTATTCTTGTTTTTAATAATTTTTCTGTTCTATTTTATATTAATTTCTTTAAAATTATGAGCCTGCCTTTAGCAGGAGTGCCACTTCTAACACCAGAAACAAGAAAATGCCACTATTCTCATAAGCCTAGGGCAAAACTCCTTGGCTCTTAGATCTCTTCTGTGCAATGCTATGGCTGTATCTGTCCTTGTGGAAGTTATTATAGGCATAGGCCCACTGGGTACAGGCTGTTTTCTGATCCTTGTTTTTCCACTGCTAATGACACATACTTTGAAGCAAATACCATCCTCAGTGTCACGTCATTTCAGCACAGAACTTGAATAAGTTGATCTTGGACTTGCATAATGCTTTTCTGTTTTTTCCTATTTTTCTGAGTGCTCAGAGAGTATTTGACCAAGAGAACCTCAAGGCCAGATCCTCTGCAATGCACAACTGCCAGAATACCTGAGAAGTATTTTAACCAAAATGAGTTCAGATTTTTCTCAGGTTTTGTTTTTTTTTGGTTTTTGGTTGTTTGTTTGTTTTTTTTTTTTGCTGCTATATTTACTGATAAATTCAGCTTTGCTGCCATCTTGTGTTAAATATTTGCCTTGGTACTTCTTGCTGTAATCTGTAAAAGTGTTTTATGTCGTGGAAAATGGTTTTCTGCAAATATTGAAGCTGAAATTTAAACAGTTTATAGTACATTATCCTGAAATACTCCTTAAACTGATCTTTATAATTCAGGCATAAACTGACACACTGAAACTTTCTCCCACTGGTTCTTTTATTGTAATTTTGGTGTCACCTGACGGCAGTTTTGTAAGCACTCATGTTATTCCTGCAGTACCTCTAGCTGAAGGGGGTGGGTTTAGCAGGAGTCTTGTACTTGCAGGTTATGTTAATCCTTTAGACTGAACCAAGCCTGAAAGCACAGGAGTAGTTATGCTGCTGCATCTGAAGGAGTTGTATTTGGGGACACTAATGAGTAGCTGGATCTAGACTGTGAGCACAGGCTTCACGTAACTGGAGCCAGAGCAGAGCCTTAGTTATGATTTCCTTATTTTATGCTTTATTCATAAAAAAGGAAGATTCATTTTCTTTCTTTTCTGTTATGGAATTCTTTCTAGAATTATGGAAATTTAGAATTAAACTTTAGAATTCAGACAATTATAGAACTCTTTTTATGAAATTGGAGCTTTTTCAGATAAACTGTTGTATTTGGGCCTTCCTCAGAACCACTTGAATAACCAGTAATAGACTTTTAGGGTCAGGTTATTAGCTGAGATATTGATTTTAGCTAGACTGATGATCACGTTAAGCTGAGACAATTTACACATGCTGTGGAGCCTTCCACTTGGCTGTGTTGCCTTTGTTGTTCGGTGGTGAAACATGGTTCAGGAATTCGCACCCACTCTAGAGACGCCCTCAAAAATTTACTTTGATGTCCAAGGATCTTACCAGTTCTTCAGGCTCCCTGACTTCCTTACTGGGTAGCTGTTGGCCTACACCATCTCTGCGTGAGGCCAGGGCTTCATCTGATCCTGCAGTACCAGCAAAAACCAAGGGCAAAGTCCTTCTCCCAGCTGTACGTTCACGGTTGCATTTGTGCCAGCACTGATGGTCTGTTAACCTCGAAGTGCTTTAGGTTACTAATGCAGCAAAATAGCAGGCAGATAAGCATGCTCTCAGCAGTCTCTTAGAGAGTAATAGGAGAAAAGAGGCAGAACAATTTAACTACACTTCTTCAAGTAGGGCTGAGAGTAAGTTTAAGGAAAATACAAACACAGTAAAAACTACACTTTTAGGCTGTTCCACTTAGAATAATCTATGGTACTGGCAACACAAAGCAAAGTGCGTTAAATATGAACAATGGCATTTTTGTTGCCTGAGTCTAGACTACTTCAATAGTCAGTAGAAAGAGATGAATGTTTCTATTGGATCATTCATCCCTTTCTGAGAGAGAGAAGTCGGGTAAAGGAAAAAGAATTATGCTCATGAATACCTGTGGCTCTTATACTGAGTTAGGAGGCAGCATGGACAGCAAGTTATTTAGCCTAGATGACTAGCTTTTCAGTGGTGTAATATACTCAGAAAAATCTTTCCTCTTGTTGGAGCTTTTGTTATTGAAACTGCAAACTAATTTGTCTTTTTGTTGTTGTTTACTTTGCTTGTTTTTATTTGGTTAGCTAAATTACATATACAAAGAGAACAGTCCCTGATAAGCAATTAAATGCTTGTTATTTAACAGCAGGTGAGACAATTTACAGCAATGTTAAAACACTTTTAAAATTTAAAGCAGAATAAGTTAGAAGACTTTTAAAACTAAGAGATGAGAGGAATGCATTAACTCAAGAGCTAAAATCTAGTTTCTCTCATTGCTACTTGAGCATTGTTTTAAAACAAACTTTAAAGACTTTTCAACTAGATATATACAAACTTCAGTTGGAGTCAATCACAGACATACCAGATAGAGTTTGCATTTTGTTCAGAGCAGGGAGAAATTGTCTGGATTTCTTGTGTTGTACTAAGTTATCCAAAACATACTTTCAAGAGTCTCATTTGTGGAAAATAGGTCATAGCCCAAGCAATTACTAGGAAGAAAGTGAAAAAATATTTTGAAGAAAAAAGTCTTGAACTCTGAAACTTTGAACTTGGAAAATACATGCCAGCAAAGACTCCAGCTGAAGTACTAGATAAAATGACTAGGACAGTGAATTAAATTATTATGGAAATTACAGCTTCATGATGCAAAAATTGTTTAACACGTCTTTCTTAAGTTCTGACCATAGATTTGTTCTCAGGAAAGCTTTGCTTTTGTGTGTAAAGCATAGAGTGTTCCAGGAGTTAAAAATGTATAATGCTTCTCAATTTTACCTTTTCAGCTCTTGGCCTTTCTTCAAGGATTATTTACCTTTTACCACGAAGGATATGAACTGGCTCAGGAGTTTGCACCATACAAGCAGCAACTGCAGTTCAATTTGCAGAATGTAAGGATGATCTGTATTTATACCATCTAATTTTCTAATTTAGTTTCAGGATATTAAAGTAGACTCGTAGCACTTTATTGAAACTCTAAATCTCAAAATGTTTTAGTAAGCTGAAATCAAATTAATATACAAATAGGTAAAAGTTATTTTTGTAATGTTCATGGAAGTAAGATTCCTGACAACAAATAACTTTGGAAAAATTAATCTTCAGGTAGTTAATTTGTGATTTCCAGGTCAAAGCTTTGGGTGCAAGAACAAGAAAAACAGGACAGCAGCTGAGTTTTTATTAGAAAACATAGTAGTCCAGATAGGTTTAAACTTATGTATACTCTCTTGAGAGTGAGGCCTGTCTTCTGGAATAAGTCAAGGTACCAAAAACACTCCAGCTGAGGTAGAATGATACAGTTTGTCCAGCTGTCTGCTAGCTTCACACTGTATATAAAGCATACTTGGGAAGCTCTTCTCTGGCTGTTCTCTGGATCATCAAAGAAAAGGTGACACCTTCCTCCATGGTGAGCAGCTCTCATGAGTGTTAAGTTTCACCAGAAGAAAGGATCTCTTTTTTTCGTGTAGAGAGTTGCTCTCAACTGAGCAGATGGATCCTTTGCTGTGCTTTGGTCTGGGTTTGGTAATCAGAGCCATACAAGATCCTGTTTTGGGCACAAACTATTCCCAAAAATTTCATAGCTATTGGCGATAACTAAAATGCATTTAATCAACATACATTTCTGCTCATCTTAAGTGCTCTCTACAAGTGTGTATTTGTTTCACTTTGTAATTTGGATATTACACTTCGAAGAACATACAAGTTGCAAACTATCTTTACACCCTGTGCTTACACATTCTTTGCTTTTAAGGCAGAAAGTGAAGTTCAACATGTTTGTTTTAGGCCAGCCCTACGTTTTTCATTACAAGTAACATCAAAGTCCAGAACAAAATTTTAAAAAAAGTTAAGTCCATTTCATTCTTTCAAGAAATGACACACCTGACAGAAATTTTTGTAGCTCCACTGGAGTCAAAGAAGCTACAGCAGTCTGGAAAACCTGACATCCACCTTTGTGGATAGTGCCTTGGCCACTGAACTTAGGGATTATGAAACAGGTCTGGGAGTACAAGAGCACCTTAACTGTGCTCAACCCTGTGGGTTGCTGGAAAATAAAAGAACGTCATTTTCTCAGTAACACCTTGGTATTAGAGAGGCATATGTTGGCTCAAAGTTGGAAAATGACTGTTAGTGTAGATCTGCATTCTTAAGAGTACTGCACTCTTCCAGGTATTGCTCTAATTAAACACGTTCAGCAGACCTTCATAGCACGCTTACCTTTTTTGTCTGTTATTCGTGCATAGGTATAAATCCCATTTTAAATGCTGCTTGAGAAAATAAGGCTAAACCTCCTAGATGATTAACCTTTTTCTTTTGGATCAAAATGCAGATGTTTTCTGACTGTAGAGCATCTCAGGCCCTTGCCCTTTGAAAGTATGTGTTTTCTACTTTGTTTCCTACTAAGACTCTTCCCAATAAAGGCACAAGGGGTCAGTGTTGTTGCACAATAGTTTCACTGAAAGAGTGGAAAATGTGCTTCAGTGCAGAAATTTATTTATTTTAATATGGCAAGCTCTAAGACAAGCATGACCCCATAGTACAGACCAAAACTGGCATTGTAAGTCATGGAGGGTTTTTTTCCAATTTCAGTGTTAAGAAATAGATAAAGCTGATGTCTTCTAAATATTATATAAGCGCAACTTGAACTTATAAATACACTACAGAGATAGAGTGAGATGTAAAGTGAGGCACAGGGATCAATGTATTATGATTATTTTTGTTCATCGTATTTATAATCAGAAAATGGTACACATGAAGAAACAGTGGGATCAGTAAGTCATTCACTCCTGTTACACAGAAGTATTAATTCTGGCTCCACATCTAGATCCACAGCTTCTTTTTGCCAGCTGGGTCTGAACTGATACTTCACCTGAAGCATATAATCTGAAAAGTTCAAAGTAGAATTTTACCTCCCTCTCTAATAATAATGTTTATCTTCAAAAAGAAGATTAAACATGTATTATTATACTATTGTGCAACTAACTACATGAATGGCCCATGAAAAGGGGAAAGTATTCACTGGTATGTAAAGTCCTGAGGGTATCTTTCTCACTAGTCAGGATTAGAGTCCATAAATGATTTTTTAGAAACATTATAAATTACTTTGTAGACACATTACGAAAATCTTTATTCTTTTCTATGACCAGGAGGACCGAAGTGGTCAATATCTGATATATTAAAAGCAACCTGTCAAACCTCTGGCACCTCACAATAATTTTCCTCTACTATACCATACTAGGTGCATGGAGGGAAACCCTAGCCTCACTGAACTCACTAGGAGAAAGTGGCGACTCACATGCATATAGGTATTAGCAAATATGGAAAACCCACCTTAGCACCATAATTGTTTGCTTTGCGAGGTGCCAAGTTACACACGTGATATTTAGGAAAGACACAGTGCTTCCATGCCTTTGGCACAGTTCTGCCACTTGTGACCTGTTTCTTACCTACCATGTTTTTGTTACACAGAACTATGGTGTTTGCATAGTCCTATCAAAAACTGTTCATGACAGCGGCAGTAGCCTGACTGTTCTGAGCATCAGCACCTGTGGTATTGCTGCAGGTATGAATATACAGTGCATTTGTCTCTTCCATGTGTGGAGAATTCACAGCTCTCTGGATACATTACACTGGCTTTAACTCAAACTAGGGTTTTCTGCAATGTACTTCACCTGGTTCAGTGGGTCCTGTTACTTCAGATTTTGGAATAAGCTGTCAGCAGCTTTTAGTTTAGCTGGACTTCTGTCTGAGAATCCTAAAACATACAGAGAGAAAGCCTGCATCTGTCTGCAACATACTGTGTGAGCAGACCTAAAGGCATGAAATGACTCCTGTCTGAGGTTAGTGACCTGCAGAAAGAGAAATGGTGCTATTGTCCGCTAACTTTCCTTTACTTGTGTACTTAAGTTGAATTCTTCATTGCTATGTTATTTCTAGGCTTCTAGCAGTGAAGAGTATTATTCTTTATTGCCCTTTTTTCCCCTTTTTTATGTCTCTGGCAAGTGCTCCTGTTGGTCTTCGATACAGTCTGTTTGGCATTATTAATAATGAGTTCTTCATTGTTTTAGTACTTGTATGAGTTAATATGGGGTTTTGTTTGTTTCCTTTTCTGGATATTAGACTCGGAATAACTTTGAAAGCACTAGGCAGGAAGTGGAGAGACTCATGCAAAGAATGAAATCAGCCAACCAGGATTACAGACCACCGAGTCAATGGACAATGGAAGGCTATCTCTATGTGCAGGAGAAACGTGAGTACAACACATGTACCTTTTGATTTGATTTGAAAGGCGAGAATAAGGAAATGGTTTAGTTAGCAGGACAAAACAACAGCTTTGTATTTGAATGTCTTCAGACTTCTGCTGTGGTTGCCTTCATAAAGATTGAGAAGTTCAAAAGGAATATAAAGGTTTGATTTTTCAAAAAGCACTCAGAGTAGCTACGGTCAGATGGAATGGTGATCAAAACACTTGTAAGCAACTCAGTTCCTGCTCTCTGAGTCCTTGTGGGAAGGTCCCTGTTGTTTGCCCCAGTGGCTCACTGCCTGCAAGCTTTGCTCTGGCTGGCTGCCCTGCGCCTTACTGCAAGCTCTCAGAACTCTGCTTTGGCTCCCTTCTGTCACCTGTACTTTCTCTGCCTGAACAAGACCTGTAGTTCAGCCATCCAGGAGCACCTTCTGCCAGGGATCTCCACTGACCCAGCCATCTTAAGAGTAAATGGGAATCAAAGAAGTAAGAGAAAAGTAATCTAAATACAGTGTTATCATAGTTAACCTCACCCGCTTTTACCCTCAGTAGCACTGAAAGTTTTAAGAAGACCCTCTATGTTTTAATTGAGTAATAATCATAAAAGAAACCTGTGTTAAGTGGAGCTGAGCCCTGCTAATGGGGGAAGGAGAAAAGGAGTGAAGCACTAAGCACATGCTGTGCTTCATTAAAAAGTGAGAGGCCAACTTGACATCCTCTTACTGAAAAGAAGCTGGTTCATTAGTTTATTCTGGAGTAACAGCAGCAGGGTCTGTAATCACTGTGCAGTGGGGAAGGTACTGGTTGTATAATTCCTTGTGATGCAAGTTTACTTTCCTACAACTGCCATCTTATAGGTTCTTGTCAAATTGTGTGCAACTGGGTTAAATGTTTGCTATTCTTGAGACTAAACTCTATATTTATTTATTTGTTACTGGTATGCATCATGGTAAATATAGTTTTTTGAAAAATATGTCACTTGGACACAAATTGTTTTCATTCAGATGGATGATCAGGAGTAACAAGCTTCAAGTTGCAACATAGGAGTTTGGCTGTAATTTTTTAGAGAAAGTTGACTTCTAAACTCATCTAAAATTGCTTTGAAAGTGCTCATCATTCTTATATATGCTAAAAGAAATAATGAATTGCCATCAGAGAAAAATTGATTGAGAATAATTACAGATTTTGTTGTGATAAGTAGAAATAACTTAAAATGTAGAAACAAAATAGCTAACTTCTCAGAGTGCATAACCAGTTGACTTTTTAATTCATGAGGTTACTTTCCTCCAAAACACAGGGAGAACTTTCTTGAAATCAGCATAACAGACCATGTAAATTTAGACATATGCATTTCTGGATTGCCAGATATCCAGCCTTCATGACTGATCCAGTCTCTCATAGGATCATCACCTTTGTGGCTACATTTAGAAGGCAAAGCCACTGTATCTATAGTAAAACTACTACGTTTGTTTTCAACACCTTCCATTTTTATTTAACTCTTTACATTAAAAAAACCCACCCAAACACAAAACCCATCAAATACATAAGTCAGAGCTCTTTCATTTTGTCCTGGTTCTGGACAGGATTAATTTTTTCAGTATCCAGGAGGGGCATGGATAGGACGCAGAGATTATTCTGTACCACCTTACATCATTTTCCAGGGACATGGGAACAGGTCTCTTCTGTGTTGTGTAGCGTGGTGAAGAGAAAGTTCGGGTATTGTCAGGTGTTTCCTCGCGGTGAGCGCTCACGTGGGAATCATTCGCCTCTTGTACACTCAGTTATTAATACTGTTGCTACTACAGTTCTTTTTTCTTACTTCATTGCTGTTTCTAGTAAATTTTTCTTATCTCAAGCTGTGATCTTTACCTGTTGTGCCTCCAGTTCTCCTCTCCATCCTGCTGTAGGGGAGTAGGGGGAGGAGGACAGGGGAGTGAGCAAGCAGTGCATGGGTTTGGAATGTTTTGGTGGGAACACTAAATTGGAGTAAACCAATACCATACCTAAGCCATGACACATTTTAAAAAGAATTAATAGGTCCATACATACTGTAGTTTCATAAAATCAATATCATATTTTTCCCATGAGTAACTCTCATTGAAATTAATTGGAAAATCACATGTGAGTTGAAAGTATCACCTAGTCCTTTCCTATTCAGAATTTACAGAAAAGTTACAATACTGCATTTTTTACATATGTATTTATCTCTACTTTGCTTTGACACCTCCATTTGTGATAGCTTTGCAATAAGGAGTTGTATTCCAATGCCAGGTTCCAAAGCATAATGCTGTCCAAGAGGAAAGAATTGCTCTTCCTTCTTGTTACCTCTTCACACAGCCAATGTGTTTGGTCTCTGCAGCTGAGTACCCAGAAAGTCTATCAATGCTAGTAAAATAAATGGGGCTGTACCCTCCCACTGAGACAATTTTGTACAAAATATTCCACTCTCTGTGCTAAATTTCCTATTATTAAAAATCAGGAAGATTTTTCGAAGTTACTTATTGACTATGTTACCTAGTCATGGTGAATGCTGCCAGCACTGTTTATTAACCAGTGCATGCATAGCCATAATCTTTTGACCCAAGGGGGAGCAGTCAGCACACTGCAAAAACCTGAATT